>BDMV01000002.1:49373148-49973148 GCA_008326285.1 Oryza officinalis | reverse complement strand
AGAATACGGGCTACAGACACCTTATTTTTCTCAAATAGAACTCTAACATCTTCTATCCTAGAAAGTCAATTTTCTTTTAGATTCGTCGTATTTCCTTGATAAAATGAAATCTTCTCATATATCAAGGTATATAGTATTTTCATATAACACAAAACCAAGTATAGAAGGTATGATTTATCCTTAACACTGACACATAATTTTTACTATAGGGCATCAATTAATCAGTCAATTAATTAATAAGGCTGAAGAAGAAACAACTCAAAGCTAATTAAGCGTGCAGATCGATTTTCTTAATTATAGCTTTAATTTATCTGTGGTTATCCATCATATCGAATTGAAAATAGGAGCCATATATGCTAGTAATAATAAGTAAATCTAAGAGCACTTACCGCAAAGTACATCGCTGATCCGGAGGAGCAACAAGTCCAAGAATCCATCGATTATATTGGTCCTCTGCCCGTACGCTAGCTTCAGATCCAGAGAAGAAGAAGAGCTAGCTAGGTAGCCTAATTAAGTAGCTCGCTCGAGCTCGATCTGTCGCCGCCGACCGGTCCGGGTGGAGCTAACACGGCCCGCGAGTCTCCACCAGACAGATCTGGCCCGTAGACCAGCACATATGCATGAACGCTGGCTAGGTCGCCATATGGCCATGCATAGCCATAGCTCGCGCTCACCTGCTGCTCTGGCTAAGCTATAAATATGTTATAAATATGTTGTTCCTATACATCGGCAATAAAAAAAATAATATACGAGATCTAAAATAAATAAGTAAAAGGACAAAGGTGTAGACAGATTCAGACTTTCTCGATGAGAAATAATACCTTATTCCTGTTTTGAGGATTATATCCATCGGATGTTGTATTATCTAACGATTGGGTTATGAATATGTCCTTAGGGGGCTTTCTGTCCTCCTTATATAAGTTCAGGGGCAGGATTAAAAAGAGAAAAACTCAGTCGAACACAATATAGGTTTCTTTATCTCTTTATATGGTCAAACATAACTAAAATGGAACAGTGCCAACAAAAAGAAGGCAACACACTTTTCAAAGCCTAATCTATCTACGTATCATATGGATTAGGTTCATCTTTTATCTTTAATCAAATAAGCTGTCCATATAGATATATATACCCATAATCTTCATAATATAGCTAGGAGCCTACAGGGCGTCGCCAAGCACGCAGGGTCAAGCTTAGCTCGCTCATGGGCCATGGCATGCATCTGGGAGCCGGAGCGGTGGTAGAGAGAGGAAGGAAAGAGGAAGAAGATAAGAGGAGGAAGGAGCTAAAAATGCTAGCTAGAGTGGTTTGCTTTGGCTGCTTGCATTGGTTGGTACTTGGTTGGTGGATAGAGACGAATGAATATTACCCAGCTTTGCTTCTAAGACTTCCTGTATATTAATTATATGTATACTACTCGCACGCCACCCAACCACAATCACTCTTGAAAACCCTTGCTTAATCCTATTTTACTATAAAGTTATAACCCACAAAATTATAAATCTTAACATGTAAAGATGTCATATATCATTCACTAACAATTATTATATTTTAAACATCATATAAACATGCTATATTATTTATAATTTTATAATTTATTAAATTTTAGTGCTTTAAAATATAAGTGTCAGGGTTATAGATGAGGCATATCCAAAAGTTTTAGGTTGGGCTCGACGGGGCCCACCATATACCAAGTCTTATACGGAATCATGTCTTATATACAGAAGATGTTCTGGATAAGTAAGGAGAAGCAGAGTTTTAGTTGGATATTATAAGGACTACTCGGATCGTATTCATACTTGTTTTTCTAGTTCTACTTGGACAAGAGACATCCGATGGTATAAATACAAGACCCTCTAGGAGAAGAAGGAGCGAGCCAAGTCACAATACAAGCTAAGACAAACCCAATCTAGAGCGACAAAAGCCGACATGAGCGATCTAGAGCTAATTCTAATATCGTTGAGTTTATATTAGAGGAATAAGTCTATGCTAGTCGTCGACTACGTGTTCGAGCTCCATGCCGTCAAGCTCATGTCAACTAGATTAGGTCATCCTAAATATTGTACTCATGTGATACTAATATATAAAGGCAACACCGGCTTCGGCCAACAGGAGTAAGACTATTACCTGTCAGTTAAGGGGCCCGAACCTGTATAAAAAATCCTGTCTCCCATCTCTTTTACCTCAATCTCGCGTATACCCTGGTTCCAATTATCCCCATACTCTACAAATACCATGGTCGGCGTATAGCCCGTTGACAGTGGTGCGTCAGGTAGGGGCCTTGGTGCTTCAAGGTTCCGACGAGATGGGTTTCAAGAGACAGATTTTCCGACAACAAAACTCTTCGACGATTTCGGCTTTGGGAGATACGACCCAATCGGAATGCATTCTCTTATAGATCGAGACCCTCGTCATCTCAATCTTCATCAAGATATTGCCCTATAGATTTTTCGGCGAGGGATACTTCAAAGACTTTGGCCCTGGGAGATCTGACCCAACCAGAGCACATTCCCCGACTAGATTGGAATCATCGCCAACAATTCCATCTATCGAGATCGTCCAAGCTTCAAGACGTCGCTGCCTCAGAGAACAACGGTTCAACATTGTTGGTCATGAGACCTTGGTCCGTGCTGATTACCCCAGAGCTGACATCGTCGCCGTGGAAAACAACAGTTCAATATCATTGACCACGAGGCTTCAATCCGGGTCGATTACTTCCAAGGGGATTACCATCACTAATAAAGGTAATTAGTATATTGATTTTTTAAATCAATCTACTAATTTCGTAGATACAAAGGTACACAATATTTCATACAATTTACCATATCTATTTTCAAATCCAAAATTTATTATGTTTACCAAGAGCATATTTTTATACAATGTCTATTGCGCGAGCGATTCCTATGTTAGGCCAACAAAGTATAATACTGGGGGCTCCTACTGTTTCTTCTGTATAAATCATGCTTGTTTATCGTTTACATAGTACCCAATATTTAATCTGAATTTGTTCATTGTGTCTTGGTAATACTAGAAGATTTATATAATTTTTCGTGTACGTATTCGGTATTATCTGCTATATATATTTTGTCTTCTAGAAAATATTTTTCAGGAATAATTGAGCACTCTAGTAGGCAAAGGTAGAGTACACCCCATTGTCAGGAACGTTCTCGAACAAACGAGGAGTTGTCGGACCAAACCTACCAACAGAGATCGGCGGCCTATCTCACATCTAGTACTGGTCATAATCCGGTCTATTTGTGAAAAGGTTGCTACATACAATCTCTTCACACACGTTGTCGGCTGTCCGAGAACGGTTAGGGGAGTTCGACAACTATTGTTCTAAGGCCTTTGGTGGAGAACATCAACTCATTCATTTGCTTTGAAGTCGGGGGCTACTATCAGGGTTATAGATGATGCATACCCAATAGTCTTGGGTTGAGCTCAGCGGGGCCCACCATATACCAAGCCTTATATGAAATCATGCATTATATACGAAATGTGTTTCGGATAAGGAAGGAGAAGCAAAGTTTTAGTTGCATGCTATAAGGATTACTCGGATCGTATCTATACTTGTCTTCCTAGTTCTACTTGGACAAGGGGACATTCGAGGGTATAAATACAAGACCTCCTAGGAAGAGAGGGGACGAGCAAGTCAGAATACAAGCCAAGAAACCCAATCTAGAGCCATAAAGACTGACATGAGGGATCTATAGCTCTTCAATTTCGTCGAGTTCATATTCGAGGAAGAAGACTACGCTAGTCATTGACTACGTGTTCGAGCTCCATGCTGTCAATCTGACGTCGACTAGATTAGGCCATCCCAAATATTGTACTCGTGTGATACTAATATATAAAGGCAACACCGGTTTCAGCCAACAGGAGTATGACTATTATCTATCAATTAAGGGGCCCAAACTTGTATAAAAATCTCTGTCTCACATCTCTTTTACCTCATTCTCGCGTATACCCTGTTCCAATGATCCCCATACTCTACAAATACCATGGTTGGCGTATAGCCCGTTGACAATAAGCATGTTAAATCATCATCCCACATAATTCACATAATATTTCAATATATCTCTCCATTATTTTTATAATATCCTATATACCTATATAGTCTATCCTCAGTTGGCTAATGTTATTTCTCTCTTATCTCATTAAGTCATATCATATCAATTATTTTTATCTCTTAGATAATTAATCTATGGTCTAAATTATTTTTCTCATTATCTTCTCTCATTAAGTCATATCACCTCAATTATTTTTAACCCTTAGATGATTAATCTACAATCTAAATTACCTCCCTCTTTTTCTTATCTCATAAAGTCATATCACCTTACTTTTATATTTAAATCATCATTCTATATATTATTTAAATTATTATGAACCATATTAACTTATGTAAGATTATATCATTTAGCTATCTTACATATTATTTCTACTTATTACTATCATACTAAGCTTTCACAGCCACTGACGGAGCCAAGGCCCGGCTAGGACAAACAGGTGCCCATGCTCTAGCCATGCAGCAAGGAATAACACCTGCTTAATTACTCTCAATCTATTGGTTGTATTGCCTACTTCATGCACTAGATCATTAGTAGATAATTGATAATTTGCTCGAGTATATGGTAAATGATATATGGATTTATACAAATATATGTATATTTTTATTCATTGTTAGACATGTCCAGGCTTAAGAAAATTTTTGGATCTGTTTTTGTCCGTAGCAATATGTGAAGTTTCGTCTAGTTAGCTACTGTACAAAGGCATAATTCAGCCACTAGCATGTAGCCTCTCGAAGAAGAACTTTGACTAGTCCACAAACACCACTGCACCACTGCCTCGATGCCACCTCGGCTCCACCCACCCACGTCGATGCCCAACAGAAGAGAAAGTCGATGGTACACCGCATGTGGAGCAATGGGGAGTAAAAGGCTGTGCTACCTCCCCTCTCGCCCCGCGTGAAACAAAGCTTTGCACACTTGCGCATTTCGCGTCTCGATTGGCTCCTTTATAACACATGAAGTAAAAAATACATAATAAATAAACAAATGCCGGAATCAAAAGGATATGCCATATGAAACCATACCGGAATTAAAAACGTAGGAATTAATTTGTTAAATTGGTTGTTTAGATATTCCAAAGGAAACTCATATGAATTTTAAAGGAAAAAATATCATTAGAGTAGAGTTAAGAGGAAAGAGACAGAAAGATGGTAGCTTGGACTTCTCTCATACTTGAAATCCTCCAAAAAGTAGAGTTATGGATTCAATGAAAATCCCTCATTCCAAAGAAGCTCAATAGTTTTTCGTTCACTCGGGCTAGGTTATGTTTTACTCCCTCGATCTTAGTTTAATTATGATATAAGAAAATGCACCAAGACCAACGACAACACAAACCCCCTTCATTCTGTTACACCGTGGCATCAAACAATGAATTGTCGCTTCGGATTACATGCAAAGAGTGTCTCGCCATCTTTGCTAGCTACCGTTAGATCAAGTGCACCGTGACATGCAAACTCCTTGATCCAGCGACATCCCCGTGCGGTTGCGCCAACAAAACTATATTGCCGCGTCATCATCAGATCGAGCCTCTCGATCACATCGTGTGGCATGCAACCGTTGATCCATTGAAGAGTGGTTCTAGCTGATCTCGCCAAACCTGCATGATCTGTGGAATGAGATAAATTTGCATGCATATTTCGAACTTGCTCGGGCCCATGCCAAAGTAGTACTCTCTTCATCCAAAAGTATAAGACATATTTATTTTGTTACCAAGACCAAGTAGAAATTATCTCATCCCTATGTAACAAAACCAAGAAACTATATGTATGCATGCAACCAATGAGTATTAAGATGATTATTTTTGTTCCAGTCAACAATTTAATTTAGCACATGGAGACTACAAATATGGACATCTTATTTGGAAAAATCAAAAAATAAAATATGTTTACCACTTTTAGATGGAGGGAATGTAAAGATGCTGGCCTCTATACTACTTGTTTTTTTAAAAAAAATATGGAGCAAATTTTAAACAAATCCCTTCGTGAAAAATTATAGGGCATATTTTATTTGGAAAAAGACTTTTAAGACAAGACTTTGGCAATTGATTATGCATAAAATATATTCATAATATTTATTGAACCAATGTTTGATAAAAGTCCTTTGAAAGATAAATATATTGGTATAACATTATTTTGACTATTCATTGGTCAAAATTTACAAAGTTTGTATTTAAAATATTATATACCCTATAATTCTCTATGGAGGGTGGAAATTTGGTCATTCCGAGTATTTCGTTTTGATCTTTGAATCCTTTCAAATTTTTGTTCATCAAATAGTGAAGACCAAAATGTAATGAAAAAAATCGAAGACCGAGCCATTTGGTTTTGGTTTGGTATTTGGTCATGACCGACTAAATTCAGGAGAGCCAAAAAAAATACAGAAATTCGATCACTGTCATGGTCACCGGTTGAGAAGGTCACTCATCGGAATTTTCTCAAATCCACCATGGCGAGGCTGGAACTCGAAAGTAAGAGACAGGAGGCTCGGGTTTTCTATGGAGTGGGCCTAGATGGGCTACTAGGATTGCTAGGAGTGACATTGCTATCGAACTATATTTCAGTTAATTCAGTTAACCGGGGACCAATACCATATTAACCACACTAAATTTGGTCAGTTGTAAATGATGACCATGTCATATTCATGACAGAGGGCTTGTTCGGCTGCAAAGTGTAGCGCTGCCTTACAGCCAAACCGCAGCCTATGGCTGCTTTGTTTGCTGCATGGTGTAACAGCCGATTGGTTGTATGGCAACGCTGTACTAGGCAACCGAACAAAGCCAGAAGTTCTCAGTTTCGGTCAGTTTTGCCAACCCCTGTAAAAGTAATGCATACCACACCCTATCAAGAGGACTGGGAGGGACGAAGAGGTAATATGGCCCTGTTCAAGGGATTTTTTAGCAGCTACAACTTTTTCCAAAATCTTCATCTTCACTAGGCTGTCTTAAATTCATACCCCGCTTCTATGAATTTGTAGCTATAAAATCCAAAAAAATTCAGAAAAAGCTAGCAAACCCAGTTGTTCATATTCTTATTAGCTGGCTAATAATAGTTTATGTTGGCTGGGCTGCAGTAGCCGTTGGGCCGTGAAGATATCCATCCGGGCTTCTCACCGCCCGGCAAGTACACATTGGTACATGTACCTGTATTATGTCAAGGGTGACGCTGCTCCTTAAACTTCTAGGCCCCCCTCTCTTTACAGAAAAGGAAAACAGAATAGTAGTGATACCCCCGCCATATCACTAGCATTGATGGAGATTCTTCATAATACACAATTCCTAGTTTGGTACTAGAAACAGCACAATAACTCAATGATAAGCAATGCAGAAAATGCGGATATCCGCAAGCAATACGTCGTCTTCAGCGTAAATACAGATAAATTTCCAGTACATCAATAACGTGACGCTAATACGGGGCAGGAAAAACCGGTAGAAGCATTCAGAAGTTCAGAGTGTAGCTTTCAGCAGTGACAACGTTGGACTTCTTGAAAGGCTGGTGCTTGCTTCCTGCTGAGATAGTCAATCGGCCTTGCCCTCCTGCGCACCGACCTCCTGCAGATAGTGCTCCGCGTCCAAAGCAGCCATGCACCCTGGATACAATGATGAGTTAGAAGCCTGCCACAAAAACTATTACTAGTACTATGTGCACAGCAGTAGTAGCCATCAATGTCAAGTCGCTAGAAGTGATCTGTCGACAGGGTCATGCATAGATATTTTTTTTCTCCCTCTCTTTTCTGAAATACTCCCTCCATCCCAGAACAAGTTAATCTTCTACGGATCTGTCCTAAAACTATGTGATATATCCTAGTACTACAAATTTAAACATGCACATATCTAAATTCATAATACGTGCATATCTAAATTCATAATACTAGGATATGTCACATTCCGTACTAGGTTAATTTATTATAGAACGGAGGGAGAACATATCTATTGGATCCCACTTCTGAAAAAAGCTATCTAAAAAAGGGTTTCATCATGTACTAACCATATTAACCATGTATCAACCAACATGAAAATCTGGTGAAACGTACAGGTCCTTGCTAAATCATAAATTAAAAACTCTGTATGTATCTTATCAGACTTTTTCCGTTGACACAAAAGGTAGAAATATTGGTTCTCTCTGAAGTATATGGAAATGGCATACTGCTCCCATTCTACATCAACAGTAACGATCTTATTCCCTGATCCTATTTTTGCTAAACAATCAGTCCCCCCAAGACCATACTTGGTACGTAACATATTACTCCGTAGTTTACTTTGTCTATGATCATCCGAAACTCATGTTTACAGAGCACGCAGGGAAGTGAACCCAATTCTCTGTTTATTCCTCCACTGTCTATGTCCATCAAAAAGGTCAATTTGGATTATTTCTCGCCAAGACCATGCATAGTAACATATTAATTTACTTTGTTTATGCCCATCCAGAACACATGTTTACAGAGCACAAAGGGAAAGTGGACCCAATATCTGTTTATTCCACCTTATTCTTTTATGCAATAATAAGCTCAAACTCCATCTCTGATAGGATCAAGAAGGGTGAATGACAAAACATTATCTAGACCAACTATTGAAGTTTGAGCATGGAGCATCTTGCATGTGCTTTGTAACCACATGAAAATGTAACTTGCACTCTAGTAAAAATACTTGCTGCAACATCAGTCAGCATGCAAACACTTAACAAAGTTAACTCACACCACAGGAGTGACAGAATGATGTACTGGCCATACTTTTTTTTTTTGCAAGAATACCGTCCATACTTTGAAGTGTAGAACAAAATTGAAAAGCACTCTTCTATACTAAATGGAGAGTAGCCCCTTTTCTATTCCTAACAATATTTGGAATGCCTTAGACTACAGATATGAACTATGACGATCCCAGAATAGCTCGAAAGTAAGTTTATAAGTCGTTTGACTTTTTCTTAATCAAACAATTTTAAGTTTGACCAAGTTTATAGAAAATTATACTAATATTTTCAATACAAAACAAGCATATTATCAAAATATATTCACTGTTAAATTTAATGAAACTAATTTGGAGTCGTAGATATTGCTATTTTTTCTATTAATTTGATCAAACCTAAAGAACTTTGACTAAGAAAAAAGTCAAACGACTTATAATATGAAACGGAGGGAGTACTTATTAGTCAAACTAAAGACAATCTTAAACATATCAAAATTGCTATACATACGACCAGTGCGTACGACCCACGTCCAACTCAACTAGTACATAGACACAGTTGTTGTTTTCCTGAGCCCACATGGAAGAAAGCTAAGTGCAAGGATTGGTGGATGAGGCATGGTCGGATGCTAGTCGTACGCACTGGTCGTATGTATAGCAGGACTATAAACATATGAACCTACATGGTATTTAGAAGCACTAACCAGCCTCAAATACACCTAACTTTTTTTAAGACTAATACACCTAAACCTAGCTTGAAAACAGAGCACGCATTTAACATGCCCAAAAGGTAGTTACATCTAATCAGCTATGCTAGATACATAATGAAAACCACTTATTTCAGAAACTCAAACACGTTAACATTAAGATAGCTTAAAAAGGTTCTAGTTTTGACCATCATCATTCGCACACTACATACTCAAGCCCTGAACAATTTCTATTGCAATTCACACTAGCAAATAGCAACCCATGAAGCAACTAATCTCTAAGAAAGTGCAGAAAAAAAATTAATCACAGGTAACCTGAAAAATCATCAATTCACAAACCTGATCCAGCGGCAGTAATGGCCTGGCGATACTTCTTGTCCTGCACATCCCCAGCAGCAAAAACTCCCTTTACACTGGTGTGCGTGGAGCCTGGCTTGGTGGCCACATACCCATCAGCATCCAGCTCAAGCTGCCCACCGAGAAACTTGGTCGCCGGTTCATGTCCAATGGCGAAGAAGAGCCCGGCCACCTGAAGGTCGGAGATCTTCCCAGTAACCAAGTCCTTCACCTTGACACCAGCCAATGGACCTCCACCCTCACCGCCGTAGGCCTCGACGACCTCAGAGTCCCAGAAGACCTGGATCTTGGGGTTGGACAACGCCCTGGCCTGCATGATCTTGGAGGCGCGGAAGGTGTTGCGGCGGTGGATGATGTACACGTGGGAGCCGTACTTGGTGAGGAAGTTGGACTCCTCCATGGCGGAGTCGCCGCCGCCGATGACGGCGATGGGTTTGTTCCTGAAGATGGGGGCGGCCCCGTCGCAGACGGCGCAGGCGGAGATGCCGCGGTTCCAGTAGGCGTCGGAGCCGGGGAAGTGGAGTCGCCGGGCGACGGCGCCGGTCGCGACGACGACGGCGTCGGCGAGCACGGTGGTGGAGTCGGAGGCGACGCGGAAGGGGCGGGCGGAGAAGTCGACCGCGGTGACGGTCTCGGAGATGATGCTGGTGCCGAACCGGAGCGACTGGGCGCGGCACCGGTCCATGAGCTCGCCGCCGAGGATCCCCTCGGGGAACCCCGGGAAGTTCTCGACGTCGGTGGTGGTGGTGAGCTGTCCCCCCGCCGCGATGTCGTTGGCGAGCCAGCCCTCGAAGAGCACGGGCTTGAGCTCCGCGCGGGCGGCGTAGATCGCCGCCGTGTGCGCCGACGGCCCGCTCCCGATGATGCACACGCGCGTGCGGAGCGGCGCCCCGGCGGATCCCTCCATGGCGGCGGCGGCGCGGCTCGGATTCTCTCAAAATTACGCTTCCTACCCGGCACTGGTCAGACTGAGCAGGGAGGAGGCGACGAGCCAATCAACGGCCACCGCGCTCGGTCAGTCATACCCCAGATGGATGTTGACCGAAAGTACTACTATTTTTTTATAAGTTGCAGAAAATTCACAGTAATTCACAAATGGCAAACTTTTTTTACACAGTACAAACGCAAGTGTTCATAACACGTGCATACTCACTCCTACGAACACATATGAACATCTAATCCATATGAGCAAATTAATCGTAAATACGAGTATTCATGTCAAATCTATAACTTAAACCGGATGCGTTGGTTTCATAAAAAAAAACTTAATAAACTCAATTACGCCCACTTTGTGACAAACTTTCGACTGCACAGTGTACACGCACTAAATTCACAAATCGCAAGCGAGAGCGATCAAATGATGTTAACAAATTAAGCTCAAAATTAGCGTTTGTGGTGTGACGACACAAGCAAATCATGTAGGAGTATTAGGATTCGTGGTGCGATTTGCACATACATGGATTTGCAATCTTGCTCCTTCCGACCAGCTTCATTCAGATGAGGCCCGCAAAAAAAGGCTTCATTCAGATGATGGCGAGAAATAGTGCTTTCCTTTTTTTTTTGTCTTGAGGCTATTTATATATTTATCGATAAATTTGTCAGATATAAATATAATATGATAGTAGTATAATTACATAGAAACTTACATGTAATTTTGAAACGGTTAAATTTGTTTTAAGATTAGTACAAGCAAAAAAAATAACATGTTATCGTCAGATTTTTTTGAAAGTTATATATAAATTGTATTATAGTTACATGCAAGTAACGATGTAATTATATTACGATTACACTATATTTATATTTATTAAATTTTATCGATAAATGTATAACAACACTGTTTTGTCTTTCGGATGGAAACCCAAACAGATCGATCGAAACTTCCGCTGCGTGACACAACCAAAGTGAATCACTTCCCATCACTACTTCCACTCTCCGTGCAGTTTCGTTAAGATAATGACCAGTACGTGCGCCGTGTTTATTTGGATTTGGTCGTTCTAATGATGATGATGTCCTCCTCCATTGCTGCATTACCTGTCGATCTTTTCAGGATTCAGGCAGGAGAGACGCACAGGAACATGCTGCCGACTGCCCACTGCTTTAATCCTTTTTGTTCATGCAGCCGATCAAATCTCGCTTTCGATACCTTTGCTGTAAACAAATATTCAGAGGCAGCGTTTCGTTCAAACGGACCAGAATAAACAACACTAACCGCTGGCCCATGAGCAGATTTTCTCTCGACCAAATCCACGATTCTAATTGTAGCAACGGGCTTTTTCTACTACCCGTGGGCCTTTGGCTAATGACCCGGCCTTGTCTCAGCTCAGCATTTTCACCATTTATTTACATCATTTAAAATTTTAAATGCAGTTCTTTCAGGATGATGCAGTGGCACTTTCAGACAAAGAAAAACCTAATCGATAGCAGTGTCGATGTCCGGCTGTCCGCTGCTCCTGTGCTTTCACTAACTAGTTGACAAAGATAAACCTGCATTATTATCCACACAACAGCTAGTGATAAACAAATTAAGCCGCTAAGAAAAATCAGTAACAGGTGAGACGCAAAGATTTGTTTGGCCAGACTAGCTATGTGTTTCTGACTTTCTGTAATTGGTGAGAAATTAACCCCATCGATTTGGGCATTAATTGTTTGCCACAAAAAAGACAGAGATCGTCAAACTGACTCTCCATCAACACTTACTTTCAGCAGAAGAAAATGGAGTACACTCACACGGCAGAACAAAGAAATTGGCATGCACCACTCAAAAAAAGAGAGAGAGAGCATGCACTCTGCATGGAAGTATATCTGTAACAGTTTGAAACGTTAACACGTATTTGAATATTCAGTTGTATTATTCTTGCCCCGTCCTTTTCTATCGAATAAAATCCCATGGACCTGGACGGCTAGACGGCCGTTCGCTGAAGAAAAATTTTGTCACACAAAAGTAAGGTCTACTCTAATACAGGTAGCAGTTGGAAAACAAGTGTTAATATCTATCTTGAACCAATGAACATGGCAAAAAAAAAAACAGATTATGCGGCTCGCATTTCACACCCCCTCATGTGTATTAAGACATGAGTATATATCAATCCAAAAACTAGTTTCACATCTTAATTTAGACTTCATTTGGAGCACACATTTACAATCTTTTAACTATTCTGTATCTTTGTTCAAAAAAAAAATGGAGCCATTTCAGACTTTGATCAGATTGTTGTCAGGTCTACCGATGATCTCCTGCCGCTGGAGCTGGCGCAGTCCTCGACCGGGACGGAGTTCCGCTTGATGAACTCGAGGCAGTCGGCGATCGCCTGCGCGTAGAACGAGTTGGACCGCATGAACGACGGCGGCACTGGCCGCCGCCCGCCGTCGTGATGCTTCCCGCCGACGACGAGGAACCTCGTGCTGCTGCTCCGTGAGCAGCCGCCTCCAGCCGACGACGACCGCGACCGCAGCCTCCCCGCCAGCAGCAGCTGGCGCACGTACCGGCCGACGAGGCCGAGGAACGTGAGCAGCTTGGCCCGCAGCCGCCGCACCGAGAACCGGTTCCTCGGGCACAGCCGGAACCCCCTCGCCGGCGGCCGCCTCCGCCACCTCCTCCCTATCCTCACGTAGCTCTCCGGCGAAGATGCAGCTTCCATCTCTGATCGAATCTTCGAACACCTTACGTGTGTAGTGTGAATTGCGATCGATTCTGTACGCCTTCCTGGATCGCGAGCTGAACTGCTTGATGCTGCTGCTGCTGCTGGTCAAGTGGCAGCAAGCCAAGCAACTGGGGTATATATAGCTCTCGCGCGCGGGTGTCGGGGAGAGGAACGAGGCAGGAAGGTAGGTTTGAATCGGGCCTTTTCGCGAGAGCGACATGGGCGGGGGGATTAAGCTTAAGCTGCTAATTAACACGCGATGTGAAACCGGTACGGACAAGCAAACAGCCAGTGAGCCAGGGGGCAGTGACGTGTCCGTGTAAAATGTGAAACTGGTGGCCAGCCTGCACGCCAAATTTCGCCGCGTGATTGGTTGGGTCATCGACCAAGCAGAAGCAGAAGTTGCTGACAGTGTTACTACTAGTAGACATTAGTGAATTAATTAGTGGGCATGCGTGCGGGCGTGCGCCCTGCTCAGTTCTACGTAACTGCGTAGATTACGTATAGAATAGCGATGTTTCGTCCAGCAGAGTGAGTGGACTTGTAGGGGTTAAGCGCAGCAGTTAACCATAAACATGCGAGTTGGCAGGAGTTTGGCAGGCTAGTTAAAAACTCCAAAAAGGCAATTAACAAGTGTGCTGGCATGAGGGATCTGTCACTTAGCCGCTCGGCACACGGTATATGGGGAGGTGGATGGTGTTTGTTCGTACCGGCATGCTGCCAGTTGCTGCGGCCAGTTTGATTCTTGTGCCCCCATGAACTGAATAATAAACTGTGTGCGAATCAGGGAAGAGCTAGGAGTAGTATCTAATGAAATGATGTGCGTGGATACTCTGATATCCAGCTGGTGTACGTCTTTGTCCCGACCAACAACCCAAATATTTTCGTGTGATTCTAGCTGCTGTTGCTGTCCTCTCGCAGTCTCTCTCATGCATATATATTCAGCTCAACGAACGTTAACACGTAGTTCTCCATAGCAAAACACACGTCAGATACTCAGATTATATCCTTGACAATCTCTTGACGTACAATGCGTTCCAGAACTTTTCAATCAGATCAGTGGAAAATCCATCTGGATATAAATTAATTAGTCTGGATCGATTAGTCAAATCGCTGAGCTTGAGGTCACGAGAGAGCCACACGTACTGCATGCCACGCATCTCCCGACTGAGCACGCACGCAACGCAGGCAAGGGCGCCGCAGCCGCTCGCTCGATCCGCAACCGGAACGTCGCGATGGTGGGCGCGCGGGTTAGGTGCCGTGAGCCGGTGAAACGGCCGGAGCCGAACACATGGCGACCGCCCGGCGCGCGCGTGCGTGTGCGCGACGCGAGAATCTGAGATTGGGATGAAATACTCGCATTCAGCCGAGGCTACGTACTACGGGAGACGGCGTCGGTTGTGCGCTGCGTGCGCCGGTGCGCCCGGCGGAATCTCGCGGCTCGGCACGAGGGCGGCCGGCGCCGGGCGGCGGTTCACCTACGACCGAGACCGTGCGTGTGCGTGTGTGTGTGTGAAGGAGACACGGTTTCGCATGGAGGGGAAAGGGGGCGTGAGTGAAGGGGACACGTGTGGTGGACTGGGGGCTGGACTGACGGCCGTGTGGGTGAGTGGCGCCATGTCGTTTTTGCTTTTTGTGTCCGTGTTGGGCCGATGAGTGAAAAGCAGGAATGTAGCACGTTTTGTTTGGAGCACAGGGTGTGTATAATTAAGGAAAAGGGCATGGTTACTTTTGGACTTTTTAGGTCTAATGGCATTTGAGTACAGGCAGCACTGAGTAGGAGTACGTCTTAAGCTGCTGATTATTAGGATCACTACGAGAGAATTGATTTTTCATTAGAATAAAAAACACAAATATCTCGGCTAAATTAAGAACCGATACTAAAACATCTTTAATACCGATGTTAAAAGTCCAAGTTTCTAAAAATATTTTAGTCCCGGTTGATGTTACCAACCGGTACTAACCAGTACTAAAGATAATAGCACCAGCCATCTTTAAAAAAATATCTTTAGAAAGATATTTTTAGTATCGGTTGATGTTACTAATCGGTACTAAAGATATCTTTGGGGTTAGTTCAAAAAGAAAATATTTTTATTCAAGTTAGATGTGTGGAGTTGGTGAGATAGTTACGCGCGTGAGAGCTGAGGTGAGAGATCTTGAGTTTGAATCCTATATCCCGTATATTTTTTGACTTAATATGTATCTTTAGTACCGGTTGAAGATCAAGAACTTTTAACTTAATATACATATTCAGTACCAATTGAAAATCAAGAACTTGACTTAATATGCATCTTTGGTACCGGTTGAAGATCAAGAACTTTAGTTTTGGTTTCTTAGTCTAATATGCATCTTTATTACCGGTTGAAGATCAAGAACTTTTGACTTAATATGTATATTTAGTACTAGTTGAAGATCAAGAACTTTAGTATCGGTTTTTTAGTCTAATATGCATCTTTAGTACCGGTTGAAAATCAAAAACTTTAGTCTTGGTTACTACAATCAGTATTAAAGAGGTTATTAACCGGTACTAAAGATTGTTTTTTTTGCAGTGGATATACACTTTGCTCTTACATGGCTACACCTACTGTGTTCTTCCGGAAACATGGAAGTGCTACAGACCAGGCAGTGTTCGTTTTTTTTTTTGTTGGAAACTAAGTAAAAAAATATTTTATTAGCACATGATTAATTAAGCATTAGCTTAAAAAATAAAAAATAAATTAATATAATTTTTTTAAAATAACTTTTCTATAATTTTTTTTTTAAAATTATCATTTAATATTTTAAATAACGTAACGAGGTTGAAAAAGTTTTCCACAGATAACACAGCCCTGGAGCCGATGTTCTCCCAGAAGACTGAAGACCGAAAAGAGTACAGCTAAGGTAAGCTACTCTATTCTCTTTTTTTTTTGAGGGGGCTATTAAAGCTAAGCCACTGATGAAGCTGTTGTGCAGCACATGGCACCGACAGGGCCGAATCTGACGTCAAATGCCAATGTAATAAGTTCATTTGAGGTCTTTTAATTTGCCAACGAATTTGATTTTCGTTCTTTAACCGAAAAATTAGATATAACAGATCTCTCAACTATCAAAACCGGTGCAAACGTAGTCCCTCGACGGTTTGGAAGGCAGTTTAGGTTGAGCTAACACCTACGTGGCTAGTTTGACTAGGTCTTCTTCTCACGTGGTATTGATATGGCGCTTACATGACAATTCAATCCTGGAAAAATAATAACAATCGTGGGCCCATATGCCAGCTACACACAAAAAGATAATTTAAAAATGGTGGGGCCCACATGGGGCATGGGCCCCACATGTCATCCTCACACCTCCCTCTTTTCTCTATCCCTCTCTCTCTCTTTTTCCTCATTCTCACTCCTCTCTTCTTCCTAGGCAGCAGACGGGCGGGTGGGCGGCAGAGTAGGCGAGCGAGGCGGGCTGTCCGAGCTCCAACGATGGTGGCTCAGCGTGCACTGCGGCGGGGATCCCCAAGACGATGGACAACGACGTCGTAGAGAGGAGTGAGGATGAGGGACTCAGCGACGACGGGGGCCAGGGCAGGGGCCTTGGAGCTCTTCTTCTTTTTCTTGTAGGGCGAGGAGGGCTTCTTCTTCTTGACCGACGCCGGCACGGGGGGCGTCGGGCTTGGTGGGGATGGCCTTGGCCTTGGGTGCCACGGAGGACCTCCTCGTCCGCTCCAATCCCGCCATCTCTGCCTCTCCACTGCCGCCGACGCCCCGCGGACAACAGAGCTCCTCGCCGAGGACGACAGCGGAGAGGCGGCGGCCTGGATCTGCAGGGACGGTAAGGGCACACGACGGACGAGCGAGTGGGTAGCGAGAAGAATGACGGAGCAGGCGAGCGGTGGGCGGCGACCTTGGCTTGGCGGGGAGACCGTGGTCGTTGTGAGGGCGACGCTACAGTGGTCGGCCACCTCGGCGCCGTTGTCCCAAGCTTCCTCGCCCAGTGACCCAAGCGGCGAACAACTTCTATGAGCTCGCCCGCCGCCGCTCTGCTCCACCCGCCATCCCTTTGCTTCGCCCGTCACCCCCTCTGCGCCACCCGCGCCGCTTGCCTTTGTCCTTGTAGTGCAAGGAAGAGAGAGAGGGGGACGGAGAAAAGAGGGAGGTGTGAAGATGACATGTGAGGCCCACATGGGCCCCACCAAATTTTTAATTAGTTTTTGTGTGTAGCTGACATGTGGGCTCACAATTTTTATTATTTTTTCAGGATCGAATTGCCACGTAAGTGTCACGTCAATGTCACGTGGGACGAGGACCTAGTCAAACTAGCCACGTAGTTGCCACGTCAGCCAAAACTGTCTTCCAAACCGTTGAGGGACCACGTTTGCACCGGTTTTGATAGTTGAAGGACCTGTTGTATCTGGTTTTTCGGTTGAAGGACGAAAATCGGATTCATTGACAAATTAAGGGACCTCAGATGAACTTATTCTAATGTCAATAGACCAGATAAAGGCCCAAAAGTGATTACGGCCCACTATAAACTAGAGCCCAGGAAACGTTTGGCTTGGCCTGCGACGCTGTGAGAGGGGCCCCAACTCACAGGCCCAATCGAGTTTGACGAGCCGGGACGCAGAGTCCAACTCATTCCGGCAGAAGTCAGGTGGGCTAGCTTAGAGGCTTTTTATAGGCTACTGGGCCGCATCGGCTGCTTCGGCAGTTCTGCGTCACATCTCCGCGGATTTATTCCTCTCTCTTCCGCACGCCGCTGCTCCGCTGCCCCGCTGCCTGTTCGTGCATCTCCGAATTTTCTCATCTCCTTTCGACTCTGTCTGATTCTCTCTCTGATAAAAAAAGGTCGTTTTCTCGGTTTGTTTTCTCATCTACGTGGATGTTGCCGATCACGACCGCGGGAGGAACACCGCCGTGTCTAGCACTCTAGCTTCATGCCCCTGCGATGTTCGTAGAATTGCCCGGCTGGGGATTGATGTGTGACCAGCGGTTCAGATGATCAGATTCCAGTGTCGTCATCAGGTATTGCGCTTTCCCTCTAGAATTACGCGTTTATCTCTGCAATTTCGTTCGTTGGACTGCATAAAATCTGGATGTGATGCTCCGCAGTATCGCGCTGCTCAGGTTGGTGGCATGTAACGACATTGACTTGTGCCTCGCGGTGGGTTGATTTCCTCTGCTGCTTGGACGCATTTACCTACAAATTGACATTAACAGTACTAAATTAGCATGACCTTTTTAATGGTTGCTGGACTCAACTGCTCAATAGTTACGTCCGTTATGAAACTTATAATCAGTTTGGTATAATCGAACATGGCTATTTGCTGTTTCAATGGGAGTTGATTATAAGATCTTTTTTTAATATATGAGACATTAGGTAAGAGCTCTAGCTCCAGCTCCACCTCAAGTTAGAGCCCAGCCAAACAGTTTCAGCTTCACTCAAACTGAGAATAGAGATGGCTGAAATGTTCTCACAAAATGAACTAGGGAGATGAAGTTGAGTTTTGGCCGCTCCATAACTTCACTCCAAACCCAGCTCTTGAAGTTTCTCTTGAAGTTAAATTTAGAAGTCGGAGTTATATCACATAGGCTATAAGTAATGCCCTAGCCAAAAGCTAATTGGCCATATAAGATAGATTTGACTTGCTTATTCGTGATACAATTGTGACACAAGCTGCATATGCTTGCAGCTCTTATGTCAGTGCAGTGTTATTATAATTCGGTGACTAGGATGACAAAGGATGTGTTCGGATGTGAGAGTTGAGAACTAATTTTTTCGGCACGTAAAACGGAATGACTCATTAGCATATAATTAATTAAGTATTAATTTATTTTTTAAAAAAATGGATTAATATGATTTTTTAAAATAACTTTCGTATATAAAATTTTTGTAAAAAACACACCGTTTAGTAGATTAAAAAGCGTGCGCGTGAAAAACGAGGAAGGTGGGTTGGAAAAAGATGAGGGAAGAACACAACCAAAGTAGCCAAGCTTATCCTTTTTCTTTTGTATGATTCAACCTTTCAACGATGTTAATTTTGTTGAAGCGATAAATCGGCAGCTCTTAAGAAGTGAATGCACTGGACTCTAAAACACTTTTGAACTGAAAGGCTGAAATGCAGAACTTTTTCCATATTTCGTCATGATACCGTTGTGGCAACTACCTACCATAGAGTACCGTTTTTTTTTACATGACACCAGTCACATGCTTTTTCTTGATGCCAAGCCATCAAGATTCCGAAATCAAAAGCAGGTGATCTAGTCATATTTGATCGATGTGCATCTTCATTTGATTGGTTTGTTGACCTTTCTTGATAAATTCTTTTAAGAAGAGACCTTTTGCAATAAACAAGTGTTTGTCATGTATGCTGTGATTTTGCTTGAACTGAGCGGGATTGATTGGATGGAATCACTGAAAGTATATTACTTTTAAGTTTTATGATTAGATGACAAAAACACTATATCATTGAAACACTTGCTCAGAGAGAAATCTAATTAATTATGCGTGTAGGTACCTCATTATTGAAGAAATCGGTTAATTAAATATGCCTTCCTGACTTTATTCTCCTGTTCATATGAAATAGTACAGGTTTGGTTGCATCGTTTGTGGTGATTTCCGAAAGGTAGGACTCCACAGGCTTAGTTAAACTGAGACGATTCAGTTGTGTTCACAAGGGAAATTGTTGTTGTTAGTAGCAGAATTCTTAGTCTCATCGAGAGGATGACGCTAGAAGAGTTGGGGCAATTTTCTGTTTATTTCTCACAAATGCCATACCCTCCCGAGGGGGTTGGGATACATATTTATAACTGGCTTGCTAGTCTAAAAAGTGAAACGAGATGCTGTCCTAGAGCATCCTAAAACTGAAAGGAGATGCTGTCCTACAAGCAATCCTAAAAGTATCCCAAACTGAAAGGAGATATTGTCCTAAAAGCTGAAAAGCAAAAAGAACACAAAGACCAATCAGCACAAGAAGACCAACAGCGCAAGACTTATTCCATCATTCTCCCCGTAAGTCTTGTGCGTCGTCTTGTGGAAAAGTTGGGCCATCCCGATCCTGGAGCAAAGCTCAAGGAACTTGATCCTCCCAAGGGGCTTGGTGAGCAGGTCCGCAAGTTGGTCCTTGGTGTTGATGTAGCTCGCCTTGATGCTCCCTTCCTCCAAGCAGCCTCGGATGAAGTGGTACCTCACCCGGATGTGCTTGCTCCGTTCGTGAAAAACGGGGTTCTTTGCCAGGGCCAGGGCGGACTTGTCGTCCACTCTGAGCTCCACCGCTCTAGTGTCTCTGTCGAGGAGATCACCAAGCAGTCGTGCAAGCCAGAGCGCCTGGGTTGAAACGGTGGAGGCTGCTATGTACTCGGCCTCACAGCTGGACAGGGCCACCACCTGTTGCTTGACCGACTGCCAGCTAACGAGACACTCGCCGAGGAAGAAGAGAATCCCGCTAGTGCTCTTGCTGGTGTCGATGTCACCGGCGTGGTCGCTGTTGCTGTACCCGACGAAGTGTGCCTTTCCAGGACACCTCGGGTAGTAGAGACCATGGTCGAGAGTCCCCGCAACGTAGCAGATGATCCTCTTCACAGCCTGCTGGTGCTCCGTCGTCGGTCGCTGCATGAACCGACTAACATAGCCGACGGAGAATGCCAAGTCCGGCGTGTGTGGGTGAGGTAGCGAAGGCTCCCCACAAGACGCCGATACTGCGTAGCGTCCACCTCCTCTGTCGTGCTATCACGGCTCAGCTTCAATCTCTCCTCCATCGGAGTGAGAGCTGGGTTGCAATCAGTGAGCCCAGCCAGCTCAACGACGCGCTTGGCATAGGCGGTCTGTCGAAGCGTGATCCCGGAGTCGTTCTGGTGCACCTCGATCCCCAGGTAGAAGGAGAGAGGCCCCGGGTCACTCATCTGGAAGGTGGCCTTCATTTCTTCCTTGAACACCGCCACCTCCCACCTTCACATCCTTGGTGTTGGTGATCACCAAGTCGTCGACGTAGACACCCACCAGCAGGGCATAAACTCCATTGCCCCGCCGATAGATGGCCGCCTCGTGCGGGCTTTGCTCGAAGCCCATCCCTTGAGTATGGAATCCAACTTGGCATTTCACCCCTCGGTGCCTACCGCAAGCCGTAGAGGGCCTTGTGCAGGCGTAGCACCTTGCCCTCCTTGCCGGGGATCGCAAATCCCAGTGGCTGGTGCACGTAGACCTCCTCCTTCAAGTCGCCGTTCAGAAACGCCGACTTGACGTCCATGTGATGAACGCACCAGCCTTCCTGAGCAGCCAGCGCAAGGAGGCGTCCAGATTCCGGCGCAGGCGAGACGAGAAAGTCGCCTGCCATTTAATGAAGGTTGAAACGGGCGTCCCCTGGATGGGCCGGCTGGCTGAGCAGAGGCGTGCTGCAGCGTCTGTCAGAGGCTGCTTCCGGCAGTAGGATAGCCCTAATTGTAAAAGAATGTTTTCTTTCTTAGGCAGCTGGTAGCCCGTGTGGTAGCCCCTTGCCATATAAAAGGAGGCTCAGGCCTAAAAAAGAAGAAAAAAAAAGGGATCAGACTCGGGCTGACTCGCTCTAGAGGCTGAACTCTCTGGATCCTTTCGCACACCCAGATCTACCAGAACACAGGAGTAGGGTGTTACGCTTCTTAGCGGCCCGAACCTGTCTAAATCGTCTGTGTCCACGCGTTCTTTCTCGCTGAAATCCCTCAGATCAGGGGCTAAGAATCTCACCTTGCGCCCCCGGCCGAACCGGCAAAGGGGGGCCTGCACGGTCTCCCGGTGAGGAGTTTCACGCTCCGTCATCTGGCGCGCCAGGTAGGGGGCGTGCGTGTTTTTTCTGAGCCCCCATCTCCTTCCGTGTGCGCCAAGCCTCGCCAGGTCAGCCCTATGGCCGAAGAGGCGGTGGCGTACAACCCTTCTTTGAGCGCCAGCGGTGATGGCGGGGAGCAGAACCCGCGCCATCGGGCTCGCACCCCGTCGTCCCCCTCCCGCCGGAATCTTGGGCGGGGGAAGGCGCTTGAGGAGGTCGAGGGATTTGCGACCTCGCCGCTCGCAGGCAATGCAGGAGGACGGCGAGGCGGGGTGCGTCGTCGCCTCACCTACGGCGATGGCGGCACGCCCCAGGGCGCGCTCCAGGCTGCGGGCGCGCTCTTGCGTCACCCGCCCGTCGTCCCCGATCCAGATACCCTAGCCCAGCGTTGGCTGGACGACGTGGCCAACTTGGTCATGATGGCGCAGCAGCGCCTAGGCACCGGCAGGCGGTCTTCCGCCACCGGGACCTCTGGCGCTGCCGCCACCGACTCTATGTCGTCGAGGCGGAGGGCACGGCGGACGACGGCTGACACACGCCGTTCGTCCGCGGTTCCCTCATCAACGCCTCCGACCCAAGAAGATATGCGTGGGGGGCCAGACGCCCGGCCCGATATCAAGCGCCGGCGCGACGCTCGTCGCGCCGCCCATGCAACAGAAGGCGCCTCCTCTTCTGGAGCGCCGCTCCGTTCCGGTCACGGGGGTCGGCCCCCCGTGTCCCCGGTCGGTGGTGCTGGCTGTCGAGCCTTCGTGGCGAGCCTTCGGAACGTCCGTTGGCCCCCAAGGTTCCGGCCCACCATCACCGAAAAATATGACGGAAGCGTCAACCCCGTAGAGTTTCTCCAGATCTATACGACTAGGATAGAAGCCGTGGGGGGTGACGACATGGTCATGGTGAATTTCTTTCCCATGGCCCTGAAGGGTCAGGCGCGGGGCTGGCTAATGAACTTGCCACCCGCGTTGGTCCACTCCTGGGAGGATTTGTGCCAGCAGTTTACTACGAACTTCCAGGGCACATTTCCGCGCCCAGGCGAAGAGGCGGACTTGCACACGGTGCAGCGGAGGGACGATGAGTCTCTCCGCTCGTACATCCAGCGGTTCTGTCAAGTCCGCAATACCATACCATGCATCCCTGCACATGCAGTGATCTACGCATTCAGGGGGGGCGTGCGGCACAACCGCATGCTCGAGAAGATTGCCTCCAAGGAGCCCCAGACCACCGCGTAGCTTTTTGAGCTCGCGGACCATGTGGCTCGCAAGGAGGAAGCCTGGACCTGGAACTCCTTCGGCTCTGGAGCGGCGGCTCCGGCTGCCCCCGAGTCCGCCGCTCGCTCAGGGCAGCGGGATAGGAGGAGGAAAAAGAGGTTGGCTCGTTCCGACGACGAGGGTCACGTCCTCACCGTCGAGGGCGCTTTGCGGGCACCCGAAAGGGGAGGCCCGCGGGCGACAAAAAGAAGGAGGCCGGCGCTCCCGGCAGGGAGCGCCCGACCGGCAGATGGTGCACCGTGCACAACACCTCCCTCCATGACCTCGCAGATTGCCGAGCGGACGAGGAAGTGGGAGGAGGAGAGGAGGTAGGAGCGCCGTGAGGGCAAGGCCCCGGCGACTCCCACCGGCAACCGGCGAGGTGAGGCCAGAGAGAAGGCCCCCGCCGAGGACATCGGCGATGGCGACGATGACCTGAGCTTTCAGGAGCCCGAGGCCACCGTCGCCACCGTTGATGGGGGAGCGTGCGCTCACGCTTCTCGCCGGAACCTCAAGGCCATGAAGCGAGAGCTTCTGGCCGCGGCCTCTACCCATGAGGCGACGCGGCGGGCGCGTTGGTCGGAGGTCGCCCTCACCTTTGACCAGACCGACCACCCGCCATGCGTTGCCCGGGGAGGGCAGATCGCGATGGTGGTCTCCCCCACCGTCTGCAATGTGAAGTTGGGGCGCGTCTTGATAGACAAAGGCGCAGCCCTCAACATCCTCTCCCCCGCGGCCTTTGATGCTATCAAGGCCCCGGGGATGGTGCTCTAGCCGTCCCAGCCGATCATCGGCGTGACGTCGAGGCACACCTGGCCGCTGGGTCACATCGACCTCCCGGTCACCTTCGGTGGTCCCGCCAACTTCCGCACCGAGCGGGTGGACTTTGATGTGGCGGACCTCAGTCTGCCCTACAACGCGGTCCTGGGAAGGCCCGCGTTGGTAAAGTTCATGGCGGCTACCCACTACGCCTACCTCCAGATGAAGATGTCGGGCCCCAGTGGCCCCATCACCGTCCACGGCGACCTCAAAGTCGCGCTCGCTTGTATGGAGCAGCGCGCGGACCACCTCGCCACGGTATCCAAGCCCGCGGGCGGCGACGAGAGGCTCAGCGCCTCCACCTCGCCCACCCCGAGGCAGCGGATGGCCTCAGGCGATGAGGTCCCGGTGAAGGAGGTCGCCCTGGGCGACGGCCCGTCCAAGACCACCCGGATCGATGGTCTCTTGGACGACAAATAGGAAGACGCGCTCGTCTTCTTCCTGCGGGCAAACGCCGACGTCTTCGCCTGGAGACCGGCGGACATGCCCGGGGTCCCCAGGGAGGTGATTGAGCACCGTCTCGCCGTGCGGCCGGGCGCAAGGCCCGTCCGGCAGAAGGTGCGGCGGCAGACCCCGAAACGCCAAGCTTTTATCCGCGAGCAGGTGGCGCGGCTTCTGGAGGCCGGATTCATCCGTGAGGTCATCCATCCAGAGTGGCTTGCGAACCCGGTCATCGTCCCCAAGGCGAACGGCAAGCTTCGAATGTGCATCGACTATACCGACCTCAACAAGGCATGTCCTAAGGACCCTTATCCCCTGCCACGCATAGATCAAATTGTCGACTCCACTGCGGGGTGCGACCTTTTGTGCTTTCTAGATGCATACTCAGGTTATCATCAGATTCGCATGGCTAGGGAGGATGAGAAAAAAACTGCATTCATTACCCCTATAGGAACTTATTGTTATACAACCATGCCCTTCGGGTTAAAGAACGCAGGTCCTACTTTTCAGCGTACTACTCGTATTTCTTTGGGTAGTCAGATAGGACGCAATGTTGAGGCCTATGTCGATGACTTGGTTGTGAAAACGCGCAATCAAGAGACCTTGCTCTCAGATTTAGCGGAGACTTTCGAAAGTCTCCGCTCCACCCGCATAAAGCTGAACCCCGAGAAGTGCGTGTTCGGTGTGCCTGCGGACAAGCTTCTCGGGTTCTTGATCTCTGCCCGAGGCATTGAGGCCAACCCCGAGAAGATACGAGCTATAGAGCGGATGCGCCCCCCCAGCAAGCTCAAGGATGTGCAATGCGTCACCGGATGCATGGCTGCCTTAAGCCAATTCATATCGAGGCTGGGAGAGAAGGCGCTGCCCCTATTTAAGCTTCTCAAACGCTTCGGGCCGTTTACTTGGACGGAGAAGGCTGAGCGGGCCCTCACTCAGTTGAAGGCATACCTCAGTTCTCCCCCGATCCTGGTCGCCCCGGAGCCAGATGAGCCGTTGCTACTCTACTTGGCGGCAACCCCGCAGGTAGTCAGCGCGGCGTTGGTTGTGGAGCGCGACGAGGACAGCCCTCGATCCGCGCGCCCCCACCCTATGTCGACTCGACCCGAGAGAGCAGGGAGGAGAGGCCCCCGAGCCGGACGGCGGTCTAAGGCCCTTGACGACCGGATGTGGCCCTCTGCCCGCTTGTTCGACGGCATCGGACGCCCCCGACCCCCAGGAAGGCCCTCGGGCCACTGCGGGAAGGCTGCGCCCGCCGCCCTCCGACCCTGAGGTCGTCGGCACAGAAGCCGAGTGGGCCCGGCAAGGCCCCTCGGACGAAGAGCGCCCTGGGAACGGTGCCCTCAACGAAGAGGCCAAGCCCCGCCGAAAGGTGCAGCGGCCCGTCTACTTCGTTAGTGAGGCGCTGCGGGACGCCAAGACCCGATACCCTCAGGCCCAGAAGATGCTCTACGCAATTCTGATGGCCTCGAGGAAGCTGCGCCATTATTTCCAGGCGCATCGGGTCACGGTGGTCACGTCCTACCCCCTCGGCCAAATCTTGCACAACCGAGAGGGCACTGGACGGGTGGTAAAATGGGCAATCGAACTCTCCGAGCTAGACTTGCGCTTTGAGCCACGCGACGCGATTAAGAGCCAGGCCCTCGCCGACTTTGTGGCGGAGTGGACCCCGGCTCCCGAGCCCATCTTCGCCCCCGAGGCCAACACGAGCCCCTCGCAGCTGCCTCACGCCGCCTACTGGGTGATGCAGTTCGACGGCTCCCTGGCCTTTCAGGGCGCCGGCGCAGGGGTCACCTTGACCTCGCCGAGCGGAGACGTCCTCAGATATCTGGTTCGCCTAGATTTTCGGGCAACCAACAATATGGCGAAGTACGAGGGACTCCTTGCGGGACTCAGAGTGGCAGCTGGAATGGGGATCCGCCGCCTCCTGGTTCTAGGCGACTCCTAGTTGGTCGTTAACCAGGTCTCCAAAGAGTACCGGTGCTTCAACCCGCAGATGGACGCCTACGTCCGTGAGGTGCGGCGTATGGAGCGCCATTTCGACGGGATAGAACTTCAGCACGTGCCCAGGCGGGATAACGCGGTCGCCGACGACCTCTCAAGGCTCGCTTCATCGCAAGCCCCGACCCCACCGGGCGCCTTTGAAGAAAGGCTTGCCTAGCCATCGGCGCGACCCGACCCCCTAGGGGAGACGGACGCGCCTGACCGGCCCCCGAGGCCCGTCGGAGTCCAGGCCTCGGGACCCGGGGGGCCGACCCCGGCCCCCCAAGATTGATAGCTTGGATGGCTGAGATCCAGGCGTTCCTCACAGATAAGACTCTACCCGAGGACCGCGAAGGGAGTAAACACGTCCATCGCATCTCCAAGCGCTACGTGCTGGTGGAAGGGACACTCTACCGGCGCGGGGCCAACGGAGTCCTCCTGAAGTGCATTCCTCGGGAACAAGGCGTCGAGCTTCTTGCCGATGTCCATGAAGGCGAGTGCGGGGCCCATTCCGCCTCGCGCACCTTGGTTGGCAAGGCCTTTCACCAGGGTTTCTATTGGCCCACGGCACTCCACGATGCAGTTGACCTGGTCCGACGATGCAGGGCATGCCAGTTTCACGCCAAGCAAACGCATCAGCCGGCCCAGGCCCTGCAGACTATACCTCTTTCATGGCCATTTGCGGTCTGGGGGCTGCACATCCTGGGTCCCTTCAGGAGGGCCCCGGGCGGGTTCGAGTATCTGTATGTCGCAATCGACAAGTTCACTAAGTGGCCCGAGGCTTATCCGGTCATCAAGATCGACAAGCACTCGGCGCTAAAATTCATCAGGGGCATCACTGCTCGGTTCGGGGTACCTGACCGTATCATTACGGACAATGGCACCCAGTTCACTAGTGAACTCTTCGGCGACTACTACGAAGACATGGGCATTAAGCTCTGCTTCGCCTCACCCGCCCACCCCAGAAGCAACGGCCAGGTGGAGCGCGCCAATGCGGAAATCCTCAAGGGTCTCAAGACCAAGACCTTCAACATCCTCAACAAGCATGGCGACTCGTGGATCGAGGAGCTGCCAGCGGTGCTCTGGGCGAACCGAACCACTCCAAGCCGAGCGACCGGGGAAACGCCTTTCTTCCTCGTCTACGGCGCGGAGGCGGTCCTCCCATCCGAGCTCACCCTGAGGTCCCCTCGGGCCACCATGAATTGCGAGGCTGATCAAGATCAGCTTCGCCGAGACAACCTCGACTACTTGGAAGAGCGAAGGCGGCGCGCAGCCCTCCGAGTCGCGCGCTACCAGCACAGCCTACGGCGCTACCATCAGCGCCACGTCCGGGCCCGATCACTCTGCGTCGACGATCTCGTCCTACGCCGCGTCCAAACGCGTGCTGGACTGAGCAAACTCTCACCAATGTGGGAGGGTCCGTATCGAGTGATCGGCATCCCCCGGTCGGGCTCGGTTCGATTGGCCACGGGCGACGGCATAGAGCTGCCTAACCCGTGGAACATCGAGCATCTTCGCCGCTTCTACCCATAAGGGGGTCGGGTGTCGTACTTCGAGCTCAGGCCAACCCTGCGCCCCCCTTGGGCACGCAGGGTTGGCCGGGGGCTACCACATGCACATACTTGTTTAATTCGTTTTCTAGCATTTCAATAACAAGCATTTTCGATTTCCTGAGGACAGCGTCTGTTTTATCGTTTCATTTTGAAAAGTCTTGACTTGAGTCAGTCTGCTCGTGCTCGACCTTGCCCTCGGTGGCCCGGGTCGTCTAAAATCGCCAGACGGGGCCCAGAACCGAGCCGTGCCCCGGGGCGCGATGAACTCCGGGGGGAATCGGCAATGGCCCATAATAGGGTCCCCCTAGCCCTCGGTCACCGCGCTCCCGGCCTGGCCAGTCTCGACATGCGGATCTCCCCAGGCACTAGCTCCGACCCGCGCCGCTTGAGGCTGGGGCCCAGGCACGAGCCCTCGCTCAAGCCAAGACACAGAAGGATCGCGACACAGACTATCCTTATCTCATGCATATAGCAAATGTAACTGACTTAGAAATTAAAATCCTATTCGATTGCAGGTAAAACCAGTCTGTACAAGCATGGGCTCGAAGGCCTCAGAAGAAGAAGGAAAAATTATTAAGATCCGCGGGGGCCCGGGGGCTCACCCCGACGTGCCCGGGTCGCCGGCCTCGCCGTCGCTGTCGTCCGCGCCGTCGTCGCCGCCCTCCTCCTCGTCGGAGTCGAGGGCGAAAGCGAGCCGAGGGGCCGTCCCTTCGAAGCCGTGGACGATGTGGTCGGCGGCGTCCCGGACTTACGCGCACGCGTCGTCCTCGGTCCCGGGAGGGAACTCCTCCAGCGCCGTCCGCGGGGAGAAGTCGGGGTCCCGGGCCTGGTAGCTCGCCAGCACGAGCTCCACCGCTCCCCGGGCGAGGTCCCTTGAGGAAGACTTGATCGTCTCCTCGAGCTCCTCAGGGAGCCTCTCAAGGGCCCCGGCCATCTCCGAGAGGCGCTGGGTGAGGCCCCCCTGGTTGGCGGCGTACTTCGCGTACCGCCTGCCCCAGATGCCCGCCTGCTGCCCAGCGCGGTCGAGGCGGGAGACGGCATCCCGAAGCATGCCGGGCCCCACCTCGTTCGCCAGCCGGAGGGCCTCAACCTCCCCGACGGACGAGTCCAGGGTGCCCTGCAGCTCGGCGATGGTGTGCTCGGCGGCTGCGAGGCGGGCGGCTAGATCGCCGTGGCTCGTGGCCGCCCCGTCGCTGCGCGCTCATGCGTCCAACTCCTTCGCCCGCGCCTCGAGCTCAGAGGCCCGCTGGTTTAGCGCGTCCCTCTCGGCGCGGGCGCTCTCCAGATTGCGTCGCGCCTGCTCTTCCCGCGTCGCCTCGCGGAGGAACAGGCTGTCCTCCAGCCGCTGCGCCGCGGCCTCGGCCTCCTCGAGGGCTCGCCCCCGCTCGGCGAGCGCGTCTTCGCGGAGGCGGAGTGCGGACTCCTGCTCGGCGGAGGCGGCCTCGTGCGCCGCCAGCGTCGCCTCCCGTGTGGCGGCGGCGGCCTCGCGGTCCGCCAGCGCCGCCTCCTTCGCGTCCAGGGCGCGGGCGCGCTCCTCCAGCGCCTCCAGCTCCCGGGCGCGGAGGTCGAGGGCTTCGGCCCGCCGGCGCACGGCGGCCTCCTGCGCGAGCAAGCGCGAGGCCCGCCCCCGAACGCGGTGAGCCGCTCCTCCAGCGCCATGGTGCGGGCCTCAAGGGCCTCCTCGCGCTGGCGGGTCGCCGCCTCGATCTCCGCCGCCCGCCGCTCCCGGGCAGCGGCGGCGTCGAGAACTCCCGGGCGGCGTCGAGCTTCCCCTCCAGCTCCGCCACCCGGCTCCCGTATTGGAGGCGGAGGTCGTCCCGCGCCCCGTCGAGCACGGCGGTGGCGATGAGGGCAGCCTCCCGCTCCTCCTCCACCTCCCTGGCGATCTCCGCCAGGCTCCTGCGATGAGCCTCGAGCTGCGAGGTGTGCAGGTGGTGCGCCTTACGGCCCGCCTCCACCATGGCCTCCACGGAGCGCCGCCCCTCCTCGACGCGCGCCCACGCCGCGTCGATCTCCGCCCGCTCCGCCTGGCAGGGTCCAGCCACGTGCTGTTTGCTGTGGCCAGGGCCTGCAGGAGGGGCTCCGCGCTCAGCGGGGCGGCGGAAGGAAGAGGGGAGGGCCACCTCGGTGGTGGTGTAGCGCGGCTCGGCTCGCCGATCGGCGCGCTGGCCTCGGGGGCCTCTCCCGAAGCCGGCTCGTCCGGAGCGCCGCCCGGGCGTCGGGCCCCGGGTGCGCCCCCTCGGCATCGTCGCGGGCGGCCTCGGGGGTGGCCTCCGCCTCGGGCGCGGTCGGGTCGGGGACCTGGGCGGCAGCCTCGGCCGCCCGCGCCTCGTGCGCGCGCGCCGCCTCTGCCTCCCGGGCAGCCTCCTCGGCCCGGCGGACCCTGGCCTCCTCCCGAGCGGCCTCCTCGGCCTGGCGGACCCGGGCCGCCTCCCGGGCAGCCTCCTGGGCAGCCTCTTGGGCTTCCCGGAGACGGCCTGCAGCCTCCTGCAGGTCGGCCTCCCGCCTCCGGGCCTCCGCAGTCGCCGTCTCCCCGGCCTCGGCCTAGCCGGTCTTGGGGTGGCGCGTGGGGCGGGACGGGATCTCACTGAGGCAGAAGAAAAACAAGAAGCAGAAAAAGGTAAGTAAAAACTTGCCTTGGGGGTTTGGAGTAAGAATGCGGCCGCTGCGGGTGAGGGATCGAACCTGCGGGGTGGCCGGCTGAACGACCACTTCGGGGGCGTGATAAGGCTCTCCCTGCACGGCTTGGTCTCCCCCATCTTGCAGAGCCACTTCTTCTTCCGCTCCCCCTCGGGCTGGGGCGTCGGTGCGGCGCACTCCGGGGGCCTGCTGCTGACGCGCACCGCCCAGCCCCCTCGGGGAGGAGATGGAGGAGGGGTCGCCACCTACTTCCTCTTCCCCTTGGCGTCGGCAGGGCGGCTGCCCCCCGGGCCCCCGCCGCGGGGCCCAGAAGCATGGCCCCCTCCGGGGGTAGATTGATCCCCTCTGCGGCTGCCACCCGCGCCATCATGGCCTCGAGGGGCCCGCTCCCCCGACGCCCCGACCACCTGCATGATGGCCAGGATGTTGGCGCGCTCTGGGTCGCAGCAGAGGGGAGGATCCCTTGAGGGACAAGGGATGATTCCACGGAGCTAAGGTTTAGCACCCGTTGGACCACCATCCTGAGATCCTCGGGGTCCCAGTCCCACTTGCGCCCCTGGTGGGTCCTCAGGACGTCCTCGGTCCCGGTGTAGTCCCAGGCGCCCCGGGCGCGTCGCTGGAGCGGCGCGATCCGGCGGCGGAGGTAGTCGCCGAACACCATGGCCCCCGTGAGCCCCTGGGTTCGCAGGCCCGCCAGGCGGTTCAGGACGGCGTCGTAGCAGTCCCCCGGATCCACGGTCGCCCGCCAGCTACGCGCTTGCGCTAGGGGCTGGCTCGGGAGTCGGAGGCGCGCTTCGTCGGCGAGGGGGGTGTAGAACCAATCACTCTTCTAGTCGTCCCACTTCTTGCGAAGGACGCACGGGATGTAGCGGTTCAGCACCTGCCCCCGCGGCTGGAAGTAGCAGCCACCGACCACCGTCGACGGCGATACCGGCTGCACGGTGAAGAACCACCGGAACAGCCGAAGGGATGGGCGCACCCCGATGAACATCTCGCACAGGTGTGCGAAGATGGCCAACGTCATCACCGCGTTGGGGGTGAGGTGCGCCATCTGGAGATTGTAGAACTCCAGAACATCCATAAAAAATGTCGAGAATGGCGGGATCAGGCCCGCCATGGCGAAGGAAAGAAAGAAAACGGACCGCCCCGGGTAGTGCGGCGCCGGGCGTCCCTCGCCTAGCGTGACCACCTCCTGGCCGGTGGCAGATTCTGGCATGAACCGGCGCGGCAGCCCGGCCTGCCTCTCGCTGGTGATGCGAGAAGGCGGCAGCACGCTGCTGTCGAGCGGTGCGGAGCTCCGTGCCATGGTGCCAGCGGAGGGGGAGCTTGAGAACGAGTGCGTGTGGCGAGAGTAGGGCGAGAGAAACGAAGAGCTAGAGCACGGATGGCAGAGGCAAGGAAAAAGTGGCAAGAGGAAGGAAGCGAATCACTTCCTTGGCGCCTTTTATACCCTTACCTATGCCGCGCTCGGCTCCTCGTTCCCCGCGCCCACTACCTTGCCCCCTCGTTTCTCGCGCCCACACCTCCACTCACCCCACTCGCTCGCTTGCGGCGCACGTGGCAGTTGTGCGGCCGCGGCGGTTGAGGAGGGGCAGATTGTGTGCGCATTAATCGCGCTTGGTTTCCGCAAAAAGCACCATCATCACATCCCCAGGCAAAACGGACCGATGTGTCCTGATCCGCGCGCTGCCTCGAGTAATGTTGCGGTTACGAAGAGACCGCTCATTAATGTCGGTCGGCATTCCACGCCGATAAGTGCGGCTCACGACCGTAGGAGTCCTGCCCGCCTTTGGGGTCGGTCCCACCTGTCATCGGGCCCGAGGGGTGGCGTCAAGCCTGGGTGCCCCCCCTCGGTGTGGGGCCACCCGGGTGTAACGTCGGGGGCTACTGTCGGTGACATGGGACCGGGGGTGTCGAGACCAAAGGGAAGGGCGGCCACAGTGATCCACGTGGCCCGTTCCCCCGGAGGGGTCGGGCCTGAGGGTGGCGTGGCGGCTGCCCTCCCGGTCTCCACCCGGGGTCGGGCCGCTCCCGAATCTGCCCCGAGGGCTGGGGCGCCCCGACCCCCTGTGGTTTTGGTGCCACGCGTGCAGGTTAGGTGAGCGTGGCAGAGCTCACCTAACCGCATTTATGGCGGTTCAGACGAGCGCACTACGCCGCATTTAAGGCGGCGTGGCGCATGCCTATCCGGTCCGTGACCGGTCACAGCGAGTGATCGATCACAGATCGGTCAGATCACGGGTTAGGTGGCGCCAGGCGGCCTGCGGCACGCTTCGCCCCGTCCGGTCAGAATGATGAGAGCCCTCTATCTCTCGTCTCTCAGCCGGAGCTGGCGTGCCAACTCCCGGAGTTGGTATGTCAGTCCCGGTCAGATGCATTCCAGATTCCGGCGCAGGCGAGACGAGAAAGTCGTCTGCCATTTAATGAAGGTTGAAACGGGCGTCCCCTGGATGGGCCGGCTGGCTGAGCAGAGGCGTGCTGCAGCGTCTGCAGAGGCTGCTTCCGGCAGTAGGATAGCCTTAATTGTAAAAGAATGTTTTCTTTCTTAGGCAGTTGGTGGCCCGTGTGGTAGCCCCTTGCCATATAAAAGGAGGCTCAGGCCTAAAAAAGAAGAAAAAAAAGAGGGATCAGACTCGGGCTGACTCGCTCTAGAGGCTGAACTCTTTGGATCCTTTCGCTCACCCAGATCTACCAGAACACAGGAGTAGGGTGTTACGCTTCTTAGCGGCCCGAACCTGTCTAAATCGCCTGTGTCCACGCGTTCTTTCTCGCTGAAATCCCTCAGATCAGGGGCTAAGAATCTCACCTTGCGTCCCTGGCCGAACCGGCAAAGGGGGGCCTGCACGGTCTCCCAGTGAGGAGTTTCACGCTCCGTCAGTACGGTACCGCAGTAGCTCGCCGTCGTGGTATGTGTCGATGCACTCCTCGTCATGGGAGAGCGGAGTAGCGAACTCCACTGGGTTGTGTTCGACACGAGATGGCATCGGAGTGGACGTGCCCGGAGGGGTAGCTGTTGGTGCTGGAGTGCGTGGGGTCGCCGGCTGTGGTGGTGTTGGTGAAGAACTCGTCGCAGTCGAAGTCGTAGCTTGAGAGTGTGTCGCTGCCGGAGTCGGTGGAGGCTCGGGGACTGGGGTAGGCACGCTTGGTGAAGAAAAGCTGCCTACTCTCCCAGCTCCCTTGAAGTGGACGTACTCGACAGTGAAGTCGTCGTACGTCGGAGTCGAGCCGTCGTCCACCGCCTTATCCCATGCCCACCCTCGCCCTTCGTCGAACACTACGTCGCGCGCCATGTGCACACGCTGTGTCTCCGGGTCAAGAATGCGGTAGGCCTTCGAGCCCTCCACGTAGCCGATGAACACCCCTGGGGTGCTCTTGTCGTCGAGATTGCCGATGTGGCCGAGCTCCTTGGCGAACGTGAGGCAGCCGAAGACTCGCAGGTAGGAGACCGCCGGCTTGCGCCCAAGCCAAGCCTCGTACGGTGTCCTGTCGTCGAGGGCCTTGGTAGGCGAGAGGTTGAGGATGTAGACAGCCGTCACCATCGCCTCTCCCCAGAAGACGGCCGGCATGCCCCTCTGCTTGAGGAGAGCCTGAGCCATCCCCACAACCATCTGGTTGCTCCCCTCGACGATGCCATTCTGCTGCGAGTTGTACAGCGCGGAGTAGTGGCGCTGAATGCCCTCATCAGCGCAGTACGACGTGAATTCAGCCGCCATTGTCAGTGCGCAGCACGCGTAACTTGCGGCCGCACTCCGCCTCCGCAGCAGCCTGCGCGCGCCTGATGGCGTCCGCAGCCTCTCCCTTGCTCCCAAGAACCATCGCCCACATGTAGCAGGAGAGGTCGTCGACGAGCAGTAGGAAGTAACGTCGTCCTCCTGGTGTGGCCGGTGTCACTGCGCCACACAAGTCCCCGTGCACGAGCTCGAGCCGCTTCTTGGCTCGGAAGCTCGTCTGCTGGGGAAAGGGGAGCCGCCTCTGCTTCGTTAACACGCAGACGTCGCAGAGCTGCTCCACGTGGTCAAGGCACGACAGGCCTCGCACTATCTCCTTGGCACTGAGTCTCTTCAGGGCCTCAAAGTGGAGGTGCCCAAAGCGCTCGTGCCACTGCCACGCCTCGTCGTCCCGTCGGGCGGCGAGGCAAACCGGTTGTGCCACCTGCACGTTGAAGACGTCGAGTCGATTGGTGCCTCTAGTTACCTTGGCAAGAAGGCGACGACGGCGATCCAAAATCCTCATGACTCTGTGCTCGACCAACACGCGTGAACCGTTCTCATCCAGCTGTCCCACGTTGATGATAGAGTTCCTCAACGAGGGGATGTAGTAGACTCCGGTGAGCAGCCTGTGCACACCAGACTTGGCGGTGAAGGTGACGGAGCCGACGCCCTTGATCTCCATGCCGGAGACGTCCCCAAACTTGACGGAGCCTCGGACGCTGGAGTCAAGCTCGGTGAAGAACTCCCATCGACCAGTCATGTGATGGGTGGCTCCGGTGTCAAGGTACCACCCATCAGTCTTGTCGTTGCTGGAGCCGTCGCCGAGGAAGGCGTGTACCTTCGGCTCATCAAGGTGGAGGAAAGCCGCTGCGGCCGGTGCCGCTAGAGATAGCTCAATGCTCGCGTGTGCCAGGAGCAGAGACGACTCTTCCTCCTCCTCCACTTGTGCGACGTTGGCCTGGCCGTGTCGTGGCTATTGGCAGTCTTTGGCCCAATGGCCAAGCTTGCCATAGTTGCGGCAGGCGTTGTCTCGTGTCGGCCTGTGGTTGCCGGCGGCGCCGCCCCGAGCGCCTCTGCGGGCGCCACCCTGGGTGCGTCCTCGCAGCCTGACATGGACGCCTCTACCCCCCTTGTGCGGCTTGCCGCGCTTGAGGCTGCCTGTCGAGGAAAAGGACTCCCCCTTCTTCTCGTTACCTTGACAGGCCTCCCACTGCTCCCGAGTGAGATGGAGCTTTCCGCCAATGGTGATAGGCCCCGAGAGGGGCTGTGGCTCATCGCCGTCGACGAGCTTGAGGCGACCTATCGCCTCCTCGATTGACATCATGGAAAGGTCCAGCAAAGAATCGAGCGAGCGAGCGATCTGCTTGTACTTCTCTGGGATGCAACGGAAGAGCTTCTCGACGGCTCTCTCCTCGTCGTAGGTGTCGTCGCCGTACTACACCATCTTCTGCAGCAAAGTGTTGAGACGAAGAGCAAAGTCATCAACGTCCTCACCTGGCTTGAAGGCCAGGTTCTCCCACTCCTTGTGGAGTGCGTGCAGTATGGACTTGCAGGCGCGGTCGCTGCCGATGCGTGCCGCAGCGATGGCGTCCCAGGCCTTCTTGGCAGTCCGCTTCTGGGAAAGTGAGAACTGCATCTCGGGCGGGACTACAGCGATGAGGGCATCCGGCGCCCGTCGATCCTCGTCGTAGTCGACATCGTCGTACTGAACTACCTTCCACATGTGCCGCACCTGGAACCTTATCCTCATCACCGCGGCCCACTCGACGTAGTTGGTCTTGGTGAGGGTAGGCCACCCACCGCCAGGGCCAACATCCTCGATGACGGCCTGGATTCCGCGGTGACCACGGTATCGGTCCGGGGAGGAAGAGCCGCACCACCTGCAAAGGCCACGATCTCCGTCGACCCAGCCGTCGCCGCCAGGAGCGTCGCTGGCGCGTCCACGCCCGTCTGGGCTGCCGCCGCTGCGCGCGCCTCGGCCAGGAGCGTCGTCGTCGCGTCCGCACCTGTCTGGGCTGCCGCCACAGCGCGCGTGGGGTTGCGCGGCTGCCCACTGTCCCCCCCGCTCACAAGCTGCCTCCCTCGTTAGCTCATCATCGGTGCTGCCGTAGGCGGAGACAGAGCTGCTGGAGCTACTGTCGCGCAGAGCCTTGAGCTCTGCCGCCGCCGCACGCGCTGGATCCACCGCCGCCGCCGCTTCCTCTTCCATCCTTGTCGCTGCCAATTCCGCCGCCACCAGCCTTGACGCCCTCGCTGCCGTCGCAGCGGTCTCTGCCGCCGCTCGCTCGCGTCCCCCTGCCGCGGCGAGCTTGGCCTCCTGCCGAAGCCTCGCGCTCGAGGGGACTGAGCGTTGAGACTGCCCTGCGGACATGGCACGCTACTGGGGGCTGCTGCGTGGGAAAGAGGCTGCCTCTGACAAGCTATTGCTTGTCAGCGCAGGGGGAGAGGGATGAGCAGGGACAGCTGGTGCTCCTGCTGCCGGCTGAGGATAGAGGGGAGCTCGGGAAGGAGATGAGCAGGAGATATTTATGCTACAGGATAGAACGGCTCTGATACCAGATGTTAGTAGCAGAATCCTTACTCTCATCAAGAGGATGGCGCTAGGAGAGTTGGGGCAATTTTCTGTTTATTTCTCACAAATGCCATACCCTCCCGGGGGGTTGGGATACATATTTATAGCTGGCTTGCTAGTCTAAAAAGTGAAAGGAGATGTTGTCCTAGAGCATCCTAAAACTGAAAGGAGATGCTGTCCTACAAGCATCTCAAACTGAAAGGAGATGCTGTCCTAAAAGCTGAAAAGCAAAAAGAACACAAAGACCAATCAACACAAGAAGACCAACAGCGCAAGACTTATTTCATCATTTGCCTCTTATTCTTATATAAATCATCTAGTTGCATAATACTAGTTGGTTTTTGCTCAGTTTAAATGGACTCTGAATAAATAAGTACAATTGATTCATGTTCTGTGAGGATTACTAATCAATCTTCCTGATATTTTAGTAAAATGTACTGAAAGTGTACAAGCAGGACTATACCAGGTATTCCAAATAACTAATTTTAACTCGGTGGATTGTACATCTCCACCAGACCACCACCTGTGTTCGAGTCGTTTAATATTTTGATCCAATTTGTGTACTTTTTTCTGGCTTTTTTTAACTATGAAGTGTAGTTTCCCTACATGTTTTGATTTTCATATTTGTTCCAATTATTTACTTGAAAAAAATCAATAATTCAAATTATTGCTGATGTTGCTTACCAATCTTCCCGGTATTAATTAAAAGGTGTGTCATGTAATCACAAAAGGAAAGGGGCTTGTCTATTGGTATCAGAGGTAAAGACAAACGATACAGGTACACAAATTTAAACCACAGCTGATGCCATTATGAGCTGTCGTTGAATTGTTATTGCATGGTGGACAGGTTTTTAAATTGCTCTCTTGCTGTCCAGCAGGTGAAGCAAGGTATAATATCTCAAGTGATGCCTTGGACATAAACATGTCAAGTTGTCAACTCTTCTAGTTGAGAGGCAGTACTCCTGACATTTAACTCAAGAAGAAGAGAAGCAATTTGTATTAGAGAACTACAAAACCTCCTGAATTTCTGGGCTATGGTACATTCATGTTCTCATACCAAAGTTTGCAGTCACTTTACTTAGAACTTACCTCTACTAAAACCTTGCTTCACTTACTAGAAGAACTCGGTTCATCTGACTGGCCAAGCCGTGCTACCCTGAGGGTATAAGTGGCACTATTTCTTAGAGATAGTAACAGCTATGCATGTGCTCATACAATTGACGCCCCCATGTGCTGTAGTGTGTTGCTGCCTGTGCGGTTGGCCTTCCCGTAGGTGTATACTCTGGACTGTTGAGTGGATAGTAAAATGGGCAAACTTCAGAGGTGTGAAAAATAGTGTGACAGACTGACGATGCTAGTGCTATTGGGAAGTGGATTTTTGTTTCTCGAAGGAACGTCCCCTCATTTCATACATTACGTTTAAAAAGTCATTAATAATTTTTTAAAAAATTATTAAGATAGATCAATATATGATATATCTTTTTACAAACATACAAGTTAAAATTAAACTTATACAATTCAAAACAAAAATAACAAATTTTACCGTGAATTACGCGTTCTATTTATAGTCAAATTTGTTGTTTTTATTTTTACTTATATAAGTTGAATTTGAACATATATGTTTGTAGAGTGACATATCACATATTAAGCTATCTTACTAAATTTTTTAAAATTTTTTGATAACTTTTTAAGCGACATATAAAAATAAGAGGATATCCCTTAAATATGATTAGAGTTTTCCGTGCTATCGTGGTTAGAAAACGGCTTGTAAGCTTAGAAGAATGGATAATCATCCGTCATGATCCACGTCAGATTTGCAATTTTTAATGTAGCTTGCTGACGCAGGATTTGCCGGCCAGAGCAGTGAAAGGCACCTCCAGGTCCGGATGAGAGCTAGTACCTCGAAAGATAGTGCCTATCCAGCAGGCTTCGCAGAAGGGTCCATGCGAAGGAATTTCCCTAATCCAGACACTCTTCAGGTAACCGGTCACATCAGAACTCAGAAACTAGTTTAGTTCTCAAAAAAAAATTTTCAAACTTTCAACTTTTTCGTCACATCAAATGTTTGGACACATGTATGGAGTATCAAATGTGAACGAAAAAAAAACCAATTGCACAGTTCGACTGTAAATTGCGAGATGAATCTTTTGAGTCTAATTACGTCATGATTAGTCATAAGTGCTACAGTAATCCACATGTGCTAATGATGGCTTAATTAGACTCAAAAGATTTGTCTCGCAGTTACAATCAAAATCTGTAATTTGTTTTGTTATTAGTTGACGTTTAATACTTCAAATTTATGTCCGTATATCTGATGAAATGTTTTTGCAAAAAAAAATTTTGCATCTAAACACGGTCTTGGTCTTAGTCATATGATGTTGTATTTCTACGGTACTATTATACATGACAGTGATTGAATTAGTACAAGAAGTCTAGAAGGCACGTATGTTCTAGGTATTTGAGCATTTAGATACATATATACATCTGAAAGTAGAACACATAATAAGGGAGATTGATCTGAAAGTAAAACCCTGTTTAAAATTTGAGAAAGAGATGGAGAGATGATCACAAGGGTTTGACTTTGACCAGGGATGGGGGAAGGCGCAATGCAGGGAGCAAATGAAAATTGACCACTGACCGGCGGATCGGTATGACGACTGACCTTGAGTTCTTGCCCCTATTTTCCCAACTCATATTTCTTTTTTTTCACGCGCACGCTTTTCAAACTGTTAAACGGTGTGTTTTTTTAAAAAAAATTTCTATACGAAAGTTGCTTTAAAAAATCATATTAATTTATTTTTCAAAAAAAATTAATAAATACTTAATTAATCATGTGCTAATAAGTTATTCCGTTTTTCGTGCGGAATTTCTTTCCAACACTTCCAAACGAACACCCTTAGCCCGTTCCTTCTGCAGAGACAAAAACATCACTGGAGCCACACAGCACATGTTCTAACCTATCAGGATTCCAATTTTTTAATGTGGAGGTAATAGCCATTCGCCTGCAGGTAATCACCTTTTTTTTTTCTGTGCAAGCTTCTGCTTTATGAGTATGTTTGCTTATGTTTTTTCTTTCTTCTTTCTCACTGTATTTTTTTAGAACCAACAGTGCCAGTGTTGAAATTGATCTTGTTTATTTCGTTTGGGAGAAACCTGTTAACTGTGCTTGAGACATCTGAATTTTGTGTACTCTGAAATTGATCTGTGCCTTCACATTACTATTTTACAGTGACATGCCGAGCAACAAACCGGCCTACTAATTTTCTTCGATGCGGATGGAGTCAGGTCGCTGTTTCACGGGGCATTTTGTCTGTGACGCGGTAAGAGGGAAGAAAAAAAAACAGCGCACATTAAGGACGTTTGCATTGCAACCTTGCAGTTGCAGGTTGGATCACTAGGAAGGTCACAGAGTTTCTTCAAGCAGTGAATCAGATGTGGGGGATAGAATGGCGAGAGCAAGGAAGCAACCAACCGGCTACTTCCATTTATATGTCGCGGCTCGCGAGCTCGCAACCTCCTTGCTACATCACCAACTCCCAGTCTCCCACCCTTTTCTCCGCCTCGTGGCCAACACCTCCGCATCTCTCCTCTTCCGTATGGGCCTTCCCGGCCGTCGCCACCGCGGCGCCATGGCCGGCTGCGCCCTCGTCCTGCTGCTGTGGTGCGCGTCCGCCTGCTTGTTCCTCCCCTCCGCCCGCGCGCAGGCCACCACCTTCACCAGCACCATCGACGGCAAGAAGTCGACCACCTTCTCCTTCCCCAAGTTCGACAAGTCCCTGACGCAGCTCGGCGCCAACCTGACCTTCTCGAGCAACGCCACCATCAGCCAGAGCGCGCTGCAAATCACCCCGGACAGCAGCAACAGTGCTCTGGCCTACCTCGTCAACCAGGCCGGCCGCGTCTTCTTCCCCACCCCGTTCGTCCTGTGGTCCTCCAACTCGTCCAACTCCACCGCCGATGGCAAGTACGTCGCCTCTTTCTCCACTGTGTTCAGGGTCAACCTCTACCGATCAAACGCGACCGTGAAAGGAGAGGGGCTGGCGTTTGTCATCGCGTCGAGCAACGCCAGCGAGCCGCCGCCCGGCAGCTACGGCGAGTACCTTGGCCTCACCAACGCCTCCACCGACGGCAACGCCACCAACGGGTTCGCCGCCGTGGAGCTGGACAGCGTGAAGCAGTCCTACGACATCGATGACAACCACGTCGGTCTCGACGTCAACGGCGTCCGCTCCAACACCTCCGCCTCCCTCACCCCCTTCGGCATCCAGCTCGCGCCCAGCAATACCACCATTGACGACGGCAGCTATTTTGTCTGGGTCGACTACAATGGCACGTCGCGGCACGTGTGGGTGTACATGGCCAAGAACGACACCAGAAGGCCCTCGACCCCGGTGCTCAACGCGTCGCTGGACCTCTCCACCATCCTCCGCGGCAACAAGGGCTACTTCGGCTTCTCGGCGTCCACCGGCGAGACGTACGAGCTCAACTGCGTGCTCATGTGGAACATGACCGTCGAGATGCTCCCCGACGACAGCGCCACCAAGAAGGCGGCCCTGACCGGCTGGAAGCTCGGGGTGGTCGTCGGCGTGTCATGCGCCGTCGCCGTGCTGCTCGGGCTGTTCGCCGCGCTGTACATCCGGAAGAGGAGGAAGAGGATCGGGGACGACCCGAGCTCCGTGTTCAACACCACCATTGATTTCAGGAGCATCCCGGGTGTGCCCAGGGAGTTCGACTACAAGGAGCTGAGGAGAGGGACCAACAACTTCGATGAGAAGATGAAGCTGGGGCAGGGCGGCTACGGCGTGGTTTACCGCGCCATCGTCGTCGGAGAGAACGGCCAGAGCATGGAGGTCGCCGTGAAGCAGTTCTCCGGTGCCAACACCAAGGGGCAGGAGGACTTCCTCGCCGAGCTCAGCATCATCAACCGCCTCCGGCACCGTAATCTCGTCAAGCTCGTCGGTAAGCTCTATTTCTTTTCTGAACATTCAAATCTTAGCTCTATATTGTTTAAGTTTTTGTTCGCTGCATTATATCTTTTTTGTGGTTTAGTGATTAAGAATAGCTGAGTAGGACGTTGGTGCCGGTCTGATGCACTGCTGATTTCGTGATGAAATATTTCATCAAGAACATCACTTTAATAAATTAATGCCAACCCGAATCGCCAGATTATCTTTTGATTTGATTCGAAATATTTTCGAGTTGATTGAAATGGATGCTTAGATAAGTTTGGACTTTGTACTTGTTATTAGACCGCGTAGATGTTGTTTACTCGTGCCAATTTTGAACTGTTACATTGTCAGCAACAATTCCCTTCGTACGGTTGCGTGAAAATGAAAGCTTCCGAGTTCCGAGCCGTCGGAAATTTCAATAGCCGTCTGAGAATAGACAAAAGTAAGCAATTTTTCATACCCAACAATCACATGAAAACGATACACCACGACAACGATTACTGCCTTTATCTCAAGAAAAGTAGCAGATAAAATTCTAAGATAATTACACACAGCAGATATAGGAGTGGATATTTTTAGCAGCTCACCACGCCACATGGAAACTTGGCACCTAAGTTCAAAATTAAACCATGACCAGTTCCCACCGATTACCGAACGTCTTTGCAAGCAGATTGGATCATGGGCAATACAGGTTGGATCAAGGCAAAGGTTTGACATCGTTTTGTCGCTTGCATTGTTGTTCGGAGAAAAATATTTGGTAGTTGTAGAACGGTTTGTACACCTTGCAACACTAACTAAGCCTATTGATTTTTTTTTTTGAAGGAAATCCTATTAAATTTTTTAATCTTGAGAATAACCACTTGTCTCTGACTTGAATAATTGGGTCATTGACAAAACTAACATGATTCATTCTTCGTTTTGCACGTTTCAAAATAATGCACAATTCTATCTCTTGGGATAAGCATTCAATATTGAGCTACTGGTGTACCAAAATACACAATCCTAAAATATTTGGGACGGCCTGTCTGCAGGTTGGTGCCACCAAAATGGCGTCTTGTTGCTGGTGTACGACTACATGCCGAATGGCAGCCTGGACAGGCACCTCTTCGGCGGGCCGGAGTCGGAGGTGCTGAACTGGAAGCAGCGCTACAACGTCGTCACCGGCGTCGCCTCCGCACTGAACTACCTCCACCACGAGTACGATCAGATGGTGATCCACCGCGACATCAAGCCGTCCAACATCATGCTCGACTCCGCCTTCAACGCGCGGCTCGGCGACTTCGGCCTCGCCCGCGCGCTCGAGTCCGACAAGACATCCTACACCGACATCATCGGCATCCCGGGGACGCTGGGCTACATTGCGCCGGAGTGCTTCCACACCGGCCGCGCGACGCGGGAGTCGGACGTGTTCGGCTTCGGCGCCGTCATCCTGGAGATCGTCTGCGGCCGCCGCATCTCCTGCAACAACCCCGCCCCCCTGGAGACCGTGTGGAGGCTCCACGGCGCGGCCGGCGGCAGTCGCATCCTCGAGGCCGTCGACCAGAGGCTCGCCGGCAAGTTCGAAGAGGCAGAGGCCGAGCGGCTCCTGCTGCTGGGCCTCGCGTGCAGCCACCCGAACCCCGGGGAGCGGCCGAGGACGCAGGCCATCCTGCAGATCCTGACGGGCGCCGCCCCGCCGCCGGACGTGCCACCGTCCAAGCCGGCGTTCATGTGGCCCGCGATGCCCGTGGCGCGCGAGGGCGACGACGACGTCGAGACGCCGACGTCGCGCAGCAGCACGGTGATGAACTCCTCCTCGTCGTACTACGTGTCCTCGTCGGGTTGGACCCAGAACTACCAGGTCAGCAAGGAGCACGAGGTGGCGGAGAGGGACGTGGCGACGGTGTGAGCCGGCGGGCGGGCGACCGGAGACGAGTCTACGGCCCACACGTGCGGCCGGGACGACCCGATCGATCGGATTTGGCACGTTACCGTGGAGTGGGTGACAACGTGCAGAACAAAGATGGGACGGATGAAAGGTGTAAATAATGTCCATGAACATGCTATCGAGCTCTCCATTTGTTTTTTGCTCTGGGAGCTTCTGTAGTGTGGGATGGGAGGCTACTGGTGTTTAGATTTGTTTCATTTTCTGCATACTTTGATGTCAAGCTGTAATGTTCTCAATTGGTAACAATGGTGGCTTGATCACTTTCAAATAGTATAGGCGGAATGTGTAAGCATTAGTCATGAACTCATGATTAGTGATTGCTCCTTCTACTCGCGTGCAACATGTTCCTCTCCAGTCCTAACGCTATCTTCCGCCGTCTTACACTCTTAACTTAGTACTGGTCGATGCTGGACCTTAAACTTCACGTTACACTGTCACACTGCCTTTTCTGTTTTCCGTCTATGACTGCTTCATTGTATGAGACTTGCCATCAAATCTGCGGCTTGCAACGTGACAGCGTCCATGCTTACTTACCCCAGCAATACATGGATCAAACCTGATCACTAGAGACAACGCAAATGTTAAATGGAGCCAATTGGTTCTCAGTATTTTGTTAGGCAGGTCTGCGATCGGAGAAGCCATAAACTTTCCAAAGGATATGAAACTTCGGGCTCTCCGGCGAGTTCGACGAGGGCGAGGGCGAGCGGCTCCTACTGCTGGGCCTCGCGTGCAGCCAGCCGAACCCCGGGGAGCGGCCGAGGACGCAGGCCATCCTGCAGATCCTGACGGGCGCCGCCCCGCCGCCGTCGAAGCCGGCGTTCATGTGGCCCGCGATGCCCGACGACGACAGCGAGACGCCGACGTCGCGCAGAAGCATATGCTGCTGACCTCGTCGTCGGGGTGGACCCAGAGCTTCCAGGTGAGCAAAGAGCACGACGTGGCGGAGAGGGACGTGGCCGCGGTGTGAGCCGCCGGGAAGAGTCAACGGCTCGTGTGGTCAATCGAGACCGTCGAGTGGATATGACCAAACAAAAAGGAGTAAAAAAAATGTGCGTTGCGATGGAATGGCGGAGGTTGTTTTTGCTCTAACATTTTTCCACTTGCTGCGTTTAGTTTAAGCGAGTAGTCGCTGTATTTGTCATGTCAGAAATTTTTTTTTTCTGGTTGTCATGGTGTAAGAGGGAGTGGGGAAACAGTTGCTTATTGTTCCAAGCTTTGCAGCCACCATAGTACCATACTGGAGTATTGTGAGAAAAGAAGGTCTTGGAGCACGTTTTCAAAGATGCTCTCTTATTTTAATGGTTCAAACATTTCGGTTAGGTTATTGGTATCGCCTTGGATTATCTGTAATACTAGTGTACTGGAAACGTGGTTATGAATTTATGATGCTCTTATCATCCAAATCCGCGAAGGTTGTCGCAGTCCCAACTGCCAGCAAAGAATTCTCCTCTGAAGTTGCATTTGCATGTTACTTGTCATAGAATTTCTTTTTTTCCATTTTAAGAATAGGCTGGAGATTTACCTAAGAATATATTGAGGCTATCTGGATAACCTGGACCTGGAGTCAAGAGGCTTGGGCGCTATTCCTTTTGCGCAAGTTGCTATGTGCAACTCTGCAAGACTGTAAGGTTATCTCCCTGCGGAACAATCTGAAAAAGGAGGAACTTGTTCAGTATTCTTTGGGTGCTTAAGTGCAATGTGTTTCTTCGGAGCCTTAGAAGAGCCCAATTCACCATGACGGCCCAATACATCTTTGGGTGTGCTGTACCCGAATAAGTCCACTTGTAGTCCCTCATCTTTACGTCAAGTTTAATTGAGATCCCTAAATCGTAATACAGGAAATTTTCACCCCTAATCTTGATAAAATCGTTCAAGTCGGATCCCATGGTAATATAGATGGATGTTTTTGCTGACGTCACATCTTAGTCAGCAAAAAGAAAATAAAGAAACATGTTGAGCCCATGTCTAAATGAGAAGAAAAATATGTGGACCCACATGTTAGCGTTCATTTCTTTCTTTTTTTTCCCCAACCAATGATGGTGACAATGAGGCCTCTTGCTGCGGTGGCGGCAATGGACCATGGTGGCGGAGGTCTCTCTGCGTGAGTTGCTCCGGGAGCATGGGGCGCTACTCACCTTGCACGTGGGCCCCAACCCCGTGGCTACCGCTAGTACGGTGTTATCCACCTCCTGGCCTCTGTCCGGGTCGAGCTCTTCCTTGCCGGTGCACAAGCATGACTCCCGTCCTCGTCGAGCTCTTCCCCATAGTGCTATCCACCTCTCGACGCCCCTTCTGTCCTTTGCACCATCTCCGTCCCAACGGACACTGCCAACGTTTGCTCCGTCGCTTTGGGCCTTGTCCCCGTCGACCTCGGCTCCACCTCCGGCACTGGTCTCCACTTTGCTGGCCCAGCCGTCTTACCTCTGTTCCTAATGGCGGGCCTCCGCCGCTGGCCTCAACTCCACTCTAGGCCGACTTGCTCCATCACCGTCAGCCCGTTGGCACCCAAGCCCTGATGCCGCATCCACCTTCTCCAACTCTAGGTCCTGGCCACATCCCCGACCCCTTCGTCGACCACGTCGCAACTGCCTCTCCATCGGCCAACGACGCCTCAACCTCCCGTCCCAGATGACATCGACTCCATCGCCTGGCCTGTCATTCATTCTCGACTTCCTCACTGATGTGCCGCTAGCCACGACCTGTCGCATCACATCCTCTCCATCGGTCCTCCTCCTCGCGGATCTGAGGCCATCGATGATGTCCTGGGCTTCTTCTCCAGTCGATTGGCGATTGCTCATCATCACCATTCTGTAGAGCTGGGTATACCGAAGTGAGGGTGCATAATACCGCTTGACCAGTCCATAGATAGAGTCGCCTTTGTCTCGTCTTCCGTTTGGGTCGATGCCCTCTCCACCCAACGCCACCGAGCTATCTCCTCCATTGACCTCGCATGCGTGGTTGGGGAAAAAGAGATAAGAAAAAAGTGGGTGTAGACATGTGGGCCCCACATGCTTTTTTATTTTCTTTTTGCTAACTTGAGCGATTTTGCCAAGATTAGAGATGAAGATTTTGGGTATTACGTTTTAGGATGTCAATTAAACTCAACGTAAATATAAAGGATTACAAGTGGACTTATTCCGCTGTACCCCAGGCCCGCCCCCTCTCTGGGCTATTTTATTGTCGAGAAATTTGTATTGGGCCCAATTCACCATGACAGCCCAATACATCTTCTCTTCGCTGTGCTGCTGTGATGCTGTCCAAAGCTGTATGCAGACCGCGACGACGCGTTAGTCCACCACGGCCATCTGGGCTTCTTTACAGATCGCGGTGTTTGCAACAGTAATTTCCCCCCCTGATCTCTATCTCGGTCAAATCGCATCCCTCAATCATAAAATCAGATATATTAATTTTCTCAAATTTTAAAACTAGTGCAAAATAACTCCTACAACTTTTTTGAGGATGGTTTTGCTGACATGATAGCCTAGTCATCGAAAAAAATATATTCATAGGGCCCCATATGTAAGTGACTGCTTCTCTTCTTTCCTTCTCTACCACTTCTCTCCCCCTCTCTCCACAAACGAGGTCGGTGGCGGTCGGTGCCTAGCGGCAGCCCGAGCTCCCAGAGCAGGTGGTGGAGGTGGCGGCGGCACGCAGTCGTCTACCGAAAACTCCATGGCGACCGTCCACTTCACGCCTCCGTGGTGCGGCTGGCGTATGGCACCGAGTTGAACCCTCCCGTTGACTTTTTCTTATACACCTGCAAGAATGTCGTCCTGCACGGTATCCAATTCATGAAGAGATTCAGATGAACGCCTCCCTCATTGCTCAACCGATCTCTATTTCAAGAACTGGAATTAAATTAGCTTTAGCTAATCTGGGAGCTAGCTTAGGTAGAGTGCATGCATGTTGAGAAAGATGGTAATATTAACCTATGACCTATACATGGGATTCCTAGTTGAAACAAATCATGCTTAATTTAATGCAATTCTGCAACTAGCTAGTATATGTGTTTATGTTTGTGTGGCCAGAAACTACGAAGCAGGCCGGCTTAAATGGACGCCATGCGTGGGGGAGGAGGTGGGCTCCCGGACGCCGCACTGGCGTGTGGAGGAGGGTGCGGAGGAGGAGCTTGCTGGCAGCACTGCTAGCCGCCGCTGCCATCGGAGAGGAGCTCGGCAACATTTGCGATGGAAAGGTCAAAGAGGATGAGGGAGGAAGAAGGAGGAGAGGGATGGCACTGTTGTTGCCCTCCAAGGCTCCGACGACTTCATGGCTGACGCTTTGGAGGAGGAGAGTGACACCGACGGGTTCATCCATGGACAGCTGCAACGCCTCAACGCAGCCTTTTCTTCGTCCTTTGCGTGCCTCCAACGCCTGCCCTGGCCGGCGGGAGCAGATCCACGGCCATAGTCGCTCTTGCCCACACGTTGGGGTGGAGAGAGGGCCTCTGTTGCTGCCACCGAGGAGAGAGGGAAAGATAGAGAAGGAGAAAAGGCACTGACGTGTGAGACCACTGCATATTTTTTTTATATATGGGTCTCATCTGATAAAACCGTTTTTCAAATCGAAGAAGTCGATTTACTCCGATTATTAATGATGAGGAAGATGTTATATCCGTATTATGGTTAAGAGAGCCGACTCAATCAAAGATAAAAATAAGGGCAAAATAGACTTATTTCTATCGGCTTCACAACACAGCTACACAAGTACTAACACATAAGCGACGTCGCGGCGGTGTAGTTGTGACTTGTGAGGCGCAGCCGGTGCGCCATGAGACTTTGCTTGGCATATCATCGCAGCGTTTTGGTTGGTATCGCGTCCTCCCGTGTGAGTGTGTGACAGTTGTTCCGCAGCGCGCTCATGCCCGCTACTGTGAAATGTGAATGCAGAATGCCATGCCTGCAGTGCTGATCACCTGCCGCACAGTGCTCGCACTCCGGTACTCGCGATCGGTGGTAGCCTAGCCTGTGCAAAGGCAACGAGCAGCAGTACTGACTTACTGTAGCAAATATAGCGCCCAGTCGTAATAATAGTACACTGTAAAAAGTCTCCCTGACTAAAGAAAACAGTAAAAAGCACGTAATAGTAGTATCAGGACTGTAGTAAAGAGGATCTGTTCTCTTTCCTCGATCCTGGCTAGACCCGACCGCTGATACTGTAAATCAGGACGAAACACGAGGCGAGCTACCCAACGAGTATGGCCATGCTTGCGCTTTGCAGCACGCAGAACCAAGAGAAAGGCGACCCACCAACGGGAGGAGAGGGCGACTGGACGTGGAACCGGCGGACTGGCTCGTCGGCACACACACACACAAATCCCACACCGTGTCGCGGAGCTCGCCGTCACGATCACGTGTCGCGAGACGCCAACCGCTGCCAGTTACCGTTGGTTCAGCTGGCCCCGCCGCCCCGTCGCGCCGTGCGCGGCCGGCGATATCGCTACGCCAGCAACGTACCACCTCCCTTCATGTGCGCCTGCCTGTACAGTTTACACACCTGTGCAATTGTGCATCGGCATGACATCCAGCTGCAGCCTGCCTGCAGAGCGAGGGAGGTTGCGTCTTGCGTGGCTCAAATCATACAGGCGGCCGAGGCGTCACCCGGTCGTGTCGCGATCCGCCGCGCGGCGCAGCGCGCGTCGGGCTGGTTCCACGTACTACTACTCCGGTGTTTATCATTGGCACGCTGCGTCGCTGCCTGGTACAGCCGGCGATGTCGTGACAGCTAACGCCTCTGGGGTTCGCGTGACGCTCTTCCCAGCTTAAAGACAAAGGTTTGGCTCTCTCTTCGCTTTCTTCTTCTCTCTTTCGTGGGGTATCGACGCGCAAAGCCGCAAACGGCGTAAATGGTGTGGTTGGTACTTGGTAATACACTAGTTCGTACATTCGCTTCTTGCCCCAGCAGTTTACTCCACCAGGCGCGAGTATATTACTACTGCTACTACCTAGTGATATTATTTTTCTACGCCAAATATGCGTTACCTGTCTTATTCTGTTGTTGGTTTTGATTTAAATGACAATGCCGCAGATTGCGTAATCTGATGAGCCTCAACCCTTATGTTACTCGTGTTACGTGAAAGCTCTTTCCCCATCTCATCTTTTCAACTCATCACTCTTTTTTTCACGCACAAGTTTTTCAAACTATTAAACGGTGTGTTTTTTTACAAAAAATTTTTTATACAAAAGTTGCTTAAAAAAAATCAAATTAATTCATTTAAAAAAAATTAGCTAATACTTAATTAATCACGCGTTAATGGACCATTCCATTTTTCGTGCGTACTATGTGCGCTGGGAACACACGCTGCCGAACGCTACCTAAAAGTTTGAGCATGAAGGAGTCGGTGTTGCTTGTGGGTTACGGATTATCGAAGGAACCAGCTTGGAGCCTTGGACTGAAAAACGGGGTTATGCTTGTTCACGTGTGTGAGTAGATGATTGCTGCGGACAATAGCTGTGTTAGTTGGATGTTTTCCGCCACGCATGAAAAACGGAACGGTCCATTAGCACGTGATTAATTAAGTATTAATTAAATTTTTTTTTCTAAAATGAATTAATTTGATTTTTTAAAGCAAGTTTTGTATAGAAATTTTTTGAAAAAAAGTATACCGTTTAGTAGTTTCAAAAACATGTGCATGACAAAAAAAAAAAAAAACTGTGCACGCGAGAAAAACACCGAACGCAGCCAGAAGAAGCTCTTTGTGATTCAGGGTGCTGTCTGAAAGTAAAATATTCCCCAATCAGCAAGGTAAAGGATTGTTCTGAATCTGTCACAGGCAAACATTGGCCCTCCCTTTCCGGCACATTGACCATCCATCAACGGACTGTGACATTCTAGTTGCGAAATTAGATTTGGAATGTTTTGCTTTCATTGGATGATACGTCTTCGTCGACATGGACGCATAAACCATCGTATTTCTTAGACCTCCCACAGAGTTACAGTCAAGTTTCCCTGTGACCTTGTACTCTTGTAGAGTTGTAGTCTGCAACGACGAAAAGAAAACATATTTTGTGTCAAACTAACCGTGAATATATCCCAGAAGCGAGATTAATAAACTTCTTTCGATACTTGCCATATCTGCTTCGAAACTGAGTGGTGATGTAGTACACATGCGAAGCGATCTCCTTGCCGTCATCAACCGGAGCAAATTCGATTCGGTTACGGCATGCAGACGATACAGCCTGCCCGCGCGAAAGCAGAGATTAGATCGAATTGCTGACAGTTCAGATACAAACCGCCGAGGACGCACGTCGCCAGAAATTACCTCCCCCGAGCTCAAACTGCCGTCTCACTCAGCATCCCAAAAAAGAAAAAGGGTAAAAGGGAAAAACCATTAAAGAAAACTGCCATCTCGTAATCATAGACTAGTGTTCCTATCTGTCAGTTTTAATCACGGCTAGGTTGAGCACAAGCACCACACGGAAAGCAAGCATCTTAGTAGTAGAGTTCTAGACTGCACGATTAAGAATATCAAAATAGGATTAACATATGCAATGGACCGTAGCAATGTAGTACTAATACTGCCCAAATTCATAAAGAAGAAGAGAGTCGTAAGTATTGAGGGCCCCTCGGTTGTAAAAGGTGTGACCTTGATATGACCTGTGCGCGTGCACGGTACAGGTGTAAGGGCCAGGCCAATGCTTATGGTTGTCATGCTAATAAAGATAGGTCCCTACGGAATCAATAGTTATAACAATATCTATAATGGTTGAGTTTTTGAAAAATATAAGATGGGTCCTGTTGGGTCTTAAAAAAAATCACTTCTAACCATCCCATACAAGACAGCAAGCTAGATAAATGGGTAGTAACTAGTGAAAAAATAATTTTATATTTTCTTGTGATGAACCTTAAGCTTAAGACTTTTTTTTATGAAGCTTAAAAGTGTGCTTTCACAATGGTTAAAGTTACAATATTAAATACTTAAGGTTAACTTTTTGATAAATTAAGACAGCATGGAGCACGGCCTGTGAGCCAGCGAGGAAGGCCGAGAAATTAGACCGGCGAGATGACGATGACGGCAGCAATCTTATTCGGACAGAAAGAGAAAAAGATAAAGGGATATACGAGAACCGCGATTTCGCTGACACGTTGAATTCTAGAACTGCTCAGCCGCTTTGTTGGAGCACTCCGCATTACGAATATGCATTGTTTATCCTGGATGACAACAGAACAGAAGTTCTGTGACGATCGACGAGCTGCTGGTGAAGTTCTGCGCTGACACGTCGATGCAGCGGAGCACGGCCTTGAGATTCTCTAACTGGTCACTGACACATGAGCTCAAGAATCTGTAGGAGCAACATATCAACGAGCGATGCACTGCCCCCATACCATGCCACCGATGCTACAAAGGACCCTCTTTCGTGTCTCGGCTGCGTCACGGATGCACTGCCCCCATACCATGCCATATCTAAACAACAACCGAACGCGTGCAACTTCGCAAGGACAGTGAGTACATCACGGCCTGTGCCTACAGGCGACGATCGGCGCGATCACCGGCCGGCTGGGCAACACGGCGGTACGACGGGCTGAACGAAGCTGGCATCCAATCTTTTTCGCGTTCCCATTCCCCGGCCGTTTTTTTGGTGCTGTGCACCGCCAGGCCTGGGGCCACTACGGTTGGTGGGGACGCGCATTGCGGGTACGTGATGCAGTAAACGCGGCAGTAGCGACCACCACGGCTACCGGTGGCCATAACTCTCGTGTAGACGTGTAGTAGTAGAGTGGAAAGGAGAAGCCAACCTGCCTTGACTGTTGCTCGCTGCCTCGCCGCGCGGCTCGGCTTGGCCGCTCGGCCCTCCCATCCCATTTCTGCATTTCCCATCACATCCCACGGCGAGGAGTCCAGAAGCGTCCCCTCTCCTCTCCCTCTCCACGCCGTCCGACCGATCCATCGATCGATCGCTGCTTGAGAGGATTGAGGGTTCGGTTCACGCGCGACACCAGATGCCTCTCCCATCATCACCTTCCACATTCTCCGCGCCCTCTTGAGTCTTGATACCTTTGCCTTCTCTGTCCCGCCGATCTGCCTCGCCACGCGGTTCGTCGTGCTGGGCGGCGCCCGGCGGCAGGAGAGGCGAGGGGCTAGGTTGTGGTCGCCGGCGGCCGGCGGCCGGAGGGGGTGCCGGGTGCGCGCGGCGAGGTATAGGTAGCTATGAAGAACGGGTCGAGGAAAGACGCGGGCGGCGGCGGAGTGTTCGTCCCGTGCGTCGACATCAAGTCGTTCGTGGTCTCGCTCGCCTTCCTCACGGTGTTCGTAGCATTGTGGCAGCTCCAGCCGTACGGCTCGTTGCTCACCGCGGCGCGCTCCACCGCCTCTGTCTCGGCCTCGCCATGTTCCCTCATCGCCACGCCCGCCGCCGCCGCCACTGCCGCGAGCGCAGGCGTCATCTCGTCGGAGAACTCCACCGCCGACACGGCCAAGAACACGCCGGCCGCCGTTGCCAGTGCTGTCCCCGTTCGGTTGGCTAGGGCGGCGAGGCCGGCGCGGGTGGAGGACCCGAACAAGCGGGAGCTCCGGCCGTACGGCAGCGCGGCGGCTCTGTTCGTTCAGATGGGCGCGTACCGCGGCGGGCCGCGGACGTTCGCCATCGTGGGATTAGCGTCCAAGCCCACCCATGTGTTCAGCAACCCCTACTTCAAGTGCGAGTGGCTACCCAACCCCACCGCCGGCAACCCGTCGCCGCGCCCAGTCCGCACCAAGGCGTACAAGATGCTCCCGGACTGGGGGTACGGCCGCGTCTACACCGTCGTCGTCGTCAACTGCACCTTCCCATCCAACCCCAACGCCGACAACGCCGGCGGCAAGCTTCTCGTCCACGCCTACTACTCCACAACCTCCCGCCGCTACGAGCGCTTCGTCGCGCTCGAGGAGGCGCCGGGCTCCTACGACGAGTCCCGCTTCAGCCCGCCGTTCCAGTACGACTACCTCTACTGCGGCTCGTCGCTGTACGGCAATCTCAGCGCCAGCCGCATGCGGGAGTGGGTGGCCTACCACGCGCACTTCTTCGGGCCGAGGTCGCACTTCGTCTTCCACGACGCCGGCGGCGTCAGCCCGGAGGTGAAGGCGGTGCTGGATCCGTGGGTCCGCGCCGGCCGGCTCACGGTGCAGGACATCCGGGCGCAGGCGGAGTACGACGGCTACTACTACAACCAGTTCTTGGTGGTGAACGACTGCCTGCACCGGTACAGGCACACCGCCAACTGGACCTTCTTCTTCGACGTCGACGAGTACATTTACCTGCCCAATGGGCAGACGCTCGACCAGGTGCTCGGCAAGCTCTCGGGATACTCGCAGTTCACCATCGAGCAGAATCCCATGTCCAGCAAGCTCTGCGTGCAGGATCCAAGCAAGGATTACTCAAGGTTTGTCTTTTCGATTCCTCGCATGTTCTAATTCGGTCCTCTTCTTGCATACCTACTCTGCCATTTTATATTGAAGAATTGCCATCTCTGCTATTATGTTTTTTAGATATAGGGGTGCTTGAATGTAGGATATTCGAGTACTTTTGCGTGAATTAGACCAAATGCTGTGAAAATTTTGCAAAATTTTTGTTATGAGCTGTTCAGTATATCAGTTTAGGCTGCAGGAGTGCCGGGTGCATTCTGCTGGTTCGGTAGCATTTTTTTTTGGGGGTAGTTTGGTGTCTGACATGGAATGTGCATTGTGTTGATTAATCTAACAGACATTCTAGACGAGGTTAAGTAAGTCAGCGGTTACTTGTTAATGCAATTTGTTGATCAGTTGGGCAATGAGCTGTAGTATAATATAGTAGTAGTATTTCAACTTGCAAGTCCAGACTGCAGACGTTGATTGACTGGTATGTTCAAGTGTGTAACCATGTCTTGTATTGTATTCTGATTTGTGACTAGTATGTTTCTTCAAGCTAACTTTGCATAGGCTTTGGTTAGTTCGGTACAAAAGATCCAAATTTTTTTTAAGAGTTGGTTTGAGGTACTCCATCTAATTCATTGGGATGGGTAGGTGATAAACATAAGTCCTCACAATTTATCATCTTTGCCAACAAAATTGTAGGAAACTGTTAACTAATTTCAGGACTAAAGGAACAGAACTAATGTCAGGGCAGGAAAAAGGGATGCAATTAATGAAATTAATTGGTGTCTAAAAACTCTCACCATACTTTGCTGAATAATATAGATTCCCATGCATTACATGAAAGTGAAACTATCTATGTGCAAGAAACTTCTTTATGAAATATTCGGAGCATTTCTATTATGTAATCCTTGCTAACAAATTTGACTTCACAACTAGTGTGTAACTACAGCAGCAGATAGCTAAAAATTTTCTATACATGCTCTTTCTATCCTTGATCTTTGGGCAAGTCATTGCCTGTACAAGTGCTCATGTGAATGTTGGCGGCTGTAAAAGGCCCAATTTTTACACAACAAGGGCTCATGGCTGTTGGTTCCTGTAAAAAAAGACCTTTTTTAACACCAAAAGGTCGAATTTTCATGCTCTATCATGCTTCTATGTCTATTTGCAGGAAAACAATTATAGTAACTGTTTAGATTGTAGTAGGTTTGACACTGTTTAAGCTAAAACATATTATGTGTGCCATTCATATGCAGGGAATGGGGGTTCGAGAAGCTTGTCTTCCGCAATTCAATTACCAAAGTTAGGCGAGATCGCAAATATGCGATCCAGGCCCGAAATGCATACTCTGCTGGTGTGCACATGTCACAGAATGTCTACGGGAGGACAACCCATAAGACAGAAAGCCTTATCAAATACTACCACTATCACAATTCGATCAATGTCATGGGAGAGCCTTGCCAGGAATTCGTGCCAGTGCCAGTCAATGGCAGTAAGTTGATGTTTGAGGGGATCCCTTACGTATACGACGATAACATGAAGCGTTTGGCAGGACAGATCAAGCGCTTTGAGAAGGAAGCAATTGGATCTGCTCATACATAGGCACACAGCAACTGAACTACTGAAGACTGCCGGTACATAACTACAGTCTACATATATACCTGATGATATTGTTTAGGATTGCCTGGTTGAGAGTTGAGACAGGCTCACGCTTCTGCTGTTGCAAGCCACCGCGTCTGGCTGGTAAGCGAAGGGAAGATCTTGCAAGTGGGTGGTCCAAATGGTGTAAAGTTTTGGTTCTTTTTATTGACATTTCATTCTCTACAGGAGCACTGCTGTTTTTACTCCATTTTCTCCTTTCCCTTTTCTCCTTACCCCCACATCTGTTATAGATCTGTGTAAACTGTAAACTTATGGCCCTTCCTTTTTACAGTAGATTTTTTGATAGATCTCCCTCCGGGGTTACATGCAGTGTTTGTTGTTGTGTGTGTAAATCTGGATTGCACATTACTCTTTCTGTAGTCTCCATTTCTGGCTCCATTCGTCATTGTCTATGAATTTTAGCAGTGTCTGGTGAGCACTTGGAACGCAAGCAACATACTAGTAGTGCTAATCTGCTATTCTGCATTGAATACTGATGTGCTGAATCTGGAAAGGACAAAGCTGAGGTAGGCGTGTTGCATAGTGCAGTGCATGTGTGTGGCTTCACTTGCCTTTGAGACCTTGGGGCTGGCCGTGTGTGGGAAGGACAGACTACCTAGTATTGATAAGCGGCTAGCTGGTCTTGTGCATGCCGAGATTGGCTAGGCATTTTTGGGGATGTCTCCGACTTTTCCATTAGCCACTATGATTGGAGCATGGCCTGAGATTGGACGGAGCTGGTGAGGGAGCAACAGAGGGGACAGGCTAAATGATAACGCGTGATGGCTAGGCGGCTCCACGTGCTCACACGCGCTACTATGGCTTTGTGTCTGGTCCAAGTAACAACAGCTGCTATAACCTTGATGTTGGAAAACGTTGCTTCAGAGATTAGAAGTTCTTTTGTTCTTTTTTTTCTCTCAATAGTTCGATTAACTCTCTCACAAAAATGGATCAACCGTAGGTATGTTTATTTTTGTTCTTGCCAGATGTGTGAGAACTGAGAACTGACAAGCTTTCACGGCACAATCTTTCAGTTCCATCAGATTTTAATCCAGTGGTGATCTGAATCCTGAATTACTTAATACTTTGGTTAGAAACAACCAACAGTCGAGTCCTGAGTGCCTGAACTCTGAACCTGACCACCTCGAAGGCTCAGGCCTAGGCAAAATTAGGCCCAAAAAATCCTACAGAAGTAGACTGATCTATCCGGCCCACTATAACACTCGTAGCCGTAATCCACATGGATCATACAGAAACTACAATCAGAAACTACAATCTGTATACACAAATTCTTGAATCCCAAACCCGTTTTGGCCCAACACGTTCAGTTTAGCTGAAATGAAATTTTCACGCGGCCGCCACAGCCCGCGTGTATCAGATCATCAGAGGCCTAATCCGGAGGAGATCCGACGAAAAATATCCCCCGGTTCGCGTGACCTCGGTTAGTTGTCTCCCCTTCTAAAATCTCGCCGAGTCCACAAGCGCATTTACCAGCAGCTCCACTCCCATCCATCCCGCGACCTCGCTGATCTCACGCCCCCCGCCCCACCCGCACCGCCCCACCATCACATCGCCCGCGTGAGATTGCTGCCCAAAAATCCTCCTCCCTCTCCGACGACGAATCGAGGAGGAGGGGAGAGAGCTCAAAACCCTAGGAGGTTTGAGGGCCAGATCGATGGAGAGCCCCGCGAAGGAGGAGGCGGGAGGGGAGCTGGCGATGGAGATCGAGTCCACCGTCACGGCGGAGGACTGGCGCCGGGCGCTGGCCCTCGTGGTGCCCTCCGTCGTCGTACTCCGAACCACCGCGCCGCGGGCCTTCGACACCGAGGTCGCCGGCGCCAGCTACGCCACCGGCTTCGTCGTCGACAAGTCCAGGGGCATCATCCTCACCAACCGACACGTCGTCAAGCCAGGTAGGGGCCCGCTCGATCCCGCTGTTTCCCCGTCGTGTTTCCGTGTGATTTGTGCATTGACTCGTGTGCTGCTGGCTGCTGCTGCTGTCGCTGTGTTCGCAGGGCCTGTCGTTGCGGAGGCGATGTTCGTGAACAGGGAGGAGATCCCCGTGTATCCCCTGTACAGAGATCCTGTAAGTGTTTGCTTTATTTTGGTTTCATTATGTTCTGTTCTATCTTGTTCTCCCTGTGCTAATGGCATATTGTTAATCCAAATTTTTCCCCCTCTTCTCGAAACAGGTACATGATTTTGGTTTTTTTCGCTATGATCCAGGTGCTATCAAGTTCCTTAAGTACGATGAGATCCCGCTAGCACCTGAAGCAGCATCTGTTGGTCTAGAAATCCGGGTAGTTGGCAATGACAGCGGTGAAAAGGTTCCCTAAAAACTAGCTTAACCTCTTTCCAAGTCGATATTGTGAACTATCATGTAATGTGCAATGTAGCACAAAAAATTTGCTAGGCTTTACAGCTACGGGAATTCTCATATAGACTATGGGACAATCATTTTTAATTGTTAGGCTAAGGCTTTAGCTTCTTATAACAGAGAAGCACAATGTAGAGCTGACAAAACAAAATATTCTGTACATCCTACAGTTAATTGTGGTCTCTATAGTCAAATGATGCAGTTTGGCATTTCAGCAATAGCGAGCAAACTGCCTCTTCTTTTGACTAATAAAGGCTAAAACGATACAATTCATTGAAACCTCTATGTTCCACACATGCAATTCGTTCTATATAATCAAATGGTACAGCTTGGCATTTCAGCAAGTGAGCCGACTTCTCTTTCCTGTAATATGTGTGGTGTGATGTAGTGCTTATAAGATTTTACTAGCATATAGGGAAAAGAATGATGCACGCAACAGCCTATTACGAGCCTTTACTCAATATTTGTTGATTCAGGAGACATCTCTTCAACTAGTTGGCCCAGAAACAATAGATATGTGCCAAGCAATGATATAGATCAAAACATTTAACATATAGGCTGGAAATAGGCAGTGGAACAAATGATTTTACTTCCAATTTAAGTGTGATAATTCAGATTCTGTTGTGTCCTATGTGACATGCTTTGATGGGACAATGATTTGTAGTAACACTAGATAGTGATGCATTAAGATGTATATGCATTTTTTGGACCTAGATGTGGAGGTTAATCACTTAATCCTTTACATACATGGGTACACACCAGCATAATAACTTTGAAAATTGTCCGATAGATTGTGTTTCATACTGCAATGGTTTCTGATTTGTATTCATTGAATGTAGGTTTCAATTTTGGCGGGAACACTTGCTCGACTTGATAGAGAAGCACCTTACTACAAGAAGTATGTTTCCTTTCTAGTTACCAAGTCCTTTATATGATAACGGCTCTTGACATAAGTGCTATTTTCTTTTCTCATGATTACCCCTAGATCTATGGTTAGACATAGAGGGAAGAGAGTCAAGAGACCAAACATATAGTACAAAATTCATTTGTTGGCTACTGAACTTAGAAAATAGTAAATAAAATATAGGGAGATACATATCATAGAGGATCAGAGGTCATAAATTTACTTGCTATGCCAACTTTATTTAGTTTCAGTAAGTGAAGAGACATATGGCGAGAACGAATTAAATCTCTAACCTTTCTCTTCATTTTTCTCCAAGCCTTTTCAATCCACCGATCTTGGCGGAGAAGACCTTGTAGTTCGTATTCACTCTATATTATCTATCCACCAAAATGGAGCAGCTTGCCACAACCAGCTTGTAGATAATATATGATAAATATTTTTTTTGTATTACTGCCTTGCTGCATACTCCCTCTATTCCATAATGTAAGGTATGGTCAAACTTGCACGGTCTCCAAAACTAATCTTTGACTTATAATTTCTCATATACTATAAAGTTTGTAGCAACAAAATTATAACCATATGAAAGTATATTGAAATATCAATCCAATGATATTATTTTTAGCAAATAAAATTTAATTTACATAATACTAATCGTTAGTCAAATGTTTTTAAAGTTGAATCTTGAAATGCGTGCGCACCTTACATTATGGAATGGAGGGAGTATAAACTTTTGTTTTAAATTTTTTTTGACAGGGATGGGTACAACGATTTCAACACATTCTACATGCAGGTACTTTTCTCGGGCTACTCAATATTACATACATATTCCTTTGTTCTCTTTGACTTGTCATTTGGGACATTAACACACACATTTTAACCATTACTTATCTAATGATGTGCTCATAAAATATCTATTAAAAATATAATGATACCCATTTAAAAAATAATGCATTAAGGTAACTCTCATGACAAGTATACTAATAAAAGTTTTTTGCATGGCATTTTAATACTTTTGTGTATAATAATGGTCAAATTTTCTAAAGTCTGACTGCATGCATTCTATAATGACATCTATGAGAATAGTATATGTTTAATTCAAATTGGTGATGTTCATGCATCTTCTTAAATATTGGGCATGTTTTGTTTGATGGCCAAACCAGCCTTATCAAATTTTGTTAATGCCACACCATATTTTGGTAAGGTAGAGGTATGTGGTGGTACGTGTAGTTTGAAACCTCATCAAATTTAGGTGTGATGTTAGGCCAGGAAGTTTCTTAGCTACCAAACTTTGGTATGGAAAGGTAGGCATGGTTGGTTTGTTGCCTTGCTAAGGTTAGAAATGTTAGCAAACCAAGCATGCCCATTATCTGTGATATTGTCTTATAATGAGTTCTTCAATTACTTTTATCCAATAGAGGTTCACTGATTTTCCTTTTACCCTCGCTCTCATGTTAATGTAATCATTTGTTTCTATAGGCTGCATCTGGTACCAAAGGTGGCTCTAGTGGTTCCCCTGTTGTTGATTGTCAAGGAAGAGCTGTCGCCCTGAATGCTGGAAGTAAATCTTCCAGTGCTTCTGCTTTTTTCCTTCCATTAGAACGTGTAAGTTGTTTACAACATGTTCATTGAAATATACTACTTTTAGCCCAGGATTGGGCTTATGCTTTTGTCCCAAAATTGTAAGGTCTCTTATTAATAAGACCAAAGAAGTGGTCCTGCCAGTTGAAGCTGATATGTCATTATAAAAGCACACATGCAATTAGGTTAACATCTATACTAGATTAGCTGTCTTAATGAATTCCATTTCAGGTAAAAGCATGGTATAAAGTATCTTATATTATGCACTAGACATCACAAGAAGAGATAGGTAGATAGATAGATAGAAAGAATAGAAGCAGAAAGAACATATGATTTTGCAATGACCAACATTGCTGTTTAAATTGATTAATTGTAAGGTCATACAAATTGTAAGGTCTCTTATATTGACAAAAACAACGAAGTGGTCCTGCTAGTTGAAAATGATATGTCATTATAAAGCACATGTGCAATTAGGCTAACATTAATTACATTGTTTGTAAAGCTGGCTAAATGAATTTCATCAGGTAAAAGTATGGTATGATATTGATTAATTGCCCGTGGCGCCCTTCTGTTTATTACATTGTTTATCCAAACTGTTTCCAGGTTGTTAGGGCACTTAATCTGATACGTGACAGTTGGGAAGCTTTTGGTAGCAAGCCCGAATCTGATTACATCCCTCGTGGTACACTTCAGGTGTGCATGCTGTCTGATGATCCCATTGTTCTATTTTTACTCAAGATGTATGGCGAACAAGTAAACATTGTAGCAATTAAATGTTCTTTCTTTCTATATCAGTGATAAAGTTAGTGAATTTGCTTGATCAGCATCACAACTGTACAGAGTGCTGCAGCAGCCATTATAAAGTTGTTTTTACTCCTTTGACTGCTGTATTTTTATTACAGCGATATTCAAAACACTGCTTGAAACCACTACAGCATGCACAATCTGTCCATGAGTTATTAGAGTTAACAAAGGCTATTAATCTTATTTGTGTTGCCATTCCTATCTATTCTTGCTGCCCCCCTCCCGCCGGACCTTAGATCATTCCCTTTTCCTTTTTTTTTTTGGAAGGTGACCTTTCAACACAAAGGATTTGAAGAAACTCGACGGCTTGGACTCAGGAATGAAACAGAACAGGTATACTCATGCATCATTGCTGGTTTGCTAATTGTCTAGAATTTCCACCCTATGCAATTTGAATGACATCAGTCAGTATCAGAAATAGTCAAGTTCAATATGTTTGTATTGTATAAATTTAAGTTGTTTGAGATTTTTTTAAAAGTTGATCTATACTTGCTATTTATGACTAATTACTGTTAATCTGTGATTATATTTGTTTTGCATCTAACGATCCTTTATCTGAAGAAATGAAAATTTAAATATATGTTTCCATGGTGTACATATTTGAATGTCAAACATCATGCTCTGCAATTAACATCTGCAACTTGCTATTTCTATCTGTACAGATGGTACGCCTTGTTTCCCCATCAGGCGAGACTGGAATGCTGGTTGTTGATTCCGTGGTAAGTTATGATTCTTAGTTCTTACAATTCATGAATTTTAATGTTGATTTATTTTTTCAGTTAGCTCACTTGTATTATACCATTCTATTTCTCGTGATTTATGAAACTAAACTCTGACCTTGCAGGTTCCGGAAGGACCTGCACATAAACATTTGGAACCTGGTGATGTGCTTGTTCGCATGAATGATGAGGTAATGTTGTATAATTTGTTGCTATTATGTGCTCAGGTTTATGGTTGGCCAGCCATCCTCAGGATCTTGTGATGACTGCATATGCTGCTGTGGTTTGCATGAGCTCCTTGGGGTCCTTATGACCTATCATACCCTTGCATGAGTTCCTTGGGTCCTCATTGCCGGTTGGCCAGCCATGACATTGTAGCTTTTATGGTTAATTTGTATTGAGTATGTGTCTTAACTAGCTTATGAAGAAGGCTTTGTTTCACTTGACACCAACTAAATTTAAGCTATGCATTCTTTACTGCTACATTTACCACAGCCCATCAATATTTATTTATTTTTTTCGTCTGTGGGCAAATTGTTTCTGGTACTTTGCGCACAGAAACCTTAAAATATAAACAATTTCTTATGTTTCATTCCACTAATATTTTTTCCATGTCATTTTTAATTTTCATATCATAGATTTGGCACTTATACTATACTAATTTTGCAGGTTGTAACACAGTTTCTTGCAATGGAGACCTTGCTTGATGACAGTGTTGGCAAGGAGATAGATTTGCAGATCGAAAGAGGTGGAACACCTTTAACAGTAAAGTTGGAGGTAGTTTGCAACACTGACACATCTTATTTAATCATCTCATTAAAGAACGGTATATTTGCATCAGTCGAGTAGTCCTAACTCCTACCACTTAATGCAGCGCTAGTGACTTTATTTTTTCTATTACTATTAATAAACGAGCGTGCTAAAACATACTAATTCTATTCTTCAGGTTGAGGATTTGCACTCTATAACTCCAAATCATTTCTTGGAAGTTAGTGGTGCTGTGATCCATCCACTTTCGTACCAGCAGGTATGCTTGCCACAGTTTAACGGTCTTTTCTGAGCTGTTGCCCTCTCTGTCCCTTCTCAAGCAAATAATGTGTTTATATGTTTTCTGTCCCCAGAACATCTAAATGCAAATTATAATATTGTTGTTAAGCTGCATTTCTTTTTTCCGTGTATTCAAAATATTTTATGTTTACTTAGTTTAAAAATCATCATTTGAACAATTTCATTGGATTAACATGTTTATAAGTTTATGAATTGGGTGCATATAAACAATTAGTGCAGTTCTGTCTGCTTTTATAGACTGGCTGCACTTTGGTTGTGGGAATCCTGAGCTTTCTGACCTATCATATCTGTAAACCCATATTACTATCTATGTGGAATTTTATAGGGCATATTTTAATTTAGAAAGTCGTCAAGATTAAACTTTGACCATTGATTTCCTATAACATATATACTTGATAGTTAAAACCAATATTGCGCGAAAGCACGTTGAAGTATGAATCTTGGTAAATTTACTTGTAATTTGACTATTTGTTGGTCAAAATCTGCAAAGTTTGTTGAAATATTGGATCATGTCGAACTTTTTGCTATAAATGTTAGCCTCCCTACTGTGGTCTCACATGAAAAATAGTTGCAACTCATTTAACTGTGTACTTCATCATATGTTCCCTGCTAGTTACTCTGGAAAGTCATTTAACAACATAAATTTATACGTTTACAATGTTTATTGAATATTGAAACGTGACTAATCTTTTTTGTATGTGGTATTTCAGGCAAGAAATTTTAGGTTCAAATGTGGTCTCGTATATGTTGCTGAGGCAGGGTAAGACATCTAATGATAACAACTGATGTTCATTTCCTGAAAGGACATCAAAACATAGTTGTGATTTCTAGCTGGTCTTTTTTATCTGCCATTGGTCATATGATAAATCCCTTTGCAATAGGTTATGAGTATTGTGTCAGGTTTGAACTCCACCTGTGTGTCATTTTTCGAGATTTGGAGGGAGAGATGTCCCTCCAAATATTTTTTAAGAAGAAATTGTGAGCGTGTTGGGGATTGAACATGAGACCTTGGAGTTGAAACCACACACCCCTTGCCACTGCACTATCAAATGCATCTCAACTAAGTGTCATTTTTCACAGCTACTACTATCTGATCGCAACATTCCTTAGGAGTTTTAGCTGCAATTTATGTTTATATGTAATTCGTCTCTTTGCAATATTTCACTTAGGGATTATATCCGTCCTTATTATTGGCTTTTCAAGTTTCCTGTTCCAGCCGTGCCTTCATTAATTTTCTTCTATTTGTTAGCTGATATTCTGTCTAAAGTATGATGTTGTTTATCTTACCTTTTCTGCAACTTAACCACCATCATAACATGCAGGTACATGCTCTCTCGGGCATCTGTTCCACGCTATGCTATTATTAAAAAGCTTGCTGGAGAGGATATTGAAAATTTAGGGGACCTTATTGCAGTTATTTCAAAACTATCTAGAGGAGCAAGAGTTCCTCTTGAATATGTAAAGTACACCGACCGTTATAGGAATAAGGTAGGAATATCTTCCTTGGAAGCTTTAAATTATGATAATTAGTGCCATATTTCTGTGCATCCTAGTAAATATTAACTCACTTAAAAAATTACAACTGAGCATTTATCTTGCTTATGTATCCAGTCTGTATTGGTGACCATTGATCGGCATGAATGGTATGCGCCTCCTCAGTTATATACTCGAAATGACGCAACTGGCTTGTGGACTGCAAAATCAGCTATACCGCCGGAATCTCCTTTTATAGCTTCGGCTCATCATGTTGGCCCTATTGATGCAAACCCCAATTCTGTTTCATCTTTACCTGAATCTAGTCCTATGGATCTCAAGTGCCAGCATGAGTCTGAGAATTTGACAGATGGATGCATCAAAACACAAACTGATGATGAGATTGTTGTGGACGGATCCCACTCGAGTGAAGATTCTCTTGTTGAGAAAAAAAGGCGGCGGGTGGATGAGGAGATAGCTGCTGAGGGAACGATATCATCTTCTGGTGATTTAGATGAAATAAAAGGTGGTGGTTTGAGGCATCTGTCCAGTGTTGATGGTTCTGACCTTGCTCGAACAATATCAAGTAATGCATCGTTAGCAGAACAAGTAATTGAACCAGCCCTTGTAATGTTTGAGGTGAGCAATATCTAAGTTTGATTTCATAAGAAACTTTCATGTAGTCATGGTTATCAGCTTGATGTCTTGGTATATGCTGCCCAAGGTTCAAATAAGCAGTATGCAGTCTCCTGCTGTTACCCTGCCTTGTAGCAGTTATGCGGCATACTTGGCCTTTTATGCTGCTTAAGCTTTACAAGTTTGGGGCACCTGTTCCTTGTTTGTACCCTTGCATGCTTACTTGTAGACCATTTTTTTAGAACACTTGTCCTGATGGTGTTGTGGGGAGCAATGTTGTTGGGATGGGTGATTTATATGGCGATTTTGTTCTCACGTGCCATATTGTTGTGGTTCCATATCTTTTCATCTGAAATGAACGACAGACCTCCTGCCATTTGTCTCAAAAATTTATTTTCATTGGTTAACATTTTCAGGTCTATAGGTTATTAGGACTAACTAGTTGGCTGCTGGAAAGTTCTATAAAGCCTAGTATTTGGCATTGTAGGCCCTTTTCAGAATGCTAACTTCCTGGACAAACTCTGCTTGTTGAGGCATTTTCTTTGTAAAGTTTAGTTACAACTGTTCCATTACACGCTTAGTAATTTTCCCTACCCTTAAAAACTTTAGAGTGGTGAATGTTGTACTACTGCTATTGGTTTAACCTGTATGTACTGTACTACAATGTAAGCACCTGTACTTGTTAGTTCTGGTAGAGTTTCTTGTTCAAAACTGCCTTACTGATGCCTACCTTTTGTAGGTGCATGTACCACCAGTATGCATGCTTGATGGAGTGCATTCACAGCACTTCTTCGGAACCGGCGTAATAATATATCATTCGGACTGTCTGGGTCTGGTTGCTGTTGATAGGAATACAGTTGCTGTGTCTATCTCTGATATAATGCTTTCTTTTGCTGCATATCCCATTGAAATACCTGCAGAAGTATGAGCTTGCTCCCCCCTGTTCATTATAAATATTAACGCACAAAATTTGAACTTACTATTAGCTCATGCACTTCTGTTTTTTAGGTCGTTTTTCTGCATCCCGTTCACAATTTTGCATTGGTTGCTTATGATCCTTCTGCACTAGGAGCTGGAGCATCTGTTGTCCGGGCTGCTAAGCTTCTTCCTGGTTTGTTTTCTTTCATGTGCTTCTATTAATTCTCTAATCTCTGAATTTAGTTATGTCCACATTAAGAACAACCTTTCGCTTCTAATAACTTCCAATTTTAAGATATGATTTTGGATTTATGTAGAACCTGCCTTGCGCCGAGGAGATTCTGTCTACCTAGTTGGGCTAAGTAGAAGCTTGCAGGCTACATCTAGGAAATCAATCATAACTAATCCCTGCACTGCTGTTAATATTGGGTCAGCTGACTGTCCACGGTATCGTGCAATTAATATGGAGGTCATTGAGCTCGATACTGGTACCTTCTAAGTACATTCAACTTGTGATCTCATGTTTTGTTTTTGTCAGATTAACTATATTGAAAAATATTTATTTTAGATTTTGGTAGCGCATTTTCGGGTATATTGACGGATGAGCAAGGAAGAGTTCAAGCATTATGGGCAAGCTTTTCCACCCAGGTTAGTTTACATTACAGTTGCTTGCTTTAGCCTGTTTCCTAAGTAATGATGCTCGCATGTTCTCAGGAACATTTATTCAAAAGAAAAAAAGAAAGAACAAAACGCCGGCTTACATGGAAGGTTAGCCGTTTGATATCTTGAACAATCAAGTAAATGGACAATATAAGAAAATATATTCACTACATTTAAAGGCCCTGGATTTTTCTGCATATTTAACTAAAGTTTTAGATTTCCTGTCTTTTACCTAGCATTACGAGTCAGCCTACACATTTAATGCTTGTAAGCAATGGTATAATGGTACCATTCTTAGCAGTTCAGCCATTCTTACATGTGCTGATTGGGGTTGTAAATCTATCAATTATTTTCTCCAGCTGAAATATGGTTGTAGCAGTTCAGAGGATCATCAATTTGTTAGAGGTATACCAATATATGCAATAAGTCAAGTCCTTGAGAAGATAATCTCTGGTACTCCTGGACCATTTCGTATTATCAACGGAGTTAGGAGGCCCATACCATTCATCAGACTTCTGGAGGTGGAACTCTACCCAACTTTGCTTTCAAAGGCAAGAAGTTATGGATTGAGTGACAGCTGGGTGCAGGTAATTTCAAAATGGCCTTGCCTTTTAGTCTTTTCTGAAGTTGCTCTGCTTGGTCTGACAACTATGATTTGTTTCCTGATGGACTGTCAACCTGAATGTTCTATGTAATTACACAAGTGCAATATTTATTATTCTGGAGAAATATTTGTGCCATTCACTTGAAGTGTTTGCTGACAGAGAGTGCAGCGGTTTGTAAAGAAGATGAGTAGATGACTTCGCTTGATTGTGCATTTGGTCCTTTTTGGACTTGTCTAATATGCTAGTGTTATGAGCAAATGGAGGTTTGGATGCATGAAATATTTACTGTTCAATATGATTATCCTTGCAGGCTCTAGCTAAGAAGGACCCTGTGCGAAGACAAGTTTTGCGGGTCAAAGGTTGTTTGGCTGGATCCAAAGCAGAAAATCTCCTTGAACAGGGAGACATGATCCTTGCTATCAATAAGGAGCCAATTACATGCTTCCTAGATATCGAGAATGCTTGCCAAAAATTGGACCAGTCTGTCGATTCAGATGGAGTCCTTAACATGACAATATTCCGTCAGGTGAGGACCGGTTGTAAGAAACCAACCATATTCTTGACAAAACACTATGAATCTAAATATTTATGAGTAATACAACGGTGTCAACATTTAACAGGGAAAAGAGATTGATCTTATTGTTGGAACTGATGTAAGAGATGGCAATGGAACAACACGGATGGTGAACTGGTGTGGATGCATAATTCAGGATCCTCATTCAGCAGTGCGTGCACTTGGTTTTTTGCCCGAAGAAGGTCATGGAGTTTATGTTGCTAGGTGAGAACATGTTTCGCATGAATTTATATGTTGCTTTAACTTTAATCTTTGATTGGAACTATAAACCTATAGCTACTATCGGTTCAGGGTTGCCAACACTATAGAAGTGTGAGGTGAGCATTTGTGATATGTCTTTTGTTTTTGTCTATTCTACAATTCTCATGTATCTCAAGTTAGTATGGTCACTAGCTGTGCCTGATATTAGACAAAATTTTAAATCTGAATCTAACAACCCTTGTGAGTACGTTTAGGGTAGTGTAAACCGAGTAACCTACCCTGACAAAGGGAAAAGACAACGGAATTGGGGTTTCCTCAAAATCCTACCCCGTAGATCCACAGGTGTTTTGTGTTTTGCATCTGTTATATATTTCCTCCCAATGTCATAGTAGGGCTCCAAAATTTTATATATACAGATATATGTAATCATTTAGAATTCTCCCTCAACGGTAAACCTAGAGCTGGTTGAAAATTTATGATGTGTACATGGCCTGGTGGTAGGACCATAGGAACAAATGTTGGGTTGCTTGTTCAAGGTAAGTACTCAATACTTTTTGCTCTTTGATTAAAAAATTCTCAATCTGAAATTCTTCCCTTCATTTTTTTTTTCTGAATTCTGTCTACCGGGAGTAATATGAAATCTTGGTGGGATCAATTCTTTTTTGTTTTTCTTAAAAATGATATTTTAAGCATTGGTGTTAAGCACATTTTAGATACCAAATAGGAGTGAGGAATGAGTATCAAGTATTTTATGCAGATGGTGTCATGGAAGTCCCGTACATAGATATGGTCTCTATGCTCTGCAGTGGATAGTGGAAGTTAATGGGAAGCCAACTCCAGATCTTGAAACTTTTATACAAGTGGTGAAGGTACGCATTATCAATAGCTATCTTCCTTTGGTGTAGTCAAGTCTTTTCATGTGATATATCAACCTGGCAAGCTTATGTTCAATTGATTTGAATTAATACTTATAACCTTTTATTTCAGGGATTGGAAAATGGTGAATTTGTTAGGGTGCGGACCGTCCATTTGAATGGCAAACCTCGTGTGCTTACTTTGAAACAGGACCTTCACTACTGGCCGACCTGGGAGCTCAGGTTTGAACCAGAGACTGCCACATGGAAGAGGGGAATAATAAAAGCGTTGCAATCAACTGTAGCATGATCAATTATGTTTGTGTTTAAACTCTTCATGCTCTCAGAGGGTGTTCATTAGGGAGCCTAAGCATGGAGGTGCGGAAATGGGGAATGCGTGCCCAACTGCCCATGTTGGTAAGCTAGAATCCTGCGTAATGCAGGGTGGAATGGTTGGCATTAGGATAGGATGCTTGAAGGATATAGTTATTCATAGAAAAATATATGGATTCATTGCCTGTGGATAATTAGACTGCAGCATCTGCTTTTTGTATAATCTATTCTATTGCTACAATTTTTGCAGTAATAATAATAAATCCTTAGCTCTTTAGCGACCATATAACCATTTTTCTGCGTAACAACATTGTTAATCATTTGAGTTACCTAGCAACAGATTTCAACCTTGACATTGCCCCGTTCGGCCGTCTGCACCAGTAACACAGTTCCAGGAATGACCATGATCCCACAATAAGAACGATATCTTTTATTTATGTTACGCTCCGAGTTATCTTCCCTAATGTATGCATGCTATCGTTTCATATCATTTAGCTACTGTCTAATTTTGCTGATGTCCTCGGAGATTAGCGGCACACTGGCAGGTGGTAGAAACTCGGTTAAATAAGGAACTGCTTTCATTGGTCCTAGTTGATAATGTGTCACTTCCAGTCAGCCTATTACTTGAATTTTGGCTTCGCGTTCCCTGAATAAAATTGTGGACGTCTGCCGCCTGGCATGGTGTTCTTCACCAGCACCTTCCTACTGCGAGCGTACTACTTTACATGCATACGGTTTGCCATCAGGACCTGAATAATTATGCGTTCTCAAATCCCTGAGCAAGTGACCATAGAGAAAAGGAAAAAGTCTGAATTACCCCTTGAACTATTGGGTAAGTACAAATTATTTTCCTAAATTCGAAAATCAAATATCTTTCACCTTCAACCGTTAATTAATACCGGACAAAGAACCCTCTCCTCCTCCCTTCCTCGAGCGGTTTTGATCCAACATGACAGTCTAGTCAATATTTTTTTCAAAAAAAATCGGTGGGACCACCTGTCATATTCTCTTTCCCCCACTCTCTCTCCTCCCCCTCTCTCTATCCTTGGCTTGCAATGAACGCCAACGAAGGCGACGACGACCTCTCCTTCCCGGCGCACTGATGACGTGGGCGGCGGGCACTGGCGAGGCCGCAGCGTAGGCTGGGTAAGGGTAGGGAGGCGACGACAGGGGAAGAGAGGGTGGATGATGGCGACAGGGGCTGGCGGGGGGCTACAACGGCGGTTGTCCCTCACCAGCGCAAGTGTCGGGCTGTCGGCACGGGGCGAGGGTGGTTGTGCGGCGGCGCCGACGGTGGGTGAAACGGGCTCGCCGCGGCCGGCTGCCACCCTTCTCCTTGCCTCCCGCCGCACTGGAGAGATGGGGGACCGGAGACGCGGTGGGATGCTGGGGCGCGAGGTCGTCCACCACCGTTCTCGCGTCCGCCGCGCAGCTTCTGTCCCAACGGCCGTTCCCCTTCTCCCCGTCGTGCCGTAGCCCGCCGTCTTGTTGTCCTCCTCGCCTGTGCTCGCCACCCACGGCGTCCTCCCTGCCCGTGGCCGCAGTGCCCTTCCGGCGGCACGCCCTCCTGGCCACCGTATCGCTCAACGTCGTCCGCCGTCACTGCCCCTAATAGATCGGGCATCGGTGTCGATGCGTCGCCATCCTTGGCTCCTCCTCTGCCGCCCCGTCCTAGGCTCAATCTCCGCTGCCTCGAGTTGCCTTTGCCATTCTCGGCTCCCCCTCCGTCGCCCGCCGCCGTCCTCGGCTCCCCCTCGGATCTCGGTGACAGAGAGAGATGGAGGTGAGGGAAGGGAGAAGAGGGAGAGGATTGGGAAAAGAGAGAGATAGAGAGGTGAGGGAAAAAAAGTAGAGATGGTGAGAGACTGACAGGTGAGGCCTGTCGATTTAAAAAAATGCTGACTGAACTGTCACATAGGACCAAAATCATTTCGGATTAAGTGGGAGTTTTTTTATCCGGCATTAATAGTTAAGGGTGAAAGATGTCTAATTTTTGGGTTTAGGAAGATAATTCGTACTCACCCAATAGTTAAAGGGGGTCATTTGGACTTTTCTTTAGAGGAAAAAAGGCTAGCACGTTTCCCCGGTACGAAAATAAGGAATCGACACGCAAGTAGTAGAGAGTAAGACAGCAACTTAAGGTTATCTATGCAACCTTATGGTCAAATCTGTCAAACCTTTTTGTGCTATGTATGACAAATGTAAACCATGCAGCATTCACGACCTCATTTTCATCCCAAGTTAGGCGTCTCCTCTCCCCAAACGCATATGTCCCGGCCGAGCAGAATATATTCTGCCACCACTTGTTAGCTCGAACCAACGTCCACGAAAACGAGGACCACCCTTTATGTGCGTCCTGCCACTTCAGTCGATGCCTTCCCCTGAGGAGAAAAGAAGCGTTTTAGGTAGGAGCTCATTGTTGCCGGATTCCCTCTTGCTACCAACCGATCGTAGTATTCTCCTTTTAAATTGGCCCCGTTCCTTCCATTCTCTCTCGTCGCCACCGTGAACTTGAGCGACCTCCTAAGCTAGCATGTATTCCACGCACAGGCTCACTCGAGCACACGCGCACCAACGCATCATACATCGCTACATCCCAGCGAGATAGGGAGAAAGATAGAGGGAAACTAAGGCCGAGCCAGGCATGGGTTGCTATCATCTGGGCAAGTTCGTGTCGAAAGCGCTCGGAAAATGCAACGGTAAGTCGTGTTCTGCACTGCACATGTTGTTTTCCTTGCCACGTACTAGTATAGTACGTCGTGGTCTGCATCGATCACATGCTAGGACTTGATCGATCGACCTATGTGCTTCTGCTATTCTATTCTGCAGCCACGCATCAGGCTGCTTAATTAAGTTTTTTTAAGCCGGGTTTGCTCAATTAAGTTTTCGCTACTATATATGATAGATTTTCCAGCTAATAATCTCACATGTAAATCCCGTTCAAAAGCATGTATCCTCACATAGTCACATGTAAACGAACTATGATATGTCATTTTTTTTCAAGAAAATGGATTTGATAATATGACATGTAATGTTAGTCAATGTTCATGTATCAAACCGATCTCGAAACCGCGAAGTTTTTGCTAAGAGTTGTGAAGCGTGGGGACACGCAGGGCGCGAGAGCGGGTGGCGGAAGGAGAGGCTGGACTACGCCATGGCCTACCCGCCCGGCCCACCCACGGAGACGTACTACATGCGGCCGGTGGCGCGCACGGTCACCTTCAGCGGCGCCAACTCCGTCTACGTGATCCCGCCTGCAGAGCCGCCGCATCAGCAAGCCCCCGAGCCCCAGCCACAGATGCCGCCGCCGCCGCCACAGCAGCAGCAACAACACGGGCCGCCCGAGCACCACCCGGTGCAGCCCCAACCCCAGCAAGAGCCGCCCCCGCCGGCGCAGGACACGCCGCCGGCCGAGACGAAGCCACCGAAGCGAGGCAAGAACAAGAAGTCTGGCCGCGTCCGGTTCGGCCCCGAGCCGCCGCCACCAGAGCAGCAGCAGCAGCAAGAACAGACGACGCAGCAGGCCCCGAACGCCGACGCCGAGCACGCGCCGGCACGTCACGCCACGTCGGCGCCGCCGGGGTACTTCCGGTACACGCCGTCGCCGCTGCCGAGGTGGGAGGCGGCGACGCCGAGGCGGCACGAGTACTTCTCCGGCGAGTACCGCTACAGCTACCCGACGCCGGTGCGCGAGGGGATCTACCGTATGGCCACCGACGCCAACAGGCTCACCACCATCTTCAGCGAGGAGAACCCCAACGCCTGCGCGATCATGTGAGCCATCCGCCATCGATGGAGCCTCGCCGCCACCGGCGCGAGGAATAATCAAAATCCGTACGTCCACGTACGCACGCGCGCGCCATTTCGTTCCGTTGCATTGCATCTGGGCCGTTCATTGGTCGGTTTGTTGGCTCTAATTCGTGCAGGAATCCGGTTCTCCTTGACCTGTAAGTGTTTGTAGATAAGGACTGGGAATTAGTTCTGTTCCATCGCCTGATATGCTGAGATGAACATTTCTCTTGCTTTTCGGGCCTTTCGGCTCTTATTGCCCTTCCACTTTTCAGTTTTTAATTCACAAAGTTGCTAGGATATTAGTCAAAAATCGTTGGCTACATGACACGGATGATGAGTTAACAACATTAACATGCATACTAGTGTTTTGTGAATGAGAACGCATTGACAAAGTATTAACATGCCTACTAATTAAATCTCCTCTTTTAAATTACTCTTTGGGGGTCGTCGAATGAGCATCTCTTTAACCGCAAACCCTTATCTTTCACAGATACCTTAAAATTTTACCAGTGTGCGCAACAATTTGGTGACTTCGGTCTTCGGATATCCTAGCAGACTCTAGAAAGCTGTACACCGCTGTTCCTTTTCCAGAATGAGAGCGATCGGCGAAGGCTCATTCTTCCTCACCGTGCAGAGCCCTGAGGTTTCAACTAAGCGACCCGGGCACCGCCGGTGCAACGCTGCGACCTCGTGCGTGCGTACGTGCCTCTCCGACTCTCCGTGTGGTTTCTGCGGCTCCGTTGCCGCGTCCGTGCCGACCGCCGAACACGTACGCGCGCAGTGCGGTGGCCACAACACCAAACACGGCCGCGACCGCGAGCCCGGGACGCCGTGTGACGCGGATTCGTCGCGCGCGGGCCGGGAATGTTGCGGAGATGGACGTGAAATCGCGCGCGTCCCTTCTTCCGGCCTCGTTCCACCGGCCCGGTTTTGCCGTGGCGCCTGCGTCCGTGGGCTTCGGCCTACTACCAAAAAATCGGCCTGCCCCGGGAGACGTGAGGGGCCTTGCATTTGGTCAAAAGGCACAAACGGTGACGGGCACACGGCCATATATATGCCCATGTCTCGTACTCCGGGGCGACGAGATCACGGCGGCAAAGGCTGATCTCGTTAGGAGATTAATAGTTGTGCTCGTTCGACAGTGTATCATCTGCGTCTGAGTGGCCACCCTTGTCGCGCTGACTGTTCTTCTTCAATCGACAATGTGTCGATCTCTCTTATCTTTGTAGGCGTTGAGTCAACGCTGGCCCGCTCATCGCCGCCGTGCCGTGTCACATCGAACAGTCACAAGTCAACTTAATCGCTGCAACTAGAGCACGAACTAGTGGTTCAGAATGCGATTAAGCACATAACTCTCTGGCCGAAAGGTGTCAAGGGGCCACATTATTAGACTGTTTTTCTCTGTCACGTCGTTTCTTATTCTTCGATGTCTATCACCGATCACCGCACACTACCCGGTCACACTCGCATATACTCCTTGATCATCATTACAGATCAATGGCCAAGCACAAATTGAGTAATTAGTACTAGCTGCTAGATCATTACGCACTATTGCAAAAGGCGTTGCACGTCAACCATATTCAGATTCTGCAAGAGGCCTGCACGCCTGCACCTGCTCGTTTGGAGGATCTCTATGTTCCTATGAAAGATTTGCAAGCAACAAGAGGACCTTTGCCCAAGTTTTTAATCTACAGAATCCATATTCGTTATGCTTCTCAGGGGAATGACTAGGAGGAGCTAGCTACCTTTGTATTAAAAAGAAGGGGACACAAGAAATCCCATGAGAAACACGTTGAATTCAGCCAGTGACAAGAGTCAGAAATTATTAAAGACCAAAGATAAGATATGACTCAACTAATAGAGTGTTTGTTTTCTATAAAATTTACGTAGTGATATAACAAAATTTAAACAAGATTTTGGAGGAAAAGTTAGGGCTCAAGCTCTAGTTGTTCTAGGTCTGCCTCTACCCCTGGGTTCAAGATTTGAACCTAGTTGAGTTGGGTCAACACCATCACACCACGCCACTTGAGCTATGCTCAATTCTTAAAGATTAAGGAAGCAAGATTTACAGCCTCTCATTGATAGTATGGTGCTCCGGATCACCATGGTGAAGGCAGTTTTGAGCTCCACTTCTATTTACCAGTTGGTCGGTGTGGATCTCTCAAAATGAGTTATCCACGGATCAACAAGATCCGTTAAGGGTTCCTCTGGACAGGTAGAGCAAATGCGCAAGGCAGCTACTGCTGAGTCAAGCTCTAGGTATTGCTCTCACATCATTCTCAATCCGGTTGTAGTGTACCTCACCGAAGAAACCTTGGCAGGGACTCATGATCCCTTGTTCGAATAAGAAGCGCAATTTTGCACTGACTTCGACGTCCTGCAACATGGACATTGGTAACGATGAGTTGGCCCTATTATGGGAAGACAATAGGCTGGACGGTGTCGGGATCCGTTCCCTACCACTGGCCACCCACGATCGTATCCCCACGCACGCCGAACGCCGTAGGACAATGGCTCAAGCGCTAAAAGATAAAAAATGGATTAGAGACATATGTGATTCCCTCAATGTGCAAGCGATCTTAGAATACCTATAGCATTGGTTGTGGATCAGGTCATTCGACAGCCTCTCCGCCTAGCCAGACTCCTTCATCTCCTTGTGCTCGGCTTACCAAGGCCTTTTTCTAGAGTGTGTCCTTCCAATCCTTATCGATTTGAAAAATCCCTCGCACCCCTACGTTGTCACTACTTTTTATGGTTGGTAGCATTACGACGCTGCTAGATGGTTGACCGGCTAAGCAACATTAGGGTACCATACTCAGATCGTGGTAGCCCAATGTTGCTTAGCCCAACTGTCAAATTGCACATGTTCAATCAGAAGGAGCAGAGCTAGTCCAAGGTGACAAAGGCAATGGCGAAGGAGGCAGCGCTGTGGCGGCTGGCCAGGGCAGCTGTCCCTCGGCTCAGCCTATATAGTGCCGGAGTTTAGGTCGCCTCTTTTCAGTCACGAGAATAGACCCACTGTGCTGTTTCCTTTTTCTTCCGCTTTTCTTCTTCCTGTTCTTCCTTCTGGTTTTGTTTTTGTACAGTTCGTTTTGTATCAACTTTACTCTTCTTAATACAATGATGCGTAAGACTCTTGGGAATTTCCAAAAATATTCAATATGCTTATGATCAAACTGCTTAAAGAAATGTAGATTATATGACCACAGCTCATTCTTTTCCTTTACATGGCAACCGAACGGCCAGTAAGCATCCCTGTCAAGGCAACGGCAAGGGGACAGGGCCATCCTCTCTTAGCTTATTAATCCTCTAATAAAGAAAGAACTAGGTCAAAATTAAAGGAAAAAATGCTCCCACACAAGGTTGCACTTGCACCGAAATTCGTCCGCTACTTGCACGCATAGACGACTTGCACTGATAGCGACAACATACTGGAATTGCTCAACTGCAGCTACAAGACTAAATCAAATTTAGTCTGAAAAAAGATACACACCAAAGTCTCTGAATGCACGCTCATTTGATTCCACTCGAAAAATCAATCGATATGTTCGCTTAGAAGATTCGTCTGTCTTTTAGTGAATTGAACAACCTCTTTGTCAGATATATGTTCATGTACGACGGCCGGTACGACACCTATTAAATTTGGCCCATCATATGCTTGATCATATACCAGAGCAGAGAAGAAGTACTCACACCTTAATTCTGAAACAGTGTTGCTAAATAAGTCCTGGATGCTGATTGATCACCCTACTTATCCCTAATTCGTTAATGCAAGATGGTTACGTTCTGTACCAAGGCGAACACCAGTACCCCACTCAGCTCAGGGTTAACCAATTTCTGGTTGCTGCGTACAAGAGCAAACTACCCAAAGAGAACAACTGAAACATTGAATGGAAGTACACAATTAAAGATTCTAAGCATAATACTGTGATCGATCGTTGTCTTGTGCTGCCTATCAAAACTTCGAAAGTGTCTCTGCACTTTCTGAACATTCCCACATCAGCAACTGCAACTTGCGAGCACATTCCGTCCCAGTCTGCAACCACTACTGCTCGAAGTGTCCACGCAATTACAGATCAGAAGATATGGTCCATGCACAAATTGATGAGCATGAGATGAGCATGGAGTGAGTAAGCGAAGCGAGGAGATCTTTTCACCCTCGTGCTTCCTATCGTCCTGATACAGAGGGTGCAACTGTGCAAGTGCGAGAATGAAGACAAGATGAGAGACGCCACGCCGTGGTTGCAAGTGGTGGCGCCGGCGAAAGCAACTGATTGAGGGACACGGCCGGTGCTGTCACTCTGTAGATCACTCACTCACCACTTACCCACGGCAAAAGTGTTCGTAGGAATCGTACTGGGTATGAGAATGCGAGGTAAGAGCAGAGCACTAAAAAATGGCCACTAGTATAGTAGTAGTGGCCGCTCTATGTCCTGCCTGTCGCTGCATCCACTGATCCACATTATCAGTCACTTGCGCGTGCATATCAGCCGATCTGAGGGCAGCTAGACGTGTGGGACGTATGTAAAATGTGGCAGCTGATTGTTGCGGATTCAACTTATATTTGAGCCTGTAATTAAAAAACAGGCCAATTATAACCTCATGAATTGCCCAAAAAAGCCAAAGCCAAAGTCAAAGTTAAATTTTGAATTTTAAAATTGATTTTAAAATATTTTCAACAGAGTTTTTTTTCAGTATTAAATTTTAAGTCGTTAAAAACACATATAAAAAAATTTAGAGTAAATTAAACTTTGGACCACCTTTTATTATCCAAGTTTCACTTTGGACTATCTATAAATCTGTCTTTTTTACTTTGGACCCGGTAAATTCGTCATTGTTACGGTTTGGACCATCCGAACGATTTTTTTCATTACACATCAACGACCTCAAACACATTAGTTTTAGTATACAGACGAACTCCTTTACGTATGGTCCATATATTTGCCAAAAGAAAAGTTAAACATGGTGAGAAAAATTGTTTAAGGTAGTTCATTTCCCTTTTGGCAAATATATGGATCATACATAGAGGAGTTCGTCCGTATACTAGAGCCGATGTGTTTAAGGTCGTTGATGTGTACTGAAAAAATAGTTTGAAATGGTCCAAACTGCAACAATGATAAATTTATCCGGTTCAAAGTGAAAAATTAGGTTTAAGATGGTCCAAAGTGAAAGTTAGGTAATAAAATATGGCCCAAAGCACAATTCACTCTAAAATTTACAAATAATTTATTTTCTGATCGCTAATAAATTTATAGGCTACCGATGAGGCTCTGTACTCATAGTTCAGTTATAATCCCAGCTTCATGCGAGACATCCCCAAAGATTTTTATTTTTCTTCAAATGACCATGGAGCAGTACAAGAGAAACTTTTGCCACAACCCGAATTCTGAACGCGATAAGCTAGCGAGCTAGTAGCTACTAGCTAGCGTTAGTGGGCTAGATCAACCCTCCACCACGGAAACGCCAACATGTGCTGACCATGTTGGCTAACTTTACCGGCCGGGGCTTCGGAATGGACAGCGAACGACGAGCATTTTCTCGTGCCCCGCCGCGATGGGGCGCACTCGCACGCAGCTAGCGGCGGGCATCGCAACGCAACTGGATCTCTCGATCGATCGCGCGCGTGTGCCAGTGGGCGCGGCGCTTTTCCGGCCGCCCCAACCACGCGCATCCACTGCGCGACCAACACACGTACGAACCACACAGTCGCAGCAGCAGCGGCTACTAGCTCGGATGGTCGCATACTCGTCGTACGACGGCCAGGCACAAGCGCACTCGGATAATCTGACGTTGTTGGTAGGTAGATCTGTCGATCGACATTGGGGAGGATTATCGGTGCACGTACAACTGTCAGGATTAGCTTATGCATGAATCATGATGAGCATGTCATGATTGATTCTTTCAATTCTGTTTAGCCGATATGATTATGCTTGTAGTCATACCAGGTGTGAGCAAACAAGTTCTGTTTTTTTGGGGCTCCAATAGGCTGGTGGTTGTTTATTGAGCATTTGATCGAGCCGATGATTTCGATCAGCTTGACCGACTCCTTCTCTTCGATCAGAGTTGTATATTACTCCGTAATATATGCCGTGTGGCTGGTGATTACTCAATTATGGATTTTAATTATGAACAGGCAAAGTGGGATTATGGATACACTTATTCGTAGTACCATATACTGACACATTACCTTGTTCCAAGAGTATGCTCTCTATAGGTCTATAGTACCATGATGATATTTAGATGATTTTTTAGAAGCACAGTATAAACGTAGGCGTTTATAATACACTTACATTTACTTTATAAACACACACGTACATTCTATTTTTATGAGCATTTTTTAAAAGCTGAATCGATATATCTTAAAATTGATATTTAAAAGATTCTGATTACCCCTTCATTCTCTGCACTTTGCAGTACAGAGCCAACACAACCCCTAGCAGGCTACCATCGATCTTTAATTCTCTCTCTTAATCCCCAACCGTCTCCAAGCTCAAATCTCAATCAACAAGGTTACACGCGGCTTAGGTTTTAATTTAATTCAACTGCCACCAACACGCACCTGTCAAAACGGCCAATTTTGACATGTAAATTCATCAGCCACAGGCACAATTGCACAAATCCATCATTTTCCCTTCATTAAACAAGCTCGCAAGTACGTGTAGTTCAGGGATGCAAGGTCATTCACCACCTAGCCACCTAGGTATGGTCACAGCCATCCATTAGCGAATAAAAGATTATTTAATCAAATCGAGCTAACTAAGCAGGTCAGCTAATCACATCAGTCAAGCATGAACAGGGTGATTAAGTTATTAATTAATTAATTACACCGTCCCGACCGGCTTTATTTGACTTGTCCGACCAGCTCGACCGCTACAAATACCCGCGGGAATGGCGAGTGCAGCGGAGACGCAGAAGCCAAGCACACGAGAGAAGCTTTCGCTCAGCTAGCCATCGAGGTCTCGGAGCGGAAGGGAGAGCGCGAGGAGGAGAGGCTGCGGCGGCGGCGATGGGCATGAGCATCGCGCAGGCGGTGGCAGCGCTGATGGGGACGTGCGCGAGGCGGCTGTCACGGGCGGCGCGGCGGCTGCACCTGCGGCCGCGGGCGGGGATCGCGGCGTCCTTCTCGTCGCGCGCCATCGTGCCGTTCCTCGGCGGCGGCGGCGGCGACAAGAAGGCTATCTCGTCGTCGAAGTCGTCGAGGAGGAGGAGGAAGGCCGGGGCGGAGCTGAGCTTCCGCGCGGAGGACGGGGTGTGGAGGAAGGAGATACTGATGGGGGAGCGGTGCCAGCCGCTGGATTTCTCCGGCGTGATCTACTACGACGCCGAGGGGCGTCGCCTGGAGCAGCCGCCGCCGCCGCGCTCGCCGCTGCGCAGCCCGCTTCCGTCGTCCGTCAAGCTCGCGGCCAACGCCGGCGGCGGCTACTAGCTGGATATCGACACACCCGCTCTCTCGCAGGCTTGCAGCAAATCTCTGAACTTTTGGAGCCAAGCTTAGCCAGCCGCCTTCCTCTGCTTTCTTGCTGCTTTTACTTTCTTTCGACATAGTAATAGGTCTCTGCTTCTGATGATCTGATCTTCTCTTTTTTACTTCCTTTGGTGTGCGTAGTGATTAGTGGTCAGTACCAGCACTATGTAAAAGAGTTTATGAAATCTTAGCTTGATGTTCTTCAGAAGTTGGCACCTCTTTCTACAGTCATCACTCTGAATATCTTTGATCATCTAGTAGTTGTTCATTAGCGTTTAATATCTGGTTACCTTTTTCATGTCTTTGTTTTTGTCGTATTTTTTGCACCTTGCTTCTTAGGTACTATTAGCAAATTAAGAAATTGAAGTTAGTAAACGAATTTTCTGAGCAATTATCCAGGGTTGGCAAGGACATGATGACTGAAATGGATCAGTGTTTGGTGGTTGGTGCATGCAGTGGTTTGTCTCGTGCTAGTATGTAGAGGGTTGTATAGAATTATTGTCTAAATTATTGTCTTTATAGACTATCAACTACCAATCCCATTGTTCCATTCCTTGTTCGTTTATTTGCGAGATCATGGTCAACCCGTGTCGAATTTAGTCCTCTACACTAGCATGCGTATCATTTTATCAAGTTTCTTTTCCTCAAAAAAGTCGCTCAGAACTTCAGTTCTGCACACCAATCAATCAGATCAAAGCTGAACGAATGCAGTGCATTGAGAAAATTTACCGTCGATTTTCATCTTGTACCAGAATTGAGATTCGAATTTCTGCGCATCTGTGCACTGATCATTGAACAGAGGGGCAGCTAAAGTCTCTTCGCTTTTCCTTCAAAATATAGGAGGGGATTGACTTAAACTGGAAGAATTGGTTGACAGAACAATTCGGGTGGAACTACTCATTATGCGTTTCCAAATGTTTGTTATGATCCAACATGCACAAGCAAACTCTCCAACATCCAAGACCCACAGTTAATTTCCCCCAGCATATGCTCAATTATTATTAATTTTACAGCAAACTGAAAAAGAAAAGAAAAGAAAAGAAAAACGGACCTTCTGCCTTCCCAGCTCTAAGCTCTGTACAACATAACTCAAAATATATATATTGGAAATCACATATCTAATGAAAACTTAAAAACTATTATAACATGCAAAAATAGACTTATAATATTTGTTCATGAGTAAAAATGGTATTTGTCCACGACATTATGAATAAAAATTTTACTTCTAATAAAATGTTTACTCACGAATTTTTACATTCTACGATAGGTTTCAAGTTTTTAATACATATTTTTCCACGTAACTCTCATAGTAACATAGTCTCAAGTTCATTTTTTCTTTTTTAACCGTCTTGCTAGGTTGTGGTAGTAGTTTACCAATCACTTAGTACTCCCTCTTTCCTTTTTATATGACGTTTCAAACAAATAAAATTAGAGTGAGTATTTTCTAGCGAAAAATGCCCAAATACCTGAACCTGATAATGCCACGAGGAGCTGAGATGGCTTGCCTGCCTGCTAGGTCAGTACCAGCGAACAGTGGTTATGCGGCGACTTTATGCAGCCGGATAGCGTTGCGAGGAGCAAATAATTCCCCCGGAAAACGACCGCGCCACCACCGGCCAACGCCGCCATGAGGAGGGATCGCGCATCGCGTCGCGCGGCAACCGTCCCGTCTCGTCTCGCTTTCGCGCGCCCGTACGACAACGCGATGCCCAGATTTATGCCTGCTGTTGCTGGGGCTCGTCATGCGAATGGCCGGGAAAAGGAAAGCTACCATCGACGAACCACGATAATTGAATGAGCCGCTACCTAACTAGTAACATTTTCACGCATAATAATCTCGTTAACAAGAAGAAAAATCTGGAATTAATTATGTTGCAGAGGAGGCAGTAGAGGATACTAGTCACTGTCACAAGTCGGCTAGTCGCAACCAAACCATGCCCTCAGTTCATTACCACAACTCCACAAGCACACAGAAATACAGAAATCACCTATTTACATTTGTACAAGTGCACTCATGCGTCACACTGGCACGGCAATTCCCATGGCGAAAGCGCAAGATTTTTGACGCGAAGGCTGACATGTACAGGCTCATGTCGTGCGGGTGACGCGCGACGCGGGCACACGAGCCGCCGCCGCGGCCACGGCGGTGTCACGGCCAGAAGCGGCAGCACACTGGCTTGTCGTCACCGGCCGCCTTGCCGTGGTGCCGCTTCTTGCCCTTCCGCTTCGGCACGGTCACCGTGAGCACCCCGTCCGCCATCCGCGCGCTCACCTCGTCCGCCGCCGCGTCCTCCGGCAGCCGGAACTGCGTCACGACCGCGCGCCGCCTCCCCGCCGCCCTCTCCCTGCAGTGCCACCTCACAGCGTCGTTGTCCTCCTCCTCCTCGCTGCTGGTCTTCCCTGCCTCGCCCGCGTTATTGCCGTCCTCGTGTTTGCCGCCGGCGCGGACGCGCAGGATGTGGCCATCCACCACCTCGACGGCGACCTGGTCCTTGGCCAGCCCGGGGAGGTCCATCTCGAACACGTGCGCCACCGGTGTCTCCCTCCAGTCCATCGGCGCCCGGGCTTCACCGACGTCGGCACCGGCGCCGGGGAAGAACCTGTCGAGCAGCATCCGCGAGAGCGCCAAAGACATCGTTGTTCTCTTCTAGCTTAGCTTTGGGTGAATCTTGCAAGCTTATTCCGACTTGGCTGTATCGTGCGTGAACGCGTGTTCGTCAACGTTTTTATAGACGCGAGCACGGTGGCGCGAGAATGATCGAGAACGCGAGCATTGGCGCGGTTTTTCTCCGTCTGGTTGCATCCGGATGCGGGAAGTCTTCGCAGACTTGCAGTCGCAGTCGCAGGGGCTAGCGCGCGAACGCGCGATTTTTCTGGAAGTTTCTCGCGTGTTCTTCGCGGAGAAAGGAAGAAAATGGAGCGGTGGGACAGAGTGACGCAGAGGGATCAATTGATCAGAGTGATCGACGGCTCATATGATTCCACGTAGACTGTAACCCTTAGTAAGCATGGAACTGAAGGAATTGGTTCTTCTATGCTAAATTGGGAGGAGCCCCACGCTGGAGTTTTACTGATGGTAGAAAACAATCTGAACCGTTGATTTCATTTGATCGAAGGGTTCAGATTTATTTATACCACCATCCTAGTTAACGGTAGTAGAAACGTCGAGGGACATTATTCTCTAAAAAATAGGTGCAGAGAGATATAATCTTCATTAGCAGTGACTAAACCTTTTTTTCCTTATTTTTTCGCTTTTTCGATGGAGTAAGAGTGATGCCAACGCAATGAATGACCACATATCGATCTAGCCAGGAAAAAAATATAAATGACATAGTTATCCCTAATCACCGTATTTGTAAATTACTATTTTATCCTTAATACTATTGGTAATATTATACTACTAGTAGAGAGCTCGGGAGATATTGGACAGATTATTGGTGCTGATTTATTCTGCTTTCTGTAAAGGACACTACAAAATCATACATTTTTTTACAGATTTTGCAACGAACGAAATAACGAATGTTACCATAAGACCCAGAAGTCTAACTTGCCGATTTCTTTTACCAGTTTGGGTCTCTTCGGAAAGACTTACACAACTGCAGGTTCGTCAGTGCTGTTCTTCCGGGCTCCGGTCACTGGACGCACTGCTACCTGATGGTAACAATAAGGTTCCTGTCGACGAACTTGGCGCCACCAACTTTGCCCTGCATTGCCGGCGGCAGCTTTATGACGCGCCTCTGGTCGCCGGCTTCTATCAGTAGTTCTGATCCACCTCTATACTGCATTTTTCAGACAAAACAACAGGTTAACAGATTGTCGACAAAACGACAACAGAGACGAGGAGCACTGGGATGAGGTGTTCCTTTGAATCAAGAAAGAGAGTAGTAACTGGCTTACTTGGTATAGTTTGATTTCAGACTTATCAAATCCTGGCATGAAAAGGGTCACCGATTTCTGAACAGAATCAAAACTAACTGAAGGGTATACTTTGTTGCTTGTATTCCTCAGTAAATCTTTTGCGTTTTGGCTCAATGAATTTAGCGCTCTGCTCCAATCTGCTGGATAATCAGTTGGCAGAATTGGCAGAAACGAGAAAGACATCGGCAAAAACTTCTCCGCGACTCCTTTGTGAATTTCAGAAGGCTGTTCGGTATAACCAAATGCTCCGCATATATTTCCACCTGCTTGAGTGGTGCAACCCCAGTATCGCAGTGCAGAAGAGACAGAGATTGATTTTCCAGGGTCCATGATGAGGAAGCATGCAAATTTTGAGGGATCAGCAAACCAAACCGATATTCTCTACAAAAAATAGCAGATTTCAGCTAACTAGTTGAACACATATCTACTAGGTTGCTGCACAAAAGAATTAAATCGGGAAAATTAACCTGAATAAGTTGTTCAATCTCATTCCATAACTCTGAACTCAGTCTTCCTTCACTAGTTTTACCATTTGGCCTTGCAGAATCATATATTAGTCTCATCGCAGAAGGAGAAGCCAGTCTTCCTATGTCAGTCTTCTCTGCTAGGTCCTTCACATACCTCAAGTAAGACCTGTCTTTTGTGTAGCACCAGCATTAAGTTTAGAGACTATCTCCTGAGGGAAGCTAAGTTGAAGTTCGAGCAAGGAAAACCTATACCTTGCTCTCTCAGTAGCACCAATTAGCCGTAGAATTTCCTCTGTATTGTTACAATCATACACTACCACATCAAATTCCTCTTGTGAACTATTCCTTTGGGTTGAAAAGAAGTTAAGCAGCTTCTGAAGAGCTAACACTGAACAGACCGAGTCCATTCCGGGTAAGACTCCAAGCTCCTCCCCCACAACCTATCCCATGAAAAAACATCAATCCAAATGACTGCTTTATCCTCAAGTCCCATAATATTTTGCCGGGTCTCAAGTCCCATAATAGAGCAAAGTTAATCACGTACCGCCTCAAGGACTCCTTGAGTAAGATTGATTTGCGCGTCCACTTTTTTCAGCCGGTCAAGGGGTTCAAGCAGCATCTGCAATGTAACCAAACAACATGGTTCACCATCATGAAAAGAACATATTCCAGTTTAAACATAAAGAGGATATCACTTTCAGAACAGTATTTTACTTTACTAGTCTCCAGCTTCATGGTGGAAAGATTTGCAGCGCACTCGGTCAGCGAGTTCCCGATCTTACAACCCATCAATTGCTCTGCGGTGGGATCTTGGGACTGTATGACCAAGCATGTCTTCAATCCTTCACTTGCATAATACTAAAACATGGAGAAGAACCAATTAAAAGGCAATTCTTTCATGAACCAGCATAGCAGGAAGATGATTCATACAACCCAATCAGAGAACATATTCGGTATTTCGGCAATATAAACACGCCATGTAATTTTACCTAATGGCATGCTACATTGTACTCGGTTCAATTCTTGGAGCATCCCGGCTAAAGATTGATAAATAATAGTACAATCAATCTAAGTACTGCACAGCGAGCTCACACCAAACTACAATTTTCCATCAAAATAACGACGAACGTAATCGATGGAAAACGAAAGTTTTTACCTGAGCGGCGACGGTGGCCGCGGTGGTCTTCCCGGAGCCACCCTTCCCGAGGAAAGTCACCAGCTTGGGAGGAGCACCGGCACCGGCGGAACAGGCGATGACCAGACGCCGCCGGCCGCGGCCTCCCCGGCGGGGAGTGGCGAGGATTTGGCTCGCCGAGGCGAGCAAGGAGGGTGCCATCCACTGTCCGTAGCTTTCCTCGCGATTCGATTGGGATTCCGGGGTCTACGGCCGCCCGTATGGGCGAGCCGCCTCGGCCGTTTATAAAGTTTGAGTAAATTTCATAATTTAACTAAATTATTATTATCATCAAACTACAGATTTAATACAATGCATCACAAAACTATAAATTTAATTTAAGGTGAAATATTATAAAACTACATATTATATATTTAATAACAAAGTTATCACAAAACTACATATTTAATACAATGCATCACAAAACTACAAATTTAATTTAAGGTGGAATATTATAAAACTACATATTATATATTTAATAACAAAGTTATCACAAAACTATAGGTTTATATCCATTTAATCATAAAAATGATCATTTATAACTCAAACATTTAAACCAAAATATGTGATTTTATAATAATTTTATTTTTAAATATGTAGTGTTGTGATACTTAATTTTATGATAAATTTATTATTAAATTTGTAGTTTTATGATACATTATTTAAAATTTTTAGTTTTGAATATTTATAACTCAAACATTTAAATCCAAAATCTGTGGTTTTATAATAGTTTTATTATTAAATATGTAGTAATAATTTTATTATTAAATACGTAGTGGTGTGATACTTAATTTTATGATAAATTTTAAATTTTGTGGTTTTATAATAATTTTATTATTAAATATGTAGTGTTGTAATACTTAATTTTATAATAAATTTAATAAATTTATAGTTTTATCATATATCATTTAAAATTTATACTTTTGTGAAATTTACTGATATAAGTTTCGTTCCTTTCTTTGGGATCGGGCAAAACCACCCCCCACCTTTGGCCACCTCTCCCCAATTCCACCACTAGCTCTCGTGTCCCCCGGCGCGGCGGCGGGCGGCGGCGGCGGCGGCGGCGATGCCTGACCAGCGGCCAAAGCGGCCGTCCGACACCGCCGCCTCGCCGGCGGCGAAGCGCGCCCGCGACCCGCCCGCGCCGGCGTTCCCCACCTACAAGGACGCCCCCGACCTGGCCCCGAAGATCCGTCTCCTATGCGAGATCCTGGCGTCCTCGGCCCCCGACGTCGACGCGGCGCTTGACGACGCCGACGTCCGCGTCACCTCCTCCGACGTCGAGCAGGTGCTCCGCTTCTCCTACGCCCACCCGCGCGCCGCCGTCGCCTTCTTCCGCTGGGCGGGGCATCGACACCTCCGCCACCAGCACTCCCCCTACTCGTGGAACCTCGTCGTCGACCTCCTCGGCAAGAACCGCCTCTTCGAGCCCATGTGGGACACCGTCTCCTCCATGCGGACACAGGGCCTTCTCTCCCTGGCCACCTTCGCCTCCGTGTTCTCCTCCCTGGCGGCCAACCCGGCAAGCTCCCCTCTTAAGGCGTTCGTGGAGCTGCCGATGTACGGCATGGACCGCGACACGCCGGCGCTCAACTCCCTCCTCTCCGCGCTCTGCCGCGCCTCCCGCCTGGACGACGCCCGCGCCGCGATCCCCGTGGCGCGCGCCGAGGCCGGCACCCGCCCCGACGCCGACTCCTACGCCATCCTTCTGGAGGGTTGCGAGGCTGCCGGCGACCCTCATGTTGCACGCGAGGTGTTCGACGAGATGCGGCACGTCATCGGATTTGATCCTGCCAATGTTCCTGCATATGATTCTTTCCTCACCACACTGATTTCAAGTGGTTCCTCCACAGCGTTGATGGATGCGATGGACTATCTTGCTATCTTGCACCGGCAGAGGTGCTCACCTGGGGAGAAGTTCTTCCGCGCCGCACTGGCTGCACACCTCAAGGCACGTGAATTGCGCGGTGCGGTGGTGCTCTGGAACGACTTCGTCGGACGTCGGGGACTCATCCCAGACAAGGAAATGTACAGCACAATGATCATGCTGCAGGGCACTCTTGGGCATCCTGAGGTGATTGTGGAGTACCTTGACGAGATGACCTTTAATGGAGTGTTTCCTGATGCGGACACATACAATGTGGTTTTCCAGTTCTTGCTGAAGGGGAGGAAGCTCCGGGAGGCGTCGGCGATATTTAGCGAGATGATCAAGAACGAGTTTTGGCCCAATGAGGCAAATTGTTCGCTCGCGCTTCGTATGTTCTTGGATACACGAGACTGGGATTCAGGGATCAAGTTGTGGAAATGCATGGTGGAGAATGGGCTGCCACCATTGGAGGAGAGTGGGAACATGCTCGTATCAAAGCTAAAGGATGAGAGGTTACCCGAGGCATGTAAATATGCAGAAGACATGATTGATCGAGGTATCAAGTTGAGCTCTTCCACAATGTCAAAGCTGAAGCAATGTCTGACGAAGGTTTATAAAGGACATATCCACGATCACCTACTTAGAAAATGGAAGGCACACTAGGTATTTTTACCTCTTCTTTGTGGTTAAATAGGATAGGGGAAAAAAGCTAACATTTTGCCCCCGAGTAGCTGAGTAACGGTTGATGGTGAATTTCTGGCTGCAACTGCAACTATAGGAACATTATGCGCATAGCATCAGTAAAAGTTGCAAAGCATTGTCTCAAAGCTAGGTGTACAATGTAGTGACATAGTTGGTAAGGTAGTTTGGTAAATTAAAACTTGACTCTCCTAATGCTTTTCTTTTGCATGGGTTTCTTGCGTAGAAACTTCAGTGTTTTCTTTCGACATGATGTGGCGTTGGAAAATGAACATGACATCCTGGTGACAAGGATTTTCTTTTTTTGTTTGTTTGAGAAAGAGAGGGATCCTCTCCCATTTCTACTAGGTAAAATTTGCTCTATGACACTCTAGTTTTGTGGCATTGGCCTTGTGGTTTTCTCCAGCGGCTGTAATAGGGAAACACACTTTCAGCTAACTCTATCACAACCAACTTGAGACTGATAAAAGAACCCATCTTGAGTCTTCCAAAGTTCTTTAGGATTTAGGTTCTTTCCAACTCTTCAGGTTCTGATAAATGGTGACAAGGAAGTGTCATAATTTATCAGTGATGAGTAGGAAGTTTGCTCTATGGTTAGATTGTCGTACATTGTGGCAAGAAATGCACGGTGTGTTCTGGGGTGTGTTGGAAGAAATTCCTTCCGCACGGAAAACGGAGCGACTCATTAGCACATGATTAATTAAATATTTACTAATTTTTTTTTGAAAAATAGATAAATATGATTTTTTAAAATAACTTTTGTATATAAACTTTTTGTAAAATACGCACCGTTTAGCAATTTGAAAAGTGTGCCGTGGAACACGAGGCAAATGAGTTGGGTAGTCATCCTTGCGAACTCAGCCAAGTTTCTTCTGGGAACGACGTCGACTGAAGGAAGTGCAAAGAGAATTCACATTAAATATTTTGCAAATGATTTCCTACATGGTTGGTAAGAAGCTACTCACCTGCAGATTGACAAAGTAGCATCGAAGTGCTTAATTCATTACCAAAAGACAGCAAATACTGAGGCTGACATTTAGTCTTCACTGTGACACTGTATTTGACAGTGCGCACTGCTCAGAATATGAACCGATATGACACGATATCAGCTTGAACAACTTTACAATTGTAGATCTACTCAGCTTATGTCCTGTCGCAATGAAATTTGCAAGAACCTTTCAAAAAAAATAAATTTGCAACAAGCGACGATGACGAATGGCTGCATATTTGAAAAGACAGTCATGTTTGGGTGCATCGGCGGAGATTGAGCCCCCACACACCCCCAACCAAAAAAAAAGACCAAAGTACCCCCAAAAAATAAAATCAATGTGGTAAATTTTTAGCTTTACCTGCACTGTGGTAAAGAACAAATTTGTGATAACATTATGAAATTGGAATATTATTATTAAATTATTTATAAATTTGAGTATATCATATCATGATGTGAGTAATTTTTTCCTTCATGTGCATGGTTAGTGAATAACCTCCTCTATTCCTTAGTTTCTCTCAAAGTTCTCTTAGGATGATACGTTGAGCTGACAAGTATCTTAGTTTGAATCCAATGGAGGAACGATTTGATTAGATTATTTTTATTGGTAGTTTGTTTACATCGGTAAGTAATATTAATCGTGATTAGCTATATTTTTTGGTGCGACATTTTCCAAGAAAAAAAATCAAAATGTATACTGTGAATTACATATATTACAATTTCAACCATATATTTATACTGTATGAAAAAATAGTTATCTATTTGATTAAAAATATTAGTTTAGAATAACATATAAGTAAAAAGAAAAATCAATATAAAATGTTATAAAAGGTATCAATATCTCATATTCCCAGGAGGCCAAGTATCCCAGTGTAATTGTGCATAAGATGAAAGAGAAAATCGTCATACAGGGTGCCTTGAGGATATTTCCCCGTCCACTCGATGTCGACTCCGACTACTCATGAGGTGTGGATCCCCTAGAGTTGATGCTAAAACTACTTGATGTTGTTGCAAAAATGTCAACAATCCCTTTGTTTCTACCAGTTGAGATTGATTTCTCCTAATTAACTCTCTAGATCAGTGTTGATTTAGTGAGATAATATTTTTCTTTTCACCAATGAGATAAGCAACACATATGTGTATATCCCCGTGAGATCGGTTTATTCTCATTCTGCATATTGGAAAAAAATTGTCTCAGACAACGTTACTTGAAATTGATCTAATAAAAACAAGAAGAAAATGCATATTTTTCTAGATTATATTGTACTTACATGTTATTTTGGGAAAAGAGTGTGTTATTTCTTTTAGTGTTGGCTAGAGTGTAAGTACTATTATGGAAGGAAACATCTTAAAAAAGTAGTTTCCCTTTAATTCTACACTAATCAAGTTAATTAGGTGCAATTAGGTGTCTTAATTGATCTCATCCGTACAAACAGAAGAATGACTATAAGTTTGCCAAATCCTCCTGTAGATTGTCAAATGGGCCATGTCTTTCCGTGTCAGCCCAGGCATGTATGTATGGTTCATGACCCAGGAATGGCACGACCCGTTTGGCTATGGGTCATGCTGGCACAACCTATCTAGCCATGCTGTGCTTGGGCCACCAACCCAGCCCCACGTGCTAATGCGACAAGTGCATGTAGCAAGCTAGCACGACATGGCCCAAGAATGGCATGACATGCCCTGGCCATGCGACACAGTGGTGATCGACGACTGACTAACAGATGCCAGTCAAACAACCGCCATCCGAGCGGAAGCTAGGGGCTTGGGGTAGAGGAAGCGATGGTGGGTGCTCGTCGACGTAGGCCTGTACAATGGTGTGGTGGCATGGCTAGCCCCATTCACAAGCACAGCCATGGATAGGGATGAAAACGGTTCGGAAACGGACGGAAACCACCTTTATCGTTTTCGTTTTCATATTTTTTTCGGAATCGGAATCGGAATCAGAAACCTCGAATACGGAGCGGAATCGAATATTATCGAATACGAAAGCGGAACGAATACGAATCAGAGCGAATACGGTAACGGATATTTATCGAAATATAAAAAGCCCTTAAACTAACCTTCTCAAATCAATGAAGAGACGTAGCTAAGCATTTTTTTTCTAAGACAATAAATCAATATTTTTATTTTTTTTATTAATTAATAATAATACAGCTAGTTGCAAACTTTACTTTCTTGGAAAAAAGAACTGTATTCATCTATAACTAATTATAATTATAATTTTGATGGTATGACCTAATAGAAATAAAAAAAATAGTCATTAGGAAAAAAATCTAAAGTACTGGACCAAAAACATATCTCTATTTAATTAAACTTCTCAATACATAGTATAAATCTAAACATTTAGAGTAGAGAAGGATGAAGCTACTCAGTTGTATATGAGAATTTTTTCCGTTTCCGATTCCAAGAAAAAACCTGAATTTGTTTCCGGAAAGTTTCCGAATTCATTTCCGGAAAGTTTCCGACGGATTCCGGTTTCCGACGGATAATGGTCTTATCATATTCGTTTCCGTTTCCGAGAAAAAAAATTCTGAATTCGTTTCCGTTTCCGAAAGTTTTCGAAAAATTTCCGACCGACACTTTCCATTTCCGAAAACACGCCCGGAATCCGGAAATATTCCGAACCGTTTTCATCCCTAGCCATGGAGCGTGTTGGTCGTTGGGGGCTCATCGGCTCAAGGCGGAGAAAGTAGGAAGCAAATGGCCACGATAGTGTTTGACGAGGAGGAAGAGAAATGTGTTATCAGTGAGTGGAGGACCTCGCTAGAGCTTCGTCGAAGTTTGTGCGATGAGATACAATAGACTCTATTTGTGTTTTTTCTTAGTATATGTCGAATTTAGGCTATGGGCCTCCACACAACCCACGTACCCCAATCGTACCAGGGCGACATGACACGACTCGGCATATCATTGGGTCGTGCCTGGGCTCCAGCCTCAGCACGTGGGCTGGCACGACATGGCTCGTTCGGTGAGCCGTGCCTAATTGGGCCGTGGCCAAACGTACCTATTTTTATCCACCGTCTCAACCCTATAAAAAAAAATAAAAAACCACTATCTTTACGGCCTAGGCCTAGGGATCATGAGTTCCTGATCCAGTCAGTTTGATGAAATACGGGTGAGCCAGTCAGTTTGATCCTGCAACCGACAAGATATATAAATTGACGATCAAATAGCCAAGCCGATGAAGCAATACTAGCCGATGTAGCGATACTAGCTGATATCGGTAGGAATTTGAGCAATCAGCTATATGTCTGATGTAGATTCTGACACTTGGATAAATTGATATAAAAGCAATCGGACAAGCAATAAGAACTTGTAATAATACAATAATATAATCCAATAGAAACCAACCAGCCAATAATGATATGATAGAATAAATGTTGATCCGATGGTTAAAGCATACATCGGCTGGAGATCCGATGTCGCTAAATCCAAATGATTACATAATCGATGAAGCCTTTGCTGTCATTGGCTAAAACCAACTTGTATGTAATCCTTATAAGTCGATGCAACGTCCAGATAACTTATCGGTTGAAACCCCAATCATACTCTTATTAGCAATCAAAGAGCAAGTTAGTTCTTACAATTCCAAGCACGACTTAGTAGGTCAAACCCAACTGATGCAGCACTAAGTATGAAAGGAAGTATATGGTCTAAACAATCGAGCCTTTGATTGATTTTCAGGGTGGTCATGTATTAAATTTAACCAAGACAGTAAAACCATCAAAGAGAAATTTAACACATCGGATAAGATCGGCTAACCCTCCGATGAAACATTAGCATGAACCTATCGGTTTAACAAGACTTAGATTACCAACAACAATCTAGTAGGTCGAACCTAACCGATGCAGCATGAGATTGTATATAATAATCTAATACTCAATGAGTCAATAAATCTATCTAATATGATGGATATAAAAAATCTATCTAAAGCATCATTGTGATTATAGAGATATATAGGCTAAGACAGAAGATTAGACCTAACCGAGATAGTCCCAGCTAAACCGATGTGTCTCTGAACATAATGCTATTAAAGATAGAATCAAAATATCAAGTAGGCAAATATATCAACCGAACCAGAGGAATCCAAAAGGTCGAAGCGATGCAACCTTGAACAACACCAATGTATCCGATATATTCACCGAGGCCAACGGAACGTAGGGTTTACCCCTTCGCCAGAGATCGAAGCTGATGCAGCCCGCGTCAGGTGCCAAGTTACACCGGTGATAAATAAAAACCTCGGAAAAGAGGGTGGCAATGCACCGAGAGTAGTTGTATTGATCGAGAGATAGATTACAAAGACTCCGGGTGTACATATTTATACCCTCGGGCCGATATGAGTCCTAATTGGACACGACATAAACTTTCCTAAAGATAAAAGAAAAAACATAAGTCCTGATCGGACACTAAACACACTTTCCTAAAAAGAAAACTAACTGACTCTACCTAATTAATAGATAAATTACCACGCTGCACTCTCTTCGAACTCGGCATCTTCTGGATAAGCTTCCTTTAATTGATTAATTTCCTTAACCGAATCCAACTGCTGGCGACTAATAATTCCCATTGGCTGATTTCAGAACTTTGAAGCCGATACTAACTCTATGTCGATGACGATTTCGGGGTTTACCAAATTTTGGTGTTAACAGACCCCTGGACGCGTCTCTAATAGACTCCAATACGATACATGGTCCCACAGCCCAACGGCCCAAAAGACAGTGACGCGGCACACAGGTAGATTATAGACACCATTTGTTTCGATGATTCCTGTTGACTTAGAAGGAATTTTGATATGAGACCATGCCCATTGGAAAGGTGGTCTCGTTAGCTTTCCATACATAGGTAGAACGTCGAAAACAGGGTCCGAATATGATATGGGCAATGTTTTTAGTACGAATTGCTAATGGATTCCGAGGTGGACTCGAACTTGATATGATTTGGGCCTCCATCTTGACTTGAATTCCCGTGATGACCTTGTCTATCTTCTAGCCTCTCTAGTCCTCTCCATAGTTTCTAATCATAATTGAATTATTAGGTAGCAATCTATTCTCAAAATCACATAAAGAAATACTTAGGAATGAGCTCACCTGTAAATTCAATTGTCGAGCGTGAGCTCTAGTGATTGGACCTTGCATAGCAACTTGAGGAGAACACAAAGGAGTAATGTCCTCATCAATCCTGATTATTGACGGGGAATTTAACTATTTGGTGCTTTTACGGATTGCCACTCGTGAGATGTCATTCTTCTAGATGAACTTACAGAAATGCCATTAGAGATAGAGTAAATCTTTACAAATTGCCAATTTTGCATGTGGAAGGATATGTCACCTTGCCAATGTGGACATGGGTGTGAAAATGACCCGTTCGCCCCTGGTTTACCTCAGTGTATATTGAGTATGCCAATAACATACTGACGGAGCGTGAAGCTCCTCACCGGGAGACCGCGCAAGCCCCCCTTTGCCGGTTCGGCCAGGGGCGCAAGGTGAAGTTCTTCGCCCCTGATCTGTGGGATCCCAGCGAGAAAAACACGTGGACGCAGGCGATTTAGACAGGTTCGGGCCGCTAAGGAGCGTAATTCCCTACTCCTGTGTTCTGGTTGATCTGAGAGTATGATGAAATCCAGAGAGAGTCCCCCTTCTCTCCTAGGCCTGGGCCTCCTTTTATATGGCAAGGGGCTACCACATGGACCACGAGCTGCCTAAGAAAGAAAACATTCTTTTACATTTAGAGCTATCCTACCGTCGGAAGCAGCCTCTGACAGACGCCGCAGCACGCCTTCACTCGGTCAGTCGACCCATCCAGGAGACGCCCATTTCAGCCTTCATTAAATGGCGGATGACTTCCGTGTCCCGCTCACATTAGGAACGAGAAACATCTGACCAGAGCTGGGGTACCAACTCCGGCTGAGAGACGAGAGACAGAAGGCTCTCATCATTCTGATGGGACGGGGCGAAGCGTGCAGCAGGCCGCCTGGCGCGCGTGCGGTGCACAGGCATCCTGGCACCACCTAACCTGCGATCTGACCGGTCTGCGACCGGTCACTCACCGTGACCGGTCACGGACCGGATATGCACGCGCCACGCCGCATTAAATGCGACGTAGTGCGCCCGTCTGAACCGCTATAAATGCAGTTAGGTGAGTTCTGCCGTGCTCACCTAACCCACGCACGTGGCATCCAAGCCGCAGGGGGTCGGGGTGCCCCAGGTCTCGGGGGAGAAACGGGAGCGGCCTGACCCCGGGGGAAACCGGGAGGGCAGCCGCCACGTCACCCTCGGACCCGACCCCTCCGGGGGAACGGGCCACGTGGATCCCTGTGGCCACCCTTCCCTTTGGTCTCGATACCCCCGGGCCCGTGTCACCGACACATACAAATACAATATTTGATCAATTGTATACTATATATACTAGCATATTGAATAGGTTTATCATGTTTTGAAAAAAAATTTCCGGACTTATCCCATGCAAACATTTAGTAATTTGAACAAGATATGAGAGGATAAATTTGTAACAAAAATATTTGAAGTATAATAAACTTGTTCATATATGTGTGTGTGTGTGTGTGTTTGTATATAGTTGCTCAAATATTGCATATGCATACTCAGTATACACTAACATCAAACAAGGGCAAATGGGTCATCTTCATGCCCTGTCCATGTTGGCAAGGTGGCATGTCCTTCTACATATGCAAAGTTGGCAAGTTGTAAAGACTCCCAATTAGAAAATAGATTCCTATTTGAAGAGTGTGTAAGTTCAAGTGCCTTAATTTGCTTTTGGTGATTAATGACGAATCTAATTATATGAGACTAATATTTTTATAAGCTTTTCTTTGACTAGTCTCATTTGGATACGAAAATGAAAATGATGAGAGAGATAAAAGATTGAAAGATCTTGGATTAAACAATTTGTGTAATTGTTGCTTTGGTGATAGATGATAAACCGATGTTTATGAGATTAATCTCTCTTTCACATAAGTTGTCAACTAGGTTATTTCCCGAAAATAAGATGTGAAAGATATGCATTCTTTGGTGATGGACCTTAATCATGACAAAGATGAAATACATGGAGATCAAGCGATATGTATCACTTCTTATCTCCTATTTTTTGAGAGGTTCATATATATGATTTCGATGTTATGGTTACATAAGTGTGAGATTAATGTTTTCTTGAGTCTTATCTTATTTAGTCTCCTTTACAATGAGAACATGGAGATCATGAAGGTATGCGTTTATGTTTGTCTTTATCATTGATACATGCCTTCTTCATGTGTGTAGGATAAACTTACATTGGTTCTTCTCTACTTATGCATACACTTTTCTCTTTTGTATATTCCTTTGTATGCATATATTTAGGGAGAGCAAATCCTATACACTTGTTGTGCATGTTCTAGATCTATATTGTTCACCTATTATTTATATTGGGTCTTGGCACTTGAGCTTGCATGCGAGTATATGACACTTGTGGTGTTAATGAATACTCAACAAATATATCCATATCTTTCATATGCAACCAGTTGGTCATCAAGTGAAGGATGATAACCGATTTGTTGGGACTAATGTTTTCCTTTGAGCTGTGCAAAGGGATAGGTCCCACCGTGATGAGGATGGATGACACCATGGGTTGATGGTCACCAAGCCAAGGACATCGATATGTTGACAAGAATGAAGTCAAGCTTGTGATGAGAAGAAAGTCTTGACAAAGGATGGTCAAAACCTCAACATAAACATGGGTCAACCGGATGGTCACAAGTGTTGATCTTGGCTCAAGCAATGGCCCCAAGTTGGATGGCGCAAGGCAAAGGTATAATGGAGCTAAGAATGTTTTCTTAGTTTTTTTTCTGGTATTGGTGTTTGGTGTAGATCGGATTTGCTAGATAGGCGCCGTACTATCAAGAGGGGTCTATGAAGTGAGCATGTGGATGATCTTGTGCCATATTTGTTCATATGCATGCGGGTGCATTTGGTGGGCTTGTCAGCCAAGTGTGATGAGTTTTCTCAAGTCCCAAACAAAAAGAGAAGTGTGCACGTCCTATAGGAATGGGTAGCCTGTTGTGGTTTTGTCCGGTGGAGTATCCTTTGGAGGGTGAGCCCTTTCTCCCTGTGAAAAGTTGTGTTTCTTGGATGGATTGTTCATGGGTTGGATAACCCTTTGAATAAGTTTTCCATAGAGTCTAAGAACATCAATTTCTGACATCCGAGTCAAGAGAAATTGTCGTTTTACTAACGGTCAGTTGTGCTAAAAAATAACCTGCTGTTGATGCGAAAACACGGTGGCCTAGGAGATTTTCTTCACTCCAATGCAGGTCCAAATATTAGAAAACGGGTTTATGGCGTGCCAGTTGGTTTGATCCTGCAACCAACAAGATATAAAATAAAACCAGATTAGATGTATGACAGCTGATCGGCCGATAAGCCGATGATGTATCGTATAAGCCTAGCTGATGCGATCTGACCGAATTGACTGTAAGGTATAAAATGAATAAGATTGAACAATCCTAAAACATTTTTCATTGGTTGTAAATATGATCAAATGTGTAATCTATGGATCAAGAATATATCTGATCGAGTTTTAGCCGATGATACCATACTTAGGTTAAAAATAAATACTGTATCGGCTAATACTGCGATACAGCCTTATACAAGAATATCAATCTAAGTAAATATATTGAGGGTAAGCTTGATATATTTACCTAACATGATATCCTTGTATAAGGGGCAAATATAACATGAAAAACACAATTAAGGGAACTTTAAACAAAAGCATGCCAAAAACATGTTGAACAGTTATATCAGGTAAGATCGGCTGAAACCTCGATGCTACCCTTATTGACATTCAAGAAGCAAGCTAGAGATTATGGTTCTAATCATGACTAGGGCTGATGCAGCACAAAGTATAAAAAGAAATATAAATACCTAGACAATCAAGCCTTTGAATGTTTTTTCAGGGTGATGGATATCTTAGCTAATCTAAGCCAATTAGTTGATTTAGCTGATACCGACAAAACCTTAAGCAAGGCCTGGCCGATACAAGTAAATTGAGCCATCGATTTAGAATAACTAAGTTATGTGATATTTAACAAGCCATACCTCTAGCTGAAGATTGAAACCGACACCCAACTCGAAGCAAGAACTCGTCGAAAAGAAATAAGAAAATTGTGGCGATGCACCGAGAGTATTATTGAACTATTGTTGTTTTCTTACAAGACCTTGGGCTTATATTTATACCGGCACAAACAAATCTTGTCCGTACCGGACATTATTCATAAGTTGCCTAAAAAAATAAGTCCTAGGTAGACTCTTACCACAAAATTACAAAAGGAAACTAACTCTTATACCTAATTAATAGATACAATTGTCTCTTCTGAACTCAATTTCTCGTTGGCAACACTTTCAAACTTTTCTCTGAAACCAACACGAACCTAGGCTACCTGTCACGCCCCAAACTAGCCCCGAGCGGAGGCCAGTATAAGGCGATCCAAATTAACCTGTGTGCCTGTACCAGTCCCAGGAAATAACGCTGGTACAACAGGAAGACAGAATATCACAACAACAGCGGTCTCTTTATTAAGAGTAGGATTACAACCAAGGTTGGAACTGCGGACAGAACCCGAGTTCACAACAGCATTACAAAAAGGCGGAAGCGGAAAGCGGAGACTTGTCCTAAGCCACAAGCAAAACCCTGGGGGAAGGCCGAAACCCTACTACTGCTCGAAGTCTGCTTGCTCCTGGAAGAACTCTTCATCAGCAGGGTCCACCTCTTCGTCTTCGAGAACTGGGGGGTTTAATTATATAGAGCAAGGGTGAGTACGGGAGTACTCAGCAAGTCAGGGGAATTAAGTGTTTAATGCAAACTTCAAGGGAAAGCCAGTTGTTTTTCATAATTGATTTTAGTTTAAGACTTTCAGAAACATCTAAGTGAGTGCTTCTCAACGGCACGGATGAGAAAGTGCGTCTCGTCCGGCCGGAGCAGTGAAAATGTATCGATTGTTTCTTGTCGGCACGAGAGGCTCCCTGCCAATCGTTCACCGACCCCAGCTGCACCAACAGCCACAACTCACACACGTCGGTACGAGAGGCTCCCTGCCAATCGTCACCGACTCCGGCTGCTCCAACAACCACAAGTCAAACACGTCGGAACGAGAGGCTCCCTGCCAATCGTTCACCGACACCGGCTGCTCCAACAGCCTTAAACCAAGCACAGAAGGGAAAACCTCACACCAACAGCAGTCCACAAAGGGTTTATTAAAACTACGCTAAGGAATCACCTCACATCCACCCATGACCGTGGGCACGGCTGTTCGAACAGTTATTAACCTCTGCAGAGGGGGTACACTTTACCCACACGACGTTACTAACCTCGAGTCACTCAGCCCGCGACTCTCGGTCACGTCTGGCGACCTTGAGGCTTTCACGACAAGGCATTTCGAAAGCCGACTTAGGGTCATCTTATGCCAACAGGAGGGGTCCCACGGACCAACACCAGGTTAGGTCCCAGACCATACTGTGCCAGGAAGCCCAGGGGTCCTCCCGTACCGCGAGTTTTAGAAACTCACTTTAGTTTTCAAGGCACCGACCCAAGTGTCGGGTTTTCCAAGCATTTTGTAAACTCAAGTTTTACCCATGTGATCAATTTTAAAGTTTGAGGGGAGTCTCGATATTCATTCGCGAGGTGCGAATACCGAGACTTCACCCGAGAGGTGACAAGGGTGTCAGGGTATTCAATAATCAAGGAAGGTAAATGTGGCAAATGGGTAGGGCCTGACGGTTGTCTTGCAAACCGAGGCCAAGTGCCAAGTGTGACCTAATTAATGCATAGTTTGCGGAATCAAAATACTTAATTTAAATTATGGGTTCAATTGATCAAAGGTGACTTGCCTTGCTCGAGATCTTGAGCTTCTTCCTCAAAATCCGCGCACTGCGGGTCTTCGGGCTCCGAGACTACACGCGAAATGAGACGACTCAACAAAACGATAAAAAGAAGCCCTATTAATGACCACTAAGCGTGCCATTGGATAGATCTCGATTTTTGAGAAATTTTGGAAGTGGAACGGAGTCAATCGGACGAACGGTTGAGAAGATATGGATTTCCGAAGATTAAAGATTTTCTGGCTAAAGGAAAAGGAATTAAAATTTCCTTTGAAAAGAAAAGGAAGGAGGGATGTGAATTGGACTTTTATTGTAGGTGGCTTGGTGCGGCCCAAGGGAAAGGAATGGGTGCGGCCGATCGGATGGGCCGATGCCCGAGTGGAATGGCCCACGGCCGAGTGGCGCGGCCTGGTCCGGCCTCCCGAGTGACTCGGGGCCGACTAGGCTCCCGAGTGACTCGGGGCCGACTGGCCGGACCGAGTGACTCGGGTCGACTGGGCACGGAGGCCGAGTGGCCGAGGGGGCCGAGCGGCCGATGCGGGGGCGGAGGCCGACTGGGCCAATCGGGGCCGAGTGAGAGGCCGATCGGACCGAGGCCAAGGGAGTGGCCGATCGGACCAAGGCCGATCGGGGCGCACCGGCTGGCGCTCGCGTGGTGCCTACGTGGCAGCCACGGAGGCCGGCGGGCGGAAGGGGACGCGTCGGCTAGCGCTCGCATGGCGCCTATGTGGCGGCCACGGAGGCCGGCGGGCGAAAAAAGGGAAGGGGACGCCGGGATCAACGGCGTGCGGCAGCGGCGGAGCCATCGGGCGGCACGGTGCGAGACCGGCGAAGGAGAACGGCACCGGAGCGAGAGGGGAGAGAGGGGAATCGAGCCACCGGCTCCGATTTGAGAGATGAGGCGCGACTGCGGCCGGCGACGACGCGAGGTGGCGGCGGCAGAGGTGGCGCGACGCGAGGTGGCGGCGGCAGCGGTGGCGCGGGGAGGGAACGGAGGAGAGGGGCGGCGGCCTCGGCGGTGCTCCGGGAGGAAGCCTACGGTGCTACCCAACGCTCTACGCCGAGAAAGAAGGGAAAAAGGTGGAGGGGGAGGTGTTTACCGCGGCGGAGCGGCTTGCCGGGGAGGAAGACGACGGCGCGGGCGCGGCGCAGCTCGGCTCCGGGCCGAGGAAGAGGGCGAGGGAGACGGCGGGCGAGGACCACGGCAGCGGAGAGGAGAGTGAAGCTCGGTAGGGGCGGCAATGGCGGCCGGGGAAGAAGGATTTAAAGAGGGGAGCGAAGTCGGTTCGCGGAGGTCGGTTTGGGGGCTCGGAGAGGCGGTTCGAGGGCGCGAGGAGGGGACCGGCGCGCTCCGGCGCTAGCGGCCAACGGCGCTGTCGGGTGACGTCGTCCGTGGTCGGGGAAAAGAATAAAAGGGAAAGGAAAGGGCGCGACCTCTATGCCGCTTCGGGCAAGGGCGCGCGGGGAGGAATGGGAGAGCGCGCGCTCTCCCTTGGCAGCACGCGCGTAGGCGGCGGGGCCGGGAGCGGCGGTCAGTGGCGACGGAACGGGGCGGAGGGAGAGAGAGAACGGCGGAGAGAGAGAAGGGAAACGGGAGAGAGCGGGGCAGAGAGAGGGCGCTCTCTCTCGGCTCGGCGCGTGCGGCGCACGTGCGCGGCGCGCGCGGGCCGAGCGGCCTGGCACGGCCCAGCGGGGAGGGAGCGAGACTAAAGGCTGGGGGACTGGGCCGGCAGTGGCCCAGGAGGGAAAGAGAGAAGGAAACAGGCCGAGAAGGAAAATCGGCCCGGGACAAAGGGAGGTAAGGCAGACTTTTTCTGAGGATTTGAACTGGAAGGATTAGGGCTCGGAATCGAAATCCGATTTCGCGGTTTTCTCCGGGATTGAACTGAGAGGGGAGACACGAGACCTTGGCACACGACAAGACTCAACCGAAAAGCAAACTTTCGCAAATAGGGTTTTTAGCAAATTAGTTTTCCCGCTAACACCGCGACAAAACGGGCGTTACACTACCCGTATCGGCTTAACCGAGTCCAATTCAGGTTACCTGTATCGGTTGCCTGAGTCCAATTCCATATCGACCGATACGGCTCCAGCCGATGCGCTGTCTGTTCTTGGAAACCACCTTATCCTTTCAAATCTGCCTCGGATCCAATCTTAATTGTTAGCATATCTTTACATCTGTAGTCTGACCGCAATGTACTCTTCGGTTTGACCGCAGCTCTCATAACGGTCTGACCGCTGACCTAACATTGAAGAGAGGTTTCGCCTTGGCGACACAGAGCTGCCAGAGCCGAAGTCGATCTGACCGAAGGCAGCTTGGTCTGACTGGAGCCGATCACGGTCTAACCAGTCGAATTATGGCGGTTAGACCGCGAGTGCATTAAATGCACTGTAACGGCTAGTTTTCTAGTCGTTGCATTGGAGGCTAGTCTGACCGGACACCTCATGGCGGTCTGACCGACCGACACCTGTGAGTTGGGATTTCGTCCCCAATGGCTAGTTTTGGTGGTTGGGGGTATATATACCCACTCTCCAGCAGCAAGGGTAAGGTTTTGGCACTCCATTGCACTATCTTAAACCCTTGCAAGAGCTCTCACACCCTTGTGCACTTAGGCTTTGTTCTTATGGCTGTGTTCCTGTTGGCGCAGAATTTCGACCCGCCCTCGTGTCAAAGCGGGTTCCACGTTACCACGGCGGCCTGGGAGATCTGCTTAACTCCAGTGCAGGTCCAATGGCTTGCCTAGGTGTGTGTAGGACGTGCCAATTGATTTGATCTGCAATCAACAAGAATAAACAAGCAAACCATGTTAGCAAACGATGGCCGATCGGCCGATAGGCCGATGTCGCATCGTGAAGGCCTAGCCAATAGGGCAAGGCTATATCGGCCTACTTGAGGTCATAATGAAATAAGATTAATAAACAGATCTAGTCTCATCGGCCTTCACCAATATGTCTGTGTTAATCTAATGATATCGGCCGATGAGGGATAAGGGAAGTGGATACATTAGCTAATACTCTAGTGTAAATTTGTATGAACCGATCGGCCGATATAAATATACTGATCATAAATAAATCCTGAGATTAATCTGTAACAAATATATTTATATCTGTCGACCCACCCATGCAAGTGGCAAATACATATGAAAACATAAAGTAATCACATATATTAGGTAAAACCGGCTGAAACCTCGGCATTATCCTTAATTATAATCGAAAACAGGCTTTCAGTTAAATCTCAAAACACGACTAAGGTCGATAGCAACTCAAAGTGTGAATCGAGAATTAATGCAAAGACAATCAAGCTGTCGATCGCTTTTGGGGATGGTAGATGCCTTGGATGATCTAGGCAAGCAAACTAATTCGACCACCGCCGGCAACAAACCCTAAAACGAGTTTACCGCTGGCGAGATAGAATTAAGATGCTATGTCAAGATCGTTCAAAACATGATAAACGATGATCACGTCGCCAGGGCTTAACGTGTCTGAAACGACACGCTAGCCCCGACGACGTAGATCGTCGGGTACGAGTTCTTACCTCTGCTCTGCAGAAGTAAGAACTCGTCGGAAATCAACCTCTTTCGAGGGTGGCGATGCGCCGAAAGTATATTGTAGTTGTTGTTTGTTAAATTAAGAGAGAGTTTCTAAGTACAAACTACCGGGATATTTATACCCGTGATTTACAACATTGTCCATATAGGACACGATTTTATCTATAACTAACAAACAAATCCTTATGACGGACTCTTGCCATAGATTAGATCGAAACTATTCAAACTTCCTAATTAAGAGATACAATTGCCTAAAATCGAGCCTTATCTCTAATTGGCAATTCCCTTTGAAGCTTGACTCAGGCCCAAACCGAGCCCGCTCTGCCTCCATCGGCTTCCTGCTTCCATCGGCCAATGACCGCATTGAACCCGCATCGGCCGATACGGTCCCTCTGCTGGCACTCCAACTGGTCCAATGCACCGCTGAGTCCGATACGGAACTTGGTCCAACTCCAGCTTGGTCCGATAGCACAACCGATCCGACTCGAATCGCTCCTTCTTCTCTGTGTCGGTTTTCTCTTTCCCCTTCGAGTAGATTACGAAAATCTGTTGTTAACAGTTCCCAACCCCTCTCTCTTGTTTTTCGCGCGCACGCTTTTCAAACTACTAGACGGTGTGTATTTTGCAAAAAGTTTCTATACAAAAGTTGCTTAAAAAATCAAATTAATCCATTTTTGAAAAAAAAAAAGCTAATACTTAATTAATCACGCGCTAATGGACCATTCCGTTTTCCGTGCGCACTATGCGTGTTTGGAACACAGCCAAAAGAACAGACTCTTAGTTTATCTAGTGAGGTATTGGAAAGTGAGTTAAGCCAATCCAAGTGCATTGCTTCATTGTTAAAGCTAGTGTGGCACTTGATCATCCTCGGCAAGCATCCTAGACTTGTTACTCTTGGAGGTTGCCACCTCCTAGAAGGCTTGGAGGAGTTGTCCGGTGACCTCTCCGAGAAGGTTGTGGAGGAGGCCCGATGTTGATTGTGAATAGCGCGATGTTCGCCATCTCTGGAGTGGAGGAAGAACAACCATAGTGATAGAGGTTTGGGAGTCCACTTCGGGGCCGGCTCCTACCTTGCCCACCTCTTGACGAAGAGGTTCGGTGGCTTCGTGGTTTGAGCGGTGAAGTTGGGCTCGCCTGAATGGTGACGTAGGAAGCCGACAAGCTTCCGAACATCGGGTGAAAAAACTCTTTGTCTCTTGTCTCCTTTATTTTGTGCAATTTATATTTGTGCCAATTTACTTTGAGCAAATTTACATACTAGAAATTATTTGTGCTATTATCACCCTAGGCTTGCAAACCTCAACATAGGCTAGCTTCTTTGTGCATTTAGTTGAGACTAGTTGATTTAGGCTTTGAATTGTGAAAAATTGTTTTGATTTACTCTTCCGCATATACAACTCGGTTTAGCCAAAAGTTTTAAAACCGCATATTCACCCCCCTTTAGTCGGCCTCCTTAATCCTACAAAGCGCCTAACCGCATGGATAAGCTCACATTAACTCGTCAATTTTGGATCCAATTCGGGATTTTTCTTGGGAAGTTTTGAGAAGAAATTGGAATGGAATAATATAGATTCATACTGAGGAAAACGTTCGCTATTGATGCAAACGTTGTACCTACAGGATAGGGATAGAGGAAGAGGGAAAAATCAAAATGAAATACATAAAGAATAAAACAAAAAAAACCTTCTACATATGTTAAATTGGCAATTTGTAAAGACTCTTTCTCCAGTGGCATTTTTGTAAGTTTATTCGAAAGAGTGGCATCTCAAGAGCCTAGTTATTAAAACCTGATCGGACCATTGGTTTAACCAGAAAAAACCAGACCAGTGCTTAGTTCGAAGATGTAATTGACTCGCGAAAAATCGTTTAAACTGGACTGTTTTCTACATAACCGAATGAAAACCAGGATGGTCAGACCGATGAGCAATTTTTACTGAAAAAGGTGAAGAGGCGTGTGGCCTAGAAATTGAAAACCCTCCTCCTGCATACATAGAGGTGGTAATGGGTCAAGACCCGTGGATTCTTTCACAACCCTACCTAACTCTCGAATACTTTTAGACAAAAATATATATAAAATGAGACCAACCCATTTTAGACCTAGCTCTCAAATTTTCTAAGCTAAATAATTGGGCCCGTTACCACTTACCACTCCTACATGCATACATGTGTGCGTGCCTGATATATATGTATATGTGTATGTGTATATACATACACACACATATAATATATATATAGTATGTATAGATATATATATGTATATGTATGTATGTATGTATGTATGTATGTATGTATGTATGTATGTATGTATGTATGTATATATATGTATATTCATATGTATATGTATATGTATATATATTCCTAGTGCTGAATTCATTATTATGAGTGCAGAATTACTATTCACAGTCGTTTTTTGTTTGTTACTGTTCACTCGAAAATTTTTCTTAAATTTTTAGGATCTTTGCAGGGTGGCGAATCCAAAAACAGTCGGCGCTTGATTCAGAAATTTTAAAGTCCTACTCGGTACTAGCCGTATGCCTCACTTATCTGCCTTTTTAAAGAAGCAACTAATTTCAGATATCTCTAGTCATATTTGACCTAGCTAAGAGTTTACCGTCTCCCCAGGCAGTTCCATCCGAAAGGAACACTTCTCTACGGATATTGGTTCTCCAAACGCCTATGCAAGATGCAGGCTAAAAACAAGAACAACCGAAGAGGTTTCTCCTATATGGTCTCTAGCATAAACACTTGTCTAGAATAAACAGACACAGACACTTAAAGAAAATTACTTCATATTAAGCAGGTAGGCTTACATACGGTGTTCCCTTTCGGGAACCCTGAAGGTAGATACAAACAAGTTCTTCTTACCTTACACAGCGTTATATTACAACTCCTTGCTTCAATATATTATGCAAGGTAGGCTAGAGTGACTACTACTAAGAAAGGTGAAATGAAGGGTGAGAGCGCACTTGGAAGCTTTGCTCTGAATGGTGTCTTCGTTGTTGTGTTCCCGGAGTGAAGGTCGAAGTCTCCTTTTATAGAGGACAGGGGTGGCGTCGTCTGTGCCTCCTGCTTATCTCTTCGCTACTTTGGCTTCACGAGAGCAGGCTAAAGTTGAGGCCTTTCCACCGAAAGTTTTATTCTTCACAGGGATATGTCATTCACCGTACCCTATATTGTCTCTTTATGCTTTATAGGGTGTCCTTCTGGGTTCCTTCTTGGGTAGTCTTCTGAATTCTTCGTTTATTCTTCTTCCACGTCCAAATTCTTTTTGGATATTAAGACTTATATGTATATACATATAAGTCTTAATATCCTTTACATTTTCTAGTTGTGTATACATATATTATGTATATGTATATGTATATATATATTCTCTAGTTATACTTCTAGTTTATTTATTCTATTTTTTTAAACTCCTACTCTGCTAAATAATATTCTTTCATCTGATTCTAATTCTATTTTTTATTTTTGTTTATTTGCTTTTATACATTCAGCACAAGCTTGTTTTAAGCATGTACTACAGGTTACTCTATTGTCTTGGCTTGGGTAATAGATAAAAAAAACACATTTAATATTATAGTCACATTTTTCTCTAATTCAATCGTGTTCACAATTTAATTGATCCATCATTTCGATTTTTAACCTTGCTACTTCGTCAATTCATATTTTTAATTTTGTCTGTTTATATATATATATATATATATATATATATATATATATATATATATATATATATACGCGCTACGTATTCGTAGAGAACATTTAAGTCCCACCAAACTTAGCTGTATGCCTCACCGTCGCTGTCTTTAAAAGATGTCACGTTCATTTTTAAAATAAGGAACGAGGAGAGACTTAAATGTCTTAAATATTTGAGAATTTATAAGACAGCACATATACATATACATTACATATACATATATATATATATATACACATGTATATATATATATATATATATATATATATATATGTATGTATGTATGTATGTATAAGTATGTGTGTGTACACATACACATACACACATATATGTAGCTCTCAAATTTTTTAAGCTAAATAGTTAGGCTAGTTGTTACAATGGTTTTAGAAGCGAAACAAATATATTTTATCTCGAATTAGCAAAGTTCTCAACAAAATATATAATTTTATTATTTTACTGAACCGGTGATTGAGCCAACGAACCGGTCAACCGACGGATTTAAGTTCGAACACCGATACGTGTTTAAGGCTGAGTTTGAAACTGCTGAGCAAACTCATTAGCATGTAATTAATTAAATATTAACTATTAAAACTTTAAAAATGAATTAATATAAATTTTTAATACAACTTTTCTATAAAATGTTTTTTCAAAAAACACATCACTTGAAAAGTTGGTAACTTAAGTTGTATAATAACTTAGGCTGCGTTCGTTCGTTGATATTCATAACTAATCTTTCACACATATAAAATGAAGCGACTCATTAACGTATGATTAATTAAGTAGTAGTTTATTTTAAAAAAAAATAGATTAATATAATTTTTTTAAAATAGCTTTCGTATAGAAAACTTTTGAAAAAAATATATTATAGTTTAGAAAGGATGCGTGTGAAAAACAATGGGTTGAGTTGGGAAAGACTGCCCGTGTGTTTGTTATGATGCTGTACTGCTGGTAATTTGGTTTGCTTACGTTTTTGAAATTTTGGAACGTATCTGTCATGATTTGATGCGTTTGCGTTTTTGAAGCTTAGGATGCTCAAGACAGGCAGTCCGTAGGAGGGGCGAATAGTTAAATTGCCCGATTCGGACCCTCGGCAGTTTGACCGCCGCCGCCGCCGCCGCAGATCCCCGTCCATCCCGCGAGCGAACAGGGGCGCCGTCATTCGTCCTGCTGCTTCCGCCGCATCCATCCTGGTGAGCACATCCTCCGCCACCGCCGCCTGCGCTGATCTCCATCCATCCCGCGAGCGAGCAGGGCCACCGTCGTTCGTCCTGCTGGTTCCGCCGCATCCTGGTGAGCACATCCTCCGCCACCGCCGCCTGCGCCGATCCCCATCCATCCCGCGAGCGAGCAGGGGCGCCGTCGTTCGTCCTGCTGCTTCCGCCGCATCCGTTACGCGCATCCTCTTTCCCATCTCTCTACCCACGCACTTTCTGTCGAATTTGCGTTAACCCTAGCTTCTGTTCTAGAAATTTGCCTTAACCTTAATAGTAATAACAGTTTGTTTGTTCCCAGAAAGTTTGGGGGCTCAACTGAACCCCCATGTCCCATGTTAGATCCGCCCATGGACCGGTTCTAGCGTTGGTATGGAGAGCTTCCGTGATGATCAGCGCGCTGGTCCTCAATCCGAGCAACATTCTGATCATGTATCTGATTCAGCTGAGGATGCAATATCTGATGAGGTGCTGCATCTGCTGATGTTGCTACAGCATTTGATATGTTATGCTGTTGTACTTATTTTTCGCCCGCAAATTTCATTAACACCACTGCAGGTTGGCAGGACATGTACCTATGTCTTCAATGAAATTAGAGAGATTCCAAATTTTATTTTTCTCTGGGCACCAGACCACTTTATAAGATGTACAACGAGAAGTTTCTTTTATTTTTGGTCTTTTTTCTACCAAATGTATTTGGCATCTCTTGACATTGTTAACTACTAATAGTATATTTCCACTTGTAGCAGCGGCGTATGAGTGCTTGCTGAACATGTGCCTTCATCTCTTGTTATATATTAACAGGATGTTCTAGCACCAACAAGACTGTCATTAGCTTGTGCTACTTCAAAAGAAAGAGAGAAGGAAAACAAAATGGTGGGGCAGGATGAATCAACCATCTGGGATGAAGTTCTGGAAGAAGCCGATGAGCTAGCCTATGTGCACAAAGTTCCTCCTAGTATATCGTTCCTATCTGCTGGAACAGGCAAAAGTATGTTGCCATAAATCCTATTTACCTACTGCATAGATTATGTATATTCTTGTGTTTGCCTTACGAATAAAGGAGGAATTCGGTTTTAGGAGCTTTCTTACATAACAATTTCTGTTTTTTTACACTGTGAGTTGTTCATCGTTTCTTCATTGATACAGGGAGAAAATGTGAAAACAAGCTCAAATTCTCAATACGTGGATCCAGTTCTGTTTCACTGAATGTGAAGACTGAAAACCCATATATTGGGGAGCAAGAAGTTTCATCAGGAATGCCAACAAACAGAGCTCCTGAAACCATGATGGCTGAGCAGTTGGAAAATATCAAGGAGGAAACTGAAGATTTGCCCTCAGAGTTTGCTTGTTCAACCAAGAAAGCAAATGTTTCAATTGCTGAACTTCTTGACAGTTTACAGGATAGAAGTGCCTCCTCTGTTGGGACACCATTTTTGGTTAGTGTTTTGTTGTGCTATTTTGTTATTTGGAGTTCTTAGACAACTATTAGCTTGTCTCTAAATATTATTTCAACGCAGTTGCATCAACACACCAGATCTAAGGAAGAAAAGCCAAAGGTCCCTACTTCTGTGAAGAGAACACTTGCGCTTCTAGGTCAGAGGAATCTTGAGACCGAGAATCCCTTGGAGCATGTAATTGGCGAAACATCTAGCGAGGAGGAAGTAGGTTGTTAACATAACCAATGATATAAATACTTACTCTATTATGATCTTCAAAATGATATGTTTATCCTGCAATAGGACGATGCTCAAAACAACCTGGTTTTGATCAACAAAGATGTCAAGGGGCAAACTATGGCTGACATATTCCAACAAGTATTTAATGGAACAAACATGGACTGTTTTACACTGCCCGTGAGACCATATGGGTATAATAATCCTGATAATTATCTTCTGAATGATCACTCAAATAACTCTGGTTGTTCACATTTATTTGTTTTATGTATCTCTGTGGCAGATCTGGTTATTATGGAAGGATGCAACACATTATACAGATGGAGAAAGATAGGCATGCTCAGTTCCTACGACAGTATAACAGAGAGCAAGATTATTTAGGTGCACCTTAATCATCTGTGGTTCTGTACTACCACGTACATGTTCATAAATAAGCTTCACTAGTGCATATACACATTGCTGAAGTAGCAACTCGTCGTTTTTCCAGGCAATCCAAAGGGGGTTACAGTTCAGATTTTGTCAAGTTCTTTGGAAGGAAAGCTAACAATCTGCCGCTGCTTGTTCATGGAGAAGAGCAGTGTAGGTGGTTCATCTCTCAAAAAGAACTCCTGTTTTGTTTTTGTTTATTTTGACCAATTGCGAAGCACTCAAATCCTACATTTCCAGCATTTTGTGCTACTCATGTTTCCATGATACTTGTGTTTCAGTTGGCCACAACAGGGGAAGTGTCAATACATCGTGACATGGATGATAGCAGCGTGAAAAGGACCATCATCTTCAGTCCCAAGATATGTGACAACGTGGATCTTGTAGCAGGAAACATTATTCACATCTTCCCACCATGGTTCGCTTCTTATAATCTGTTTCTGCATTTATTTTTCCCGATTTCTGGTTGAGAAACCAACAACTACGCTACCTCAACAGGAAAGAAGTTAAGGTGAAAGAAGAGACGGTGATTCTTTGCACCTACTTCTCGCATCATGGAGTTTGATACTACTTGAGATGCTTCTTTTTTAGATGAATTGATCATGAGTAAGAGGAAGCAACGATTATGCATGACCGTGTCCTGTGTATGTTGGGCGCTCCCGAGTCACTGCACGACCTGCTGACCTGATAGTTTACAAGTTAGAACCCTCCTGATGATCACATGATGTAGCGGAGTTTGTACACAGCGTACTTTGACACAACCAGTATAAAATGCTAATGCAGCATTGCCTTGATAGTTTAGAAGTTAGAACCCTCCTGATGACCACATGATGTAGCCGAGTTTGTACACATCGTACTTTGACACAACCAGTATAAAATGCTAATACAGCATTGCCTTTTTATTCTGAAGGAGAGTGGTTTTTTTTTTTACACAACCAGCCAGCATTGCCTTCTTTTTTCCGAGGGAGAATGATTTTCTTTTCTGAGGTATACTCTCTATTAAAATATATGACCGCTGTAGATTTTATTTGGTTAGATTTTTAAAATTTTGAATATCAATAGTAGCTTTCAAAGTATTTAGTTTGGAAACGTGAAAATCATATGGGTAGATGTTTTCTTTATAAGTACTTTTACAATATAATAAATCTCCTATATATTATTGTTATTAGATGTTTTCTTTATAAGTACTTTTACAATATAATAAATCTCCTATATATTATTGTTAAAACTGTCGTAAAAGTTGCATGCCAAAAAATAACTAAATTCACCGGTGTCATATATTTAAATACAGAGATATATAATGATAGACATTGCGCAAACCAGCACACATGCAACTGGAAGCTCTCAGAAACAACAGCTAAGGATAGACTGATAAACAGCAAGGATAGACTGATAATTGATGTAAAATTTGCTCTCAAAAACAACAGCAAGGATAGACTGATAATCGATGTAAAATTTCTCAAAAACAACAGCAAAGGATAGATTGAGAAACAGCAAGGATAGACTGATAATCGATGTAAAATTTGCTCTAAAAAATAACAGCAAGGATAGACTGATAATCGATGTAAAATTTCTATAGCTCAGCAATATCAAAACAAATTAGTTCGATACAAGCAATGCAACTACAAAGTCGTGAAGTCGAAGCCTTTGAGGCATTAACTTTGACAGCATGCCATAGAGACCATAATACTGCTATACAGCGATTAGAAGCTATGGATCAACTTTCTGCTGGTCCTATAGCATCTAGTCCATACGGAAATCCTACACCTCATCTTTTGGCCGTCAAACAAAAATGAGAAAATTTGAGCAACCAAAATTTTGCCTCTGACAAACTGCCTTCTTGGAGTATCTGTATCATCCCAACAAATCCTACAGGGTGCCATGGTTCATGCTAATAATCACAACTCATCATGAGCTTCAGGTTCTAAATCGTCAGTTTTTTGTGGTTCAGACTGACTCTCGTCAGGGGCAGCTGATTCCGACGATGTTTCCGTGGATTCAGCTTCTTTGGATTCAGATTCCGAAGAGGCAGTTTTCTCTTTGTTAGCAGACTCTTCTTCCTTGGGAGGTTTCTTTTCTATCTTGGGTTTTGGTTTAGGTATCCTATTGACACTAGAGACCTGCAGACAAAGATGAATCCCCAATGTTTTGAGAGTGACGAAACATGTGAATATTATTCTAGAATCTTAATATGAACTTACTAACCTTATCTTGTAGGTCCAGAACTTTCTCGTAGACTTCTTCAGATGTGAAAGCAGGTGGACTGTAGACAGGGGTGCTGCAATATGATAAATGGGAGTTAGATACAGGAACACATTTAAATGTAGAACTCGCGAAATTCTGTTGGCTCTTAGACTCAGAATACCTTTTCTGTATGGCTTCCTTCTCCTCCAACCAAGTTTTTACTTTCTCTGCTTCACTTACAACCTAGACCCAGATAGCATCACACAACCAATAAAGTGAGAATCACGTAATAGCCAGGATGAATTTATCGAACTTCATAAGTTCACTGGTTTACCTCATCTACCCTCTTTTTTGGGAGCCATGATTTGTTCGATTCCCAGTTCTTAACAATCTGCAAGACCAAAAAGTGTTATAGATGAGAATAGAGTAGCACAACAACCATGAACTTGAGCAGCAACAAAAACATTGTTCGGTCTTCTGTGTAGATACCTTTTGCAACTCAACAAGATACAATCTAGCATTTTCACAAGCCGCTGGTCGAGCTTTTAGCTCACTCAATCTGGATGATAAAGAAAAGAATCAATGTCAGCCAATGACCTATATGAACCTAAGTGGATACAGAGCAAGTTACCTGAAAAGAATTGGGTCACCAATGGCCTTAAGTTGATCAAGGCGTTCTTTGAATTCATTTGCTTGAGCATCTTCACCATCCATATACAACCAATCTTGTACCTGCACTTAAACAATCTCAGCATGAGGATTCAACAGACAAATGAAACCCACCAGACGATTATTATTAAACGGACCTCATTAAGTTTCTCTGAAAAAGATTCCCTCTCCTGTTCAGTTGAGAGGGTCAAAATATCTGTGTTTTCTTCCAGCTGTGATGTGCCAAATGACAGAAAACAAGTAGTCAACAAACAGATAAGATATAGCACCTAGTAAGTAATAACCGTGTCAAACATTACGAAACTTTTCTGTGTTTTTCTATATTTATGTAGACAATGGAGTTTCGATTATCAGTGCAAAGCTGAAGTTCTGAGGAATATAATACCCTAAAAGATTTCATATATATCAAGAAATAAGAGGGGTCATGTGAATTGCAGAACCATGTTTTATGCTATTAACACTGAAGATAGAAGAGAACAGAAGGTACCTTCTCCTTCATAGAGTATATGTAAGACTCCAGGTTATTTTTCAGTTCAGCAGTTCTCCTCCTTTCAGCATCCTTCTTATCGAGTGCCTCTAACCTAGTTTTTGCTTCAGAATACAACTCCTTCGAAAGAATTGATCCAGCACCAGCTGTCTTTTCCACAACCTGCCATTGGACAATATATTTATTAAGTCATGTTCTGTCAATATTAGCACCAGATTTATGACCTTCTATCTTTACCTTTAACGGGACCCTGAATGTTCTTTTCTTGAGCACCTTCTCTGTAACAATATCTTGTGCATTACTCTCATCTATTGGAGCACTGGACTTATTTGCATCCCCGTCAGAACTCACGTTCTCCTTACTGTCAGATGTGTCATTAGCTGCTCCTCCTTCCGAAGACAAATTCTGACTGGTGGAATTACTCTCTAGAGTTAAATTCTTCTTTGGAACTTCAACCCATTCAGTTATCTCAATCACTGCTTCTGCCCTATCAAGAGAAATAATTCCGCTCCTACTCAAAGAAAAATGAAGATTTGCCTTGATGGGTGCAGATAAATTGCGGCTACCATACCTGTTTGAAATAACCACATAGTTAAATTCATGCAGTGAAATTAAACACATACAAATTGCCAATGGCAATGGCGTTGAGATATTATTTAGATATAGAATAAACATATGTACTGCAGCCTCACAGATGGAATGTTACACCCCCAAAAAATATCAGTTGAAATAAAGGTACTCTCTGTTCAGCTTGTTATAAGCAGTACTGTGAACACAAAAAAAAGGCATAAGCTGATATGCTTGCTTACTTTTCGCTTGCATCTGTCAGGCCTGATACAGAATAGTCCACAAATTTGTGTGATGTAACACCTGGAGGCAATTCGGAAGCTTTTTCATAGCTGATAGAAACATCAAAGTCCTTAGTATGTCTAATCGACCTGAACATCTGTAGACAACAAAACAATTGCAAACTAGATTAGATTTTTTTTTCTTTCAAAAACAGTAAAAAAATTTTTTGCTTATAATCAAAAGGAAACAAGAAAGGTAAATTCTAACCTTAATTCCCATTTTTTTCATCCTCGGCACCAGTAATTGATCAGTGCTTTCATCTTTGACATAATCTGGGCCATTTATTTCAAACACGAAACCATAAGTAGAACCATCAATCATCCCTAACTTACGGTTCAACTTAATTCCATCACTTAAGTTAGCTGCATGCAGTGAGGCACCCAGAACAATTGCTTCATCTGCATCAAGATGCTTATCCAGGTCACTTCGTCCCAGGAATTCCTGCAGCTTAGCCTGTACCAGGAGAATGGAATTTTATTTCAAAAATAACAAGGTGAATGATGGAAGCACAACTGTTTCAGAAGTACAGTTAAGTCATCTGCATAGGTTACAGTGGTTGACAAATGCCTTTGAGATAAGATGTTAACTAAAAGTAATGGATTAATTAAACTTACGATGAGAATTAAGTGACAAAAGAGAAATAAAAACATGGCAGTCATGTGCCTGAATGCCATTAGAGCCCCACAATACAAGGTCAATCATAAAAACGAGTTCAATTTGATCACCTGCAATTTTGGTACTCGAGTAGCTCCTCCTATTAATTCTACAGCATAGATATCATCAATCTTCATTCCAGAATGTGCAAGCACTTCTTTAACTGGAGTTAGAGCCTGCTCCCATAAATCTTCACAAAGTTCTTCAAATTTTTCACGTGTAATGGTACTCCTGTAACAAGAAGCGAGCATTAATTCAACAAGTAGAACCTGGAAAATTGTCCTGACTCCTAATCATGATTTAAAACTAGATAAAGTTTACTTTGTAAAGACAAAGAAATCAAGAAAAGATGAAAGGAAGGCAGAACATCAACCATTATAGAACAATACAGTAAGAAAGAAGGACCAACTATGCTTGCAAGTATTAATATTGGCAATGATAGATTAAGAAGCCAGTGTGTTTCACTATCTTCCAGGTTTCATACAATCAATGGATATGCAACAAAGGACGATGCAGAATATCAATGGAGTAGAAATTAAACATAAGCTCATGGTACATCCATGGAGTAGAACTACAGTTCAGGCCACAGTAAACAACCTTTGCAGCTCTTAATGAATTTGTTGTAATGGGATTGCATTCATGTAATTCAAAGATAACAAGGTGATTGATTTAATTGAAACACAGGTCAGGTCATTTTGGCAAATAAGAGACAAAGCACCTGCCACCTAGCATGCATGCTACTCCAGCATAGTAAGTTGCTGTGCAAGAATTTGCCAGGCTGACAAGCATCTCTAATTTTCAACAAACTTTCAATTGTTCAGAACCAATTAAACTCAAAGAGCGTTATCTTGAAGGCTTGAACAGAGAATTCAAAATGTTAAGTAAATTTCCATTTATGAATTTATAAATTTTAGTCCAAATTACATGAGTGAAGATTACGCAAGTAGTGAGGACGCACCTGAAATCGAGATCATTATATAGTGATTCAACTGAAATTGGAGCGGCAGTATTTGCACTCAGAATTTCTTTGGTACGCTTAACTTGCTTCTTCAACTTAGCCATTGCCTTGGGAGACTGGCGGATATCAACTCCATTACCAAGTTGTTTATTAAATTGATCAGCAAAATAATTTACCAGGCGCATTTCCATTTCAAGGCCTCCAAGTTTGGAGTCCCATCTAACATCCTTAACCTGTAGATAATTAGCTGAAGAAATTAGTAATAGATTCTGGCATTCTGCATCTCTCTAATGTAGGCATGTAGCAAGCTCAATTTTCATATACTTGTCAGATCTTCCATCGCTTAGCCATGTGAAAGATGATGGAAAAAAAAGGGCTTTTCAGTGGACTTTTGAGTAAGCATACGAGGGACAAAATTGAACAACTAAAAGACCTTGGGCAAGAGCGAATTGTACCTGGAACTGGTTCACAGATACCGTCTTCCCAAACTCCTTGGCCTTGTACGCTGAGTAGTATACCAGCGCGGCGTAGGTACTACCTGCACCCATGTCATAGAAGATAACATGCCTCGACTCGTTCGAGAAATCCTTGTCGATCCCGTACTGCAACGCTGCCCCGGCGTGCTCATTGATGAGCGCGAGGACGTTAACTCCGGCAAGCTGCGCCGCCTGCGTCAAGGCCCGGCGCTCGGCCTGCCCAAAATAGGGCGGCACAGCGACGACGGCGTCCCGCACAGGCGCACCGACGTGCGCATCCGCAAGCCCAGCGGCGTAGTGAAGCACAATCGCGACGATCTCCTCGACGGTGTAGACCTGCCCGTCGTCCGCGCGGACCGCGGCGGCGCCGCGCGCGTCGGGGACGAGGTCGTAGGGGAGGAAGAGCGACTCCGCGACGGACCGCACGTAGGGGAAGGGCTTCGCGAGGAGGTCGCGCGCGCGGGCAAACACCTTGGACGGGTGGCGCGCGGTGATGCCGGCCGCCTCCTCGCCGGCGAGCCGGTTGCCGTCGGCGAGCGCGGCGAGGGCCGGGGACTTGCGCTTCGACATCTCGTTGATGGCCACCGCGATCGGGACGCGGCCCGGGGCGAGGTGCACGGCGGCGACCTTGAGCCACTCCGACCCCAGGTCGATGCTCGCCACCGCCGCCTCTGCCGACGGGACGACGACGACGGCGGCGGCGGCCGCGACGAGGAGGAGGAGGAGACCCGATGTGCGGGAGGTCGCCATGGCGAGCGGGCCTAGTAGAATGGCATGCGGGGTGGGGTTAGGGTTTGGAGATCTGGGAGCGGGGAGTGTGGCGGATGCAGCACACGGTGGAAGGGGAGAGGAGAGCAGCGGAGGGGAGAACGATCTCGACGCGGGGGGGGGGGGGGGAGTGGGGAGAGGAGGAGGAGGAGAGGGCGTGCTATATTTGCAATTTGTTTTTTGTTGCATTTGGAGTTTTTGTGATTATGACCCTGCAAGGTTTTTCTGATTTCGAGTTGTGCGTTGCTGCTGAAGGTGCTTTGAATTCTTGGTGAATATGTAAACAATGAAGGGCTCATGTGAAAAAGGTGAGAAATAGACCGTGGCAGGAACGTCACGAATTGAGTCACCAGTCCAATGAAGATATGACACGTGGAAAAAGATCCATATGGCACGCCTTGGCTAGCGTGATGCGCTGGAAGAGCGAGGAGAGAGTGCGAGCCTACGAACCGTACGCGGAAGACTCGTGCGGCGACTAGCGAGTTATCACGCGTCACCTTACAGCTTGACGTAGTATTACCGTCATGGCGGGAAGCTTTGTACAGTAAAATCTTTACAATGTAGTGCTATTATATGCGGTTTTTTCTTGTTTTATAATGTACCATGATAAATAGGGAAAGCACTCATATTGAGGAAAACATTTTGGCATGATAACGAAATTATGTATACTGATTTTTTTTCAACTTACACTGCTAAAGAATGCTTGATTCAATACTAGTAGTAAAAAAGTGCTTAATTTAATACTACTAGGGTGTGTTCGTTTGCGTTGCTTCCCAAAACACACAGTGCGTACGAAAAACAAAACGGAATGATCCATTAGCGCGTAATTAATTAAGTATTAGCTAATTTTTTTTGAAAAATGAATTAATTTGATTTTTTTAAGCAACTTTTATATAGGAATTTTTTTAAAAAAATACACTGTTTAGTAGTTTGAAAAGCGTATGCGCAAAAAAAAAAAGTGATGAGTTGGGAAGATGAAGCGAAAAACTCAGCCTAGTAGTAGTAACTTGCAATCTTTGCCAGCATCTGAAAAAGGATTGTTCATCTGCACAGCCAGAATGCAAAAGCTTTTTTGCCCAATGAGCACTACAACGCTGTTCAACTGGAAGTGTGTCACACTTTCACTGCATTGTCGGTTCGGTAAAGAGCACAGATCAATCTCCAAGAATGCACAGCGGTTGCCTCATGCTGAGCTCAACTTTTAGTCCTGGAAATTGTGCAAGGTCGTTGCTTGTTCCCAAAACGTTCTGCATTTTCACAAATAAGCTACTTTTAAAAACATGAACAAATAAGTTACTACAGTAATAGAAGAGTTGTCTGATCATTAATAGGAACACGAATGGGGGTTTAGCAAAGGAACTTACAAGTGCAGCAAGATGAGCCTCTTGTAGAATACTGCCATCAATCTCCAGTCTAGCTATTGGAAACTCTGGAAGATGCCCTGACTGTTTCTTGCCAAGTAGATCGCCAGGGCCACGCAGTAGCAGGTCGGCGTTAGCCAGGTAGAATCCATCCGATGACTTCTCAAGCACCTTCAACCTTGGCAGGGCGCTAGGGGTAGAGCATAGGAACACACATCTGGATTTCCGTTCGCCACGGCCCACCCGGCCCCTTAACTGGTGAAGCTGAGACATTCCAAATCTCTCAGCGTTCATGACAACCATCATAGAGGCATCAGGAACATCGACTCCGATCTCAATCACTTGTGTTGAGAGGAGAATACGTGTTTCCCCAGATCTAAAACTGCTGAGGGCTCCATCCTTCTCATCACTCCTCATGCGGCCATGCAATAGCCCACAGGGATAACCTTCAAATTTTTGCTTTATGGAATCAAACTCAGCTTTTGCTGCATGAAGTTGTGGTAACTGCTCTGATTCTTCTATGATAGGATATACGAGGTAGACCTTGCCTCCATCAACTAGTTCGTCACTCATCATCTTCAAGCCATAAGTATTGAAAAATGGTAAGCAAATTGATCCAACAATATCCCAAGTGCAAACTGGGACAGAAAAAAAACAAAGATCTGAAACCAAAAGAAAAAATATTTAGTGAAGTCATGTCATCACCTGGAAGACAGTTTCAAAACCAGCATCATTTCCTTCAAGAGCAAGAGTTTCTATGGGTTGTCTTCCTGGAGGCAAGTCCGTGATCTATAAGAAACGTGGATCACAATTGTAAAGATTTGAAATAGCTGTGAAAAATGAAAGACCCTAGATGAAAGAACATTTTTGCACTATATCCTATCCAATATGTGAAGTCATAAAGTAGCACGTCCTGGAAAACGACAGGGTGGGCCTGCTAGCCTAGAATTAGTCCGTCGATGTATTTAGTTTTCACCCTGTGCCCCACATAGTACGCACTATGAAATTTTACTTCCAATTAGTAAGTATTTGGAATACTCAATTTATCTGCCGTAAGCCTGTAAAATACCTGTGTAAGGGACATGTCCCCATACAGAGCAAGAGCCAACGTTCTTGGGATTGGAGTAGCGGACATAGCAAGAACATGGGGAGCCATAAATATTTCAGAATCAGAATTCTCGTCTGAGATTGTATCATCATCACTCGATTTCGTGGACGGGGTATATAGCTGTAATGAATGGCAGTAATTTGTATTAACAAACAAATGTTAATTATGTTAAATTTGAAGCCAAAATAAGAAAGACATGAATTATGCAACAAGGTTTGGATATCAAATACTCAAGTGTACAACCAGATCCATTATCTTTTGTTTTGGACAATTAGGCAGCCTTGAGAACTACAGCACACTCCTTGAAGGCTTTCACCATAGCATTTTATATAATTACTAGCATATTACCCGTTGTATCGGGATTTTTACTGAATAAAATTATCATTAACCCATTATTACCATCATTCTCTGCAATGATATGGTAGCTATTGTAATAACAGCAAGAACAGCAAATTGTAACGGATCATTTTCTGCAGTGATATGCTAGCTTGTAAGAACAGAAAGAAGAAAAAAAAGTCAGTTGGAACGCTCTGGCCCATCTTACCACAAAATAAGATACAACAACATGGAAATCCACAGAGGCCTACTTCTTACTCAGTCCCAAAATATAAGCACTTCTAGAGTTTTTCATGGAGATTAAGGAAAGAGGTGAAATTAAATGAGAGATGGTTATGATTGGTTTGGATGAGGAAGTGGGTGGAGAAATTAAATGAGAGATGGTTGTGATTGGTTCAGATGAGGAAGTACATGGAGAAGCTGCTATTATGTTTTGGGACAAATTTTGAATGCTAGAAGTTGCTATATTTTGGGATGGAGGGAGTAGTAATTAGCAATTTTCTTTCTAAGTTTGCCAACAAAGTTTACAGAATGGGTGACAATCCTGGAGCAAAGTAAAAGAAGGATGGGTATGATTTTATTCTTTCTGAGTTCACCAACAAGGTTTACAGAGTGACAATGCAGGAGCAAAGTAACAGTCAAGAAGTCCCCACAAAAAAAGTAACAGTCAAAAAGGACGTGTATGGTTTTTAATTCAATGTAAATAGCAAATGCTCAGCAAATTACCTTACTATTAAACCTTCCTCTTTGAACAACACCAAAGCGCTGCTGCTCATCTATAACAGAGATGCGCAAAGCTGAGAATTCAGTTTTATCACCTATTAAGCTGTGTGTTCCAATGACCATTGCTATTTCTCCTCTCTTGAGACCCTGCCATAGAATAACAGTAACACATAAAGATATGAATTTATGCATATGGGAACTTGAGAGTCTAGAAAGAATGCTTGCATTTCGAATAATCCTTGATTCCCTCGTGGAAGTTGAACCAGTTAGTAAAGCAATGTTTGGTTTGCATTCATCTCCATCAAACTTCTCCAGCAACGAAGTTAGATGTTCATAATGCTGGAGGGCAAGTACCTCCGTTGGAACCATGAAAGCAGCCTAGAAAGAATTTTACAAGGTATATGTTAGACTAGCATCTCATTAATGAAGAATTGAAGAGTACCACTAGGAGGATGATAATCAGTTTTCTTGTATATCCTATTTGGATTAAGCATCTAGTTTGCTTCAGTAAGCTGTCCTTTCAGTCAATAAAATCCTTTTATATACAGTAAATAAGGCAAGAATGTTGGTTTGTAGTATAGATACCTGAAATCCTGAGCTAATGACCTCCATGCATGCAAGGAAAGCAACTACGGTTTTACCACAACCAACATCACCCTATCAAAGAAAGAAGGCTTTTTAGTCTTCAGCAAGATGCATATAAGCCCCAATAGTTTTTGTTATTTGAAGAACACCAATTATATATATAGTATATGCCAAGTTGTAAGAGATCTCTCAAGTGGAAAATACTTTTAAAAGGAAAACAGAATCATTCACTATGTAATACCACAGCCAGAATTATCAACAAGATAATCCTGTAACTTGGTACTTAAGATTTTCTTCCCCCATATGAGTCATACCCCGTGTTCCATTTCCCCAAGAAAAATTGAATGTTACATCCAATCAATTACAAATTTCTTGTCCACGAACTTGGTGCTTAAGAATGGTAGAAAATAGTTTAGTTCAAATATTTTTGCTTAAGATCGAAACATTTGAAGTAAACTGGTCAAAATGAAACATACACAATAGTAGACCAGTGATATTAGAGCCAAGATATACTAGAGTTGATTACAGAGGAGCATCAAGCAACTGACCGGTAAACAAGTCCAGACTCCAGAAACAAGAGCAAGAAAAAATGAACCAAGAAATGTGCAATTAATAATTACTTGTAAAAGTCTGTTCATAGGTACTGGTCTTCTGAGATCCCATATAATCTCTTTAACAGCATTCAATTGACTAGGAGTAAGCGAATAAGGAAGAGCTTTTAACAATTTCCTTGCAAGAGGAGACCACTCGTCAGCACCAACAGCATTTAGCTCATGATTTTTGCACTTCAATAACAATTCTTCCTTCTCAACCCGTGTACCAACTGCTTCAAGCATTTGAAACAGTCTTCCCAACTGAAAAACGATCATAAATGTTTCCATCATGACATATGGTCATTGCACACTTAAAACCAAGACACGATAATATGACCTTGAAGGGCATGACATTTGCTCAGAATATCGATATCCATGATTAAGCAAAACAAAAATATTGCTTGCTGACAAGCATATAAATGATAACTACACTAATACCCAGGAAATGCACTCCTGCATAGACGCCATCACCGTTGGAGTTGTACTTTGAAGATTGCTAAAAATGCTGAAACCCCCACCCGACTGCCACACATGCGAGTGCGCGCCCACCCATCCACACCCCAACAAAATTAAATATCACAGCACTGAAAAGGAAGACCATCTGAAGGGAGAGGGGTGGTGATATTATACTGTTACTGACTCATATGACTGTGCTACTTCTAGTGTTATGTCAAGAAAGGAATATATAGTAATACCTGGAGATAAAAGAAATCATCAAAAATAAGCCTTCTCCGAGCAAAATCGGCTTCATCTCGATTCTTTGGCTTGTGGATTCCCATGTAAGCCTACCAACCAAAAGGAATATTGAGGACATCATTTAGGAGGGCATACAGATGACATGACAATGACATCATATAACAGAAATTCAAACAGATAAAATGAAGCTATATCTTGTTATAGTCAATAAAGAGTACATGAGCGTGTTGGCACGTCTATCCAGTGATTTTAATAGATTAGCACACATGTGTGATTACCACACAGATATCCAATAGCAAGAAGAAAAAATCCATCAGTCCATCCATCTCTAAGTTCCACTTGTATGAGTAGCATTTAGTAAGGGAATTATAATTAGATGGTTTGCTCACATCAAAGAGATTGGGCAAGTTGAATTCAACAAGAACTTCATGAGGCATAGGATCAATGTCTTGCGTCAGCATCTTCAAGGCCCTGTGCACAATTGTAAACTATTATTACTCCTACATAGCCAGATGGAAAATAATAATATCAAACTACATGCATTTCATATAAGGTTAAGGCGATTTACTCTTTATCCTTTGGGCTTTGCAGTCATCCCTTAAGTATCATCATAATTTAAATTACTTAGGTACAATTTAGCTGAATCATATTTTAGGAATGGGGAATCAGCATCTTTCAACCATGATCACATTAAAATAGCTGTGAACTTAGAGGAACATCACTTAGGGCCCACCAACTCAGCATTCATTTAGAAACTAGAAAAGCACGTAAGCTTTGTACTGACCTTGAGATGGAGAGGCTCAGCAAACTTGGTTTCAATCCTGCTTTTGATGGGTATATAGGATATGGTTTCCTGTCAAGCAGGGTGTCTTGTTGTTCCTCTTCTTCAAGCATGTCAATAGTGTACTCTCTCAAATCATAATGGTCTTTAGTAAGCGCCTTCTTGATCTGTGCAAACAAAATCAGTTAAGCTTAATCATCACATAAGTGCAATCCATTACATGCATAAATGAAAACATCTGTATAGCAGAGCTACTTTATGCCATTATAAAGCAAATCTGCAGCTGCGCCCACACAAATTTTAAGATTACAATTATTTTGTACTGCAGCATCACCAAAAAATAAAGATAAAAGAAAAGAACAAATGAACTATCCTGCTGACACTCGTTAAAATTTAGGAAGCTACTAATAGAAAGGTCTGACAAGCAGCATGTAACAGGAAAAGGTATGTTAGTTCACCAACCTTACCACTGACATAAGCAAGATCCCCCTCTTTGTACTTCGATGATATACACTTAAGAAAAGATGGAGAAGAGAAGCGTGTGCCGCTGAAAAATTTCTTGAGGTGCAAATGAATTGTCTTCTTTTGCTCTGCTTGAGAGTTACAACTCTTAACTGAAGAGCTTAACTCACTCTCAATTATTGAACAACTAACAACAACCTCAAGGTAACCTAAAGTATGCTTAAGCCTGGCTCCCCTGAGAAAACAAACAATTATTGTTTAGAGTACAGGTTTTTGGCGCATGAAAATGACCTAGCCAAGTTTGTTATACAAAATTTTTTCATAACATACATTTATGTAACTACGTTTGGGTTTATGCAAAAGAATTAAGTGATCAAAGTTACATCTTACTGACTGAAAATTCCAAAATGGCAATATTTTGTGACTGGAGGGAGTACCATTTCAATTGGACTCATAGTACTTATTATGCTTTTCAGTAATCAGTCTTTTTTTGCAGGGAATAATCAGCCAATCTATGAATTTAATAATTTTAACTAATAATTTTGAACCTAACCATTTCACTCACACACATGAACAGAATTTTTCTACGTGTTCACAACATCCACAGAAAAACGTCCTTTTAATAGCATCGAAAATCGTAACACAATATACTGAACGCCACCACATGAGCAAGATCAAAGAAATGGGGGAAAATTTTAGAAACATGCTATAGCACAAGCACTGTCATATCACAGCAGTCAAAAGAGAGTGAAAAGACAATTTCTATAGCAACTCCAACAAATAAGATCAAGGCCAATGTATCCCGTGCACACAAGCTTATGGTGCACACTCGGTGCACACCAACTAACAAATGTCACCTAAAATTCTAAAAAAAATTATACATGTACTTCCAATAGTATTGCATATATCTGTAAAGTATAAACTTCAAATTCATTATATTCTAGCCATAATAAAAAAAGAAAAGAAAAATCTGATAGTTTTAAGAGTATGTATCTGTCAGAATTTTGTCTTTTTTGTTACAGCTAAAATATAATGAATTTGAAGGTGACACTTTGCATATAGGTGTAATACTATTGGAAGCATGTGCACAATTTTTTCCAGAATTTTTGGTGACATTTGTTAGTTGATGTGCACGGCATGTGCGCCATAAGCTTGTGTACATAGGATATATTACCTTGGAGCAAGACTAATTGAAATATTAACTTATACTGCCCAAATTATCCCAGCAGGGGAATTGATCACATGAATATTTAGAAATAATAAGGTCATCATAAAAGATCCATGATTTTAACAGAATCTTCTTGTCCCCCAGCAGACTCAAATTTACTCTATAAACTCATTTCTGACTAATTCCCCTACGAACCCCAGAAATTGTAGTAATGGCAGGTCTTTATTAAAATTTACCCATTACAGGGTTAAGAGAATTGACTATATAAATACTCATTCAACTCCTCCAAACTAAACTGCCCTTCTGTACAAATTTCATGGATTATGACCAAACGTTGAGTGTGGCCCTAGTGCCATTGAGATAGGATGGCACATTCCATATCAATTCTTCTTTATTATCGGATTAAGAATTTTACTCAGCAAGCATGATCTGATATTATATACCACTAACAATCCAAGGGCATCATATCAAACAAGGAAATGATATCCTTCACATGCCAAAAGAGTTTTATGGAAAGACTAAGCTCGGGAGCTGCCACATAATTAACATATGGCAAGTTTAATGCCGAAGAAGAAGACAGTGGAAAACATCAAATTTCTTATTATTCAATTACCTGGAAGATACAACGGTTCCAAACAGCATGATGTACTGCCCCTCTTCTATTGAACCTTGAGGATTTTGTAGATCTGCATAGGTCCGGGGAAAATGCTGCAACAATTTCCGTACCTGCAGAGAAGAAATAAATTGCATGCTAAGAATTATATCAAATCAAAAGACAAAAAATACTGAAGTGTATCTGCTGCCAGTACCGTATGGAAACCACCATCCTCTAGCTGGCGATATTGCCTACTAGTTGTTCCAGGCAAACATCTTATACTTCTGTCCAAGATACTAGAATCAGAAACTGTAGCATCTGCCAATGACTCTGGACAAGCATCACTATCAACTGCCGGTTCAAGAGAAACAGACTGTGTCGTGAGAGAACTCTCTTCACTGATTGATAGGTGATTGACGTTTGTAAGGGTTGGATCTAATGGATAACATTTGTCAGAAAATTCATAAGCTGCCCCAAAATTTCCACTGGACTCTCGCATGAAATTCGTGAGGTTTTCAGAAAGCACAGTTTCTTTCTGACTCATGCTAGTAGCAGCATCATATAGTTCAATAGGTGATGAGTCACCAATTTTTATGCATGGAAACTTTGCACACATTTCCAGGAAGTCAATTTCTTTGCATACACTGATCAATTCTGTAGCAGATTCTCTGCGGGCTCTTTCTTGCTCAATTAATTCTTGTGTATTACTATAACCCATCAAAACAGACACCTGCAATCATAAATAATCCAGACAATGTTCACTGTTCGCAGCAAGTACAGATGAATAGTTGTGTGACGTTATTAGTGAAGAGTGGCATCAAGCAGAGAGCCGTGCAAATCAAATTCAGACGTCATTAAGTAGCGCTATTGCATAGGCTTAAACTAGAAAGGTCATAACATCAAGGAAGTTACTGTACAAGTATATGTGCATTGTATTTAAACAAGGTTACTGTGCACTAGTTTGAACTTACAACAGTAATTAGAGGACTTGGGAAATATAAATAGCTTTCACTTGGTTGAAGGATAGCTTAGTAGAGCCCAAATGTGGGAACGATTGAACAGATGAAACATACAGAACCAAACTCATTGCTAATGCCTGCAAAATCGGAGGTTAACACTACCAAGTGAACATAACCAGTTGCTGGCAGTGCACATACTTTGTTCAATAGTTTTGACCTCTCTGGCGTTCCATCCGCCTCCAACAGCTTCCTGACGGACGTGTGATTCTCGCGCGAACACCACCGGAAGAGCTTAGAACCAAGAGCATTACTAGACCTGCAACCGGAACAGTTCAGTACTAGTTGCTAACTCGCTATTCACTAGCCACAGACACAAATTGCCCACAAGGGTAGGGAGAATCCTAAAAAACAATCTGCAAAACAATACCTCATTCTGGAACGGATCCTTCTAGAGCGCCCTCTGCGAAAATCCAAGGACAATACCCACGCTAATTGATTGGTGTGACCCTGAAGAAGTGAAGCGACCTCATTTCAGGTAAGGAAGGGGTGTTAGTAAGTAAGCACGCGAAGTGAAGAGAAAAAAAAACATACTTTAATCCATGATTGCGCGGAGGAGGAGGCAATCATGGGGGCGGCCAGCGAGGAGAGAACCTTCCCGATTCGCCGCAGCGCCCAGTTCATCCAGTGCGGAGACGAACAACCATCAAACACCACCAGAACACGAAAAGGCACGAGGAAGCACGAGCAGGTGCCCCAACACTAATGGAGCGCTCCGGGTGGTACCAATGGATGGCGATGGCGAAGGCGAAGGAGCGGGAGTGGGAGAGGGGCGGGGTGCAGGCAAGGCAGCGGGAGAAAGAGAGAGACGAAGCGCGAGAACCTAACGCGGAGCGGGGACACGCGAGAGCCTCGCCGGAGCGCGCGCGTCTTTCGGGGACGGCGGCGGAGGTGACGTCGTCTTTCCCCTCTCGTGGAGGCCCTCACCGGCGGCGCGGGCGGTGCAGCGCCGTCGCCGGGAAGGGGACGGGACGGAGGCTGTGCGTGGTGGGGGTTTGGGTAGGGGACAAGAGGGGAGCGCAGGAGAGGAGACGATGGAATGGAGTTTCCGCTAGTTGGGCTGCCTCCCGCTGGCCCAGGATAAGGTGAAGGTCGAGTTCCGGTTAGGCCCATCTAAATCCAGGCCCACTCATATTTGGATTAGTTGCGACCCAACGAGGCCCACAGAAAATTGATGAGAAAATCCAATAAATATGTAATTGACAAACGCCCAATTGCAAGAAATATCATCGACATGTACGAATTCCATGAAATGTCATCATACAAATGACTTTGTTCTAAAAAAATACCATCGCCGTTAGAGTTTTGTAAGCAGCACTTCATTAAATGCTATAGAATGAACAGTGTATTAAACAGGACGAGATGAACGAAACCCTAACGACGTGGTTATTTCTAATAAAAATAAAAGACTTGTACGATAGTATTTTATAAAACTCGTACTCGTCAATGATTTGAACATTCATCAATGACATTCCTTTTATTTTATCTGATCTGATTGGTTGCGACCCAACATTCCAGTTGGGCCTCCGAATTTGGAGTTTCTGCCACGCTGGTTGCTAAATCATGACTGCCATTGTGTCTTGAGACTTTCAAAATCGATGCAAATGGATTGTTTTTTTTTGGATAGACAGTATACTTGGCCAAAGTTCACACTGAATAAAAAGCGGACTGTTTTTTTGTGCTATTGATCGATTCTGGAATGTGCCACAGAACAGTAGTTCTGACGATACTGTTATATAGATCCAAGTGGCCGAGCTACAGGATAGACCATTTGACAAAAATAAATCCAATCACAAGTGCTACAGAGAGTAGGCAACAACACCGAACAACACGACAAGCAGCAACACGTAGAGGCGTGACACGGCCGGCGGGCTGCCAGCCTCGCTGAACCGCGCGTACTCGGCCGCGAGCGGCATGTCGTCCACGGGGAGCGAGCACGCCGCCGGCCCGTCCACCGCCGCCGCCGCCGCCGCGACGCCGGCGGCGGATGCCTCGTCGGCGGCCATCAGCGCCTGGATCACGGCGGTGGCCGCCGCGCCGTAGCGCGTGGCGTTGCGCTGCAGCAGCCACATGATCCCCATCAGCTGGCACTCTCGCTCGCCCGTCACGCCGCCGCCCTGCTGCTTCTTCGCCGCGGCGCCGCCGGAGCCGGCCTTTATCTGCGGCATTACCAGGCTTGCGTCAGACAACATGATCAGTAATGACATTTACTAGTTCCGTGGTACTGTTAATCCACAATTAATGGACACCAACCGGACGAAGCAAAACAACAAAATTTTACTACTAGGACAATCTACCTCACGCTACCGACATTGCTGAAGTCATGAACATAGAAATATGACAAGTGACAGCCCGAGCCTGAGCTCTGCTTTCTACTGTTGGCACACATGGGCTTCTACGTGCCATGCATGTTACGCATTGAGACCTTTGTAAGAACCTATCAGTGCCTATCCATATAGAGCACTACACTGATAAAAAGACAAATTTTGTACGTACCCTAGTAACACTACTAACCATTTTAGATGATATAGTACAGTATACACTACTAGAGTACTAGTGGAGTATCACTACTATACTAACATTCAGTTGATTATGCATACAAACTCTGCACGCTATCCGGTAACCAAGTTGGCGGCCAAATGGCTCATTTGTTAACAAATTAAGCAAATGATTCGGTCTTTCTAATAGCGACGAGACTTTTTGCTCCCTCCGTCCCATAAAAAGTGCATTTTTTAGTTTTTGAATATAATGTTTGACTCTTCGTCTTATTTAAAAAAATTATGATTACTATTTTTTATTGTTATTGGATGATAAAACATAAATAATACTTTATGCGTGACTTATTTTTTAAAAAATTTTTATAAAATTTTTCAATAAAATAAATGGTCAAATGTTGGATAAAAAATCTAAAAATATAATCTTTGGGGGACGGAGAAAGTATGTGAGAAAAGACGATGATGCTGTAATTGTGCTCCCAAATGCTATGGCAATCAAAGGGGCTAGGGGAATGGAGGCATGTTCCGAACAAATCATTCTCGAGGGCCTACGCAACAGGCCCGGACTCCAGATCTCATCATTCCCGGTCACTCGCCTCAATAATGCTGGCAGGGCAGCGGCAGCTAGGGCACACACGCCACACCAGGCAACAGAGACGGCACCCTGGTTGTATGCTAGTGGCTCCCCTCCTGTCCATGGCTTCCATTCAACGCCATGTCTCCAAGACGAGCATTTGGCAAGAAGCAACGGCGCAATGCAGTCATGGCTCAAATGAGTAGTATTATCACTTTCGTGAGTAACCAAGGGTATGGTCAAGATTAGAGATAGGATATGTTTATGCATATTTGTAAAGATATGGTAGTTTTTTTGGTTGGGTGAATATGACCATTCAGTTTTTTTTTTAATAGATGAGAAGGGACGAGATGAAACAATAATGTATTAAGTAGTAATAAAATATGTTAATTACTATTAATATTAATATAGTCATAATCTATACTAATCAACAATAAAATAGACTAATTATATCCAATTAACACTATTTTTGACAATTTAATTACTAATTAACAAAAAAATTATTAATTGTTGCTAATCAGTTACTAATGATTAAGATTATCAAAGGTGAATATTCTCGTTCGGCCAATTTGACCGGATACATTCATCTACTGCCTCTGTCCCAAAATACTCGTCGCTTTGTATTTTTGTTTGTAAAGTTTGATCATTCGTCTTATTCAAAAAATTATGGAATTATTATTTTTTCTGCGACTTGCTTTATTATCAAAAATACTTTAAGTATGTATAATTCTTTTTTATATTTGCATTAATTTTTTAAATAAAACGAATGGTCAAACGTTACGAGAAAAAAGTCAAAGCGACCACTAATATGGGGCGGAGGAAGTAGCATTTTCGTGAAATATTCCCTCTCTCGGCCGTTACATCCATCCTCGTCTACCAACCAAACACGCTTAAAAGCTAAATCGTCATCTCTCATTTAAAGACATTTCTCCAACCAAACATATACTGATACTATCAATTTTGTAATACGTGATGAGAATATCGGCGTTGCTTGTTCACCGTGCAGCACTGCATGAATTTGCAAGATCAATGCAAGGAACCTGTTAACCTGAACTGGAGCTGACAATCTGAACATGAACTGTCGAACTGAACCGATCAGTTAATGAACATAGCTGACAGAACGGAAGCAGGCATTCAAGCAGATGCGTTAAATGTTTTTATTGTTTCTAGGACTATCATGTTCATGAGGTTTTAATGCAAAGTAGGAGTACGTGGTACTAAGATGTGAGCTATGCGTTCGATCTCACCGTGGTCAGGGCACGGAGGCACTTGGAGCAGCCGGCGACGCCTGGCTGCGCGCAGTCCTTCTCCAGCCTCCTCGCCGCCGCGTCCGCCGGGGCCCACTCCCCGCCCTCCGCCTGCGGCGGGCCGCACGTCAGCCTCCTCAGCCTCACCCCGCAGTAGCAGAACGCCACGTCGCACGTCCCGTTGGCGCCCGGCGGGCGAGGCAGCGCCGCCCCCTCCGACCGCAGCGCGCGGTCCGCGGCGCCCGCGCACGCCTCCGAATCGTCGGGCGGCACGGGCATGTCCACGGCCGCGGCGGCCGCCGACTTGGCTGGCCTCTGCGCGAGCGCCGTGGGCGCGTAGGCCGCGAACAGCCACGCGGCCAGCGCCGGGCAGCAGCGCAGCCTCGTGGTCAGCACGCCGCCGCCGTCGACGCAGGAGGACGTCACGGCCGGGAGGAGCGACGGGGACGGGGTCAGCGGGCACGTCGACGACGTCCCGGACGCGGCGTCCGACTGCTCCGGGAACGCCGGGATCGTGGCGCTCCCTGGCTGCGTCGGGGTCGCGGAGGGGAAGATCAGCGCTGGGTCGAGCGGCGCCGGGTCTGGCAATGCCGCCGCCGTGGAGCACCGCGCGAGGCGGGACGCCGCGGCCACGTAGAGGCAGAGGAGGAGGAGACGGCGGCGAAGCGGAGGCATCATCTCTCCCTCGTCTCGCGCGCGGGCGCGTGCGTGCGTGCGTCGTGCGCGGCGGGCGCACGCGCGTGGTGGTTTTTCTGGTTGGATGGATTGAGAGAGTGAGAGTAGTAGTGGGCGAGTGAAGTGAAAGCGTGGAGAGTGAATGAGTGATCGGCTATATGCCTATATGGACGAAATGATGAGAGAAAGCTTTGTGCTTTGCTGGTCTAGAGCCAAAGAACGCATGATTAGATGGTTCTTGTATAATGGCCTTCCAGAGAGCAAAACCAGCAGCAGCCTTTTGCAAAGGGAGCTCCTCTCATCTGTGGATCATTTTATCGTTTTACAGAGAGCTCTCTCTTCTTTCTTTTTACCTTGTCAAACTTTGTGGGGCTGTGCATTTTCGAGTGTTGTTTCAGGGAAGCTGCAGAAGGCGGGTTAAAGTGACCTCACTACTCAATTCAGCTTAAAACCAGCAGCTTTGCTGTTTGTTCATTTGCTCTGCACTTCAATGTTCAAACGGTCTGATATAGAGCGCTACTCTAGCTAGTATGTCGTATAGCACATTGCCACTCGATGTTTGCTCATGCGTCAAGACTGAAGACATCACATATTCACATAGCCCTCTTGTGTCATGGCTAGTGTTTTGTTTAAGTGAGATAGAGCAGCATCTCGCAGCTTACGGGTCCGTTTGACACAGTTTTAACTTCCAATTTTAAGTTACCTAGAGCTGGAGCTATACCAAACGATACAGATTTTTTATTTTTTGAAGCGGAGTTAGTAGAGCCGCTCCACAAAATTGTATTACATGGATGGAGCTAGGCTTTTGCTGCTCCACATCTCCACTCTACTCCAAAAAATCCACTACCCTTTAATTTTTTAACGTATTTACGCAAAACTGCCACTAACCTACCCAAACCCACCTTCTCACCTCTCCCTCCCGTAACCCTCCCACCCACCGAGCTAGGCAGCGGCGCGTGGGCGGGCGGACGACAAGCGGGCGGGCGGGCGGGTGGCGAGTGGGCGATGCGTGGGCGGGTAGGCGGCGCATGGCCGGCAACTAGGGTAGCAAGCATGCACTCAACCCTTTTTCAATTTTTTTCAATTTCAGATCTGAACCAAGAGAACAATAGGGTGATTTTGCATGTATGTTATGGGTGATTCTTTTTTGTTTATGAACTATGTAGATGTGAAAAATTATCATGTGTTCATACAAATTGAAATGAGAACAAAATGGTAGACTATCATATAAATTTCAAATCTGGACCAAGAGAATAATATGTTGATTTTGCTAATTATGTCAATTATTTTGTTGATTATTTTTTAACCTTACAACTAGGTTGTTGAAATTTTAAAGAAAAATAAACAATTATTAGTCATACATCACGAAAACAACAAAACCACAAGGGTACTATTGTCAACCTTCCCCTATCCTCTCTTTCAGAAGTTTTAAAGCTGACCAAACTAATCAAACACTTTTCAGCTGACCCAGTTTTTAGAGGAGCTAGTTTTCACTTGAGCAAAGAGTTTAGAACTATAAATTGGAGTTTGAAGCCCCTACCAAACGTGACCTATGTATAGCCTTTGCAGCTGAGGTAATACTACTACTCGTATGCTGCCATGAATCATTCTGGAGAGAGCACAGAGTATCATATGTTACTGCTGGTGTAATGGTTTACGACGCGTGGTAAGGTAGTACTCGTAGGTGACTAGGTGGATATTCGTTTGTTCTCAGTGCGTGTATTATACTAGTAGTACTATAAGTAGTATATGCTAAGCTACAGAGCGTGCACCAGGCTTGGATAGATGCTACGTATGCCGATAGGAGTACTGTAAACTTAAGCAAATAGGTTATTACAACATCCCATCTCATTTGCTGATAATGGTGCCGCTAATAATTAGTTAATGACTACGTCGTCTATTCGTCTGTTTTTAGCCAAACACACGTAGTATCCACCTAGTAAATGTTTACAGATTACAAAGTCACAGTATGAAGGAATGTTTTGAAACAGGAGTCGCTGGCAGAGTGAACGAGAAATGAGAAACAGAGAGAACGTAATAGTAATTCAGACTAACAGAACGCATCGTCCAAGGGGATAAAACGGATGGTGGCAACACGCCGAGCGCACGGGATCGTCAGTCACTGCACGTCTACAGCACACTACCACGGCTATAGCTAGCCTGCACGCCCTGCAGCCAGGAGCCATTAACAAAAGCGAAACACTGTCGCCTATCGCATTCCACCGCAGGGACCGCAACAAAGCATAGCCACGCGGCCGAAGCGACGACGACGACTCGCCGAGAGCGAGAGGCGCGGGCGGCGGACGCGCGGTTGATTGCCTCTCATCCGCGGCGCGTGAGCGGGAGCGAGGCGCGCGACGTATTTCTTGCTCGCCTTGAAGGCGCCACGACTCGCGGCGTGTGGCGTCGCGCGCGGGTGGTTTCACTGGCTCGGTTTTAATCCCGTGCGTGGCGCCTGCGGCGGCTGTCGGTCACGGGCGCCCGGCGCCACACCAGCGTCCGTCCCGGCAGTGGGCATGTCAAGCGAGACGTACTACTACTGAACCTGAACGGATGGAATGTTTTGTTGGCTCTCGATCGTCCTTTGCTCTCTCGCTCCCGGAGATTCCTTCGAGTTTACACGCATGCTGATGCACGCGCTGGTTTTTTTGGCTTAGGCTGTTCCTTTCGTAACACGCCTCCGAGCACGCGCACGCGCATGTTGGAATCATTACCGTGTACCATATAAAAAACTCGGAGGGATCAGAGCCGGAGTAATAAATCCATGTGAAACAAGGTTCGTGACTGGTGATAACTGGCATACACTGGCATACACGACTGGATATGTACGTTGCGGGCAGTGATGTCCATGGCAATGACGGTGCAAGTAAGGCCGGCCTACAAGAGCAGGAGACAAAAGCCCACCCTGAGTTACCACCAGTTCCTAGCTTTTAAGCACACAAATACGGGGGCACACATGTATGGAAAAGTCCACTTTACGCTCCTTAACTATGCGGTGAGTTTCATTCACATCTTTTAACCACAAAATCAAGTATAAAGCATCCTTTTAACTTTTAAAATAGTACAAATCAAGCCTCTCAATAATATTGACTATAATTTTTCAACTGACATGATGTCTATGTGGTTTGTTTTTCTTGGTCTTCGTCCCAAGCGATGTCCACGTGGTGCTTACCTGATACCAGAAGCAAAAAAATGAATGGGACATGCTGATATTGAAATTTGATCCTAGAGTCAAAGTATAGCAAAGTCTGACTAAATTTGGAAACAAGCCCAAACCTTCCGTGTAAGGCTGGACCAACCTTAGATATACGGTCAAACTGTCCTACAAGCTGGACCGACATTTAGCATAATGGTGGACCGACTTCAAATATAGAGTCGAACCGACCGGTAGACTGCAGAGTCCGAATCCAAATTAGTTATTTCTCGTTTTTCTTGATTGAGACCGAAATATTTCAAGTCCTAATTGATCACTAAACCTAATAGGACATGAATTGGACTCTGGGAAAGCATACCAGCCATCCTATAAATATAGGGACCAAGGCCGATTGAAAAAACTATCAATTAATCATCAAAATCAATCTATTACCTCTATCTCTATATTCTACATCTCCCACCTTGTTACATGTACCCCAAGTCTATTCATCCCTAAGTTGTCTATTGTCTCTCGTCTCTACGATATTAGAGGATGTTCTAGCTGACTTGTCGTGCCTAAAAAAACCAGCATGCGTTCATCATGTTAGGGTCTCACCCAGATGTTCGTTTGACAACTTTTATCTCTCCTACTTCAACGCGTCTTCGGATGTCGCTGCAGGTTGCACACTACTTGCTCGTTAGTGTCTTGGAGCAATTTGGTCCCAATAGGACCAAGTTCATTGTCAAGCCAGGCGACCGTTTCGGTGGTCACAGGCTCCTCGCCTCCACCTCGTCCTGTCACCTGCAGTACCGTCATTCATGCTGCTGCCACTACCAGCGACCCCTTCGTCTTACCCCCTTTCCTCCCTCACCATGGGAAGCCGCCGCCTCCACCTATAGCATGTAACGGCAATGGGAGGCGGAGTTGCTGGAAGGGATGTGAGTCGGCACCAATGAGAGAAAACGGTGTGGCATAGGCATTTGGAGAGCTTGCCAGGCACCGCCGCATCTTGCCGTCCTTGCCAATCTAGGCTTGTGTCTCTGTACGATCAGATAGAGTCAAAGAAGAGGAGAGCATTGAATGATATATAGGTCCTATTAGACTTTTCTAAAAACATTTTTTTTAATTACATGTAAACACGTCAGGTCGGACGAATACTAACTCAATATGTCACGTGAATTCTATGTAGGATGAATCTCCTTCTAATCCCCAAGAAACTTGACATGGTTTCGCGGTTGAGGTATAGTTCAGGGATCAAGTATACCTTTTCTCACACATGTATACCAACCATACATCGGGCCGAAGCCATGTTTAGGCCCGAGTCTCTTAGCCTTTTTCAGCCCACATCATTCTAGTCGGGCCGAACTGCTCTCACGAGAAAGGCCATCGCCCATCGCTACTGATCACCGTTTGCAGGCTACGACGAACCATGGACCCACAAATCACATATTCCAGGCGAGTTTTCTTCGTTTGGCACTCGTCGAATCGAGCAATCAAACGCCGCGTCGTCGTCGTCGTCGTCCAACTCCAACCTTGCGCGGCGGCCGGGTTTCCGGTTTCCTTCTCCCGCTTACAAATCATTCGGGGCCTGGCCGCCTGGGCACCACGTGAGAACAGGGAAAAAAAGAAGAAGAAAACAACAGCAGAAGCCTGATATTGCGGCCGTCAATCGCGGTGCACTCCATGGTATCATCATCCCCCCCACCGCGCGCGCGGCCCGCGTGGTTAGATCCCGTTTCTACCAGCGCATGATGTGCAAGGCACTCCAAAGCCAGAGAAAAAAAAGATCCCGTGGCTCGCGAGTAGTGCCATGGATGGGCGTACGGCAAAATCACAAACAATCTCTCTTTCTTCCTTGTCATGGCCATCGCCGTCAGGCCGGACAATCAGGTAGAAACTCCAGCACGCACGACGGCGATGAAAGCTCTTTTCTTTTCTTTCGCCGGGCGATTAAAAGAAATCTCCTGTACATGGACAGCGACTCGACAATGCATAAGTCTACCACAGTCTCAACGATCGTACAAGTCTAGAGCAAATGATGGCGCCGTTGATCGCTCGAGTCGCTCTCACAATTAAACAGAAAAGTAGGCATCTTGTTCGGTTCGGGCAAGTGTGGACGGGCGGCTAGTTGGAGTTGGGAGTAGGTGTACATGGGTATGTGTCGCGGCAATGGCGTGATGAGGTCGTACGCCGCGAGGTTAGCTCAACGACGAGGCGTTAGTGCGCGCGCGTGCTTAGATGCTTGCGAGATTTCTTTGACCTTGCGAGGAAGAGGAGGCCAGGTCGGCACCGATGGTGCCTTTTGAGTCCATATTTTTCAGGCCTCTGTTTCTTTCGGAAGGGTCCATGTCAATCAAAGGTCCCATTGCTGGTTCATAAATGATGGATCGATTGAAGATTTCGCTTTTATCGTTTCGTTGTTAATTTGAAGAGAATCTTCTAGTTGCGGAATATGTCAGGTTTGCAAGATTTTCCACACCCAAAAGTTCACTTTCTGATGGGTTAAAAGTGTTCTAGAAACAGAGATGTCATTAATACCAGTGTTCACAAATACCTTTTTCTTTCAGAGAACAGATGGTATTTACAAGTACTTGTGGATCCGACGACCAAAGAATGAAACAATCTAGCAAGCTCCCTGTCGATTTCTTATCTCCACTCTGTTAATTTTTGCCTCGATCTCCATCACCATTAGCTTATCAAAAACTCTAGTTGTACACATAGATTGAGAGAGGGGGAGAGAAAATAACAAAACAAAACAAAAAACAAGAGAAAGCAACGATTTTTTTCTCTTTCTTTTCCTATCGTGGCTCGATCATGGAGATGGACACGTCGTTGACGGACTGCGTCTTGGTGGTCTCCGTCTTCATCGCCAGCGAGAACTCGGACGCCGAGACCTTCTTCATCTCCCGCGCCGCGAACAGCGGCGGCTGCGCGGGCTCCGGCAGCTGCATTTGGTCGCTGATGAGCATGAGCACCACGTTGGACATGGTTGGCCGGAGCTCAGGGCTCTCCTGCACGCACAGCAGCCCGACGTGGAAGCACCGCCACGCCTCCTCCGTTGAGTAGTCGCCGGCGAGCGACGGGTCCATGAACTCCGCTGCCTTGTCCTCGTTCCACAGCTTCCACGCCTGCACGTTCATAGCACCACAAGAAGTTCACAAAAGTTCAGCATTTTTTTAATCAGAACGAGTTTGGTGCAGAAAGTTTCTGAATTTTTTTACATCTTGGATCAGGGTTTGCTGGTGATTCTGAAGGTACATTGCGCCGTTGCGCTGGCCGCTGAGGATCTCGAGCACCAGAACGCCGAGGCTGAACACGTCTGACTTCACCGAGAAGACGCCCTCCATCGCGTACTCCGGCGCCATGTACCCACTGCAAAATTCATCGGTTCATTCCAACTTGAGGTAAGACAAGCCATGAGAAATCAGGTGATCGATGCACACAGTGCAAAAACGTTGACGTACTATGTGCCTACGACGTGTCCTGTGTTGACCTCGTTGCTCTCCTCCTCGAAGATCTTGGCCATGCCGAAGTCGGAGATCTTAGGGTTCATCTTGTTGTCGAGGAGCACATTGCTCGCCTTGAGGTCTCTATGGATGACCTTGAGACATGAATCCTCGTGGAGGTAGAGCAAACCACGGGCGATCCCCAGGATGATGCTCTGCCGAGTCTTCCAGTCCAATTGAGCCCTCTTTCTGGAATCTGACGAGACAAAACCGAATTAGATTACCTCATGGTTACTTTAGTTTTAGACTTTCAGTGTTCCAAGATGAAATGAAACAGAGTTTCGGTACAGGTCAGACCGGTTAATCTGAACAGTTTAGAATTCCAATCGGGTTTAACTATACGCACGAAGCACATGGACCTAGTTTGCTTCCCATTGACCTACTTTGCATCGATTTGGTAACTTCGTTAGACCTAAACGACTCGAAAAATCAGTAAATTATGCAGAGTGCAGAACCACGAGTCCAGAATTGACGCAACCATATGCTTGTCCCATGTGTATCAGTTTCTCACCAGCCACTAACCAACTCAAAACAATAACAAAAAAATACCTATAATCCTGCAATAATTTATAATGACAAAACAGAAAAACAACAGCAACAAAGAGAAAGAAAGCAGACGAACCGAAGAGGAAGGCATCGAGGCTTCTGTTGGGGAGGTACTCGTAGATGAGCATCTTCTCCTCCTTCTCCACGCAGCATCCAAGCAGCCTGACCAGGTTCCTGTGCTGCAGCTTGGCGATCAGCTCCACCTCGTTCCTGAACTCCGCGGCGCCCTGCCGCGACCTCGCCGACAGCCGCTTGACGGCGATCTCCGCGCCGCCGCCCAGAACACCCTGATCACACATACACATCCAAGAACCAAACTTCAGCCGATGCAAATCGACATATATCAGGAGTTGTATTATTTCCAGGACAAAATCTAGAAAAAATTGCTAGTGTTCGTACCCTGTAGACAGGGCCAAAGCCGCCTTCGCCGAGCTTGTTCTCCTTGGAGAAATGGTTGGTGGCGTCGTAGATGGAGGAGAGGTCCATGAGAGGCAGGTCCGAGTTGGACAGTGGCCTCAGGCTCTCTATCTGCGCCCTCCTGACGGCTGCAAAGGAACCAAGAAAACCAAATGCTCTTTGTTAACAATTCACCGATTTGCAGCGTGTGTTGGTCATGGCTGAATCGATCGATCGATCGATCTCTCTCACCGTTGCGCTTCCTCCACCTCCAGCAGTAGACGCAGTAGAAGAGGGTGCAGATGATGACCACCACCAGAATCGACACCATTATCGGCATCCCATTGTGGCTCGAGTGCCCTGGTGCAAGAAACCAAGAACACGTACCCTGACGCCAATTCAGTCACCTTCTTCCAACTCAAGAACACGAACATACACACAGCAATATCTTCAGCAAGAAAGAACTGGGCGTACGTACCTGAATCAGTCGCGGGTGTTGTATCCATCAGCCGGCGATGTCGAAAACGGTACGACGATCCAGCCACGCCTTCTTCTCCCCGGCTCTTCATCAAAACCAGTTCTCTGATGAGAGAGCCTTGAGAAATTTTGCACTGCTTCTCTGCAGGAATATATACCTCTCGTCACTATTGGGTTGTTGGAGAGAGGTTGCAGGCTAGCTAGCTTAGCCTTAATCTGAAGATTGACTCGTTAGTGGCTTAGTGCTTACTGTTGTGCTGGCACCAATGTGTACAGACTACAGAGCATATAAGTACAGCTCAGGTGAGAGGAGAATAAAATGGATATGTTGCCTGCTGCAGGTACGGGGATGGAGAGGGAGGGGGCGTTGATGGCTGCAGGATGATTTGGTTTTCAAAGTTTGCTGCCAATATTTCATGCTTGTCCTTTCAGGACTGCAAATTGTGCTGCTTGACCATGTATGGAACATGAACACCTACGGCTACAGCGACCCCTTCCTTTGTTATTCTGGTTGTTTTCTGATAATGGACGGCAGTGGATGATGATCATCTAAATATTTTCCAGTGCTTTTGTTCAGTTGTTCTTATCATCACTTGCTTTGTTGATCAATCCTGACTGACTCACTCTCTCGTAAATTAATCCAGCTGTACTATAATCTAATCCTGCCACTATAACTTGTGATGTGAACCCGAACAGTAGGAGTAATCAGCGCGAACTTTTCACATGTGCAGATTCAGGATTAGGTGACTGTCAAGGGGGCGGTGTGCAAGAAAACCACCAAAGAGATTATCTTTTCCTGCCATGTTTGAGACGTGCGCGTATGAACTAATTAAAGGGCACTGAAACCAGGGTAAGGCCTGTACAGCTATAATGAAATGAAACGGGGAAGTAAAGGGTTGGAAGTGTGTTTTATTTGATTCCTTTTTGACAAACGAGGACACGCCCTGAAAATTATTGCTCGGTGTGGTGTGGGTGCGTGTGCGTGTGAGCATGACGAGCTGGGCCACCTCATCGGCGTAGGAGCTTGTTGCCTTGTGCGTCAAATGGTCAAAACGCCTTGGCATTTTGTACTGGTTGGTAGGGCGGATCCGGTGGTGGTGATGCACGTTTCGCCTTTTTGTTTTGCAAAGAGGAGCCAATTAAGGACAGTGCTGATGCGAGCTTGCCTACGTCTCTGACATGTGGGCCCAATGTATTCACATCGATGGAGGGAGGGTCCGCGTGCCAGTCAGTGCAGGTATGTAGTAATAGCATGACGGCAATGCCTAGTTAGAATATTAAGGAGCTAATGACGTCTCAATTATCATGGTTAGTTGGTAATTTTATGGCTTACAGTTTAAGCAATCATTTTAATACGCATCATGCAACGGATTGAGCGAGACAGGGGAGTAGGGGGATTAAGCCCCCTATGATCTAATCAAATGATATGCATGGGGGTGATATATATAATAGGGTGGAAGATGAAGATGGAATAAGAAATGTCTTGCGGTGGAGCATTTAGACGGGTAAGTTAAGTTGACGATCAAGACCCGACAACTCTCCATCAGTCCAAATCGGAGACTCTTGTTGTCATGCCAAGAGAAGAATTTTAGCGGACAATGCAATTATGGAGTAGGCCAGTCCATGTGTAGGCCTAGAATTTGAATGGATGGATGGGCCAGAATTTTAAGTCTCCAGACGAGACGTACAGGCCTTAGTACTAGGCTATGGATTTTTCTTTTCCTTGTAGTTTTCATTCTTGCCAGGAGTAATTTGGGCTTAGAAGTTGAATTCAGCTATTATTAAAGACAAGTTTAATAATTTCATGGGAAAAAGGTTTATATTGTATCCCTCAACCATAAGCTCAGCACAGAGTTTTTCTTTCTCAACTTTGAAAACCAGATCAAGATATCTCCTTGACATAACTGGACAACGATTTTAATCTGACGTGGCTCGTTGAACTGATTCACCCATATTGAGCCAATGTGCTATAAAGTGCTATAAAAAAAATCAGGCCACGCCAAATAGGGAGGGCCAATCATGTTCACCCATGTTGAGTCAGTGATCCTTAATCAACCAAACCATACTCCCCCCACGATTTGGCCCCAGCGGCTGCAGCGACACCAACATACTCCTACGCGCCACGATGGCGCTACTGATGATTGGCTCCTATGGTGGATGAAGGCATACTATGTCGGTGACATAATCTGGTAGGGGCAGTAACGTCGAACGGGGGAACTAGATTGACATCGAATGGAACCACCGTGTAAAATCGACTAAGGCTTGGTTCGTTACTCAGCTTCCAACACCAACAGTACGCACGAAAAATGGAATAGTCCATTAACACGTGATTAATTAAGTATTAGCTAATTTTTTTTAGAAAATGGATTAATTTGATTTTTTAAGCAACTTTTGTATAGAAACTTTTTGTAAAAAAATACACCGTGTAGTAGTTTGAAAAGCGTGCGCTAGTAGCAAGTACTGTAGCGCGCTGGGAGCGTGCTGGGAGAACACACTGCCGAACTCAGCCTAAGGCTGCATCGGACGCACAAGACTGTTTTCCACGAGTATATTTTTCGAACTATTAAATGACGTGGTTTTTTTTAAAAAATATTAAAAAAATATTTTAAAAATCATATTAATTTATTTTTAAGTTTAAAATAATTAATATTTAATTAATCATGTGCTAATATTTACCTCATTTTACGTATCTTATTAATCATCTCTTTTCCTTTCTCTCAAATCTCAAACCCACCCAGGTAACTTAATATACTCCTTTCGTCCAAAAAAATCTTTATCTTTATCTCATTTATCCCAGAAAGACTTTTTAACTATAGAACAATGATTGCATTGGATTTTACTAAATGGGGTCAAATGTATTGGAGTTTGAAAAAGTGGGAGACAAATATATCAGAGTTTGAAAAAGTAAGAAACAAATTCATTGAAGTTTGTTAAAGTAAAGGGATTCTATTTTTTTACTGCAATTTGCATTGATATGTATGAGATGAGTTAAAAATAAAGTTTTTTTAAATGGAAGGAATAGTTTTTAAAGTTGAAGAAAGTGTCGTGCATGATACTATAGTTGACGTAGGAAACTCAGACCGAGGCGATAGTTAACGGATGAAATTTTTTTTCTTTTTGAAACTCTGGTAACTTTATTAGATCAAAAATAACAGTTACATCGATCACTAGCCACTTTATAATTGAAACCGATGGCTCCTTCAGCCAAACAGATAGCGGATCAAGCCAGGCTGCTCTATTAGCCTTCCTAGGGCAGTGGACAAAAGTTACCAATGTAAAAGCTTCAAAAAGAACCACCATTCAGTATAGATCGTCGCAGCTGCTGTCATCGAAAACCCTTCATTTTGTATCGTTGCGATAACCTTCATACAATTTGACTCAATTATGATTCGATCAACTTGTAAGTCTTTAGCCCGCAAGATTTCATTCCTCAGTACACTTCTTTTTTGATAGGCATCATTTATCGATCTTTCAAACATCATTTATCGAGTTGCTAGCGTGAGTCATAGACGTACTAGAGGATAGAGAGAGACGCCTAAGAAGGGCCGGTGATTGGCCCAGTTCTGAGTTTACGGTCCAATAACCGCGTTGCTCAATTATCTCATGGGGTCGGAGATTTAACTCCCGAACCCTCCTCCGCTGTTAAGGTGCCCTCGCTTATCACCGGACAACTCCGACGAAACCACACGTACTGTGCGGCGGCGTCATTGCGAGATCACCGTGAAAACTGAAAACCACATTTCTTCCGGCGTTTCTCCTTGCTCTGGAAACTGATGATTCAGACATCTTGGACGCATAAGGTGAGTGCAGAAGATTTTTGTCCTGGAAATGTTTGGCTTTGTGTCAGGAGAACAGCTAGCCTATGTGCAAATCATGCCGAGAGGTTAGCAGCCCAAGAGTTTTGCGTCAGATCTGTATAATTCTTGAATCTTGATCTCATAAGCACTCTGCAGAACCTGAGATTAGTCACAAGAAATTAATTAAGATGGATCGGAAGTTCTTTCTTTGGCAAGAAAAAAAAAAGAACGAACATATCTATCCGATTTGTTCTCCGTTGTTACGTGTTTTGATTTCACTCTCTTTGGAGAGGGCGGAGACAGTCGGCCTAGGAGGGCCGGTAATTGGCCCAGTTCCGACTAAACAGGCCAATAACTGCATAGCCCAACTATCTCATTGGGGGTCGGAGATTTAAGAATAAGTCCAATTTAACCCCCTCAAAATATAATTCGAACCTAATTCATATCCCTCAACCGTAATATAGATATCTTGACCCTCTTATTACTAAACCCGGTGCAAAATGACTCTTTCAATCGTCTTGTGAGCGATTTTCTGACGTATGGACTTAGTTTGACCGAATGACTCAACATGTGCGGCCCACATGTCAGTGTCTCCTCTTTTCATTCTTTCTTTTCTCTCTCCTTCCTTCTCTTTCTCTCTTCCTGGCGCGGGCGACATAGGTAGGAGGTGATGAGCCGGTCGGCGCCGGCGGCGTCCAACGACGCCATGTCCGCCGTGCTGGTGGCGGAGCATGAGTTGCACGAGTGCAGAGTGAGATGCTCAGGGATGCAGCGGCGGTGGCGTAGGCGCTGTGGTGGGAGCTAGGCGGCGGCAGAGGACGCCTAGGAGGAGGAGCGCGAGAACGTCGCCGCCCCGACGGCCCCCGAGCCTCGCCCCCTGCCGCCGGCGCGGGTGAAGCCGACAACAAGTCCAAGAAGAAGAAGAGGTTCGAAGATCTCGCGGCGGACGTGGTCAGGAAGGGGGCCCGTGTCGAAGGAGGAGGAGCCGTCGTCGGTGAAGCCCGGGGACGGAGAAGGGGTTGTCAGGAGCCGGGGACGAAGACGCGCGTCAGGAGCCCCAGCCGCCGCTCCGCCTTGGGCCGCGCCGTCGCTTCCCCTCATGGCCAGGTCGTCGTCGCTCCGTTCAACGCTGGGCCGCCGCCACGCGTCAGGAGCTCCAGCCATCGCTCCGTCTCGAGGCCGCGCCGCCGCCGCGCGTCGGGGCCGTCCAGCCGCGACTCCACCTAGGTAGTCCTGGCTGGAGGGAGCCGGGGAGTCGGACGCCAACATCGCCTGGTCGCCGTCGGGGAGGAGGAAGAGAGGCCACACGTTGGCCCCTCCATCCGCGCGCGCCGCCGTCGCCCTGCGGTCCCCCAGCCCCACTGCTGCCGAGAAATCATGGTGGAGAGAGAGAGCGTTGAAGAGAAGAAGGAAAGTGAGTGAGAGAAGTATGACACGTGGGCCTTCACTTGTTTTTTATTGTTTTTATGATAGCCACGCAATTGCGCAGTTAACACCCACAAAATCATATATTTTTTCATATGATTTTACTTAAAATTTGTGAAATAATCATCTCGTTGTTTTATGAGATTGAACCTTATCATCCCAAAGTTTCTAATTTTATAGTTTTTTAAAAGTCATACCAGTCATTGTCTTTTATTTATTTGTCTGACCTACTACAATTTCTATTCATCATCCTTGCAACATTCAAAAATTAGACCTTTTAGTTTCAGAGTTTATTGTCTTGTTAGGTTTCGTTTTTACAATTTTTGAAAGTCCCGTCAAATATCGCTGCTATACTTCTCTACAGCTGTAACAACTTGAAAATTCAATCGACGAAAAACGAAACCCTAAAACTCATAATTTCAAAAATATTTAATCAAATTTGCATCATGCTGAATTTATTTGCCCTTTTATTCAGATTTTTATTTGCGGAGTTTAATTAATCATTTTATAAAGGGAATTTATTAGGTATAACCCTAAATAGAAATTGGCAAAATGAATAATTAAAATATAGTTAAAACAAAATTTAGGCAAGATTGGATTCAGTAAAATTTCCATACGGATGACTTAGCGGTTTATAATTTTGGATTAGTATAATTCATACCTTCAAATAGAAAATTATATATATATACATACATATATATATATATATATATGTATATAGATAAATATGGGTGATATTAAATCTCGGTGAATCTTTAATTTGGAATAACGTAAATATTGAGTAAAATTCATTTGTGTGAAAATTTGGAATTTATGGGGCAAGTTTTAAATAGGAAATCAATCGAAATAATCAAAAATAGGAAAATGCACTGTTCATAGCCCCTGGGTGTTCGATTTAGGTTCTCTGGCCGTCCCGTCGCCGCCCTTCCCTTTGCCACACGCCACGCCTGGCCGCCTCGCGCCCCGCACGCGTCGCCATCGTCGTCCGGCGTCACTGCCGCCACGCCGCCTCTCGCTATCCTGTCGCCGCGCTGTCGCCATCGCCGCTACCACCGCGCCGCCTCGAGCCCCGCACCGCCGCCGCCGCTCGCTGTCCTGTCGCCGCGCCGTCGCCATCGCCGCCCATGCCACGCCGAGTCCCGTGCGCTGCGTGCCGTCGCGTCGCCGCGCCGCGCGTCGTCCCATCCGTCCCTGCGTCGGCCACCGGCCACCCTCCCCCGCCCCTATAAACCCCCCCCCCCGACCCCCCTTCCTCCCCGCACCACCCCACTCCCCTTTCCCATTCTCCCCTCTCCACTGAGCCGCCACCTTGCGCCGCCGCCGCCACGTGCATCGCCACCACCGCGCTGCGCCGCCGTACCGACGCCCCGCCGTCGGTAAGCCCTCCCACTCCTTCCCCGTCGGCCGCTGCCTGCAAGAGAGAGGGAGAGACAGAAAGAAAAGAGAGAGGAGAGGAAGAGGGAGGGAGAGAAAAGAAAAGAGAGAGAGGTTTTTATTTTTTATTTCGAATTTAATTAATCATGTATTAGGTTCTTATATGGACTCTTTTTTAATATTGTTTATTTTTAATTCCGAATTTTAGTTATTCTTTAGATTGTATTTCTACTTGAACTCTCTTTTTTCTTTTTCTAATTTCAGAATTTTTTTATTTTTTATTCTGAATTTTAATTAATTATGTATTGGATTCTTATATGGACTCTTCTTTCAATATTACTTATATTTAATTCTGAATTTCAGTTATTTTTTAATTATATTTTTACTTGGACTCTTCTTTTCTTTTTTTGATTAATGTGAGAATTTCTAGCCTCCACAGTCAACGTGGTGTCTTCTTTTTGAGCTGTCTATAGATAGATAGATAGATAGATAGATAGATATCATGTCAACAAATATCACTATCAATATTATTTTTGAGATTAAATTGTATCGGTTTTTTGGAGAACTATACAGTTGAGGGGTGGGGTACAATTGGATCAATATTTGAGTGAGCCAAAATAAACTTATTTCGAGATTTAATCACCGAACCAACCAGTAATTTATTTGGGGTCAGAGACTTATCTGCCGAACCCCCTCCGCCGTTACGGTGTCACTCCTACTACCGCACAACACCGACGAAACACGCGTACTGTGCGGCGCTTGGCAACTCGCCGGTGTTCCTCCTTGGTTCCCGGCCGGCGTTATTTGCGAGATCATCGTGAAACCCTCATTTCTTCCGGCGTTTCTCCTTGATCTGGAAACTGGATGATTCATCTTGGAGGCATCTGTACTAGGTGAGTGCTGCAGATTTGTCCTGGAATTGTTTGGCTTTGTGTTTACCTAGTCAGGAGAACAAACTATGTGTAAATCATGCCGAAATATTAGGCCAAGAATTTTGTGTCAGAGCTGTATAATTCTGGATTTCATAAGCACTTCACAGAAATTGAGATTAGTCCCTACAAATTAAGATGGATCAGAAGTTCTTTCTTTGGCAAGAAAAAGGAATGAACATCCTCCGATCCATTCACCAGCAGCGCAACTTGACAGGATGACAGCTGATTAACCATCGTTACATGTTTTGATCTGACTAAAACTTACATGGAACGGTCCATATCATGATGAGAGAAAAGGGGATGTATTTAGTCGCAGTACACAAGAACATGACCACAAGGTTTAACAAAATGTTAAACCTCCCTGTACGTGTGTCACGCTAATTAACTCCCCTAAAAAAAGGTACATTGATAGCGCTAATGATCAGTAGCGAGAGAAAAACAAAAGTTTTGTGCCTGCGTACGTATGCATATGCCTCCTTGATTATTTATCTTCGAACGAGCTGGTTCGTTATTGATTAATAATTTCTATCGTAGTTTCTTCTTCTACAGTAGTTCAGTTCATGAGTTGTCCCATCAGCGGCGACGACGTCGACGACAAGATGGCGTCGAGCGCCTCCTTCACCTGGGAGATCTCCGGCGCCTTCCCTCCCTGCGCCGGCCAGAACTCGTCCGTCGCAAGAACCTGCAGTTCATCGTCAGAACACACGGTTAGAATTTCCAAACTCTAATTCTAACCGCGTAATCGCGTGCACATTGTGAGAGATGTGTGCGTACCTTGACTTGAAGCTGGAGGAACTTGACGTAGCTGATGGCCTTCTCGAGCATGGTGACGAGGTCCACCTTGGTGCCGTTGGGCACGAGCTCCTGCAGGATCCGCAGCCGCTCGCTGATCCTCTCGCGCCGATTCTGCCGTCGGCACAAGAACAGTTCGAGTTCAGTTCTCTTCTCCATGGATTGATCGGAGTGGAAGTACAGGATTTTGGCGCGAAATTCAGTTCGTTTACCTTGGCCGCGAGGCTTTGCGGATCCTTGGTTGGGGTGGTCGGCGCCGACTTGGCCTTGCCCGCCTTCCTGCCCGCGCTGCCGCACTGCTTCTTGCTAGGGCTCATGGCCTGCGACGATTCCGCGTGGGCCCGCTTCTGCGAGCCGCGGGGCGCCGGCGCCGGCGCGGCGCGTTCGAGGGAGACGCCGCCGCCCGACGTGCTCGGGAACAGCAGCCCGAACTGCCGCCCGCCCACGCCGCCGCCGGTGGCTCTCTCCGTCAGGCTGAAGCAGCCGGTGGCCGCGTCGAAGGCAACGGCCGTCGTCGACCGGTACGGCGCCGCCTCGCCGCCGGCGCCGTAGCTCTGGTCCATGGCTTCGATCCACGCGTCACACTCGGCCTCCTCCGCCTGAGCGGCGCCGCCCCGCCCGGCGCGGTCGAACGCCAGCACCGAGGACGACGACGCGCCCGCCCAGCCCGCGGCGTCGTGCACGAGGGCGCCGGCGCCGGCCGCCTCGTATCCCCCGAACAGCGCCGCCGCGTCGATGTCGAGCAACGCGTCGTGGCCGTAACCCATCTGGGACTCGAACCCGCCGCCGAACGCCTCGGCGTCGAACCCTCCACCGTACACCATCGCGCGCTCCCGCACCAGCGCCATGTGCACACTACCACAATACGATCACTGCACCCTCCGTCGCCGCGGCAACGTTCACGCGCTCCTCCGATCAACCGAGGTCGTCGTCGATCAGTCACACACCCTTCTCCTCGGCGGCGCGGCGTGTGGTAGCGCAGTGCAGTGCAGTGTGGTGTAGTGGGCGGCACGGGTGGGTTGTATATATACGCGCGCGCGCGCGCGGGCGCGGGCACATGGGGAGCCCGGACTAAACAAACAACTCAACCGGGGTGCAAACACCAAGCGTGGAGGCGCGAGTGCACGCGGGCGCATTAAATGCTCGCTGATCGGGCTGCCGATCCTTTGCCGACGCCGTGTTCCCGGAGCCATTCGCCGTGGCGCTCACACGCACGCGGGGGGTGCCGGATGACGGCGTGCGCTACAGCTAACGGGGTGGGAGAGGGAGCGTGGGGCGCGGCGGAGCGAGCGGGGTGTCCCACGTCTCAAGATTCCCGACTCCTCTCCTTGTCACGTGGCCCATGGCCCGTTCCATGCAGCAGCTGACTGCTCTCGCCGCTTTGCCGGGCCGGCCGCAATACGACCAGCATATTGTGCACGCACGCACGCCGGGGTTGCGGGCTGAGATGAGATAGACCGGTGGGGAGATGAGATGGGATCGGTGACTGTTTTCGTTTGCTGTGCCTCCGGCCAGCTTTACTGTATTCTGGCCGTGAATCAATCATGCGTGTCAATGTTATATAGGTTAGTAAACACTAAACAGGGTGCAAGGTGAGCGCGTAATTTATTGGGTCAGGTTAGTCTGGCTGGAATTTTCTACCTATCCTAAGCTATTAAATGTGCATGCTTAGCTATACCTGATTTAGTTCTTTTAAAAAAAAGGCTATACCTTATTTGCACCGTGCCAACACACAACCTAATTTTGTAAAATGCTACAACGTGTGTGTAACTGCAAGTTGATAGCAGTATAAGCTTCTTTAGAACGTTTTTGGGTATTTTAGTTATTAGCGTTGTTCGGGTGCCATTTAAAGCACTGTTCCCTTGCCCCTAGCCATTTTCTTGTTCTAGGACAAAAAGTAGCAGTTGTTTGTGAGCGCGATACTGTCAATAGCAGCTGAACAGGCATTAAGTTACATACACTAACTAATTCCACAGAAAAGCTTAAAGTTCTGAGAAAAGGTTTAAACTCGAAAACTTTAGCTCTATTATCGAAAGTCGCATGCATCGATCATCACTTCCACTCAGAAAACGAGAACAATCAATTTGTTCATACTCCAACACTAACTAGGAAATGTTTTCTTTTACCTGAGTTGTATGTTCAGTGCGAATTCTCAGTTCTGTCATACTGAATTGATCGTCTGACCTGGGAATTAACCGAGTATAATCAAGGAGCCGTGATCGATCTGAACTCCCTACTGTTGGCACCTTCCGATCGTAATCTCAGCCGTCGATTCTCAATCCGACGGCCGTAGACCCTCACATCCAGCGACGTTCGTGCACCGTGGACAGATCGACCAGGGAATGTTATTAGCATATCCTGAACAGGATCCCGATGACGTCCCACACACAGCAAGAAGAGGGACAAGATGCTTCGGATTCCGTTAATACCTGTCATTGCTGCTCGCTAATCAAGTGCCCTGGAGTGTAATTATATTCTCTGCTGCTGTTGCCCTGCCTGTACTTAGCTAGCTTGTCCCTGAGATGATTAACAAACTCGCTGCTGTCCCCCCAGCTTGCCTTAGTTTTTCTTTAATTACATGTACACGAGTCTGTGATTAATGCACTGGTCTTGTGACGACTAGCAGTAGTAATTTCTCTCCACACATCCATGGTTGCTTGGTCATTAATGCCGTTGATTAGCATGCTGCTTGCATCGATCCTCTGCCACTGTTTCAGAGGGGAAAAAAGAAACAAGTTGATGAGAGCAAGTTGCGAGTCAAGGATGGATGGCTAGCGTTCCTACGTGCATGCACGTCTACGTGTCGATCATGGCTGTCTAGCGATTATACTGCCGTGGACACATCGATCGGTTTAATTTTTGATCACATCGATCGATCGGCTGATATGATCTACGGATTAATTCAGCTAGATAGCCCATGCACACGTCGGTCTCCATCCAATTCCGTGCTGGTTTAATTCGCATTGATGTCGCAGATCAAGCACCACATGCCCTCCTTAATTTGGCATATTTACAGGCTTATCAATCGTGTGCAATGCGTGGTTCCTATAGCGACCAGAAAGAATCCGGGACAAAAAAATTAAGTGCGCAATCCCAATCCTTGTGTATGCGTGAAGCATTAGCTGGTAGTTGTGCTAGCTGATTATGTATGTACTCTTGGTGATCAGTAATTTTGATGATCGATAAACCTCTGTTACTCTGTTAGTGAGTACTGGCCTGCGCGGTGCTCCGTGCAGGGAGAGGTCAAAGTCTTGGGTTTTGAGTTGTAAAAGATGACTTTTACGGCGATGGAGAGTGTGGGATAATAGTAGTACTAGTGTTACCCGGCCATAATAATCTGGTGGTCAACTTGGCAAAATCCCATAGCTGATGAGGGAGGATTAGGGCAATTAATGGCGTACGTGTTCCTCAATTAATCCCGGCATGTGGAGCTCATTAATGACGGCGACTAATCTGGCTGGCCAACTAACCCTGCTCCTCCGATCCCCCTTACCTCTTCGCGTAATCCTACCGGTTAATCCCAGCATCAAGATCGATCACCTGATCCGATCAGGTTATCTACTCTTTCCATGCGTCTTGCTATCTCGGCAACTTCTCTCGGATTCTCGCATCGAATGCTTCTGCAGGCTTCAGCAGATGGAGATCAAGCCGGCGACGAACCGACCACCATCTGACAGTGAGTTCGTTCGTTCGTTAGCTAGCTGGGGCCTGGGAGCACGCGTGCGTCGCTGACATTTCGCGGATTTGTATCAGACTCACGCGTGCGCGTGCGCGATGGCCATCCGATCCGAAAGGGAAAAAGGTATATTTACTGGCTGCTCTTGTTTGACGTTGCGTTGAGTTTATCTGTAATTGCTACTCAGTATGAGACAATTGTTAAGGGTTTCAATTAAGCTAGGCAAGACAATAGGCAAAGTGTTATGTTAGCTAGTGCCTATCTGTTCTTGTGTGCTATGAATGGTAGAATGATTTATGATAATTATTTGATAGTCAAACGAATTAATTAAATAGTGTAAAGTTGGAAATTAATTTAAAACAGTTTTTATAAGAAATTCATATATTTATAAAGTTTTTCTATAATTTGCACCATTTAAAAATTCGAAAAGTGTGATTATTGTTATTCCATTTCATTACCGGAAAAACAACACACCTCTACCTCAATTTTTAATATATGGTGCATTGATTTTTCCTTCTGAAAGTTTGATCAACAATGTTTATTCAGTTACTTAGTTAAGTGAAATGAAAACAATACCACTAGATCTGTTATCAAAAGCATTTTAAACATACCTAGTATATTTGTCTATTTACACAAATATTTATAAAAAAGGATATATATTCAAGTGAATTAAAAATCAATTGCATCATACATTAAGAAAAGGTACTAGTACTTTCTTAATAATTTCTGTCTTAATTATTTTATTGTTGGGGAAAAGTTCGATCGTAACATGCCGGATATGTGATATTATACTTGCGATAAGATTTACAATTAGTAAGTTGAGAGTAGAGTGGGTAGTTCATTACCCGAAATGGCGCCTAGTGAGAGTATTTCAATCACGACTCTGTACTTGTGATAAGATTTAGAATTAGTACGTTGCCATAGTTGGATATATATATATATATGTATGTATGGAGTACTCCTAGTTCATTGCCGAAATTAATAAATGTGTACGTATACATGCACCTATTCAAAGTATTTCAAGTACTCGGCTTGTCCTAGCTACGTACCTAGCTGGCTGGAGTATCTCCGCTGCTACGCCTGTACAATAATTGTCGTTTATTATGAGTAATTATGAGTACAACGTACTCGTACATGCACGGCGTACGTGAAACATTTACTTTAAAGTTATATTTACTCGTGTAACTTCCTCTTTTACATGGTTTGGTTCTGTTACTCTAATCATATACATTCCATTCAAATCCATATCTCTCGGAGTGAATACCGTCAAATGTATACTCTGCTTTGAATTTGATTTAAGTATAATGGGAAGAAATTTAAAATTGTAAAGTTTGACTCTCAAGAATAATATTAGGCATATTTTTACTTGTTTTAATTAGTTCTAAAATTCAAAATCAACTTAAAATTGGCTCAACCTCACAAGCAGGGTAACTCAACATCAGAGCATGTAAGTACGTCAGTTTTAGTTGCATGGCTACAATAATGACAGTCCATCGAACTAAATATGCTACTCTTTTTTCTAATATATATTGATGTGCAAGGCTTTACGAGTTCGAAAAAAACTAAATATTCACACACTCTCAAAAAAACACCTTTACTCATAGCATATCTATAATTTCTTATTATCGATAAATATCTGATAATAAGAAACTTGTATATTTGGGGTCATGTTTGAGTGTTGTATCTCTATAAGAAAGATGTCAGATAAATTGAAAAGAAATTTTTATATAGGTTCGAACCCTTCTCAGAGTAATAACTATACGTCATGTCAGTCAGGTCATCGGTTTTTATTGAAACGAAAGAGTATGGTTACATGGATATATATGGACCTAGTCTAGGGTTAGACGCTAGTCTTGTGGGGGATTCCAGCGAGTTTTTATTGATCAATGGGTGCACCGGCTCGATGGATCCTTAGGCTTGATCTCTGGCTCAACATTATATCAACTTGTATCAACTTGTGGTGGCATAGGATTGTTGTGTCTTGGCTTAGGTTGTGTTGAGTTTCATTATTTGACCTTCTTCTGAAGTTGGAAATTTACATCTTTAAGTCCGCTAAAATCCTAAAAGACTCGTAAAGATATTCTTGGTAGTCATTAGTTTGGTCTTGGTCGAGTTCAAGTACTTCTCCTCTAGTCTTGCCGAAGTTGATCTTGCTTTCCTTATCAGGCTAGGACATTGACCCCCTAATCGGGATAGGCTTCATGTGTTTGTACATGCATTCCTTATAATTATATGGTATTTTTCAAAATCGTGAGGTATGCAACATTTCGTAACCCGTACTCCTCCATAGGTATATCATCACCCGCTATAAATTATTTCGCTCATGCAAACATGACATATTATCCAACTTATAATATTTTAGAACTCAAGCATGTCAAATCTTCATCTTTCATATAATTTTCATAATATTTCAAAATATATCTCTTTATCATTTTTACAATATTTAACATACATTCATTCATATGCTCCTATCAAAAACTGAGGCATCATCTAGTTACTAACAATTATTACATCCTGGAACTCACAGACATATCATATTATCACACGCTAGCAGTTATTATAACTAAAGAGCTCATCATGCAAGCATGCATCATCATTTTCATCACATCATTTTTATGATATTTTAACTTATACTTATCTATCATAAATATTTAACATATAGTTATTCATGTATTTTGCATTAAAACACGAGATATTATTTAGGATAGCTATGGTCTGTCCCTTATATAGATAGCTTCCATCACTAGCTAGGCCGTCCTCCTGTCAGTTTAGTGTGCCATTAATCAGTTCAAATCTGAACTAAGGTGAACCAATCAGATTTATAAGCAAAGAAGAACTCTTATACGGAATCTAACACTATAGTGGTGGTTTGTTATTATTGTTGATTTCTTCACACATTAATTGCAATAATATTCTCTCTGTTGATCAGCTTCCAGTGAGATCAGAAGAACATGAAACGACATGCAGCGCACTCATGCATATGCATGCATTCGAACGCTGATAATTATGATAGTTTTAGCTGCCGCTAATGTGGATCGATCTCTTAATAGTACTAAACCGAAAGCTTGTAAAGTCAGCTAACTTAATTAGCCACTGGGGCTGTCTTGTTTAGTCAGGTTCCATTTATGATGCCTGTAGTTGGTGTAATTGGTCAAATAATATTCTACTGCAAGTTTACCTTTTTAATTTTTCTGCGTTGCAAAAGTGGCCAGTGAAATTTGCACAATCATGCATACCATGCAAAGCTGCGTGAATCGTGCCGTGTGTATCCTGCAGATGCTACATGCGTGGTCGGTACAGATCACTGTACAGTGTACAGTAATTATGCATCGACTCAGATATTTGTCCCAGCTCAGTAAGTGCCTGCATGCTAGTAATAGTTTGTGTAGATATACGTCCAAAAAATAGTTTGTGTGCATATATATGCATGCTGATATATATAGATGACTTGCACTGAAACATGTACACAAACTCAATCGTGATAATGTTTCGGTGCCTGACCAACGAACGCCGCTCTTGCTGTTGCGCAGATTCATTGGGAAAAAAGAACTCTGTTCATTTATATGAAAGTCGCGAAACTTCATTTTGTCTTTTATGAGTCTGGGATGGAGTTATACTATATACTATTAAACTGAAGCAGCTATGGCCTGTGGAAAATTTTGTTAGATATACTCATATACTTCGCAAAGTCGTAACAATCTACATACTCTATGTTCTGCATGCACACTTTGTGTCTGTATCCGAAAACTATTCTTAACTTTCAAGTGGATGTTTACTCGTTGTTTGTATATTATGTGAAATTAATGTGATGATTAATATTTATGATGAACAATTGGCTTCGTAAATGATTTATTCGATAAACTGGTTTAAGAATATTTGTGGATGTTGGTGTGAGTGTGTGTGACTAATATGGGTCAGGTTGTGATATCGGTGCTCAGAAACGGTTATGTCTGATTATGTGTGGGAGTCTTGGAGATCAACTTCGTTGACGGTGAGATCGGGATTAGACTCAGGGAGGAATTGAGGTACAGACGATCAAGGATGTCGGGTAATGAAGTTAGATATGAGATGACACACGGTAGATAGACACCGTGTGGAAGAGATTTTCGCAACGGTCTATATGTTGCAACGAAAAAAACAAATTTGACTGTAAATATACATTAACTATATATTAACTAGTTGTAGTTTAATTTATTTTTTACAACTTGTAAAAGTTGAATTTTAACTTACATATTTATAAAGTGATATATCACATGTTAACACGTAATTTTAATTTTTTTATAATTATTTGGATGACATGCAAATAAGAAGAGTACGTTTGTTTGAGAGTTTAAAATTTAACTCTCGTCTGCATCCCTATTAGAGTAGACTAGCTAGCTCTCCCTAAAATGTGAAGGACATAACTGGCCTTCGAGGTTTTCTTTTATTGTTGGCAGCCTTTGTTAGGTGATAAAGAGAAGAAGAAGGCTTGTCTGATCTACTTCTTTCTCCCCCCTCCTTGTTTGACCTGCTCATGACAAACAGCTACTTAGGCTGTGTTTCGGAGGCAACCTCACCTTTCACGCACGTAAAACGAAACGACATATTTTTTTTATGATTAATTAAGTATTTGTTAATTTTTTTCGAAAAATAGATTAATATGATTTTTAAAGCAACTTTCGTATAAAAACTTTTTATAAAAATCACACCGTTTAACAGTTTAAAAAATGTGCGCGCGAAAAAAAAGAGAGGTGAGTTAGGAGAGTAGGCATCCGAACATAGCCTTAAAAGTCTACTAGTATATGTTTACAACAGAGTATTAGTTAGGCCCTGTTTGGATAGGACTAAAACTTTTTAGTCCCTGTCACATTGAATATACGGACACTAATTTAGAATATTAAACGTAGACTAAAAATAAAACTTATTTCATAACTCTGGACTAATTCGCGAGACGAATCTATTGAGCCTAATTAATTCATGATTAGCCTATGTGATGCTACAGTAAACATGTGCTAATTATGGATTAATTAGGCTTAATAGGTTCATCTCGTGAATTAGCCTCTAGCTGTGTAATTAGTTTTGTAATTAACCTATGTTTAATACTTTAAATTAGTGTCTGTATATGCGATGTGACATGGACTAAAAAGCCTCTCTCCCAAACACCCCCTAACACTTATCTTAAAGCTATAGGCAGTAACTTAACAGAAATAACGGACAGATTGTCGCGTTGATCCAGTATGTAATTACACTAGTAGGTACTACACGTACTACTACCTATTGGAGATCTCCAAGTCCATTCGTGTGCGTGCAAAATTTTATCACTGCACCCGTTAGAATCTATCGATGCATGCATGCATGGCTTCCAGCAGACAGTGCAAACCGACCGATCGATCGCACGTGTGATCCGCAGTTGCATTCACTGCAATAGAAAGCACTCAAGCGTGCGAAGAGGATTCATGCTGTCGAACCAGTGTGGGTATAGTTACTGAAGGCAGACTGAATTTAGTAGTGTTTGTGTTTCAGTTTTCTGTACCTGCATATGACAGATTATACTACTGTGAATCCCGGAGTGGCATAATTGATTTGGGGGTTTGAGACAAAACCATTGTTTTTCCATTAATTGTAGGAGTAAACCCGGTTGCCATTAATTTCCTCCACGTGCATTAAGAGTTTAACAATCTATGACTCATTAAAGTGCTGAGCACTGTTCACTGAAATCTTCTTGGGCCCCACTAGCAGGATTCTGAACCAATCAGATTGATATTATTACTGTGCTGTGAATATCCTGATAATCCAGTGACTGCATTTTGTATTTTCCCCAAAGGTTGTTCTAGAAGCATTGCTAGTGCAGCGCCAAGACAAAATTTTGTATACTTTGATCCCGTTCTTTTATGATTAAGACGCGGATTCTACCTCAGAATTTATTAGCATTTTTAAAAATGTTTAACGGTATATTTTGTGTAAAAACTTTATATATAAAAAGTTTCTCTAAAATACTAGATAATTCATTTTTAAAGTTTAGAATAATTATAATTTAATTAATCACATGCTAATGTTTTTTTATTTTGTGTGTCTGTATTTCATTTTATCTTCATCTTCAGTAAGTTCGAACGGGCCTTCTTGGCAAATCATATACTAATACTCATGTGTAGGGGTATATCATCATGTATTGTCATGACTGAGGTTGGTTGAGGTTTAAGCTGGCTGAGGTTTCCATAGCAAATGTCAGATGCTAATCATAAGTTGATTAGCCATGAAAAGCTTTACAATGCACTTAAGAAATTAGAAGACTAGTAGTGCAAGAAAATGGCACAAGAAAACAAAAGGATTCATTAATTGTAGTCGGCAATTAGGCAGCCATTAGACAATTCACCATTTTTTTTTCAAGACTTTGCAATTCATTCATGTCTCTTCCAAGAGATACAAGGCCAGCAGTGACCACTTCAGTGATCAATTTGGTCAGAAAAACAAAAGAGAGAGAAACATTAATGACCGGTATATCAGTAATAACATACTACACATTGCATTATGGGTTTGAGGAACAAATAAATTGATTCATAAGCAGATTCCATCTGATGATTCAGTCTGACGAATATACAGTATATTCATATAACCTGATCATTTTGTGAGCACTTCGAAGCGCAAGCAAAAAAGATACTGCAATTTGGTGTGGAACCTATAGACTATAGTTAAGAAACATAAGTTAATTGCAAGTATTCAGAGTAGTAATTACACGTACATGCATGCAACTTAACATACATATTACTATAAGATCGACCTAATCAATTAGGAATCACACAGCTCAAAGGTTCTGGATCATATCATAAATCAACTGGAGTAGGTAATAATGTCTTGATTGTCTTCTCCAGCCCTACTGGGGGCAAGTTACAATTGAGAAAGAAAAACAATTATTGGCTATTTGGCTGTATCCCATGCAGTAGATAATCATTTCATGAACACTTTGACTGCAGGGACCAATGAACTCCTACCAGTCAGGCTATATATCAGATTATGCAGCTCTCTCCTGGCACACTGCACACTGTTCAACTTCATTCATCACCTCAAATGTCGGCTAGTAACTTAGTAAGTATATTATTTCCACTTACATGCAACTAATTAAGGCGAGGTTAGCATTGATATACGCACTAAGTACGATGTAGAGCTGCCCCAAGCCTGGTATCAGGAGACAGTCGGCTGCTAGATGCTATGTTCTGCAGTCACAGAAACAAAAGATACACCTTAGAAAGTAAAATGGGATAACTACCTTGCGTGCAGAGTGATGCTTGGTGAAGAACCGCATGACCAATCAAGAGGATGAACAGGAAGTTTGATTAAGTATGATCATGGGGGTGTGTAGCTGTGTTGTTTTGACTTCATGTAATTATGCTCCTTGATTGGTGTTAATACCTGTAATACAGAGCTTTGTGTTTGCATGTCCTCGTTGTGTGGGACATAATACTAGGATTCCATTGCATCGATTTTCAAGAAGTTTTATGGGGTAAACAGAAACAAAATGCGTACCTATACTATCCTAGAAGCATGTTTCATAATATTTTTGAACGATTGAGGAGTATTGTTTTTCATTAAACAAAAGGGGTATTGTTCATTTTTAGCCCTTCAGCCTTGCTGAAAGTTCATTTTACATATCTGAACTACAAACTGGTTATTTTTCACCACCCTACTTTTAAAATAAAAAAATAACACCCTGAGACATGTTTTTAGTGGTTTTGCTTGAAATGGACATACTTTGAGAACTAAATAAAAATAAACATCAAACAAAATCCAAAGCCTAAGTCCATGAACAGTGATTTAGAATGTTGTGGTCTATATAATCTTTTCACGTTACACGTAAATTATGTACAGATAACTCGTACAACAGGTTGCATGTGTTATAATTAATAATTTAATTCTCTACAAGTATAAATATATGGACTATATGTACTTTCTTCGTTTCTTATATTATAAGTTGTTAGACTTTTTTTAAGTCAAATTTCTTTAAGTTTGATTAAGTTTATAGCAGAATTTAATAACATTTTTAATACAAAGCAAATATTGTATCAAAATATATTTAGTGTTAAATTTAATAAAACTAATTTGGTATCATGAATGTTGCTGATTTTTTCTATAAACTTGATAAAAACTAAAAAATTTTAACTAAGAAAAAAATCAAACGACTTATAATATAAAATAGAAGGAGTACAATATTAAGCATCCTTTATTTGTACTATATTTCTCAAAGAAAAAAATATTAAGCAGCCTATTGCACATTTGCACGGTTCGACAATCAAACAGACAACACCCTCTTCTATTTCTCTCTCTTCACATGTAAAAATTCCAGGGCACTCTCTCGACAGTGTGAGCGTCTCTTAAGGCCTAAGCATCCAAAATCTGAAGGTTTCTCATGCCTGGGCCACTGTTGGCCTCTGGGTCTTGGGCCACCGTCGCCTTCCTCACACCTGCCCCATGTGCCCCCGTAGGCCGTCACCGGTGTCTCGCGTCGCTCTCGCCCCCCGTTGAAGAATTTTTTGCATTTTTAATTTTATTTATTTAAAGATTTGCAAAAATAATTTTCCGTTTCAAAATATTGCAAAAATAATCTTCTCTCGTCCTCTGGGAAGGCGAGTTCTAAAAATCACTCTCACAGAGGACGATTTTTTCGACCTCGGCAAGGGCATTTTTTCACTGTTCCGTAGGGGGCCGCCTGCAAAAGGGCGGTCGCCCTGACAATTTTGCAGGCGGTCCCCTTGCCGCCCTTACAGAGGGCGATTTTTTGCCCTCCCCTATAAAATCCCCATTTCCAACTCCACGGCCGTCATTCGCAGCCGTCGAGATTCAAGGAAAATAATAGAGGGAGGGGTGAGGAAGAAGAAGGAGAGTGGCGAAGCCCTGTCGGTGTGCACATTCGATCGCAGGTAAATACAATATCCCGCTATATGTTTGTGTTATTTATTTTGTGTAGAATATATAAGAAAAGATTTTTTTTTTGAATATTTAAATAGTTGTTTAGTAAGATATTGATTTATAAATAAGGGCACGATTTAATTTAAGGAGTTTGACCTAGGACGAACCGATTTAGATGAACCTACGTAGAATACATTCTGATCTATGTCTATGTTATTTAAATAGTTGTGTAGCACTATAATATGGATTTAAAAATTAGGGCATGATTTATTTTAGTCAATTTGAACTAGGACAAACCGATTTAGATGAACATATGTAGGATATGTCCTTATGTATGTATACATTTCTTTGCGTAGAATTTTGTTTAATATAGAATTTAACTTAGGCATAGATTGATCTAGGCAACATATTCGTAGTATGAAGTAAATTAAGTTTGAACCTGTTTATCAGGCACAATGGCAAGCAAGGTCATATTTCAGATAGTTCACGGTAAAGGCAATGTTAGATATGGTCGAGATGGTGTTGATCTGTCATAATTTAGTATGAAATCAAAGGGCATCGATAGGCCAACCGATAAAACATTTGAGTCAGTCTATAGTTGGTTACTACGTGGATTTAAAGTGGATACAAGAGTGAACACAATGTCTCTATCCGTTGTAGTCAGTCGTGCAACGGAAGGATATTATTGGGAACTAATGCCTGTAGATAACACCGAGTCCTGGAGACGTTATGTAGAGATGGCATTTGAAAGGTCCTGGCCCCTTGTTATTTTTGTGGCATTGCATGAAATCGATAGCAGTGTTACAGTGCAAACAGAGGATGGTGAAGGTCCTAGCAATGCTGTGGAGAATGTTGGACCATCGATGCGAACTGGGGGTAACGAAGCAAGGTTGGAGGAGGCAATAGGCATGGCGGATGAGGGGGAGAGAATCGAAGCAATTGTTGAGGAAATGGAGAGGGAAGATTCTGAAAATGAGCTGGCGGAGGACAATGAATCATCGGACGAGGAGGAAGATGTACTGCCTATTGATTGGACAAAAGCCGATTTCTCTCAACTTGTTATCTTACAGGGGCAGCAAGCACGCTTTGAATACAAGGATAACGAGGTAATCCAAGGTGCCAGGTATGCGCATAAGGAAGACATGAAAGAGGCGGTGAAGCATTGGGCGGTCTCCTTGCATAGAGAGTTTAGGGTGGTGAAGTCTACCAACTGTGTGTATGACGTGAAGTGCACGAAGGATGATTGTCCGTGGCGCGTTCATGCATATAAGGGAAAATGGAATGACTATTGGAAAGTGAGCATTGTTGGTGAGCACACATGTTGGTTGCCAGGGGTTGATAAGTATCACCGCAACATCACCTCAGCTTTTGTTGCCGGTGAGATATACAGCGATGTGGTTTGTAACACGGACTTTGAACCGGGCTCCATTATTAGGCATATTGAAAACAAATTCAAGTATACTATAAGCTACTACAAGGCTTGGAGGGTAAAACAAAAGATTTTGGAGATGAGGTATGGCATATTTGAAGCATCCTATGATAACTTACCTCGTCTGTTAGGCACCATTGCTCAGAGAAACCCCAATACCTATTATGACATTCAGACCTTTCCGTTGTCTAATGACCCGAGCAAGAGCGTGCTGCAAAAAGCCTTTTTCTCGCTGGGTGTTTGCATCAACGTATTTGCGCACTGTCGCCCTGTGTTGTGCATAGATGGAACCTTCTTGACAGGCAAATACAGAGGTCAGATACTGACGGCGATTGGAGCCGATGGGAACAATCAGGTGTTACCTATGACGTTTGCATTTATCGAGAGTGAGAACACCGAAAGCTGGTATTGGTTCTTGGAGAGAGTTCGCTGCCAAGTCGTGCGTATGAGGCCCAATGTTTGCCTCATTCATGATCATCATGCGGGCATGTTGAAGGCAATTGACTACCTGCAGAATGGTTGGCCGGAGAGGGGACTTCCAGCTAGGTGGCATGATGTTCGGAGTAGGTGGTGCATGCGTCATATGGGAGCCAATTTCTACAAGCAATTCAAGAACAAGCACCTGATAGATCTATTTAAGAGGCTATGTGGTCAAAATCAGGAGAAAAAATTCAATGAGTTGTGTAGGAGGTTGGATGAGCTGACAACAAAGCAAACCGACGAGCAATCTCGTCGGCCACAGGATGACGATCCTCCAGTACCTTTTGGTCCATTACATGATGACCCGCCAACAATGAGAAGAAGGTCGGCATCATCAATACATAATTTCTCGCAGTGGATAGAGAATGAACCGAAAAAAAAGTGGTCTCTGTTGTATGACACTGACGGGTCTCGGTATGGTATAATGACAACCAACCTGGCCGAGGTGTACAACTGGGTGATGCGAGGAGTGCGAGGACTCCCACTGGTCGGTATTGTGGAATTTATCCTTCATGGCACTCAGGCATACTTCAGGGACAGATACAAGAAAATTGCCCCTTCGATGCAAGATAACAACATTGTATTTGGGAGTGTGGTGACAAAGTATATGCAAGATAAAATAGCAAAGGCTATGAAGCACAGAGTTATTCCCCAAGGTACCCAAATTCATAGGTACGAGATAATGTGTGTGGACAGGCGAAGGCGCGGCATCAACCGCGTTCAAGCTGTGTAGGAATGTGTGCTTCATGCGGAGGGCGGTTGCAGTTGTAGCTGCATGAAGCCCAAGCTTAGACATCTGCCTTGCTCACACGTACTTGCAGCAGCTGAGGATTGTGGCATACTTCCTGATATCTATGTGTCACCCTACTATAGGAAAGAAGCAATATTTCATACATGAAAGGAGGAGATATATGGGTTCGGGATATCTGGATCTTATACAACTTTGAGGCCACAGGTGTTCTACATTCCAGATCCGTCGAAGTTAAGGCTGAAAAAGGGCCGGCGTCAATCGAGACGCATCAGAAACGACATGGACGAGTCAGAGGCAGGGGGGAGGACTCTACGGTGCAGCAAATACGATGAGCGCGGGCATACTTACAAGAAATGCCCGAAGAATTTGCAATCTCCAACCGTCCCAGGTTCTGATCTATCTGGACAGGCAACCGATGACCGCCGTCCATCGGGAGAAGGAACAACAATGAGGCGACCACGTCCTAGGCGTTCTCGTGCGGCGACTACGTCATCCGCTGGCGATGCAATGACTTGATTATTCCTGTCAGCCTTTTAGTCTAGCGGTGATTCAATTGATGTAGTATTTATAATGTTGTTGTCATTTGTCATGTGTGTAATATTTATCCTTGTGAGACATGAACTATTGTAATGCTGTTGTCATTTGTCATGTGTGTAATATTTATCTTTGTGAGACATGAACTATTGTAATGTTGCTATCATTTGTGTAGTGTACCTTTAGCGTTACGAATTACCATTGTAATGAACAATTTGTGTAATGTTTTTTCTTTATCAATTGCTTATTTGTAATCACTCTTATGTATGCAGGTATGGCGGACGAGACACCAGCTCTCCTTAGTAGGGCACTGGACAGGAGCCACCGTTCGTACTTGTCGGCGGTGCAAGGTGCGCAGCTTACCACCTTTCGTCCACGCCCGTCGTGCGAGTTGTTGCGGGCCGATCCGTGACACGTTCCGTGGTATGATAGAGCTTAATTACTTGATGACATTTTTTGGCTATTTGGAAATATGTGGTACTAATGTTGAACTCCACGTTACGCAGGTTGCGTGAGGCAGGCCTGATAGCGATATGCAGGCTTGTTAAGGCGGGGCGGACGAGAACGACCCGACCAAGCGTTGGGATACGGTCCGGTCACTGCTGGCTGCTTTGGTAGATCGGTGGCGACCGGAGACGCACACGTTCCATCTCCCCTGTGGGGAGATGGCACCTACGCTGCAGGACGTCGCGTACCTGCTTGGGCTTCCACTGGCCGGGGAGGTTGTTGGCCCAGTGGATGGTGCTGGTGGCTGGAGGGAGGATATCATGGAGCGATTTGCTCCCGTGATGAGGCTACCTGGGCTCCCTGGAGTTGCTCCCCCGAACATGTACACCACCGTCGGGCCTACGAAGGCTTGGCTGCTGCAGTTCACAGTAAGTTAACTTTACACTTTTTAGCATTTTTAATTTTTTTTAAAGATTTGCAAAAATAATTTTAGGTTTCAAAAATTTGCAAAACTAATAATGCTTATTCGACACTTTAAATGATCTTAAATAAAAAAATTGTTAATAACAAAGTTGTAGATCTTCGTGAGATCTATAACTTTCATATAAAGTTTATCTCCATTCGATATCGTTTAAAATATAGATATGAGATTCTTTTAAATAGGTTTTAGATTTTGTAACGAATATTTGGATATCTAAACGATCTTAAATGAAAAAGTTGTTAACTATAAAGTTGTAGATCTTTTAAAAAACAAAAATTAAAAATGCTAAAAATTACACTTTGTTACTTTCCTAGAAATCTTACGAGTTTTAACATCGTTTGCTTTTTGTTGTAGACCGACCAGCTTCACCCCGACGCCGACGAGTACTCGCTCAGACGGTCCTTAGAGGCGTACCTACTGTGGATGTTCGGCTGGGTGATGTTCACCAGCACCAACGGGCACGCAGTAGACAGGGGCCTAATCCACTACGCCCGGGCGATCACGGATGCGGAGCTAGGGGCCGTGCCGCAGTGGAGCTGGGGTTCGGCAGTCCTCGCAGCCACGTACCGTGCGCTGTGCGAGGCCTGCTGCAAGACGGATCCTGGAGCGATTTTCGCGGGCTGCCCTCTGCTTATTCAGCTCTGGGCAGCTGAGCGGTTCGCGATCGGCCGACCGATCATCGACACCGCTGCGTACGCTTCAGGACCGGCAGCCGACCACCCAGCCGACGGGCCGACGATGGGCACGTACTGGTGCCGCCGCAACGTAAGTACAAATTGTTTTCATTTCAAATTTCAGATTATGTGCGACTGATGTTCTGACGAGTTGGTTCTCCTTGTGTCGCAGCGCTGTTACGCCCACGTCCAGGTCAGACGGAGCTACCCAGAGTTTGTCTTCCAGTTCGACCGTCTGCAGCCTTCGGACGTCGTCTGGGAGCCCTACATGCACCACGTGGTCGCGGAGAGAGCACCTCTAGGTCTGTCTGCCTTGTGCACGCGTGACGCGGCGTACTGGTTGACGGTGGTGCCGTTGGTTTTCGACATCTTCGTCAAGCCTCACTGCCCTTACCGTGTTATGAGGCAGTTCGGACTGAGGCAGGGCTTTCCAGTGAACGTACCGATACCTGTCGCGCCCCAGGACCACCAGTGAGTATTTCTCTTTCACCTTTACTATTGTTATGTCGACTACGCGCGGAACGTTCGATGACTATTATGTTCTTTGCAGGTTGACTCGACGGGGACAGCACGCAGGGACACTGTGGGCACCTCGGATCTTGCCGTACGTCGAGGACTGGTTGGTAGCCACCGAGGAGGTGATTGCCGAGGTCCACCCACACTCGGAGGAGAACTACACTGCCTACCTTTGGTGGTACTTGTCGCGCACACGTGCCCGCGTCACCTTCACCGCGGCAGCTCCACAGCTACACCAGGCAGGCGTCAGGGACACCTACCCCGTGCACCGTGACCAGGAGTACTTCCTGGGGGTACGTCCATGTTTCTCGGACTTCTTGTTTTCGTACTACGCGGTTGGTACATATGAGACTGACAAACCTAATTAATAATGATTCCCGTAGGTCGACGCTGCACGCGCCATGAACGCCGACATCAACGCGGTGATGCGAGGTTGGACGCTGGACTGCACCTGAACGACGTTGAGCAGAGGTTGACGTTCGAGCGGATGCAGACGAACATGCATTCGATCTTGCACGTCCTCTCTTGTCGTTCAGCCGTGGACGCGGTACCTCCACCGGCAGCTGCTGTTCCACGTCCACGCGGCCCGACACCAGGATCGACATCGCACGGTGCTGGTGCGTCCACAGGTTAGTTCCGTACCTTCTCACTATGCAAAACCTTCGCCATGTTATTACAAACTGAATGTCAACTAGGTCCGACGCTGCCGACAGGACACTCTGCTGGAGCGAGTGGATCGTCGATCCTTCGGCCGTTCGCGACTCCGCCCAGCACGTCGGCCTTTGTTCAAGCGAGCGGTTCGTCCGTCCCTCCTCCCTTCAGTCAGCTGCCAGGTGAGCAAGCGTCTTCCGATGAGTGCTACAAACGTACTATTCGGGCGGAATGTTGCTTAACTTTTGACATCTGCAGGAGGATACTACCCGGCGGGGATTTTCTGTTCGGGCGAGTCTTCGTCGCAGGCGGGCGGGTCCGGTGCGGGCGGGTCTGGTGAGGGCGACGACTTCGACGACCTGGAGGACCCAGAGCAGGACGTTCTCGGCGCCTCTCAGCTTGGTGGAGCACCACCACCACAGAGCCAGGAGCAGCCGCAGCACACGCCCACACCAAATGTCCGCGCTAGTCGTGCCGTGCCCGCTGAGAGGCTGACGTACTCTCAGGGGCACATTAGGAGGGGTAGGGGTAAGAGGCCTCGCCAGTAGGCTACTAGTGGTACATGTTTGTAATATTTACAGTTAGTAACTTTGTGTTACCTCTTTGTATATAACTCTATTCGATCGCCGCACTCATATGTCACGAAAACATTTCATGTCATTCGCTACATCTACTCAACGAAACGACGAAAAACTTTCGGCGCGTAACAGAGGGCTACGATTGGTCGCTATCAAAGTAAGTGAATGCGAAACACAAACGGAGTACAACGGCGAGAAGGGAAGGGAAAATGGAAGACACGCGAAATAACATTTCAAGTTCGTTAGTTCGCTACACGTTGCGAGGTTGTAATGTACGCAACATTATTCATCGATACACCATACAACTACCAACTCGTGCATACTACTGAGTGCAACGAGGCCACTTTCCCTTCCTCTGCGCATCGGGATTCTCCTCCATTGCTGCCTTCGCTCGCCGCGCACGCTCAAGCTTCTGCTCACGCTCCTCCTTGTATGCAGCAACACGCCTCCTTTCCGCCTCAGCCTTGTGCTCTTTTTCTGCGACCTCCTCCTTGCGTCTCTGCTCTATCTTCTCCTTGCGCTTTGCATCCCATCTACAATTTATCCGTTGCATGTTTCATATTACAAGTCGTTTCGATTTTTTTCAATCAATCTTTTTAAAAGTTTAATCAAGTTTATAAAACAAATTGCAACATTTATATTATCAACTTAGTTTTATTATATTTAACGTTACATATATTTTGATAGTTTTTTATGTTACAAATATTGTTATATTTGTATAACCTTACTTACATAAAGTAAAAATAGTTTAACTTTATAAAAATTCAAAAATCATCCTTTTTACAGGCGGCCCCCTGCCGCATAGGCAAAAATCGCCCTCTGTAAGGGCGGCAAGGGGGCCGCCTGCAAAATTGCCAGGGCGACCGCCCTTTTGTAGGCGGCCCCCTGTGGAACAGTGAAAAAACGCCCTTGCCGAGGGCGGCAAGGGACTTTTTTGCAAAATTGCAACGACGCGGCAGACGGCACCCAACGGCCGTCTGCCACGTCGAAAAAATCGCTCTCTGGGAGGGCGATTTTTAGAACTCGCCCTCCCGGAGGACGAGAGGAGATTATTTCTGCAATATTTTGAAACGGAAAATTATTTTTGCAAATCTTTAAATAAATAAAATTAAAAATGCAAAAAATTCCCCATTGAACGTGTCAAGCCCTCCATGGCTCCACCAAGGAGTCTGACAGTTTTTTTTAAAAAATTTTTGTCACTTACATGTGGCCCCTCGAGTCTAATCACGATTTGAGTTGCCACGCCAGCAGACGCAGCTTACCAAACCACCCAAAAATGCGATATACCGAATTTAGAGTTGAGGGATACGATTCGATCAAAAAAAATAATTGAAGGATACAAAATAGACTTATTTCAAAAGAAAAAAGAAAAAACATCCATTTTACCTATCTTAAATGGACCAAGTTTGATTCACATCTCTTAACCACAAAATCATATATATATATATATATATATATATATATATATATATATATATATATATATATATATATATATATATATATATGATCTTTTAACTATTAAAATTGAATTAATTTATCTTTTCAGGCAGTTTTGATGAGGGTTTTGTTCTACGTGTCATTTTGATCTGGTCTTTTATGTGACATGACACTTACGGAGTACATACCATTCCAGTAGATTTTTTTTAAAAAAAAGACAAGACCCATGTGCAAGTCTCTTTGAAAATTGCAAAACCATGTCAAAAGAAATTGGCATTCCATCCGATAAGTTATTTTAATACATATACCCACCCACTTAGTTTTATTGCGAAACCATCCCAGTATACACGTGATTAACCGAATCAGTTTGTTATCACTGATATACATTCACCACACGCTAAGTTAGCCGAGTCAATCTTGTCCAAGTGTTTGCATTAAACTTATTTTTCATGTTTGATTGAATTTTTTTTGCATATAGCGGAACTCAATGTGACGATGTTTAAGCTGTCATCAGCAATTCTATTTGTGAAATCTAAAAAAAGTCAAGACTATACTTTACAAGTATTTAATTTTGATAAAAAATAAATTGACGGCTCATATTTTATGAAAACATGTTAATTTGGTTAAGCATGTGCACACTGGGATTGGTTTATTCAATACTGAGTATATGGGTGAGTATTTGCAACAAAATGACTTATGTGGTAGAATATCAAGTTTCAATTGACTTATGAGATGGTTTCGTAATTTTCCTCTGAAAGAGATAAAATAACAATGGACCCACGTGTCATCCTCTTCCACGTTCCCTCCTGGTCTCCTTTCTTCCCCCCTCTCTCCACGGGGCCCACGGGGCCCATCCGCCCATGTAAGGATCCCAAGTAGTACAAGCTTTTACAGTGCAAGTCGTACAAGTCGTTTTTCCCTACAGGTACGTACAAACTTTGAGACCTGTCTACGGTCCATCTCGTGAGGTATTAGAGTAGGAGACCGGGTTGATTGCAACCCCAGCCTTCAACTCCAACGCACCCCGACTCGCACGTATACGCCACCATGCACATATGCGTGCAATACGTGACCACTGAAAAACCTCGGATCGATCGATCAGCCAACGTACGTACGTACGTACGTATATATATACGCGTACGTGTTCCGCCCGTGTTTCCTAGGAGTTACTTAGGGTGAGTTCTTTACCAACTTTCCTAACTCACGTCTCTTTTCTTTCGCGCGCATGCTTTTCAAACTGCTAAACGGTATGTTTTTTTGCAAAAAGTTTTCATACGAAAGTTGCTTAAAAAAAATCAAATTAATCCATTTTTTTAAAAAATAGCTAATACTTAATTAATCATGCGCTATTTTCCGTGCGCTTTGCCTACCTTGGAAGCAGCAACAAATGAACAAAGCCTTGGTCGCTTAATTAGTTAGTGCTCTCGCTCGTCGCCGGCCGGCCCGGCCGGCCCGGCCGCCGTCCGTCGCATCACATCACCCATGCCGCTGCCGTCTTGCAAGTCATGCGGCCGCGGGGCCGGTGTCATCGGCGTCGAGATCGATCGAGCACCCCGGGCACGCCACTCCAGCGTCGCCTCCGCCGTCACCTTCGGACGACTACTATGCGCCGCTGGGAAACAAGGTCTTCCGCTAATATTTTGATATATTAAATCTAACATTAAATATATTTTAATAATATATTTGTTTTTATTAAAAATGTTAGTATATTTTTTTATAAATTTAATTAAACTTAAAAATGTTTGAAGAAAAAAATCAAATAATTTATAATATAAAATTATAATATAAAATGAAAGGAATATATATATAATATCAGACAGATCGATGCTGCTTGCAGAGTTCGTTAAATTCGTCTGACATATAGTACATGATGTGCTTGATTACTTCCTCACGGGGCATAACACATCTTAATAACTCGATCGATCTCTGCCTCTTAACTTTCTGAATCTTCGTAAAGAAATTCTGCCTCGGTTTGATTTTCTATGCGTTTCCAGGAAAAAAAATACGCATGTACATGTAACCTGTGCAACGATGCTACAAGTAGTTAACCCTGGACTAATTTTATTATACCAAACAGGGCATTTAATTTGTTCAACAAGTTCCTTATATGTGGACAATTGGGCACTTCCTTCATGATTCAAAACAAAATTTACTTTAGGTCATATTTAATTATCGATGTTTTACTTTGAATCATATTTTAACCAATATGTTCAAAGCAAAAAATTGATAATAAAAGATGATCCTAAGTGAAATTACTTTTTTTTTATCAGTGAAGCACTTGCTAACTGAAACTTTTTTTATTATTTTGCTGGTTGAATTGATGCAGGGACTGATGCTCTTGCTGTGGCTGTATTTGTTCGATTGCATGAGAACATATGTGACCAACTACATTGGCGACGGAGACTCGTGGTTTACTAAGTTTGTTTTGTTTGTTGTAGCCGTGCCCATGGCTGACCATTTTAGCATCTTCGTGTGGCTATGCCTTCGGGTCCCTATGCCCGGATGCAGCCCACTTGAATGTCCAAAAGATTATAATTAAGTGGTAAGTTTTGAAGTTAATTATATATATAAGGAGTTATTTATGCAGTTGTACACGCTATGCACCAATCTCACTGTCATGTCTACAGAGTATATAAAAGAGTCCATGCTAATATGTGTCACATTCATCCAAAATCTTTTATATTTTAAAACGGATGAAGTAATTAATAAGATGTAGAAGTTACATGTTTGTTTTTTCTTTATGCATTCATCTTTTTTTTCTCGAAGCGATCGACATGTTTATGAGTATATAAAAGAGTCCATGCTAACATGTGTCACATTCATCCAAAATCTTTTATATTTTAAAATGGATGGGGTAATTAATAAGATGTAGAAGTTACATGTTTGTTTTTTCTTTATGCATTCATCTTTTTTTTTTCTCGAAGCGATCGACATGTTTATCCATTTTGCCACATCGATGATATATGCGAACTTGCTAAATTTCATTTGGCCTGCATTTTTATTAATCAAAACTTGGGTAGTTACAATTAAATTCAAGAAATAAATACGGTTGAGGGGAACAAGAACACTTAAATATTACAGGTTACAAAAAGACGAAGGTGACTACTAAAGTTCCTAAAATACCATAAGATGAGGTTTTGCGCATTATCAGAGTCACTCTAGGATGCTTATCCTCGCCATTTACATTATTAGGAACGTTCCATACTATCACCAGCGAGAAAATTTGCCATAATGCTATCGCTGGAAATGGTTTTCGCTAGAATCCCATCTCGTAAGTAGAATTCGTTAGAATGCCATTCTTAAATGGTGACAATATGCTAGAATGTCTTTTGTGCTGGATGCTATCGTCGGAAACGGTTGCGCCGGTTGCCCCAGCTTCATGCGTTGCTTGCGCGCGTCCAGGCACCTGTCAACGCCGGCGCCGTGGCCGTGGCCGTGCTTGTCAGACTGCCGCGACACCAACAGCCTCTTCACAAGGGTTAAACCGTTAAACGCTACCAGCTTCTGCCGTTAATCATCGGCATCGAGCCGTCCACACAACGGCAATCGATGTTCTAGGCTTCCAGCTAGCCGGTGTCGATTAGGAGTATTTAGCATCTAAAATTATTTCTGAAGATCCAGTCGTAGTTGTGGCTTGAGATGTTTGGGAAGCTGATAACAGACAAATGATTTTGCATCCCTTCTAATTTAGCGGCTGGTGTCTAATCTAATCTTGTATTATCTTTCCTAACCAATTGTTTTTACTCCTTATTAGTTCTCTGTTAGATAGCTAGATAAATTCGGATCAGGCATGGCTGATCTCCATCACGTGCAGTAACAAACTGGTTTGTTATAGGTATGCATCTGTTAGGTAGTTTGTTACTACATGTATCGTTTTCTTCATGTAATGCGGCTGGGATTGTTTCCTGGCTGCGCACCTTCTGTACAAGCCACGACGGGGACTTTTCCCGTCTGATATAACATGCAATCGACGCACAGCACGAGTGCGATCGCTTCTGTCCAAATCTTTCCACATGGTATCAGAGCACTGATCCAATCTACTCACATATCAGATCGATCTCCATGGCGTCGTCCTCAAGCACGGCAGCCACCAATCTATTGCAAGGCCACCCAATCTCTGAGAAGCTTGGGAAGGTGAATCATGCCCTCTGGAAGGTGCAGATAAGCGCCACCGTAAGAGGAGCACGGCTACAAGGGCATCTCACCGACGCAACAAAGAAGCCGGCGGCTGAAATCAGTGTTACCACTGATGGCGCTACTGTCAAGAAGCCCAACCCGGCGTTCGACGACTGGGAAGCCACTGACCAGCAAGTTCTGGGATTCCTTCTCTCATCTCTAACGAGGGAAGTGCTCATGCAGGTTGCTACATGCGACACCGCAGTAGAAGCATGAGTGCAATCGAAGGGATGTACTCCACACACACTCGAGCACGTTCGATTAATACTCAATTCGCGCTCACCAACACAAAGAAGGGCAACATGACAACTCCGAAGTACTTTGCCAAGATGAAGTCTCTTGGAGATGAGATGGCAATCGCTGGAGGCCATCCCATTGATGAAGAGGAGCTAGTTCAGTATATAATTACTGGGCTTGAAGAAGGATACAGCGAGGTGGTATCGGCTGTGTGCGCTAGGGTGGAACCGATCACTGTGAGTGATTTGTACTCCCAGGTGCTCAACTTTGAAGCGCGTCAAGCCATTTACCGTGGCGCACATGAAGGCACGGTGAATCTCGCCAATCGAGGAGGCTTCAACACCGGAGGGAGCAGTGGTCGTGGTCGCGGTAACACTAGTGGTGGCCGCAGTTGTGGCAATCCAGGAGGAGGACGCAGCCGTGGTCGCGCATTTGGCGGATCTGGTGGTGTCGACAAGAGGCCCACATGCCAAGTCTGCTTCAAGCGTGGTCACACGGCGGCAGATTGTTGGTATAGGTATGATGAGGATTATGTCCCTGATGCTAAACATGTTGCAGCTGCAGCCGTAAACTCCTATAGTGTTGACACAAATTGGTACATTGACACCGGAGCCACTGATCATGTCATGGGAGAATTGGAGAAACTCACCGTGAAGGAGAAGTACAATGGAGGTGAACAGATCCACATCGCAAGCGGTGTAGGTATGGATATAAGTCACATTGGTCATACAGTTGTTCATACCCCAAATAGTCGTAATATCCATCTAAAAATGTGCTATATGTACCTCAGGCTAAGAAAAATCTTATGTCTATACATCGCTTAGTTGATGATAACTCTGCTTTTCTTGAATTACACCGTGACTATTTCTTTCTTAAGGATCAAATCACCAAGAAAACTCTTCTTAAGGGAAGATCTTGGCGCAGGCTGTACCCTCTACCACAATCCTCCTTGAAGCAAGCCTACAGCGCCATCAAATTATCCTTGGACCGGTGGCATCATCGTCTTGGTCATCCCTCCATCTCTACTGTTAAGCAAGTAGTCAATAAATTTAGCCTTCCTTGTTCAGATTTGTCTAGCGAGTTAGTTTGTAATGCTTGTCAACAAGCAAAAAGTCATCAATTACCTTTTCCTATTTCATCTAGTATTTCTAAACATCCTTTGGAACTTGTTTTCTCTGATATATGGGGTCCTGCTCCAGAATCTGTTGGATGAAAGAAATACTATGTTAGTTTTATTGATGACTTTAGTAAATTCACTTGGATCTATCTTTTACAACATAAGTCTCAAGTGCTTGAAAAGTTTAAGGAGTTCCAAGTTATGGTAGAACGATAATTTGATAGAAAAATTCTTGCTATGCAAACTGATTGGGGAGGTGAATACCAATCTCTGAATTCGTTTTTCTCTACCATAGGCATAGTCCATCATGTGTCATGCCCACACACTCATCAACAAAATGGCTCAGCTGAGAGAAAACATCGCCATATAGTTGAGATTGGTTTGTCTCTTTTATCTCATGCATCTATGCCTTTAAAATTTTGGGATGAAGCCTTTCAGGCAGTCACCTATCTCATTAATCGAGTTCCAAGCAGAGTTATCAATAATCTTAGCCCTCTAGAAAAATTATTTCATCAAAACCCCGATTACTCTGCTCTCAGAGTTTTTAGATGTGCATGTTGGCCCAATCTTCGACCATATAATAGTCATAAACTACAATTCCGTTCCAAACGGTGTGTTTTTCTTGGGTTTAGTAATATGCACAAGGGATTCAAATGCCTTGAGGTATCAACCGGCCGTGTATATATCTCTCGTGATGTGGTTTTTGATGAATATGTTTTTCCTTTCCCCGAGTTACATGCAAATGCCGGCGCTCGTCTTCGTTCTGAGATCCAACTCCTCACTCCAGATTTATTTTTCCCTGTACGATCTATGGGGCATGAACAATTGATGCATCATGAGACTAATCCATTGCCTGATAACACTTCTGATTTTTCTGATGCGTCTAATGAGCAAAATGGAGCTGATGCAGTACACCCAGGCGACACAGAAAATCCCACTGTGGAAATTATGGGTACCGGATACCCACTCGGCTAGCTTATCTGACTTACCATAGAGGATAGGTTATGTCTCATGATTATGTAAACCGACTATGACTTGGGTATTATGTTACCATTGAGATAAGGTAATGACTCATAGTTCAAAGTTGGTAAGATAGAGGAGTCCGACTTAGAATATGAGTGGATCTCCGACTTGTAAACTCCCCCTCCGAGACTATATAAGGAGGGTAGGGGTGTCCCTTGAGGGATAGGTTGATAGACAAAGACACAAGTACACGAGTACACAAATCCACGAAATCAAGAGATCAAGAGATCAACAAACCACTCGGCGGATCGAATCCCCGAAACAGGAGTAGGGTATTACCTCTCGTTAGAGAGGGCCTGAACCTGTCTAAACCTCTTTGCATACTAACCCATCGTGTTTGGCGCTTGACTGCTACCCCCAGTTTCTTATTGCCGAAACCAAGTTTCGACAGTTGGCGCGCCAGGTAGGGGTTCTGCGTCAAGTTTTCTTCTTCATCTCGCCGACTAGCGCGATGGGATCTTCATCAGGCATCGACGACTTCGCCTTCGCCCCTAGGCAGGCGTTCCGCTCCGGCAGCCTTGACTTCATCACCGACAAATTTGGCAAGACCTCTCTCCTCGACTCGGATTCGAACCAGTCGGGAGAGGGAAACCTCGCGGCGTCGTTTGGGTTACCAAACGACGCTAAGACCTACCACAATCTTCTATCTTCCGAGTTGGAATCGATCTACTTGGGAGAATCTTCTTCATCATCATGCCGCGGTCCCAGCTCTAGAAAAATCGCCGCCATGATTCAACCACTCGAATCGCGCTCATCTACCGAGATTGCAGACTACCTCAGCTCTTCCAACTTCGACGACCTCTACGACATCTCCACGAACGACTTCGACTACGATTACGCTCCGGAGTTCTTCAACATCCTCATGGCCAAAGTTGCCGAGACCGACTCAGCCATGGCCTGTAGGATTGCACAAGAGGAACGAGCCAAGACCGACATCATCTTCACCGTCGGTCATCTTCGTCATTGTCGACTGGTTTCTTCGCCTCCACGAGGATTCTGTTGCCAACTGGTGTTTTCACTTTCATGGCCGTGCATCTTTGTCACGTTGTTGGGAACCGTCGGTCGCCTCCACGCTGCTTTTTTGGTTGGTGTCTTGGTCGCCGTTGATGGATGACATTGCCCCTAGATAGGCCACCTCTACCGTCACCGGTGGAAATATCAAAAAGCTAAGTCATCATCAATTTTCTTCTTTATATGATATTTTCTTTCTCTCATCAATTTTCTTCTTTATATGATATTTTCTTTCTCCTCTGCCTCACTACATCAACTGGTCCTCCGTTGAGCAGTGAGTCGGGGGCTACAGATGTTATATCATATTTTTGAGTTAATTTTTCTAATATTTATCTTGATTGCTTGCGACATAATCCGAGTAAAAAAAAGTGCTGATCGAGTTGTGCAACTCTATTTTCCCTATGCTTTCCATTTGGTTTGTCGATGGATAGTTGCCTTTGGGCTGAATCCTAGCACCCGGGAGCTCGTTGGATGGAGTGTATGACGCAAGGTGCTAAGTATTACTCGAAAGAAATCAAAAGCATAAAGATAAAATAATTTGTTTTCTGCTCTAAACAATTATGAAAGTACCCGAGTAGTAAACTCTGATATGTGAAACTTTGTTCCATTAATGACGAACTCATATTAATGACTAGTCGGGCAGAGTGTTTAAATGTGAGGAGTCATCTACTCGGGGAAATCAAAACCAGCAAGAGGAGAAATACATACTTATAAATATTTTAAAATACTTGAATTTTCCCCAAGTACTATGTTTGCATCAGGTACTACTCATCCTACGTGTTTATACTGCAGGATCGATCAATTATACATCATCGTCGGCATGCCTTCGTCGCCGCCGACTGGTGCCTTCGCCTACACGGTTGAATGATGATATCACCGTTGTTGGGCGTGTACGACTTCATCCTCGGCCTGCCTTCGCCGCCGCCGACTGGTGTTTTCCGCCTACACGGTTGATTGGTGACATCACCGTTGTTGAGCGTCTACTACTTCATCGTCGGCCTGCCTTCGCCGCCGCCGACTGGTGTTTTCCGCCTACACGGTTGATTGGTGACATCACCGTTGTTTGGCGTCTACGACTTCATCGTCGGCCCGCCTTCGCCGCCGCCGACTGGTATTTTCCGCCTACACGGTTGGTTGGACACATCACCGTCGTTGGGCATCTACGACTTCATCGTCGGCCTGCCTTCGCCGTCGCCGACTGGTGTTTCCGCCTACACGGTTGATTGGACACATCACCGTTGTTGGGCGTCTATGATCTCATCATCGGCCTACCTTCGCCGCCGTCGACTGGTGTTTCCGCCTACACGGTTGATTGGTGACATCACCGTTGTTGGGCGTCTACGACTTTATCGTCGGCCTGTCTTCGCCACCGCCGACTGGTGTTTCCGCCTACACGGTTGATTGAACACATCACCGTTGTTGGGCGTCTTCGACTTCATCGTCGGCCTGCCTTCGCCGCCGCCGACTGGTGTCTCCGCCTACACAGTTGGTTTTCACGCCACCGTTGTTGGGCGTGTACGTTTTCATCGTCGACTAGTTTTATTGCTTCTACTTCGCAAGCTTCGCTACTTCACCAACCACGACGTCTCCAAGAGACTCAACATGACATCCTCAATGTGTATCTTCACTCAAGCAATGACTACTCAATGACAAGCTATAGTTCTTGACTCTATGATCAGTTGTTTCCCAACTAAGCATAGAGTCGGGGGGCTACACAAATACAAGACTCAAAATCTTCGCTCCAGAGCAAGCTTTCTACTTCAGCGACTCCAACATTTTCACCGATAACTTTGGCTCTCAGTTGATGCTACAGTCTACTCCAAGTTTTTCAGATATCAAGTTCAAGATTTAATTTATATGTCATGGAGTTTGGAGTTCTTCGCCACACACATGCTAGCGTCAAGGAAACTACTTGGGCTTCGATATCTTCTCAACAATTTGATGGATTATTATCATTGATGTTACCATCGGCACCATTACTTGTTCCTCCGTGGATCTCCTGCTGCGGATCATCTTGATAGACGCAACCGGTGCTGATGAGCATTTTCGTCTTCATCGTCCGGCTATCTCCGTCGTTGCCAACTGGCGGTCTCGCCGTCATTGCCGGCCTGCATTGTTGCTGCTGATGTGCGTCTTCATCTTCAACACTGACTTGCCTTGGTCGTCGACGACTGGTATTCTCTCCTTCAAGACGACCATCTCTACTGCCGCCAATCGTCATTACTGCTGGTCACGTTTATCACCGCCGACTATTTTCTTCGTCTCCATGGTTAGTGGATTTCGCCATCGCTGTTGATGGGCAACTATGTCTCCACCACCGACATCTTTGTTACCTTTGATGGGCAATTTATCTTCACATTGGTGGACTCGCTTCCGTGCCGATTGCATCAGTTGCTACCAATGGATAACTTCAACTGCGACAGAAGGATAAGTGACATGCTCGAGGGCTTACTATCTCTAGCATCAGGATCATACCTTCAATCTTCAATATTGGGCTTATTATGGATTTATGCAACATAAATGCATGACCGCGAGCTTATCTCCTATATTCATGGTCTGGATCAATCATAATTTTCCACAAGGGTCACAAGATGAGTTCTTGTGTCAGTCGGGATTCAATTATCAAATCTATTTTGACGCATCCCATGAGGGATAACCTTTTCAGATCAGAAGATGAAGCGGCAGGGAAGACTCCGGCGCTTCAGAGATTTTAGGGTATCGGTAAGCTTTCTCATGATTGGGCTGAGACCCATGAGAAGCTTACGGCCCATATTACAGGTGAGGCTTCACACGTGTCTCTAGGGACTTAAGCAGATTTGCTCTGGCAATATGCGCGTGTCTTACTGCCCAATACCTTTGAAATCCTTTCATATAGCAGTTACACAACTTGTTGAAACTTGGTATGATGCAACTTGGAAGGTGACAAACAGTAAAGTTTTTTATAACTGTCCTGGTAACTTATTTATAGGTTGCAGGAGCTGTTTGGTTTTTACAAAGCATTTGATTTTTTATTTATCAATGCTGATTTGCCACCTTGGTGTGCTCTTTTTATCAAGACCAATATTATGACAAGAGCTATTTAATATTTTGGTCGTATTTTTCAGATAACTGATAAATTTATTAACTCATATTTTCTATTCATGAGAATTGATTGAGCTGTATGTTCCGGGACGACTCGGGCACAACGACTCGGATAAGCATGAGCTTGCCGAGTGCTCGGATTTTTTACTCCTGAGGGTCGGCTGAGTATTTTGTTTTGAGATGACTCGGGTAAATTGACTCGGATAAGCATGAGCTTGCCGAGTGCTTGGATTTATTATACACTATGCCTTGATTATAAGGTTATGTGTTATATGATCTTTTATGATTGCTTTTGGCTTAGGCTAGGCATTTATTTAACTCAGGAGAGTATGATTATTATAGTTCTTGACTATATGCTTAGTTTGTTTAACTAAACACATAGTCGAGGGCTACACCTAATTAGGTGCATCAGTCGATGCACCTAAATATTTATTCTTAAGAAATTTCTGAGATGTTTTCAGCCCTTCACAGCCTTTCTATTGGATGATAAAGCACTCGGGAGACTTAGGCAGAGATGATGGAAGCACTCGGCGATAGAAGCACTTGGCTAAGGAGTCATTCGGCTATGTGTTATTCTGGTTCGAGGCGAAGTTATCTTGTCGACTGTGAAGGTCTCGGGGGCTACTGTGGAAATTATGGGTACCGGATACCCACTCGGCTAGCTTATCTGACTTACCATAGAGGATAGGTTATGTCTCATGATTATGTAAACCGGCTATGACTTGGGTATTATGTTACCATCGAGATAAGGTAATGACTCATAGTTCAAAGTTGGTAAGATAGAGGAGTCCGACTTAGAATATGAGTGGATCTCCGACTTGTAAACCCCCCCTCCGAGACTATATAAGGAGGGTAGGGGTGTCCCTTGAGGGATAGGTTGATAGACAAAGACACAAGTACACGAGTACACAAATCCACGAAATCAAGAGATCAAGAGATCAATAAACCACTCGGCGGATTGAATCCCCGAAACAGGAGTAGGGTATTACCTCTCGTTAGAGAGGGCCTAAGCCTGTCTAAACCTCTTTGCATACTCACCCATCGTGTTTGGCGCTTGACTGCTACCCCCAGTTTCTTATTGCTGAAACCAAGTTTCGACACCCACTGGTACAAGTGGCGATCCCGGCGCGTCGCATGGTGCCACTGCATCCGGTCGCACGGAGGCGCGCCCTCCTGATGCCAACTCCGACTCTGTAGCTGGGGGGACAGAACAGCAGCAACACCAGGCGCATGACACTAGTGGTGATACTGGTGAAATGGCTCCAACAGCTTCTGACTCAACATCAACAGAAGTTGATGTGACACAAGTTGGCCTGCGAACCAGACTTCAGAGTGGAGTTCGCAAAGAGAAGGTATATACTGATGGTACTATTAAATATAAGCATTCTTGGTTTACTGCTTCTGGTGAACCTACCAATGATTTAGAAGCTATAAAGGATAAAAACTGGAAAATGGCAATGGAATCTGAGTATGATGCTTTGGTTAAGAATAAAACTTGGCACCTAGTTCCACCTCAGAGAGGGAAAAATGTAATTGGCTGCAAGTGGGTATATAAGATCAAAAGGAAAGCTGATGGTACACTAGATAGATATAAGGCACATCTAGTAGCAAAGGGGTTTAAATAGAGATATGGTATTTATTATGAAGATACATTTAGCCCTGTTGTTAAAGCTGCCACTATCAGAATAATACTGTCTTTAGCTGTGTCCAAGGGATGGAATCTTAGACAGTTAGATGTTCAAAATGCTTTCCTACATGGATATTTAGAAGAAGAAGTATACATGTTACAACCACCAGGTTTTGAGGATCCTGCTAACCCACACTTTGTTTGTAAACTTGATAAAGCCTTGTATGGACTAAAACAAGCGCCTAGAGCCTGGTTCTCAAGGTTAAGTAAGAAGTTGATTGATCTTGGTTTTCAGGGTTCCAAAGCTGACACCTCACTGTTCTTTTTAAATAAAGGTGATATAACTATATTTGTTCTGGTATATGTTGATGATATCATTGTAGCCAGTTCTTCAGAGATGGCAACTACAGCTTTGCTTCAGGATCTAAAGGGGGAATTTGCACTCAAGGATCTTGATGACCTTCATTATTTTCTTGGAATAGAGGTAAACAAAGTTCAGAATGGTATTGTGTTGAGTTAGGAAAAATATGCAACTGATCTACTTAAGAAGGTTAGTATGTCAGATTGCAAACCTGCAAGTACACCTCTGTCAGTAAGTGAGAAACTCTCTCTTCATGAAGGTTCTTTATTAGGTCCTGATGATGAAACTCAATATAGAAGTATTGTTGGTGCTTGGCAATATTTAACTCTCACTAAACCTGATATTGCTTTCTCTGTTAAGAAAGTCTGTCAGTTTTTACATGCTCCTACCACTGTACACTGGATAGCAGTAAAAAGAATTCTTAGATATTTAAAGCAATGTACTCACCTTGGAATTGAGATTCACAAATCAGGATCTACTCTTGTTAGTGGGTTTTCTGATGCAGACTGGGCTGGTAGCTTGGATGACAGAAGGTCAACAGGAGGTTTTGCAATATTTCTGGGATCAAATCTGGTTTCCTGGAGTGCCCGAAAGCAAGCTACGGTTTCTAGATCTAGTACAGAGTCTGAGTATAAAGCTATTGCAAATGCTACTGCAGAAATCATGTGGGTACAAACCTTACTTGCAGAATTGGGAATTAAAAGTCCTAGGGCTGCAAAAATATGGTGTGACAATCTTGGAGCTAAATATTTGTCAGCAAATCCAGTGTTCCATGCCAGAACAAAACATGTAGAGGTTGACTATCACTTTGTTAGAGAAAGGGTAAGTCAGAAACTTCTAGAGATTGATTTTGTTTCAACTAATGATCAAGTTGCAGACGGTTTTACTAAGCCATTGTCAGTAAGGCTTCTGGAGAATTTCAAGAGCAATCTTAACCTTGTACGGTCAGGATTGAGAGAGGGCGTTAGCTAGTTAGATAAATTCGGATCAGGCATGGCTGATCTCCATCACGTGCAGTAACAAACTGGTTTGTTATAGGTATGCATCTGTTAGGTAGTTTGTTACTGCATGCATCGTTTTCTCCATGTAATGCGGCTGGGATTGTTTCCTGGCTGCGCACCTTCTGTACAAGCCACGACGGGGGCTTTCCCGTCTGATATAACATGCAATCGACGCACAGCACGAGTGCGATCGCTTCCGTCCAAATCTTTCCACATTCTCTGCATATGGCTGCTTTAATTCAGTTTGTTTTTGTCCTTGTCATTCTAAGCGCGATTCCTGTTCTTTCTTTTTCGTCTTTCATCAGTTCCCATGCAAGTATGTGTCACGAGACGTTGTGGGACACTGGAACACGGTTGCTCCGTGATTGCTATTATATTTTTTTTAGACATCGTCAATTTCTATATATTATGAAATAGCATCACGCTTGATTGTTTATCTACTGGCGCACGATACAAAGTGCTTACATATCAATATAACTAAAAATAATTACCTTCATTGATTATTATATGAGTTTTCTTACCATCCAACAGTTAGAGGTGGTACCGAATCCTGGTCGTTGGGTCAGGTCCGATCCAACGGCTGCCAGAGTTTGGTACCGCAAGGTACCATATCTATCCTTGAGTTGGTACTTCGCGATGAATAGAGGTGGAAGGGCAAGACTATAATTTTATGTGTCATGGATGGATGAGAGGATTAGATGGGCCGAAGAACCCTAGAATAGGATTTCCCTCTATCGACCTAGCCGCTGCTGCATTCCCTTGTTCCTCTTCCACGCCGCCGCTGTTCCCTTGTTCTTTTTCCACGCCACCGCCATTCTCTTGTCCCTCTTCCGCTCTGCCTCTCGCTAGCGACCATAATGGCTCTGCTCGTCGCTGTCGCGCGACCATTTTGCGCCCTGGCGCTGATGCGCAGCCTTGGAGCCCTGGATCAATGGGTGTCAGTAGTCCACGTCGGTGCCGCTCAGGCTTGCCCTCTCTCATCCACCGACGCCGCGTAGGCTTGGTCCCTCCCAACTACCGTGCGTTTATGGATCGAGCTGGGGGTGAAAGTTTGGCTACGAAATAGGTCCAGCTGCCAGCATGGAGGTTACATTGATGGGGGATGGAGGTTTGGGATGTTGCGACGTGGATGGATTTCCCAGGTTCATGGTGCGGTGACGCACATTCGAACAGTGAATGCTCTTTGGTATCAATGCTAAGAATTGCAATTATTTTTTCGCAAAATGGATTTGTTGATAGGAGTAGTAACACTGATTAGATTCACAATGGTCCTTAGAGATTTAGATACAAAGTAAGACATGTAATTTTCACTACTTTTCACCAACTTTGAGCTTTCCCTGATCTGTTGCTTCGGTTTGTAGTCGTTTAATTTCTTCATGGACTTCAATCACCTCATTCATTGTCGAATTTATGAGGTTCGATGCCACCTTAGCTCTGAAAGTAGTGGTTGTATCCTAAAATTAATAGGAGGAAGAAAATTAGAGGATTATTTTGTTGGTCATGTACAACAGACTGTACAGATTACATACCATTGCATGGTACATAGGGGATAGGTCTTTTCCATTCCAATGTTCCATGCAACTCAATGCAAACAAGCCACAGGACCAGCTGTCATTTTAATTAACATTTTTTAGTTTTCATTGAAATGTACAATAAATAATCAATTTCACCTGTAATTTTAATCATAATGTAAAAAGCATGAATATAATTAAATGTTGACCTGTCCTTCTGCTGAGGCACTTGCATTGGGCACAGAGACCAATTTGCTATTCTCTTATTCTTCCATTTAGTAGTGACGTCATCTTCTTGGTTGCCACATTGAAGAAATTTGTCAATTCCTTTTATCTGTGTTATACAATAGAGTTAGTAGATATGCCTCTAACAGTGAAGAAAAATGTCCGAATGGTTGTGTAACATACAGTCATTGTGAGATCCTTGTCTGCAACATAGAAGTTCCTATCCATACGTAGGGAGTTTAGGATTAGAATTTTTTTTCTTTTGGACCATTTAGAACAACAACATACCAGTGGTCTGTGTTTCTATTTAGTGGTAGGAAAATCTGCATAAAAAGGCATAGTTTATTGTATTTTTGTGCAAGATAAAAAATCTACATTAATTCTGCAAAAATTTACATAAGCTAGAAAATGTAGTACCATTTCATGCTCCAAATATCTTTTTGCAACATTAGTTCTTCTCTCATGATATCTCTTAGCTTTGAGTTCCTTTATTTGCACCATTTGATTTCCATATCTAGCAATGTGCTTCAGTTTCAAGGAATGCAATACCATTACCCCTTGGTGTGTCTGATTGCATATCTTTGATGATTTGTATGTATGCATCTATCACTTGAACAGCCAGTAAATGTTGGTATTTTGAAATATTTATACTAAGTGCATCTACATGAATAATGCTTACAATGCCGTTTAACCACTTGCCTGTCGATGGTGCTTCTGTGGGCTGAACTAGTGGCATGAGAGATTCAGAAAATAGGTTTATGCCTGCAATAGTTGATAATTTTGTGTCCTTAGACTTAGATATGTAACTGATGATTATTGCATCTAATGAGGTCAAGTCTTTCCGTTCCCAGCTGAATGATTGAGCCATTGCAAATGATTTTTTGTAATATGCGAAATCGGTTTGGGATTGAAATGTTGGGTTGATAACTGTTCCTTCCGAGCGTCTTAACCTTGCACCAATGGTTGAGGCATGCAAGAATGTAATAGATTTATTAATTGGGCATAAATACTGTAGTTTGTTTGAGATGCTGCTTTGCTTACTGGTTTACCTGTTTTATTTTAGTGTAGGTGTCATCGTCACTATCAATGACGTGTGGAGATTTAGCTGTCCCTTTTGTATGAATGCCAATGCAGTTGAATTTTGGTGCAAGTTGTCAGTTTGCTCAAAATTATCACTTGTCTCATTCTCGGTTAGTACTACTTCTGGTTGCACGATATGTTCTTTTGGAATCTCTGTTTGATGGCAACCACTGTTGAGTTGGTTTATTTTTTGGCTTACATCTTTCTTTATAGTTGTCGAGGTCGAAGGTTTGTAGATTTTGCTCTTGATGTCCTATATTTGTTAGAAATCGTCAACAATTCTTGTAATATATAATAAAAATTAAAAATTAAGATAGATAGTTATTACCTAAATATCTAATCTATTTTGCAAGCAAATACCCTCAATTGAAATTAGTTTGTTGGATAATTTGTTGTCAACGAACTGAAAACTTTTTTGCAACTGCAGGAGCTGATCCATAATGGCATTGAGTTTGGCTGAGGTTTCAACCTACGAAAAAAATGGTTATTTCATTACTATGAATAGTTATGCATAGTTTTGTTTAGAACAATTTTCTTACCTTTGGTATTTCATCCATCAATGCTTGCTGTGTACTTGTGTGACCTCCTTCTTGCTCTTCCGTGAATGGTTCATGTAGATTGTTGACCGTGCAATAGTCAAATTGTGAGTTCGATCCACTACTATATGCTTGTGCATCCTCAGTTTTGAGTTTTGTTCAGCCTCTTTGTCTTTGTGCGATGCTTTTTCTTCTTTAACGTCAGTTCGGTTTTGTGCCTGATCGTCACTCGTCTTATCCAAATAATCAACATGTTATAGGTGATCGGTCACCGGGATCACGACTACTCGTCTTATCCAAATAACCAACACAGTATAGGTGATCGGTCACCGGGATCACTACTACTCGTCTTATCCAAATAACCAACACGTTATAGCTGATCGGTCACTAGAATCACTACTACTTCTTTGATCGAAATTATGTCTTTGGCAGCAAGCATGATGTGTTTTATGTGATATGCAACAACTTATGTGTTGTCTATCACTTCTGTGTAATATACCCAATGCCTATCACTGCTTTAATATGCAGCGTGAGACCTGACTAAATGTATTATGCACTGCAAGTATTATGTGTAATGTAGCAAATATCGCTACCAGCTGCAACTTGTTTTAATGTCAGCCATAATGTTCACAAAAATTCTCTCACTACAATATTCTATCACTATGAAATTTTTAGCATGTAACGAATTATGGCGTCGGGAGAACACATCTCATAATACATCTTAGCATTTTGACAATTGAGATAGCACAAGGAAATCTCACAACACAATCATGCCATAAATTCTTTCGATCTCGGAACACAATCATGTCCCAGCTGACATAACAAGTACATGCAAAATGAATCCAGTGCACATTGAAACTTGATGATCGCAAAAGACAAAGATGCCAAAACAGCAACAAACCCATTCCAAATCCTTTGAATGACAAGCTTAAAACAGTACACAAACACTAACTTACAAGCTTCTAATCCATGAATATAAAATAAACAGTACCATAATTGAACATCGATCCATAAACAATACACAAATACTAACTGAACAATATGCCATTCATGAATCACAACTAAAATTTGCTTGCAAAATATAAAGTAGTCCAACTCCATCGAATAGGGACAAATCAAGTCATCTCTCTCACACATCTTCTTGCATTTTCCTGAAATTAAACACAATATATCTCAGCTAATTTTTCAGTGTCTACAAAACTCAATCACTATTTGCAAGAGAAAATTATGAACCACCTTATGTAAATTGGACATGTTCGGATTGTGTGACCACCAATACGGCAGTAACCACAACGCCTTACATGCTTCTCCATGAAACCTCTTAGTCTTTTAGTTGGAGCACCTTTAGGCACAATTTCCACAGGATCGTTGACCTTTTCATCACCCACAAAATCAGTACGCAAACTTTGAGCTACAACGTGACCACACAATGTCAAATCCATTCCTTCCATCCCATGATCATCAGTTTCAATGTCTAATTGTTCAAACATCTCCATTACCTTCAAAGTACTCTCCTCTGTCACTGAGCACTTGAATAACACTTCGATACCCATGCTACGCAACCTGCGAAATCTTACCATCTGGTCTGACCAACTTTAAATTTCACCATATCTGTCAGATGGAAATGCCATCTTTGCTTTTACTGTCCATCCTGTCGCTACACAAATGTCAAGAATGGCATCCATCTTCAAATAATTTAGAACTGCAAACATATGATCACATGGGAGACATTCACACTCAATTTTTCTGCAAGGGCACAACATACTCTTCAAGGATGACTCTACATACACACAATTCAATATTTTGATTCTATCTTAATTATCTTTCATAGAAATCACATGCTTAACTACATTGTTTTCATCTATAGCATCTATCACATTCCAGTCCATCGATTTAATAATCTCCAACTTCAACTTCTTGAAAACTATAGGTGTGAAAATACGAGCATCATCTTTCTCAATTAGACTAGCTTTATTAGGGGTGAAAGGGACAGATTGAGATGCTATAGAGTCTAGCTCCGCCTTCCTATGTCTCGTGACAAGCAATGGTCATCGTGCTCCACCAAACAAACTAAGCTCATTTTATGATCCAAATACCTATGAAGTTTTGAGTTCAGACTCTCACTACACTGGTTGCTTTTCACGCTAAGGAAAAACATACCTTTTGTGTATGCAGTAACCCATTTCTTTCTTAAATTGTACATCCTTGCAAGCCATAGGTGATCTTCACCCACTTTATGAGTAACCTTGAACACAATCCATCTCCTCTCAAACTCTTTTGGACCATAAGTACCATGGACTAGTGCTTGAAAATCTGAAAGCATATCAAGATGGAGATGTCTTGCCATATTTTGCTCAATATGCCAAGTACACAACCGGTGCTCACTATTAGACATCACAACTGAGATTGCTCGACGCATAGCATTATCTCCATCTGTGATAAGTCCTTTAGGATGCTTCTGACACATGCAATCCAAAAACTGCTTAAGAACCCATTCATATATTGCTACCCTCTCATCGGCAGCAATAGCACAAGCAAAAATGACAGTAGAACTTTTCAAACGACCATCCTTGTTTGTCTCGTACTCAAAAAAAATTCCATGTCATCCTTTTGCTTTGCTTGCATATACATTATAACATGATCTGCATCACCACCTAATATATGTTTTTTCTTCTGCCTAACAAAGAAATTGTACAGGTCCCTACTAACAAAGCCTGTGGCTTCAAAACCACCATGATGTCTCTCCATGACATCCATAACTTGATTTTGACATAAACCCACTTCTTTCAATTCCATCACATTTGCCTTTTGAGCATTGCTAATATTGCGGTGAGACCGGAGGAAAGCTACTTCATCACCTCCAGCCATAGGATGACTATGCTTGGCCACATACTTCACAACAAACCAATCACCCTTCTCCTTGTCAAGTTTAATCTCAAAAAGAACATTGCAACCACATCGAGTAAGTGCTATAGGTTCTCTAGTTCTGTTAGAAACTGTCATATAAGCGTCTTTCCTATGTCCTTCTCTAGAACATGTGTACTACCTATTGGTTACTGCACCTGTCACAGGATCACGCCTAGCAAAGTTCTTACTGACACTAAAACCTTTTTCTTTGGCATACCTATTATAGAAGATGAAACCTTCATTCTCACTGGTAAACCTCATAGAAGTCATCATTAAGTACTCCTCTTGCTCCTCTATGCTACTAAACTTGTTTGCCATCTCATCCCCCATGCAAAGCTAAAAAATGAAAAGAAAACCAATTATCATAACTAAGCTAAAACCAACAATCATTAGATGGACCAACCACACATCATAGCTTAGCAAAAACCAACAAAAACACCATTCACATACCTCCTAAGCAGAAGCCTGCAAAACCACCAAAAGCTTACGGGAGGATTTTGCGATGGAGGATGCCTGGGGGCGGCAAGGACGCTGTGAACAAAAATAATCTCCCAGTGCAAAGCCAGGGGATGGAAGTGGACGACGACACCTCCGCACCACCGACCGGAGGCGGAGGAGGACAAACTAGCGGTAGATGGCAGCGGCGACGAGGCGGCGAAAGCGGAGGAAGAGGCGGCGGCAGAGGAGTAGGCGCTGACAGAGGAGGAGGCGGTAGCGGCGGCGACAGATGAGGAGGAGGCGGCAGCGACGAAGGACGATAGGGGGAGTTGCGGATGGAGGGGATGAAAGCGGACTTGAATGTGTCGCGCGCGCGTGGGAAAGGACAAGCCGGAGAGCGAGCGCCACACCCTAATTTTTTTCCCGATCGTTGTTGACGAGACAACACGGCGGCCTGGGAGTTCTGCTTAGCTCCAGTGCAGGTCGAAATCTTGCTTTCGGGTTCAGGGCGTGCTAGTTAGTTTGATCCTGCAACCAACAAGATTAAACAATAAAGCTTTGTTAGATTACGATAGCCAATTGGCTGGTAAGCCGATGACGTATCGTAGAGACCTAACCGATGCAATTTGGTCAAATCAGCTGTAAGGTATACGGTAGAAAAAATAATAAAAACCCTAAACATGTTCCATCGGTTGTAGATGCAATCAAACATATAATCCCTAATTCAACTTTTTCTATGATACAAGCAAATGGTATAGATCGAACTCAATCGAGACAGTATGGATTGCTCATAACCTAGATCGGATGAATTAAAGATTATATGTGTTTATATCATAGCCGATGACACAGTATTTAGGTTAAGAGCGATACTGTATTGGCTATTACTCCGATACAACCTTATATAAGCATATTAATTTAAGTAAATATATTAAACAAGCATCAATCTCTGAATATGATGATCTGGCCAAGATTGAATACAAGTTTGATATATTTAAAAAAACTACAGATACATAAGGGGCAGATATAACATGAAAGGCAAGATTAAAGAGATTGAACTATGCAAAATAGTTATATCAGGTAAGATCGGCTGAAACCCCGATTCTACCCTTATTGGCAATCAATAAGCAGGTTAGTTTTTATGATTCTAAACACGACTTAGTAGGTCAAACCCAATTGATGTAACACTAAGTATGAAAAGAAGCATAAAATCTAAACAATCAAGCCCTTGTCTGATTTCCAGGGTGATGGATACCTTAACTAATCTAAACCAATAAAATAATTTAGCCGATACCGGCAAAACCCTAAAAAGGGTTTGGCCGATACAAGTAAACTGAACCATAGAGTTAGGTTAACTAAGATATATAATAGCCAGCGATTGCATAAGATAGATTAGAACATCTAAAACGACATCATAATCCACCGATACAAGCCACTGTGACAAGCCATACCTCTCACCGGAAGATCAAAGCCGATACACCCGACTCGAAACAAGAACTCGTCGAAAAAAGAAAAGTAAAATATTTGGCGATGCGCCGAAAGTGTGATTGATTGAAAACACCCTATCACAAGACCCTGGGCATATATTTATACCCAAAACATACAAACTTGTCCATATCAGACACAACTCAAACTTACCTAAGTTACAGAATAAACAAACAAGTCCCTAGGCGGACTCTTACCACAAATTTCTTAAAGAAAACAACTTATTATCCTAATTAATATATACAATTGCCTATCCCGGACTCCATCCTTGTTTGGCAAAATCTTTGAAGCTTCAATCTGAGTCCAACATAAACTCGAGGATATCTGTATCAACTGACCGAGTCCGATTCTGTATTGGCCGATACATTCTTCAGCCGATGCGCAGTCTATCTTTGGAAACGATTTATCCCCTCCAAATCCGCTTCGGTTTTATCTTCAACTCCGAATCTCTTTACCAAAATTTGCTATTAACAATCGTGCCCCTCCGGAATTGAACGGCCATATTAGTTTTGGTACCTACAGGTACTAGTACCTGGAGGTACAAATTGCTGGACTATAACAACTCTCTTATTATATTTTAGGATGTTTTTTGGCAATGGAGTAGATCGCGACTATGGTATTTGTAGAGTATGGGGATCGTTGGAACCAAGGTATACGTGAGACTGAGGTAAAAGAGACGGGAGACAGGGATTTTTATACAGGTTTGGGCCCCTTAACTGACAGGTAATAGCCCTACTTCTGTTGGCTGAAGCCGATGTTGCTCTTATATATCATAATCACACGAGCACAATATTTGAGAGAACCTAATCTAGTCATCGTCGACTTGGCGGCATGGATGTCCAATATGTAGTCGACGGCAGGGTAGTCTTCTTCCTCGAATATGAACTCGGCGAGATTGGGGGTAGTGCTAGATACCTCATGTCAGCTCTATGGCTCCAGATCGGTTCTGTCTAGGCTTGTCCCTCATGTTGGTGTGTCTTGGCTTCTATTGGTGTGCCCCTTCTCTCCTCCTAAGGAGTCTTGTATTTATACCCACAGATGTCTCATTGTCCAAGTAGAACTAGTAGACAAATATAGATACGATCCGAGTAGTCATTGTAGTTTTCAACTTGAACTCTACTTCTCCTTTCTTATCCGGAACACCTTCCGTATATGAGGCACGATTTCGTATAAGACTTGGTATATGGTGGACCCCGTCGAACCCAACCCAAGATCATTGGGTATGCCTGATCCATAACACTGAAAGTTTTTTTTAACAAATCGGCACGAACTTAGGTGCACTCATTTAATTGAATATAGTTGTACATGAGCGAGAAAACTAAGGGATGATATAATTTGGACAGAGGAGAATCTAGCGTAGGTGCTAAGATGATTTGAGTCCTCCCTACCCTTCTGGATCATCATTGATAGAATAAGAGAGGGAAGGGGGAAGAAGAGGGAGAGGAGGAAAAGTAGGAGGACTGAAAAAGGAAGAAGAAGAAGAGTCCCCCAACACCAATCTCATTTATCTACTCGTAGACCATGCTCGGCCATGTCTACTAGTTCGGGGTTGTAGAAACCAAAGTCCACTGATACAGTACTCTCTTCGTTCCAAAATAATTAACTTAACCTACGATAGGATATGATCTATCCTAGAACAACGAATTTGGATAAAACCTATCCTAAGTTATGTTATTTTGGGATGGATGGTGTAGATTTATAGAGTCATTAAGGGTCCCTTTGAATCGCAGTAATGAAAAATAGAGGAATAGAAAAAACACAGAATTCTGATAGAAATGCAAGTATAAAATATAGGATTACAAAACACGGAAAAAACACATGAATGACTGTTTGATTGGACTGCGAGAAAAACGTAGGAATTGGATGAGAGATAAAACTCAAAGGAAAATTTCCAAAAGGTAGGAGCTCTTGTTAAATTTTCTCTAAAATTTTTATAGGATTATCTATTCTATAGGAATATCAAAGGATATGATAGGATTCAATCATTTGTTTCAAAAGCTTTCATAGAAATTATTTTTATAAGCTTAAAATCCTTCAAAAATTCTATGTTTTTTTTTCAAATAAAGGAGCCCTAATTGTAGAGGAGGTTCTATGGACTCACACAAATCGTACTCGTAGATGATATATGCAGAACGTGCCGGATCACGTCATTAGACAGCCATCAGGTTGCTCTGTTCTTCCTCGGACTTGTTTGCATTGTCCTTGTCATACTCCTTCCTCATCAGATACATGACTGCAGGCTTCACTGTGAGCAATAGATCGACGAACATGGTCCTAGTAGCAAAGAAACGTCTCATACAGACTATGAGAGCAAACACCAAGAAGAGGAGGATATATCCAAACCAGCCCATCTGAAACACAAAATTAGAGGGGTTAATGGGAAATTCAACCTCAATGTTTCAGTACCAAGAAGAGGAGGATATATCCAAACCACCCCATCTGAAACACAAAATTAGAGGGGTTAATGGGAAATTCAACCTCAATGTTTCAGTACCAATGGCGCCGAGAATTCAACCTCAAACATTTCAAATACCAATGGCAGCTACAATTCGACCTCAACGTTTCAATACCCGACAATCATGACAATTTTGCAGGCAGCCCTTTCTCGACGATAAATCGCTCTCCCCTAGAACGATTTATCCTCAAGAGAGGACTGTTTGTAAAATTGCCACGATACACCTTTCACAGGGTCCCACGTCACATAGATTGTTCTACCGTAGGACGATTTATACGTAGAACGGGAGAAATATATTTCCGTAAAACTTTAAAATAAGAATTTATTTTTGTAAATCTTTTAAAAAATAAATATAAAACTAAAAAAAATTGGGCCTTGTTGGCCGGCCAGTTAGCCCTGTGTTCTGGAAAGGCAAGCAGGCTGTCTACAAAAGCAGAGGCCTCCACGCACTGACTCTTTGTCCTCTCACCAAAGCACCCAGCAAGAATTCGAATAAGCTCAACTGAACAAGCCCAGTAACGTCGCGACTGACCAAAACCTGCAGATGGTGGAGATGGGCTTAAATTCATATACTCGTCTCGCCTGCGTCTGCTACACATGTATGAGTAGTACTATTTCACAGGAAGACAAGAAAACAAGTACTACAGGCTACAGAGTTGCTGAGACTGACGATACTAGCAGTAAATCGTGCGTGCATCTTGTACCATCTTGGAGTAAAAAAGGAGTACTACTAGTAGATGGTATAACTTGATGTCTTGTACTTACAGAGTTACAGTGGTCGAGTGAAATACAGTAATCTAGGTCTAGATACCCCCACATTAATCATGAACAACAGTACATCTTGGTCTCTTGGATGTCACCCAAGGGACTAATTCACATCATCAAATGACGCTATCTGGCATCTGCAGCAAAACACAGGGGACCCAACTTAACCCAAAGCATTCAAGCCCCCATCATCAATCTGAATCAAGCCAAAAAGAACAGAAACAATCAAAAGAGAGTGAAGTAGTAGAAGCGGCAGTAGCACAACCAAAAAACAGGAGGCATCAAAGAGTGGCAGGCAAGTACTATCAGATTGATACATTTATTATTTTCTCTCATTTGCTGACAACCTTGTATCGAGATACCATTATTCTGATTCCACGTCGTAAAGCATTTTCTCTGTTTTTTGTAGACAGCCTGTTGAACATGATGTTCGTGCTGTCGTACAGTTCAAAAAGGTTCGTCGTCTTTCTCTTTTTTTTCTTTCTTTTCCTTCATCTGAATTTTATAAATGCTGTCACGGGGATCGCCGTGGCCAACATGGAGCAGGATCCTTTCCTTTCTCGTTTGCAACGTACCAACAGCTAGTGTACTAGACAACCGAATCATCTGGAGAAAAAGATTGAGAGCCAAATATGTGAGACAGGTTTGTAAAGCTCATGTCATTTGGCTGCTCGCTCAGCGGTTTTTGCATCTCTGACGTTTGGCCATGCATCTGTTGGCGTTGTTCGGTAGCGCATCCTAGAAAGAAAAAGGTTTCTTGTACTCAAAAGGACAAGTTTTGTTGGTTTTGTTTGTGATTTTTATTCACACTATAAACAGACAAATTATAATACTCCATACTGACTCTGTTTTTTTACGTGTAGTACGTATGCTGGTACTGGCACCAAATTCCATGTTACTCTGTTGTTGATGTATTCCAAGCGGGGCTCGTCAAACCGATGAAAAGCTCTCGGTTTTCGCACAATTTTTAGATTTAGAGCTGGCTTGAGTTGACAAACCGCTCGGTAAACAAGTCAGATAAACAAAATCAAACTGCATTTCAATTTTTTTATAGAACTTATTTAAATTTCATCAGGTTTCAACTCTTTTAATGAAAACAGGTAAAACCACTTAGGAGCATTTTCTGATCACATAAACCTTGATTTCAAGTTGATCATTCGACCTCGAATCCTTCAGTGGTGAATTTTGTGCTCCCAACTTATGAGCTTAGGATCGTGTGGGTGCGCACACGCTTGTGGGTGAGGGTTCAGAAATCATTTGCTCGCCAAATACTGCACTAGCCTCCGGAGCGGTTTTTGTGAATAGTATCTGACAAATTTTGTTGAAGATTTAGTTTTAGCTTGATTTTTTAAATTTTTTACGGTTTACCAATTGGTTTCTCGATGCGAGCTGGAGCGAACTTCTTTAGTTTGACATATTAGACCATCCTAGAATCATCAAATTAAAAAAAATCCAACTCGAACTTCTTTTTAAGATTTTTCATTGTCTGCTTATTAGTTTATCAGATGCAATTAAAATTTAAAATTTTAAAACTTATTTTTTAAAATTTAGAGCTGATTTTATGTGTTTTTACTGAATTTTTTTCAACAATACATTTTAAACTGCTAATAAGTATAAGAGTTTTTATAAAACATGTTTGGTTGGTTTGCTCGTTTCAAGTTATCAGCCGTAACTTAAACGATGAGAGCATTAGTTTGAGCGATTGATTCTAGTTGCCTGTCATCAAACCACCTCACAAGCTAACTTTACACGTCTTTTCAGTTAAAAAGAAAAAAAAACTTTACATGCCTTTTAAAGCCTGATCTAGCGAACGAAATATGCTGCAAATTTAATATATCTCAAACAAACAGAAGACATTAAACAAAAACCAAACGAAGGAAAAATGTCTGGCAGAGAATGATTGAGAAACATGAAGCGAGAACAACAGAAAAGTTAAAAAAATAAAGATATCTCAGAAAAAGACAAATTTTAGCTAGGAATCACATATGTTCATATTTATAATTATTTATAATTAGGATTAGGTTTTTTTATGTGACGAGATATCATATCAGGGAGACACGATGGGCATACGGTACGCCGTGTACAGTGTATACCTCCAAATCCAGGCTCCCTCCCGAGGCAAATTCCCAACACACCCTGGCGCCTCGGCGTACCACGCTGTAAAGCTCGGATCGAAGACAAGAGAAGAGAGAAACAACGAAACCGCCGCCGCGCGCCATACATGTGGCCATTAATTGGGGGCCGACGTGTTGCCAACCTCCAGGGTGGCCCCACGCGTCAGCCACGTACAGCGCTACGCATAGCGAATATTCGAAACCCCCCCAATCCCAAGTTCCCAACCCTCCAACAGGCAACAACAACTCGTCCCATTGAATCTGGCACGCGATTTTACGTAACTACCCTCACCTGGACCAAGCATTCACCGGAATTATCTGCAAAGCTGCGTCGTCACTCGATTGGGTTAAAAAGCTCAATAACATTACTGCTTCATGTTTTCTTGGGCAACTGAAAGCTAGAAACTGATTCGATGATGAGTCGACCAGCCAAGGTCGTGACAAACAAGACGTCTTTGTATATATCTTGTGTTGGCTAAACCTACTTTAGTGTTCTGCTGCATATCTTAATTGAATCAAACTTTTCTTGCTTTAGTCAACTTATATTCTGATAAATCGGCAGTGAGGTGTTAGAGTTGGTTACCTAAGATTGTGACAGGGAAAAACTTGTGTCTGACTTCACCTGGGGCTTAAATAAAGACAGGACGGCGTACAAACCAAGCAAGTCAGCCACTGTACTTGCTTATAAGTACGTCGGTAAAGTTTTGTTTGCTAGGTAGCTGGGTAATGTTTGTTTAGTACATAAATCAGATGATTGAAAATGACGTGACTAGACACGGTTTCACTGTAATTTCACACTTTCTTCGTTTAAAAATAAACCAATCTAGAATAATATGTGATATTAATTATTTAGTAAAATAAATCTAAACATGAGTATGTCAAGAGAGTATATGCTAATACTCTTTCCAATTTGTTGAGAAAACAAGTGTTGTCAATTGTCATGTAAGCATGAGCATCTGTGCATATCTCGGCACATGAAAATTATAAAACGTGTTTTTCTCAAGATTATACCATATGTTTTACTATTTTGGCACTATAAAAATATGTATTATAATCGAGTCGATTAAAACGAATAATTTTGTCTGCATTGTATCATGTTCTGCACACATCCAAAAAATGTTCATTAAGCAGGCATATGCGAAACTTAAAAGTTCAATTTTTACATATACCTTTTGTCTTGTTTCACATGTATAAAGAACGGCTATACTAGTGTATGATAGATAGTTTTCCTTTGATTACATATGCTGATACACATCATCGCATATGGATAATACACACAATACTGATGGTAAAAAAAATGTGCGTTTAAATCTATTAACGAATAAACAACCAAGGACGGAACCAGTAAAAACTAGCAAGAGGAAGGGGTTGAACGATCTATAGAAAGTCATAGCCCTTTCTTATAATGAATTCTTATAATGAATAATGAATGTACGACAGAAAATTTTAGTTGGATTTAATGGGAACTCCTATATTTGCAACGCTAGTAACAGAGGCTTGAGATCTTGCCGTCTCTATGGCAAGTCCGCTACTGTAAATAACCCACAATTTTTTTTAGCTTTTACCCGATCATTTTGGTTCCATTAGAGGAAGTAAAAGAAAAGTGTTGCGCACAAACTGAAGAACTTAAAAGACATACCACCTTGTTAACACGTCCCTAAAGTTTCCTGATTTTCTAGCAACGCCCAGAATCAACCAATAATAAAGCTCCTTTAACATGGAGTATTTTGTACACGTAGAAAGTTTAGGCCCTCCAGGGCACTCAGGCTGCTGCATCTAGTAGTACTAGTCGTTAAACCTATAATGCCCGATGCTAGTAGTCCATATTTCTGTCCATAATAGTCCAATCAGAGGAAACCAGTTCGGACACTCAAATGATCATCACGTCATCAAAAGCGGGCGTCCAGGCAGGAGGGGTACCGTGGTCATTTACTGCACCGCACGCTCCCATCGCGAAGCGCCACCGCTTTTTAGCCAGCCGCCCCACGTGAAATTACCCCTCTACCCCCTCACGCTCCCTCTCGTCCTCCTCTTTCCCCGCTGTCCCGCAGCCTTTCCCAAATCTAGCCGCACGGCGCACCAACCCCAACCCGAGCCAGAGCCAAGCCAGGTTGCCGCGCCACCTCTTCGGCTTCGCCTCGGCGTCGCGCCGCGCCGCCGGGAGCGTGCGGGGAGACCCCCGGTGAGTGCCCGCCCGCGCAGATCCGCGCGGTTCTTTTTTTTTTTGGGGGGGGGGGGGGCGCTGTTTTTCTTGCGGCTTGGTTTGGGATTCTGAGGAGGGGGTTTCTGTCTTCGGTGGGGAGGATTTCAAATTCGGGAGCTTTTCGGTGGGAGGTTTCTTGGTTCTTGGTAATGCGGGGGTTTCTTGCGGTTCTTGGGGGGGGGGGGTTGGTATCGGTTCTTGGGAATTAGGGTTTCGTTTGTTAAGGTTTTCTTTGGGGGTGGCTAGGGTTTTTGTCAGATGGAACTTTGGTTGGTGATTTGGGGTGCTTTGTTCTGGTTTCGTGGAATTGCAGGGAGGGAGAGGCGGGCGCTTCGGTTCTTGGATGAGCCGTGAGGAAATTGGGAGCAAGAAGGCGTGATGTTTACTCCGCAGGGGAAGGGGTGGACCGGGTGGTCGACGCCGGCTCCGGCGAACCAGCGGAGCGGTGGCGGCGCTCCCGCCGGTTCGGCGCCCCTTGCCAAGGGGAAAGGGACTACTCTGCGGGTCGCCGAACTGGAACAAGAGGTTTTTACCCAAATCCTGGCTTTTCTTTCTGTTCGTGGGTAGCTTTTGAATTCCAATCTAGGGCCATGTTTCTTTGCTCACCAAATGCAATGTGCGGTTTTTCATGGCATGATATCAGTCATTGAGAAGTCGAAGCAGTGAAATTGAGTGAAAAAAATATGTCTTAAGATTTCATTTTGAACAAGAAAGCATTCAAAGATTCCAATTTTCATTTATTTGTGCGAGGTGATTTCGGCACATTCTAATGATTTAAACACCTTGGTTTCGTATGAACTGCTTCTTAAGAAACAGAGCGCTGCCTAGGGTGCTACATTACGTTGGTGTCATTCTTATGTCCTTTTAATAACTTCAGTCATGTTAATCTATTACTTGAAAAAAATTAGGCTTGTAGAGACTACTGTAAGAAGTGGTTAGGCATGCAAATACCTACGGAAGGTGTAATGTTTTATGTGATTGACTTCTATTTTCCATCATAGGCATTCGATCCGATATATATTTTTCTTCAGTTCTCTCTCTCGCGCGCTGGCTTCCTAAATCATATTTACTACAGTTGCACATTCCTTTTCTTGTTTGATTGTACCATTAGTAGTTATTCTCTTTTGTGTTTTGTGTTCATGTCTGCAGTTACATGAATATCAGTACAACATGGGGCTGCTCTTGATTGAGAAAAAAGAGTGGACAGCCAAACTTGATGAAGTCAGTCAAGCGCTGACACAGAAAGAAGAGATTTTAAAGCGGGAACAAGCTGCCCATTTGAATGCTATATCAGAATATGAAAGGCGGGAGGAAAGCATGCGGAAAGCATTGGGTGTTGAGAAGCAATGCGTAACAGATGTATGTTCTTCTCTAATAATTTCTTACTCTTGCTGTTTATCAGTATTTCCTGATATTTGTAATGCTGTTAACTGTTGATGACTAGGCAGTTTTTTTAATTCCATACTGTATATACTGGTGATTCATAAACTTAATCACAGTCATGAATCATGATGTAATAATATCTAATGGTCAAATGAACTGGTTGAATAATTTCTAGGTTATGATTTCTCCAGCCAATAGTTTCTAACACTGCATCCATGAAGCACGTCTTTGTGTTTATGTTTAACAGAAGTTCTATTTACCTGAGCACACAGCACTTGCCTTTCTACTCATCTTTATGTCATCTGCAGTCTTCTAGCCTTCAGACCATGTACTTTTGAACGTTTATTCTTGTTGCTTATCACTTCATATTTCTGAACTTTTCAGCTCGAAAAGGCACTGCGTGAAATTCGTGGAGAGATAGCCGAGGTTAAGTTTATGTCTGAGAAAAAGATAACTGATGCTCAATCCCTTGAGGCTAGTTTGGAGGAAAAAAGGTTGGAGATCGAGGGTAAGCTTCATGCTGCAGACGCAAAGCTTGCAGAGGCAAACCGTAAGAAATCTCAGGCTGACAGGGATTTAGAGGAGGTAGAAGCTCGTCAGCGTAGGCTGGAGAAGGAGAAGCTATACTTTGAAAATGAGTATGATATTCTTGCCCGTTTTCCTTTGTCTGTGTGCTCTGTACTGTGCTAAGCAATTGATTATTGTATGTCATTGATATGTTTAGGAGGAAGGCAGGGGAGGACCGGATCAAGCGTCAGGAGGATTCATTACGTGACTGGGACAAAAAGCTTAAGGAAAGTCAGAATAGAATTCTTGATTTGCAGAGATCCCTAAACGATCGAGAGGAGAGAGCAAACGAGAACGACAAACTTTTCAAGATAAAACAGGAAGAGTTGGAGGAAGCAAAAAAAAGTCTGGAGCATACTAAAGCTACAATGAAAATCAAAGAGGATGACATTAACAAACGACTAGCTGAATTACATTTACAAGAAAAGGTAATCCATATATTACTGAATGCCTTTTCCTTTATCCTCATTTCACATTATTACAAGTTGACAGTGGAATTAAAATACATATCCTGTTTCTATTCAATTATAGGAAGCTGAATCAAAGAACAGGAAATTAGAAGAAAGAGAGAAAAAAATAGCTGAAAGGGAAGAAAAAGTCGGTGCAAGGGAAAAAGTAAGTATGATAGGCTAATATTATGTTTCTTATTCAATATAGCAATGTCTAGACCATGTTGGATTGTTGGTTGTGTTTTGTTCTAGGTACCATTTGGTAAACTCGATTTAGTGTTAAATATGCGAGTTTGATGGTTTATGTTCTCTGTTATCCAGCTTGTTCCCTGTTTTATGCATTCATTATTGCATAAAGTTGCTTATCAGTTGGTGCTTTTATCTCTTTCGTGATCTCTTCTTTCAATATAACTAGCATCATGTCCATGTGTTGCAATGACTCCTAAATAAATATACTACTCTTTCATATAATTGTACCAACCAATTCTGTTGCAGGTTGGGCTTCAGAAGCTTCTTGAAGATCATAATGTGAAGCTTGAATCCAAAAGACAAGATTTTGATTTACAACTGGAGAATGAGAAGAAATCATTTGATGCAATGTTGGTACAGAAGGAAGCTGATTTGGTGCAGAGGGAAAAAGATGTCAGATCTTGGGAGGATAAACTTTCTAAAAAAGAGCAAGTATTAAATGAAAGTAAGAAAAAATTGGAAGAATGGCAAAATGATCTTGATACCAAATCGAAAGCTCTGAAGAAGTGGGAGGAATCACTACAAAATGATGAGAAACAGTTATCGGAACAAAAGCTGCAAATGGAAAATGAAAGAAAGGAGGCTGAGATGTACAAATTGGAGCTTGAGAGTTTGAAAGCCACAGTGGTTGCTGAAAAGGAGAAAATATTACAAGAGCAGAACAATTTGAAACTTACAGAGGAAGAGAGGCAAGAGCACATCATGCTTACAGCACAACTGAAGAAGGAGATTGATGAATACAGAATGCGAAGCAACTCTCTTTCTGAGGAAACTGAAGATTTGAGGAAGCAGCGTCAGAAATTTGAAGAAGAGTGGGAGCAGCTGGATGAAAAAAGAACTCACTTGGAAGAGGAAGCTAAGAAACTGAGCAATGAAAAGAAGAATCTAGAAAGGTGGCATGACAACGAAGAAAAAAGGCTAAAGGATAGAGAGGATGAATTGGACAGAAAATACAAGGAGCAGGGGGAAAATCTTGCACTTAAGGAAAAAGCCTTGATCGATAATATAGACCATCAGCGTTTGGAAAATGAGGAATTGCTGAAGAGAGAGCGTGCTGATCTTCAACGAAACTTGCAGCTCCATCGGCATGAATTGGAGATGGAGATGGAGAAAAAACAAGCAAGCAAAGAGAGAGAACTTGAAGAGAAGGAAAATGAGTTAAATAGGAAGATGGACTTTGTAGAAAATGAGCTCAAACGTGCAGCCGAATTGAATGAATCAAAGATTCAGAAGATACTATTGGAGAAAAAACAGCTGCAGAAGGAAAAGGAAGTTCTTGTGGAGGATAGGCAAAAACTGGAAACTGACAAGGCAGATATCAGAAGGGACATTGATAGTCTGAACACGCTCAGCAAGAGTCTGAAAGAGCGTAGAGAAACATATAACAGGGACAGGAATAACCTCATCGATATGTTTGAAAAGTACAAGGTGTGCAAAAACTGCGGGGTTACTATTTTTGAGGGCTTGGATGCCCTAGCTCTTAAAGATAGCACTGATATAGAATATCCTAGTCTTGCTGTTGACACGGATGATCGTTCCCCCAACCCTGACACCTTAGCCCAAGAGACCGGAACACTTGTTAATTCAGGTGGCCATTTATCATTGTTGCAGAAGTGTTCAAGGATTTTCAAGTTTTCTCCTAGGAAGAAGGCTGAGCAATCATCTGAACAGCAAGCAGTGAAGAACACAGACTTTGGTGCAAGACTAGAGGAAGCATCGCAGAGCGATGATGATTATGAGCCAACTCCTGTCTATCAGGTAGCCTATAACTCATTTGATGCTGAGGATCTCCCATCTGAGAGTGGGGCATTGGAGAATGAAGAATCTGAAAGGCAAGATATAGCAGATGACGTCCAGATGGAGTCTTCTCTTGGAGTTGCAGATAATTGTGTAGATATTCATGGAACTCAGTCATTTGATGGCAACACGGACATGGTGGTGGACACAACTATTGCCGCTGTTGACCAAAACGGGAAGGACTCGGTAGTTCTTCCCGTTGTAGATTTGGAGCCTGAAACATCAAAACAAGGACGGCGCCAACAAAACAGGAAGGGTAGAGCAAAAAGTGGTGTAAAACGGACACGGTCTGTTCTTGCGGTAGTTGAAGATGCGAAAGGAATACTTGGTGAGAATTTAGAAGTAAAGGATGATGGCCAGGGAGATTCAGTTACTGTGGGTGGTACACGGAAGCGGCGCTTTGCTGGAGCCACAATCAGTGAGCAAGATGAGGACAGTGAAGCTCATTCTGAAAGTGTTTCACTTGGAGGGCAGCGCCGCAAGAGGCGCCAAACAGCTGCAGCAGTTACGCAAGCTCCAGGAGAAAAACGCTACAACCTCAGGCGCACCACAGTGTAAGTTTCTGTATTTATCCCCCGTTTAATTTCTACTCTGGTTTATCGTCCTTTTTTTTTTTACTGAATTGTGGAGTAAATTGATTTCCTTTTGCTTTGTTTTGTTGAAAAGTGCAAATGCGGCAACTGCAGCCCAAACCAACAAAAAGAAAGCTGCGAAAAAAGGAAGTAAACAGACAGTAGAGGCTACCGCAGATGACACAGAAGGAACCTCAAAGGCTGAGGAACCTGCCGCTGGGAGCAAGGGTGCCTCCCAATCAGCTGACGATGCATCTCAATTACCCGAGTTCTCGCAGGTAAGATCCTTATTCTGCATTTTTTGCTGTTCTGTATCTTATAACTTGAAAGGCTTTCAGTATCTTGGATCGAGCCTTTCTGGGTTGAGGCCAAGCTTTCTTTTTGGGTGTGTGTGGCATATACATTCAGGATCACAGCTAACTCGAAACTTGCTCTTGTTAGGCTGAAGCTGGTGACACACATGGCCCTGCAGAGGTCACTGGTGCAGAAGAGGGGGGAGATATTGTGGATGGTATAGATGCAGCACCAGATGCGATGCCTATGACACCATCAGGAAGTGAGCTTGGAGCTGAACAGGATGAGGAGGAGGACGACGACTCCGAAAGGCGGAACCAATCAATTGGGAAAAAGCTATGGTCTTTCTTCACTACATGACAATTGCAGAGGGCTACTGAATAGGTTATTATTTCTAGCGTTTCTGTTTTCGATTCATGACATGCCATTCTTGGAACTCTAGGTTGTGTGCTTGGTGATGATGATGATGTACTAGTAGATTTTCCCACTTCAATTATGTTCTCCCCCTGTAATTGAAATATATTTGTAGTAGACATAGCTTTGATGGGCGCTCACAGGAGTTAGCTTTTGAGAATGTACAATGGCGCGATGCCTGTAACAGTCAAGGGTTGAGGCTTGTAATTGTTGTTCCTTTTGTTCCAGGATCAGTTTAAGTGGTTGACCACCATGCAAAGTTTGTGGCATTTGTCAACGCGGGGAAACATTTTTCTCGTCCAGATGACCAGATTGTCTTGCATGTCCTTGTGCATCTTGAATTAGAGGCCTTTGTTGATTGGCAGTTCTTCAGCTTGTGAAATAGGGGGCTCAACAGTGACATCCAGGATCAGTTTATATGCAAAGTTTGTGGCAGACGCAGGAATAATTTTTTTTCTTGTCCAGATGACCAGATTGTCTTGCATGTTCTTGGGCATCTTGAATTTTAGAGGCCTTTCTGTTGACTTTCGGCTGTGTTTTATGGTTCTCAACTTATCTTTTTCTTTTTTTTTCATGTTTCCCAAAATGTAAAATGGTATGTTTTTTTTTAAAAATTTTTTATACAAAAGTTGTTTTAAAAAATCATATTAATTTATTTTCAAAAAATATTAGTTAATACTTAATTAATTATGTGTTAATGAGTCGTTCCGTTTTACGTGCGTAAGTGATTTGTTCCCGTCTCTAATATCCGAACACAGCCGTAGTTGTCAGGGTTGTTCCTACATAATCTTTCCTGGGTCATTAGGCCCGTGTAAATTATTCAATTCTAGCTACTTTATGCCTTATTAATTAATAAATCAGTTAATAACTAGATAATTGGTATGTATTGGATCTTGATAATTTTTGTTTTGGGTTCGTCACCAGTAGTTGTGCAGCTTGTGAAATGTCTCATCCGTTGTGTACTTTTGCCTGGTAGTTGGCTTGTGTAGATAGCAGCTGTCTGGACCCTGGGCCTTCCAATGGACGTCTGCTTTGATGCAGGCAATCGCCGGTCTCCAGGCTAAGGAATATCTATGCTGGACTCTTTGCCTTTGTCCCTAAGGCATGGTTGATCCGTTCTGTTGTGATATTTTCATTTTTCTTTCGAGACCAGGAGCAGGAAGCAACGCTTTTGTCGTTCCGGTTTGTTTGCAGCATGTGCTCACTTTCCATTGGCATATATACGCTAGCCTAAGCAAATGCGTATGTCATACCTACAAGTAACTACATGTATATCATACCTATAAGTAACCACAAACACCTCAGTACTAAATTAAAAATTTGTCTGTATTTCCAGCCATAATAAATTTTGCATAAACAAAATGATATTTGCCTTTTAAAAAAGAAACAGTATTGCCAGAAGGAAAACACATACTTCACCAATCTTTTGCAAATAAAATAAAAAAAATCTCACAAGAAAAATTAGTTTCCATATAAATCAGTATTCGAAAAAGGCCATGATATTCTCAGGCCTACGCCCAAAAATACATATAAATTGTTCCTATATTTATACGTGTTAAATATCTCATTATCCCATGATTCTTACCAGGTTATAGCCCTCCGTATGTACTTCGTATGGTGTTGTAATCAGGCAGTATTTAGACGTAAGCAGGCAGTACTTATTACTTAAGTACAGGTGCGGAGAGTTGCATCAGGAGAAGCCTATATCATACGCAATTCGACGGATTTGCTGTTAAATCCGAGTTAACCAAACAGAAGACGATCAGAGCCCAACCCTCCGCCGATGCGTCGAGAAGAAGCCGCCGCCGCCGCCGCCGCCGCCGAGGCTGGGACCCCGCGCTCACCGGACCTCCACGACCTCTCCGACGACTCCGACTACGCCGCCGCCGCCGCCGCCGCCGCATCCTCCAACCACACGGTGCGCGCTCTCCCACCACTTGTGCTTCCTGCCGTTCCGTTCGCCTCGCTTGCTCCCGACGCAAGCGCGATTCGGTCGCGGCGCGAGTGAATTTGCACGATTAGGTCGATGATTTTGTTGGGGTTTTGGGGGATTTGGGATCCCGCTGCTCATCAGATGCTGTTGGGGCCTTGGGGGGTAGTGCTCTAGCCTCTAGTTCCGCACGTAACTAGTTCGGCAGCTGCCCCCTCTTCCTCCGTACATTGATTGGTTTTATTGGTTGGGGTGTGTGTGCGTGCTATGGCGATGAATGATAGCCTATGGCATTGTTCCCAATTTGGATTGAATTGACGTTTGTTTGGTTGTGTGAACTGAATTGGTGTTTGTTTGGTGATCGAAGGCGATGCGGAGCGATCTGGTGGATCAAGGGTCGGGCGAGACGGCGAAGGTGGATGTGGTCTACGAGAAGGAGCGTGTGACGATCCACCCGACGCAGTATGGCTCCGGCCGGATCAGCGGGAAGCTGCGCCTCTACTTGCAGCATGGCTCCCTGTTCCTGGTGAGTTTTCTACCCAGTCAGTCTGAATGGTTGATCGTTCATGAATTTGTGGTAGATTTTGTTATTATTGTCACCGCATTTGCTGTGAGGATTGAACCATGGTCCTTTTGGCTTGATGGCCAGGGCATTCATGTTGCTACTTGAATTATATGTTGGTTGGCTTATATATCTTTGCTTATCATTGTACTCCATATATGCTAATGATTGACAATATGCTACATGTTCCTTCCACATTTTCTGCTGAATGTGTGATATTAGAACAAGAGAACTGAAATATTGAAAATCCATATGATTGTTGCTGGTTGGCACCTGAATATGGTTTTGTTACACATGATATGTTGTCATATTGGTACTCAAGTTGCTTAATTTTCTTCTTCATTTGCTTACGTCTTTGTTCAAATCTGTGTGACAGAGTTGGGAGCCAAATGAGGGAGTTGATTCTTTCTCAAGCAATTCAGCTACCATGGAAATAGAAAAATGTAGGAACGACATAATATATTTCTTTTGTCATGCTTGGCAATTGAAGTGCAGCAGTGATTACACTTGACTCTTTCTTTACTTGCCTGACTATGTACAGATAGAAACCTGTACACTATAAAGGCCTTGCCATTAAGTGATGTACGCTTCATCCGTAAGCACACCCCGACATTTGGATTCGAGTACATAATCATTGTTCTCTCATCAGGTAAAGTGCTGTTCTAGTTGTTTGCTTTGTTATGGTTAGTTTGGTGGAATTTCTGTAGTCATGGTGATCACTGATCAGATTAGTTTTTAGGTACTTTATCTTACAGGCTCATTGCATTTCTGTTTCTTCTAGCTACATAATACATGCTGACAAAAATGAAAAAAATGATTTATTGTATTGATGTATATTTTAATGTTTTGCAGGATTGGCTTTTCCTCCATTCTATTTCTACAATGGTGGGCTTCGTGAATTGTTTGCAACACTAAAGAAGCATGTTTTTATTATCAGGTTTCCTTTCTGGGTTCACTCTAATTAAATAATTGATCAAGCTGTCCCTTGTTTGTTAGTGCCTAACTTGCTCATTCCTGGAAATACAAAAATTGCTATCTGGGTTATGAGTGGACTATAAGTGAAATCTACATACAACAAGGCTACCAAGTATATCCATAACTGGATTTTCAAACCACTTTTTTTTTCCTTCTATATGATAGGATACTGTCATAAATATTTAATATTTACGATCTAATTAACCTACACTTGGGAAGATACTTCACTGGACATTTCAACATATCTAGGAGCGTTTAGTAACTCAGCCTACATAAAACTAATTAAGTATTGGGGCATTAGAGTGTCATACTACAACCATCAAATGTTTACAGAAGTATCTTTTGCTGCATATATGATTGGATTTTCTCTACTCTATTTCAAGGTCGGACGATGATCCTTATGTATTTCTTGTCAACGACTTTCAAGATCCTCTACAGGTATGTTATTATACTTTCTTGTAGCCAGGCCCATAATTTCTTTAAGACCACCATGCCCTCAATAGAAACTTTTATACTGTCCTTGGGAATGTGCAAAACAACCCTTTTAGTAGGAGTCCCTTGTAAAGCTATATAGTCATCTTTGTTTAGAAGTCCATGTTCTGGCCTATGTCTTGCATAAGTTTAACTTAGAGTGATTACTTACTCATGGACCTTAAATCCACTTATTTTGATGCCTTATAGAAAAGTTTGTCATCACTGGAGCTTCCTGGTGTTGCCACCGTAGCAAATGTCATGTCACGACAGAATTCACTCAGTTTCACTAGTTCAGTTGATGAAGCCAGACATGGGAGTGATGCCAAACATGGGGTGTCTTCTAGCATGACTGGATATGTCTCAAAGCAAAAGCACAGATCGAATGATCCGGGTCGTGATCTTTCTATCCAAGTTCTGGAGAAATTTTCTCTGGTTACAAAGTTTGCACGAGATACCACGTCAAGTCTTTTTCGGGAAAACCACAGTAGTGGTGGTCGTACTTATGGAAGGCAGCAGCAAGAATATGTTTTGGACAACAGAGCAAATGATAAGTACAAAGATCAACAAATAACACCAGATAAGGGTTCTTTGCTGTCAGATTCAATGGAGGTAACCATATCTTGTTTTCTATTGTTCTTTGTTATTTGTCCACTACAAATTTTGGAAGAGAGCAACAACAGAACAACTTCTTGAAACACTCTCTTACAAGTCATGGCGACAAGCCTTTAAATTTTACAGTTATAGTTAATTCGTTTTTATTCTAATTTTTTTGGCTGAAAACAGTAGGGGATGCACCTGCGATATATATAAAAAATAAGTAAAAGGTTTATGTACAGAGAGAGAAAAACTAAAATACAATTTCATATTCACAATTAGGATTAAGGCCATCTGTAATGAGAAGAAACTTAAGCTAAACTAGTATTATCTTCTGTCATCTGCTCATGTTCAAAACCATTATCTGCCAACTTTCCTTTCAATAACTAGAGGCAGTATTAGATGCATCTTCTATGTATTATTTAGCACATATTTGTTGTCATTTTAGTTGGAAAACTTAAAAAAAATGATTTTTTTAATTAAAAAAAAGCCAGTTTTTTCTTCTGACCCCTGGTACTGTTCAAAGCTTAGAATTTTGCATACTGCAATGTGTGTAACATCAGTTTCCTTGATCTTGGCAGTCCGATAAAATTCTAGCGTGGGGAAAACCAAGAGGACAACCATTGAGTGTTGACGAGGTATTGAATTCGCCGAGCACTTATTTTACCATCCATCTGTCCCCTTATATTCAAGTGCTCTATGGTGCTAAAATTCCATGTGCTATTATTCTGCTTAACGTTGCAGTTCTAATAATTACTAGATCTGTAACTCAGTCCACAAGATACATCAGTTGTCTAACCTCTAACATACAATTGGATGAGTTCAACATTTGATTTCGGATGTATTTACTAGCACAGTAAAGTATTATGATCCTCAAGACAATTGTATTTCTGTTCAATCTTGTGACCTTTGATATTTAAGTTGGACCTCTCGTTTCTTGGAGTCATCATGTCTTTGGCTCAGACTCTAGGCATATGACTTGGGGCTTCAAGCAAGCTAAGAAATTCTGCAGGATAGCTCAGGAACTGTTGCCTCATAATTTGCAAGCCATGCTTCTCCTGGCAGGAGAATTAGCCTTTAGCAGATACCGTATATTTGATACGAACAACTTGTTTTCTGGAGGTATAAATAGATTGAAAGAGATAGTTACATGGAAAATTATTCCTTTTATCCAGTAAACTTCTAGTTATCTGGTCATGTCAAGCAGAGGAGCATTGTGCTGGATACACACATGAAATATTGTGCTGCACACACTTCCATTAGTGAAAAGATTTGTTTTACCAAATGGTAATCTGACCTTTTCCTTCAACTCAACGGAAGGCTAAGATTTAGTCTGGCATTTTACATTAATTAAGAACTGTATGAGTTTACGCTGCACATGTCTTTAGTTTCATGGATCTTCGTCACCAACCATCTAATAGTTATCATGTATTGATCATGTTGTACCACCGTTCCTCTCAGAAACGTCTTATGTTTGTCTGAAATTTTTATTGCACAGTGGAGATCCTTCTTAGATCCTGAAGGTAGAGTTATGGATTCGAAGGCGCTGAGGCAAAAAGTTTTCTATGGAGGGATTGACCATGTTCTGAGAAAAGAGGTTTTATACTTAACCTTGATTTGCTATAACCACTCAACAAGGCATTCTTGTACATGAGTTCTGATGTTTAATATGTAGGTGTGGAAATTCCTGTTGGGGTATCATGAATACGATTCAACATATGCCGAGAGGGAATATCTTGCTGTCATGAAAAGAACAGAATATGAAGCCATAAAATCCCAGTGGAAGGTCAGTCAAGGTTCATAGCTTCAATGTGCTGCAATTCAGTGTGCGTAGTAATGCTGGCTAGGACATGCTACTACCATATATATTGAGTACTCCCTCCGTTTCATATTATAAGTCGTTCGATTTTTTTCTTAGTCAAAGTTCTCTAGGTTTGACCACGTTAATAGAAAAAATAGCAATATTTACGACACAAAATTAGTTTCATTAAATTTAACATTGAATATATTTTGATATAATGTTTGTTTTGTATTAAAAATATTACTATATTTTGCTATAAATTTGATCAAACTTAAAAAAGTTTGACTAAGAAAAAAGTCAAATGACTTATAATATGAAACGGAGGGAGTATATTTTTAAAGTAGAGCTCAAGTGATCAGAACCATATAGACTGTCATTTGGTTTTGCTCAGTTTTGTTAGATCTATGGTATGTGATTTTGCTTGATGGGAGCAATGTTTCTGGACATTTGATTATCCATTTACTGTTCTCTTTATCCCTAAAATCATGCTGCTAGTTTTACAATATGTTTAAGACACTTTCAGCTGTTCGTCATAACAACAATTCACATTATGGCATACATTACTCATCTTTTACATGACTATTCATGAATCATGATTCTTCTTGATAATTTGCAGAGTATTTCATCCACACAAGCTAAAAGATTTACCAAGTTTAGGGAAAGAAAAGGCCTTATTGACAAAGATGTGGTATGAATTTGTCTACTTTTTTTTTTCTATCTGAACTTTTCCTCCTTATTTCCATTTTAGCTTCCTCTCTGATCACTTTTTATTTTTAACTGATATCCAAACTGATCACTTTTTTTAACTGTTTTTTGGATATCAAGGTGAGGACGGATAGATCAGTTCCATATTATGAAGGAGATGACAATCAAAATGTTCTAGTGCTACGGGACATCCTGTTGACGTATTCCTTCTATAATTTCGACCTTGGCTATTGCCAAGTAAGTTTGCACGTTCTATTACCCTTCACGCGCAATTCTCCAGCATCATCTGATGACGAAAACTGGCTGCCAGTTTAAGTCATTTAAGTGAAAAACACTGCATTTGCTAGAAAGCTTCCACTAGATCACATAACCCTTATGCTTGTTAAATATAAGGAATGTATGCATGCTGAATCACAAGGCACTGCAGAATATTCATTTGTATTGTAACCATATTATTACAAGTGACAGGGTTAATCATGCTACACTAAATATTTAGACCTATAAAGCGTGAACTTTCTTTGTCTAGGTTTCTTTCTTTGTTTGCTCATGCAGCGAGCGCTCTTTCTTCCAGGGAATGAGTGATTTTTTGGCACCTATACTTTACGTGATGGAGGATGAGTCTGAGTCATTTTGGTGCTTTGCAATTTTAATGGAACGGCTAGGAGCCAATTTTAACCGTGATCAGAATGGCATGCATGCTCAGTTACTTGCATTATCCAAGGTATTTTCGAATTTACCATTCTTCGAGTAGATAAGCAGTATCATGGTGCTCCCTTTTGAGTTATTAGTATCACAATAGAATTTTTGTTAATCTGCATATCCTGTGCAAATCTTGCAAAACCGTTGTGCTTAAGGCATACCGATTGATTATGTGTGTATCATTTGTTATATGGCTTCATCAATTACATTCAATCGTGTGATTTGGCCTTTAGATATTATGCCAAAAATACATATTATATAGATTGTAAAAAATTGTTGAAGTGACAAGCAGTTCATGCTTATACTTCTTAAACAGCATTAAAAAAAATCCCCTCTAGTTTTCATAACTATTCATTATTCCTTTATTACTGCCTTCAAATCCTTACCATGTTATGATTATCCATTATACAAATGTGTCTGACGAACACTGCCAGCTTACGAATAACTACTTTTATCAATATAGGAGTATTATACTTTTTGTGACTGTACTATACTAAATTTATGTGAAATTTTCTATGTACCTCATACAGCTCGTGGAGCTTCTTGATCCTCAGTTACATAACTATTTTCGGAAGAATGACTGCTTAAACTACTTTTTCTGTTTTCGTTGGGTTCTTATACAATTCAAAAGGTAATATTTCTATCGTTCCCTATTTGAGTTGTATGCATTTTGCACCTTACACAGAAAATTTAAGTTTTTGTCTTTAGCTTTGTAACACTATATTGCTATGTTCTAGTTCCCTGCAGAGCCAATTATCTTATATATAATCCATAAAAAATATTGAAATCTAGATGATGAATTAATGAAATGTTCTTGTAGCTCCAATATTTAGCTACATTATGCAAATCTAATTCCTCCAAAATGTTCTCCCGAAAATGGAGCTGAATTTTGTGTCTAAGAATTAGGGACACGATTTTCACCAAAGATTTTGCCTAGATGCATGTTTCATTGTTCACACCTGTTGGGATGACTGTATACAGACTGTATAATATAGTACGGTGCTGTCACGTATATCGGGTAAAAACCACAGGCAAGTAGGACAAGTACCTTCAAGTTACTCTTATTAGTTGGTCCAACGGCATCAATCATCACGCAACAATTTTGAAAGGTTATATGAGCTACTCCTACCTATATTAACAACAAACTGCTTATGTTTAGTTGGTGCTTAACTGAAACCTGTTAGCTTTTGACATGAGTTCAAACCAGGGTTAACCTGCAATACCAGCACCAGTGGTAACTTGCCTAGAAGTTAATTATCTTCTGCTATCAATCTACTATACGATTTTAATTATATTAGTTTGCTAAGAAATTTTACAATGCATCACTAATGCAGTACTCCCCAGCCATGCACTTGTAGAGGAAAATGCAGCCTGCATTCCGTCCCCTCTCTTATTCTAATTAAGTTACTCCAATTTCTTATGGATTGCAGGGAGTTCAGTTTCGATCAAATCATGCTGCTGTGGGAAGTTCTGTGGACGCATTATTGGTCAGAACATTTCCACCTCTACTTATGCGTCGCGATCCTGAAAAGGTACCGGTCGCGGATAATAGGAGAGCAGATGGATTTCGACACCCTTCTCAAGTTCATCAATGAGCTCAGTGGCGAGATAAATCTTGACCGGGCAATTCAGGACGCGGAGGCATTATGTGTTGAGGCAGGTCCTAACGGGGCTGCTTGCATTCCTCCTGGAACCCCGCCTTCTATGCCCATCGAGACGGACGGTGGCCTCTACGTACAAGAAGACGAGGTCATGTGAGATACCACCGGCGATTCAGCGGTCACCTCATACGACAACTGCAATAGAAAGCATTGCACTGGTTTCCATAATTCCATTGGGTGCTTGGTACGTTGGTATATATAAATTATGAAGGTGATCAAAATAAGGAAATCTGACTGTTGTATATATGTACGTTGAAATATCAGTTCTCGATGAACCTATAGACCATAGTTAACACAAGTCTGCTTTTTTGCTTAATGGAAATGGATTGTCTTTTAGACGCCTTTGTTTGGCTTCACTGCGTAAATATATATTTATATTATGTCACGTGATACTTATCAACTGGCAAAGTTTGGCAGTTGGGTATTTGGAGTCCAGTAAAATCGACTGTTTGTTACTAGATTTATAAGCCTTCAGGCTGTTTGGACTGAAGTGATGATGAGCACGTAATTCGTTTGTTCTCATTTCACATATCCTCCAGTTCTCTGCTCAACATAATCCAGCAAACCTGCGAGCTGAATGAACACAAAGCGACCTTGTGATATTAACGGCCATTAATTTTATTTGGCTTTGTGTAGCTTAGCCTGCATAAAACCGTGATGACACTGTTTTCGTACGTGTCTTCCTCTCACTAGCGTGATAACCACTCTGTTGGGAAACACCACATCCACACGTTGGAATTCTAAAATCGTTTCCTTTGCATCATTGCACCAATCTTTATAATTTGTGCTTTGCCCTATAAGACCACCATATGTTTGATATAAATAAATAAAAGCATAAACATACCCAAAAAACACAAAGTAACATAAACTAGGGATAAACACTGATAATGTGATGATGAAGTTGTGGATGCGTGACTGCATCCACTATAAAATTTTGATATTACAACTATTACACACATGACCCAAAGATTTGTTGTTGATCTTCTCTTTTTAAACATGTGTTAGAGATTTATTGTTTGTCTCTATCTCTTTAAGCATATGTGCATATGCTAGGGGGGCACTTGCCGGTGTTAGTGTCTTCGGTGTAATTTTTTTTTTAAAAGAGGAAAAGAACACAAACTGTGGGGAAATATGTTGCGTCAAATGATTTTTTTTCTTCGAAGTTCAAACATGCAAAGAAGTCATAATATCGAGGAACTGAAATTGCCCTCAAAACTCGTGAAACATTGCTAGGCCCACATCCACACGAGCTAAACGCTTCGCTTGCCTTTAGGAACAAAGCGGAATCTTAGGTTGGATCTCTCGGTCTGTTCAAGGGGCTACACTGTAACCATCCATCCATCCATGAACCCCCGACAAGCAATCACGCAGAGGTCCAGTGGCCGGGCAAGATTTTATCACCCTGCCCCACAAAACATTCTTTCTCCTCTTCTTGTCATGGCAATGCACTTCTTTTCTCGAGAAATTTATCTCCTTTTCCCTCTTCTCGCCGTCGTCAGATGAGCTGAAATTCAGAGCTTTTTTTAAGGGGAAATTTCAGAGTTCGTTCAGATTAAATTGCTGGTGGTTGGATATGTAATGTGTTGCGACGACGCACTATGACTATGCTGTTTAAAAATGAGAATCGTGGACTATATAATGGCGAATAATTAGAGGTTTGATTGTGAGCTTCCAGCTCGGAAGGCAATTGACAACTTGTTTAAGAGTTTCTTTTTGGGAGGAACTAACTTGTTAAACCAAAGACATCTCAAGCACAGCAGTATTAAACTAGTATTAATCAAGAGCTGTGGATAAGTTAGCTGCACATTCCAAGGTAGTCCTTAATCCAAGGGTTGAGGTCCCATGTAGTCGTGCACAGGCTCTAATAACTGAATCACACTTTCTGAAGAAAGACGATTACCATACTTGTACAACTTGCACTAAAAGGTGTAGTCCTACAGGTAATTATATCCATTGTTCTTTTGGCATACTGTGTAGTATTCAGTATTCTGAATTGCCAACTTTTGTCTCCTGGAGAGCAGAATCGTCAGCCTTTTCGCTTCATGAGCACCAGACTAGGGTAATCAAGATATCAGGTTAGTACTAGTATTATAATACCTGCATGTAGAGGATGATTTGTAATTGTGTTAGTACAAATGGACATTAGAATTTTTTCAAGGGTACAAAGTAAATGTTTATGAAGGACATCATGAGTGAAACTTGGTGGGAATACTGGAATATTTCCACTCTTTGTATGTGAAATCCTGAGGCAGGATTGGACATCGGGCTATGACGTTCCCTGCATGTGCAGAATTCCACTTCTGAAAAAGAGATACTCCAGTAAAAGTCATGAGATTAATCAGTGGCTACTGCCACTAGCTTAGCTTAGCAGCACTTTTGTCTCTAAGCTGTGGCTAGGCTATGACGCGAGGCCTAACCCTGATTAGAGGTCGGCCATGATGATCTGTCCGAGACACTCTGATTTTTGTATCCTGAAGCATCACTTCTCTTCCTTTTGTTCGCATCGGTTCATTTGCTGATGTAGGTAGTTTCAGTCTCTTTGCAGAACCTTTCCCCCTCGGATGAACATACAAAAGCCTAATGCGTCCTCGGAGACCTAAGCTTACAAAAAATTGCAAGTTGCATACTGCCCGCTGCCCTCATACGTGCGATAGATTGTCCAGTTGAAAAGACAATTTTTTTCGAAGATGCATTGGAGATAGGCGCATAGCTTATTAATTAGCATGGATCCAAAGAAATTTTAAGAGCCTAGGCAAGTTCTCATTCATTGTACATAGATGCATCGTACCGAGATTTTGAATATATATTTCATTGAAAATATCGATGTTGCAAAGTAAATGTAGCTAAGTTCTCTACTGTGTAGATTCTTTGTAGTGGGACCTGTACACCCGGATTCAACTCTTACATTTAGCACAAACACATAAGGACAGTATGGATGCATACCATATGAGGGTGTGCGCAATGCGCGTGAGTGCAGAAGAATATTGCCGCTTCTTTCTTAACACATCATTGATACAGAGCCCGTTCTAAACTACGGTTTGGATTGGCTTATTCCTCAATTTTCGTTGGCAAACTTTTCAAACTAATAAACAATTTATTTCGTGTGAAAAACTTTTTATATAAAAATTGTCTTAAAAATCAAATAAATTTATTTTTTAAGTTTTTAATAATAATACTTAATAAATCATATGCTAATTATGTTCCTCATTTTACGTGCAACTAATCATCTAAAACGAACTCCCTAAAAGAACGCAGCCTACGAAACAAGTGTAACTCAATTGGTTATGTCTCTTATGGTGGAACTAGTCCACTCGAGTTCAAGTCCTAGACTTGACACGGGTACTCGTATTTATGACTAATTATTTTTTAGTGGTAGTTAACATAATCGTTGATAACGAGATGCCTATAATAACTTCGTCAATCTTTATGTCAGTCCAGTATAGGATGTACATGTGTGTATTTATAGGGATCATAGAGGTAGGATGTACATGTGTGTATTTATAGGATGAGTGTGCGTGTGTTATAAACGTCTAAATTTGTGCTATGTTTCTTTAAAAAAAAGAATGCAGCCTTCTTAAACCAACTCCTTATAAGTTCCTTCTTACTATCCCACGTTTTTGCCCAGCGAAAAAAAAAACCGAGACCGCCGGTAACCGGCTTTCACCGGACAGCTACCCGACATCTAAATTTGTTACTAAATTCACAAACCGGTTACCGACGGGGTTACCACGCTGTCTCGTGAAGGTGCGAGCTCAACCTCTTTGTCAATCCGACAACCGCGCATGCGCGGCCGGCTCGTCCATTCACCAGCTCACCGCCGTCCCCACCCCCCGTTCCGTTCCTAAACACAACACGACGGTGCCCCCCCTTCCCCCCCCCCCCCCCCCCCACAACCCCACCACGGCCGGCGAAAAAACCAGCCCGCCGCCGGCGGCCGGCAAGCCGGAGTGGCGTGCAAGCGACGGTTTTCCCTCTCGGCCGCGGCAAAATCCTGGCCGTCGGTTGCCGCCGGAGCTGAGCAGTTGGGCACTTGGGCTTGAAGTTTAACAGTGGTACAGTGCACACTCCAGTGTGGCCCAACCAACAACCTGGGCGTCCTCATGACGTCTATTCATTTGGTTGGGCCATGCCTTGGGTAGACCTGGTCCACCGCCTTGGTCCATGCACCATGATGCTTTTGCACAGCCAACAAGAGAATAAAGGGGGTTTTTTTTTTTTGGATCAGCAGGAGAATAAAGTTGGCATGGATGAAGGGAAAGAAGTAGTAAAAGAAGAGGAAAGGCAGAAGGAAAGGGGAAAGGATAGTTCCACTCTTAAAAACCCTAATGATGAGGAATAAGTGGGCTTATGAGATAAACAAATTGTTGAGGCCACTTTCAGTTGTGTGACTTGTGTCTTAGCTTTGGGACAAAAAAATTAGAGAGAGAGAGAGAGAGATGTTTTGGTCCCATGTTGTTGAAAGTATTTAATTAGTGATGGAGGACCATGGTTTGGAATGTATAGTTGCAAAATATTGGTTGTAATGAAAGAGATTTTACTTAGTACATGCCTTTGTGATCTGCCAAAAATACTTTTCAGATGTCATTTGCGAATTTGGTACTATGTTTTTTGCAGAGTGGCCGCGCTGATAATCATTGGTTATGCTTAGTGAGTTCTGATGATGATAAAGAAGGTTTAAACAAAGACAAAAGAATATAGCATTACATTTTCATAACAAGGACAATCATGATTCAGAAATTGGAATCTACTAATTAAAGGTTCCATCAGTTAGGTTTGGTACATCAAAATCTCCGTAGTTTATTGCAGGTTATCTTCAGTGAATAAACCATCAGTCTTGCTGCACCCCATTAAAAAAGGATGGAGAAAAGGCGATATATGTATCTTACTATCTGATTACTTCACTGTCCTTGTTCATAGTTTAGGACAAATACGACCGAGTACTAATCTGGTTAATTTTAAAAGAACAGAAAATGAATGGAGAGAAGTTAATAGTAGAACGTTTCTTGCAACTGACACTAAAACTGTTAGCAATATTTATTTTGGTTAGCCATGAGTTGTAATTCCTCCATATTATATATACTTGCTCTGAGATGCTCTGCAATGAGTTAATAATGTGTTCCGACGGAAAAACACTCTATCTTCAGTAGACAGTGACACTAAACTGAAAATTATTGAGCATCCTTGTAACTGGCTGTCAGCTAGTAGTATTATATACTGGACTAAGGTAAGGTGAACGCACAGAAGTGTAGAGTATTTTATAAGATACATGAATTTATTAGCCATCAGCCAATGGACCAAAGTTTCAGCATAGATTAGCAAAGACATTATGAATTAGTCCTGAAGCACAGACGTGAAATGTCTCACAAACAGATAGTACAGCAGCATCAGTGCATCACACCAATGTTTACCAGATTGATATATTAAGCCCCAAGTGATCAGTAATACTGTACACACCTTGGCACCCTTCAAATTACATGAAACCCAAGAAAGTAATTAACACAAGCCAAACTATGCATGCATGGATGAATGGATTACGTACAATTAATTGCAAACATAAATGTTTCTTCTTTTTTTTTCGTTTTTGCTCCATGATATGCATGATCGTTGTCAGACTCTGAGCAGGTAGATGCTGAGCTCGGGGCCGCCGCTGCCGTCGGGGTTCATCATGTAGAACGCCTCCGAGTCCCTCGACCCGACCACCCGCTCGAACCTCGCGCGCATGTACATCAGGTCGCCCTCCTCGGCGGCGGCGCCGGTGGCGGCGTCGTCGGGGAGCACGCCGGCGCCGACGGACACCGGCTCCACGGCGCCAAGAACCCTCCACTCGTCGGCGCCGCACTCGCGGCGCACCGCGAAGCCGCACTTGCGGCCGTTGCAGTAGGCCCGCCACGTCGGCTCGTCGAGCAGCGCCCGCCGCTTCTCGCCTGTACATGGTGCAACGCACGAACGTCGCCGGTATGTTAGTGCTCACCGGCGCTGAAGAAGATGAAGGTTAATTCGTGTGTGTACCTGGGTTGAGTGGTTGCTTTTCGCACTCGAGAGCGAGGCGGACGAGGCCGGAGGACATCTCCCTGACAAGCGCGCCGGTGGAGTAGGCGGCCATCTCCACCAGCAGCACCGGCGGCGAGCGGGTGTCCGTCTGCAGCGCGACGTGCACGCGGCCGCGGCGCCGCCCGAAGATGGTGCCCGTCAGGCTCGACCCCAGCTGCCGCCGCCGCCGCCGGTGCGTGATCGCCGCCACGAACGCCGCCCGCAGCCTCGCCAGCGCGTCCGCGCGCTTCCTCGACGACGGCGACGACTGCACCTCAGCATGCTCCGCGGACGAGGACGACGTCGCGGAGAATCGCCCGGCCCTCGTCGTCGTCGTCCCCATCACCGCCTCATCTCCACCTTCCTCCCTTTCCTGTCCACCTCGCCGCTGCGGCGACGGCGGCTTGCCCAGCCGCTTCCTGCTCAGCCACGGGAAGTTCCCGCCTCCTCCTCCGCCGGTGCCGCCGCTCGCCGCGGCAGCCCTGGAGCTGGAGGACGGCAGTGGCAGCGGCGAGGCCGCGCGGAACGCTCTCGCCATGGCAAACCACGCCTCCAAGCAAGCTAGCTCGCTCTCCACTTGTCCCCTGCGCGCGCGCGCGTGCGTCCCGTTAATAATGGGCTTTGCTGCTGGCTCCAAGCCCACCCGTATTTGGTAGTGGGGTTTTTAAGCGAGGTAGCCGAGCGCGTCTTCGCTCTCGCGCTTTTGCAGGTGGCTCGCGGCCGCGCGCGCGTTCGCTGTCGCGTGGGGGCGCGAGGTTAGGACATAAATACCGGCACGAGACGGGGTTAGCGTCGCGAGACCGAGACGATGCTACGTACCGTGCGCGCGAGGAAAGGGAGCGAGCGGTCGATCTGCGCGCGATGCGATGCGACGCCGAGGGCGGCAGATAGGAGAGGGCACGGGGCGGCGTCGCCGTACGACGTGTTTTACGGCGACACGATCACGGGGCAGGTGGCGTCAATACAAGAGGTAAGCAGCAGCCGGCAGCCGCGGCGTCGCGTCGCACTGGCTGATCGGTCGTGCTGCCTCGTGTCAAATGCGTGCAAAAGGAATACAACTGGTGTGGCGTGTAGCCAACCAGTGCAAATAACTCGCCTGCATACCGACCAACGGGTGAGGGGCCATGAATCGTGCCAAGAAAACGGAAGCAGTTTGGTGCACTGGTAGTGTAACAAGTAGTGGCAGGAGGAAACCACGAGATCGTTGGAAGGCAGCGGCTAGCAGTACAGGCGCAATGTAAATTATGGTCAGGTGGGGGTAGTAGTAGGCAGCTAGCGGTCCCGGTGCCGGCGGCACGCGTGAATGCGTGATACCGGTGCAGGGAAGGGGAGGGGGCCGGCGACGTTCCATAAATGACCTTCACCTACTTGGGCGGTGGCAGTGCAGAACACTACGTACGGGTGTGGGATCGCCGGATTGCCAGAAAAACGGCGAGAGGCATTTGAAGGTTCCCTGCGTCAGCGCGTCTTCGTCCGTCGTCGAACCAGGAATTCAATCAAATAAAATGGATTAAATAGATCATACTATTATAAATTTATTTTTTTAATATTATTATTACTATTCACCTATTTATATATGTGTCATTATAATTTTATTTTACAATTTATCCTTTCAATGCATTCCTCAAAATTTTTGAACCATTCTGTCCTTGTCTTTCTCCTTTTACTGTCTCCTCTCTCTCATTTCCAATGAAACCGTCCCAATAGATTGATTTGGACTGGTGCCCGTTAAGAACTTTCGTCCTGACGGTCATGGCACTAGACTACAAAACAAGGTACCTTCAGTTGTTCCACTGTTGCACATGACAAAGATGGTGATAGGCGATGAGCAGGCTGCACATGGCACCACCACACTTATAGTAGCTGAGGCTGAAGATGTCGAAGAGCATCCCCAGTTGGTATGGATACAACATAAACATGTGCCTCTAGATCTCCTCCACCTTCATCCGCCTTACGTCGACCTCCCTTTACCACCATGGTTTTTCTCAGGAAACGTACAGCCTCTTGCCGCAACATCACCCGTCACTCCTCACTACCTCACCAGGGATCCACGCAACTAGTGCCCATGTCCTCATTATACCAGGTTCGGCGACCTTGCACTCCCTGGTGTAGCTTCTTTGGTTAGAGGGGCGATGGAAGTGAGGAAGGAGACTGCCGCTTGTCGATGCTTGGGAAAAAAAGATGGTAGGAAGAGAAGAGTTTTCGATGAAATCTTTACTACTATTGTTGCCAAATTGAATCATGTATTCATTCTAAATAATTAAAAAAATAGAAAGAGTCGAGAAGTCTTATATTATGAACCTTCAATTCTAAAATTTAAATTTTTCTAAATTGAATATATAGCTGCAGCAATAAATTTGAATCGGTATTTCTTGGGAATGACCAAAGGTAGAAGATGAGGGGCAATTTGGTTTAAGAGAATTTCAGCCCATCGGAAAAAGTAAGTAGTTACATATCTTTGGTTTTAATAGATTTATTATAATGATATTATTTTAATTAGATAAATTGTAATGATATATTTTATAAAACAGGTAAATTTATAACGACATGGTCGAATTATAACCTAAAAAATATAACATTTATCACCTCTCCTCCCCCAATTTTTCCATGCCTGCAGTCAGATCGGAGTCATAGCCGGAGTGCGAGAGGATAGAGGGAGGCGGCGGGATCATTCTGTGCCGGAGCACCCGTTACGTTGGGGCGCTTCCACCGTTCCACGGCCTCGTGATGATGGCGGCCAGGGCCAAGCGCAGGGAAGATACAGATAGGGAGTTTTTTGCTCATTGGATCGAAGAGATGGAGGAAGAGGGTACAATGTCGATGCCGCCGCCACGGATTGTCAAATACCATAGTACACTTTAGCATCCGTAACTTGTTATCATGGGATTTGACCTGGAGATTAGAGATCACACATTACTTGTTATCATGGGATTTGATCTGGAGATTAGAACCTAATCGATGTAGAGAATTTTCAGAATAGGCCATCCATTGATTAGAACCTAATCAATGGGATTATGTATCCCCTTCACCCTTTTGTTCGTTATTGCTGAAATCTTAGCGTGCTGATGTGCTAAATTTCTCAATGCTCCTCGACTTTCTGTTCCGCTCATGCACATTGTCTTTTCCTGTTAGCGACTATTTCCTTCATTGTTGTTATTATGTTTTGATGATATGTTCGGCAAATATGATAAATCAAGAGCTTACCATGTCAATGATTTCATCTTTTTTTTCTTTCTTTTTGGGTAATTTTTACTGTTTGGAAAGATCTTTTGGCGACAGGATGGGGATGGGACAAACTGCTACCGTTCACAGGTTGCGCATCTTGGTCTGACTATATCAAGTACCTTGAAGCGTATTACAGTCACAACGCCCATGAGCTCGTTCCTGGTGGTGCAGCCACTACAAGCAGCAGGATAGCTGCTCTTGCTGATATTGTAAGTAACCTCCTTCAACCTTATTAACTAAACCACCAATCATGTCTAGTTTTATTTTTCACCTGTTTTGTTTGCTAACTTAAACTGCAATGATCGGTGGTGTGACTGTCTGATGGTTTCAAGCAGTGTCTCAAGAAGGAGGAGCAACTTGCTTGTGAGTGGAAGATCCGGATGAAATCTAAACAGCGTATGATCTTACCGAGCAAATCAATTATTCTGAGTTGCCTGATCCACAAATGTGCATGTTCAGTCATTCGCAAAGTGGGCTGCAAATTTTCTGATGTTTCCAGTGCCGCTCTATTGGTATGTTCCTCACCTGGCCCAACTATAATTGAACTGTTTTCGTCTCTGCCTGGTTATTGTTGTTTCCTAGAAAACTAGTTCTTATTGTCACAAGATTGTAGGTACAGTGGCCAAATAATCTGATCTCAGTCTTGAAAATACCACCGGGTCTTAAAAAAATTGTGGGCAGTTGTACAAACTACAACCTGATGCATGTTGTAATCACCAATCTCAATATGACCCGCAGTACAGATTAATTGAATGTTTTAAGGTTTCTAGTTTTGACTACACAGTTTTCTTTTATTGAAGCCGAAATCCTGGATCATCGATCTATCTGACATTTGGCTTTATTTAGTCAAACGTGGCTAAAGTAGTATTTGCTTACTGTGTACTGTTGAGGAGTAGCTGCTTAAATGTGGCTTGGGTCATTCAATGCTTATTGTTTCATTTGTTATCCATGTGGGTAGCTTGGAATAGCACTACCCAAATGATGCATACACCTTCAGTAGAATAGTTGTAATCTTTGGGTATGTCAGGATCTGAGAGCAGAAATGAGGAAGTCTAAAGAATTCAGAAGAATCGGTGAAATATTCAGAAAGTTCAGAGGGGAGAAAAGGTGTCTGATCAATTATGAAGATCCAACGGCTACAGTTTCATCCGAAGCGGTATCGGCGCCATCCAACCGTTGATGCTTGTCGGGGACCACTATGGCTGCCTCTATTGTCGTTTTCTTCTTTCTTTTGCTAAGTTTGCGGTTTTACCGATGAATTCGCGTGAGCTGTGGTCCTCACTTTGTAAGACTATATATACTCTGTGAGATGAATGAAAGAGGCATCGAGAACCATATTATTTTGTCCGTAGGAGTAGATAGATCTAGAACCCTAGTAAAGTCTTGCGGCCACCAAATTGGGAAAATATTTCTGATTCGTGAGTTCTGAATCCATTTCTACTCCCAGGTCTTGACAGGGTAGCACATAAAAAACTAGACCAACCTAGGAGGAACTTGGTTGCTTTATATAAAAAAAGAAGTTGGCACCCAAATTCACCTTGACGAGTTGTATGGTATATGGATTATTTTGTTTTTTGTTTGACCTTTTATAGTCTGTACTAATGCAAAATAATGGTTTCAAGTGTATTTGCCAAGGAGGCTGATCTGAAGTGTGAGTTGCTGAGGCGTGGCGCTAATCCTGCTGATGATTACTTAATCGTCCAGAGCAGTGAGATACGCATGTATGCCTTGAGCCTTATGAACTTCGTGCCATTCTGTTGCTGCCTCCGCTGCCATGTTAGTACATGCCTACCTGCTAAAAGCCACTTAATATTATCATCCATCTGTTGCTTGTTTTTATTACTAACTTACTGCATATTATTGGCACTAACTGTGGTTGGCCTCAATTTAAGGGTATCTCAAAGGAGGCCAAAACGATGTGTGAGTGGATGAGGGAAAACAACAAGCTTCTTGACCTCTTTGATGATGCCTTACCTGAGGAGCTTGCGGACAGTCGCAGAGTTCGGTTAAAAACCTTGGAATTTGTGATCAACATACTGGAAAAGTCTTCTGCTGCTGCTGGGCACAAGATTGATAAAGAAGAATCTGCTAGTAGAAATGGTCCTGGATGTGATGTGGATGACATTGCTGCTGATGAAGCAGCAAGCACCACAGGGTATGGATGTCCCATACGTTTTTCTTCTTTCTTGATATGGTCCAAGAGAATTAGTTTATTACTTCTTGATGATAAGCATTGTGAATCTATACCAGGGGCAGGATTTCAGTTGTATTGAATTCTCGAGATCAGAAAAAGATCGAACACTCTGGAAAGAGTACAAAAGGAAGAGAAAAGGATGTAGCAGAGAAGCTAATCACCACTATTTTGGTTACTATGAGCGCTTTGTATTTCTCTTGCAATATCCTTATGCAATTGTTTTCTTTTTTGGTATTGTTTAGTTTCAGAAGACATTTTGGAGAAGGTACGTGGGTGGGAAAGGCTCGTGCCACTCCACAGTTCTGTTGTGTGGTCTGACTATAGCAACTACCTTGAGGAGTATTACAACCGCAATGCTTTTGAATTTATTGTTGAAGCTGCTGCCAACCAAAACCCTGAGTGGCTGTTGGATCCTGCTGCCCGAGCTGTGCGGATTGCCACCACTGCTGGCAGTGGCTTGGTTGCTGTTGCTGTTGCCAATTTTGTATGTAACCCTCCTGCTTCTTTACTAAACCGTCGATTGTCTAACTGAAACTGTTTGCACCTACCGATTGCAAAATGACAATTTTTTCGAGTAGTGTCTCAAGATGGAGGATAAACTCATGTCTGAGTGGAAGACTCGAGTGGAACATTGCCCGGATGAGTTCTTACCAGCCAACACTATCATTCAGAGTAGCCTAATCGAGGAGCATGCGCTTTCAATCTGTAGCACAGGGGCACGAATTTTCTGTTCCTTCCACCATTGTTTTTGTGGTATGCCTCACCTTGCTCAAACAAACCAAACAAAACTTTTGGTTTTTTATCATACCACTGGAATGCTTTTCCTCTGAATCCTAGTGACTGAATGTTGATTGCTGAAATGGAAAAATCTTATTTGGAAGATAAATAAACACTTCAAGCTCAACCGTAATGGAACCTTTTTTCTTTGTGACATAGAAACTAGTTAAACTCATTGTCACAAGACAATGGGCAATTTATCTGATCTCTTTCATGTAATCTTGAAATTACTGCTTGCGGTGTTCGAATTTCAGCGGCTTCATAAAGTGGTGCAAATTGTGATAACCAGTGTACCTGTAAGAATTAATTGCATGTTTTAAGGTTTCCAGTCTTGTGTTCACAGTTTTGTTCTATCATAGTTGAAATCCTTGCATATCTCACACATTTGATGGCCAATTAGCATTGATTCTTTTAGCAAGTTGGCAAGCAGCATATCTAGCAATACACCGTCAACCAGCGTTCTTGATCTGGTTGCTAAACAAAGGTTGCCCTTGAAGGCTTGAACTGTGAGCTTTTGTTGCTATTTCAATCAAACGTGGCAAACATGTTATATTAACTGGTGTAGTGTAGGAGTGATTGCACGTTATTAAGTGTGGCCTTGTGGACCCAAGTCTTGCATGCTTACTGTTTCACTTGTTGTCTACATGGATAGCTTGGACTGGTTCTATCCAATTCAGCACATACACCTTCAGTAAAGCAGCACTAATTCTTGCATATGGAGTATTTCGTTTGATTCTTTCTATGGTCTTTTGGTTTCAAGTGTATCACCAAGGAGGCTTACCTGATGCTTGAGCTGCTGAAGCATGGTGCTGAGCCTACTGATGACATCATCCAGCAGAGCAGCGTGATCCGCCTTGGGCCTTGTGAACCTCAAAGGATGCCAATCTATTGCTTCCGCTGCTGCAATGGTGGTATGTGCCTGACTGCATCATATGTCTCCTGCCAAAAAATGCTGAATTTTAACAAGAAATTATCCATTTCTTTCTGTAAACTACCAACCTGTGGCACTAACTGCAAAATGATGGATGGCTTTGATTCAAGGGTATCACAAAGGAGGCCAAAATGATTTGTGAGTGGATGAAGAGAGAGAACAAGCTTCTCACCTTTAACATGTCTAAGGCTCATGAGCTTGAGGAGGCCCGCTTGATCCAGATCAGAACCTTGGATGTTATGATCAGCATACTGCAGGAGTCCTTTCCTTCTTCCAAGGTTAGTGGAGAGGCTGATTAGAATTTTGTTGATGCTGGATTTCTTTTGGCAGCATGCATTTTGTATTATGTTTGTAGTTATGAAATGCTATTTAGCATCAGAATTAGCCAACTGCCACCCCTTTTAAAAATAATATATTGCTTAGTGCTTTGCACATTTTTTTAAAAGAAATATTGCACCTAAAAAATATGATGTAGTGATGTGTACAGGGATAGAATTTGGAGGTTTTGGAGCTTTAACGAGCATTCAGAAACAAAAATGTAACAAATTGCTTTCGCTATTAATTTATTATGTAACTAGGATAAGAGACATGCTTGATTCTCTTAATCACACTTTTCAGGTTGATGTGCAAGTTCACTAGCATAGATGAACATAGGAAGATTAAAGGGAAGAGATTGAAATATCGTTCATCGCTGGTTTCGTTTGCGTTTATCTAACTTAGTGCGTTTTCCAGTTTTATTTAGAATACAAAGGTGCATTTATATTGTTTATGAAATATTCAATGTTGAATTTCAGGAAGAATGGCAATCTTGTTGCGAGTGGGGGATGCAAACGACACGCTCATTGTCCATAGAAAGGTCAGGAAAAGAAGGGGTGAAGATATTGATTGGAAGACTGAAGTTAGCCGAAACAAAGATGTTTGTGATGGGGCTGTGAATTGCTTAAAATTTAACCCAAAGGTGCATAAAAATATAATTTCATCTCCAATGTTTTTTAGCTATATTATTCTTCTTCCTTGGTACATATTAGTACTACCCTGTAGCCTAGGACTGAATTGTCTTAGTAAGATGGACTTAAATTATTCTGGTTGTACTAATCCTTTCAAATTGATTACTTCAATTCTTTGTTTCTTTTTTTGCAGGATGACCTGTCCATGAGGTTGGCAATTGGAGCCTTGGAGGAAGCAGTGGCTACATTCATATTTGGGCAATACACCAAATAACTACCCGCAATCTGCAAATAACTGTGCTTGATCGACGAAATGAACATTTATTCTATAAAAAAACATCTGAAACTAGATAAGTACGATAGACCAAGCACTTCTTCCGCATATGAGGACCAGTCTGGGGAGGACTTGGAGGGGGAGAGGGAGTACTTGGAAGAGGGAGGACTTGGAGGAGGGGAAACTTAAGAGGGAGAGGGAGAGGGAGAGGATGAGGACTTGGAGGAGGTGAATGTCACGCCGGAAGGAATGGCGGACATGAGCGTAGCGGCGACAAATGACGAAGAACAGGGCATCGCTTTGGAATGAAGGGAAGCAGGTTGAGCAAAGGCGTTTTCAATACAGGAAAGCGTCTACCAAAGTAGAACAGTATACAGGAGTATTACATATGGGACCAAAGTGGTTGGTGTGTGGGGTATATATTAACCTCCAGCTTGTACGGTGAAAACAATTAAGAAATGAAAAAGTAAATTCTCCCCGAATCTGCTCTGTCTTCTTCTACCTGTCTTCTTCCTCAAATGATTCCTCTCGCGTCCACTTGATTCCAGCGAACCTCGCTGCCGGCGATTGGGTCGTGACAAGTTGGTATCAGTCGCTTTTGGTCCCGGGGCTGCTCTCTCGCAATCTCTCGGCCTTTGATCAGTAAATCCTATGGCCGAGTTGGTGCTTTTCCTTCGGGATTGAGCCGCCGTGATTCTCGTGTCTGGTTCGATTGGGCTTGGAGGAGGTGACACCACGGCACCCGCGAAGCAAAGTGTTCAAGTTTGGCAAATGGTGGCGGCTATGGAATCCATAAAAGAGCGCTTGATAAACGCCATGAAGGCGATGGCGGCGAAGGTGGAAGGTGTGGACAACATCGCCAAGCGTTTGACACAGATCAACCTCAAGCTCGAACAGCAGTGCGAATGTTTGGATCATGTACAAACCAAGGTGGATCTCTCCATGACTTCTCTCGGCCAAGTGCAGCAGGAGCAAAGTCAAATGGCATGCACGCTGAAGGCCATGGCGACGGCACCACCACCACCACCACCCCCTACGCCACGCCAACCACCGCTGTTGGCGACACTGGATCCAAGCTCGGTGGTGTCTACTTTGCTAATTCCATCGCCTCCACCACCCCCGCCTCTACCTCTGCATCCACAACATCAAGTACCTCATCCTCGTCCTTCCCCTGATGCTCATGACGCTGCGGACCTGGGCGTCGTCAATGGATTCCTAAAATGGATTTTCCCAAGTTCGACTGTACTGGGGTTCGTGTTTGGATTGATAATTGTGAGACTTATTTTGATTTCTATCAAATTGCGGAGGTGTTTATGGTTGCCGCAGCTGCTCTGAATCTGGTTGGGGATACCGCAAATTGGTATCAAGCATGGAAATTGGAAGTGGGATGGCATGATTGGATCATGTTAAAGGAATCAATCTCTAGTGAATTTGAAAAGTATTAAAATGGATGAATTTTTATTACTGACATAGACTAGTACAGTAATTGAATATCGCTCTAAAATGAGTTAACGTACCAAATTCGCTTGTATGATCCTCTGTTATGTGGTTCAGTTCTGATTTCTCATTTTGTATTGGGCTTGAAATATGAATTGAGGTCTTATGTTTAGGCTGCTCAACCCACTTGTGACTCAGGCTTACTTGATTGCTTTGCTCATGAAGGAGCTAACATTGGGCAAGCCGATAGGAAGTTTTATCAGAGAAAAGGAGTTGGTTGGAAAGGGGGTGATAAACTCAAATTGGTCTCAGGTGAGTTGTGGAAAGCACAACAGTTGAAGGAATATCGTCGTGCTCATGGTTTGTGTTTTAAATGTGGAGAGAAGTACATGCCTGGTCATGTGTGTGTGAAACAAGAAGGGGCTCACTTGAAAGCCATGGAGTTACAGGAAGAAATTGTGGTTTTATCTGATGAGGTGTTGGATGCTCTTACTGTACCTGATAGTGTGGAGGAAGAATTGAATCTATCTTTGCATGCTTTGGCTGGTACTTGTACTACTTCCACAGTCCAGTTGAGGGCCTTAGTAGGGAGTCAAGTTGTGTTAATTTTGGTGGACTTCGGCAATTCTCATAGTTTTATCAACTCTGACCTGTGTACCAGATTGCAACTTCCCACTGAACCTATTTTACCCACTACTGTCAGAGTTGCCAATGGAGAACTTTTGTCTTGTGGCACTAAAGTACCATAGTTTACTCGGTGGGTCCAAGGGCACATTTTCTCTATTCCTATGAGAGTTTTGCCTATGGGAGGTTATGATATAGTTTTGGGGATGGACTGGCTGACTCAACATAGTCCTATGCAATGTAATTGGGCTGCTAAATGGCTACAATTTCACCACCAAGGCAATGTGATACAGTTGCAAGGCATGAGTCCTGCTTTGTTACCTTCTGCTGTTGAAGAGATATCGGCTGCTCAAGTGGTAAAGTGGACACTGGGTAATGATGTTTGGGCCATGGTTGTATTGGATCATAAGAGTGAAGGTTCCTCTTCTCAACCTCCTTTGCCTGATATTCAACATCTGTTGGATACTTATTCTTCTGTGTTTCAACAAGATAATTCTTTGCCTCCTCATAGAATTTTGGATCACTCGGTCTCTTTGGTACCTAATGCTGTGCCTGTCAACTCTAGACCTTACAGGTATTCACCAGCTTAGAAAGATGAGATAGAAAAGCAAGTTTCTGAGATGCTATCTATTGGTCTGGTGACTCCTAGTTGTAGTCCCTTTGCCTCATCTGTTTTATTGGTGAAAAAGGACAATTCTTGGCGATTCTATGTGGATTATAGGAGAATTAATGCACTGACCATCAAGAACAAGTTTCCTCTTCCTATTGTAGATGAACTCCTGGATGAGTTGGCTGGGACATAGTTTTTCTCTAAGTTGGGTATGAAAAGTGGCCACCATCAGATCAAAATGTTGGAGGCAGATGAATATAAGACTGCTTCTAAAACCCATCATGGTCACTTTCAATTCAGAGTTATGCCTTTTGGCTTAACTATTGCTCCAGCCACATGTCAGTGCCTTATGAATTCGATTTTTGCTCCCTTCTTGAGGAAATTTGTTCTGGTCTTTATGGATGACATTTTAGTCTATAGTAAATCTTGGGCTGATCATTTACATCACTTAGAACTTGTTTTGCAATTGTTACAACAACATCACCTCTATGCTAAATTGTCTAAGTGTTCTTTTGGTGTCACTCAATTGGAATATTTAAGTCACCAATTATTTCAGCCAGTGGAGTTGCTACAGATCCTGACAAAACTAGAGCAATGGCACCTTGGCTAGTTCCCACCAACTTAACTGAGCTAAGGGGATTTTTGGGTCTTACAGGATATTACAGGAAATTTGTTAAGCATTATGGGATCATTGCAAAGCCTCTAATTATGTTACTTCAGAAGAACTCTAAGTTCACCTGGTCTTCTCAGGCTCAGGAGGCATTCTCTTCTCTTAAACAGGCCATGTGCTCTACTCCAGTGCTCACTTTGCTTGATTTTGCTAAACCATTTGTCATTGAGACAGATGCTTGTGCCACAGGGATAGGAGCTGTACTTTCTCAGGAAGGCCATCCTGTTGCATTCTATAGCAAAGCTCTGGGTGTGACCAATCAGAGATTGTCAATCTATGAAAAGGAGTTCCTGGCTATTATGATGGTAGTGGATAGGTGGAGGTCTTATTTGATAAGAGGACCTTTTGTGATCAAAACTGATCACAAGGCTCTTTGTCATTTAGATGACCAGAGTCTGGATACTGAATTGCAAAACAAATCTATGACCAAATTGATTGGTTTACAGTACAAGTTTCAGTATAAAAAAGGGGTTGAGAATAAATCAGCTGATGCTTTGTCTCGAGTGGGTCATTTCTTTTATTTGCAAGTTATTTCAATAGCACAACCAGTTTGGATCCAAGAAGTTCTGAATTCTTATGTATTTGATGCTCAAGCTCAGCAATAACTAACTGAATTGGCTGTAGTGTCTCCAAACAGCCAAGGTTTTGCTCTCTCTAATGGTTTAATCAGAAAAAGGACAGAATTTGGATTGGAGCTAATTTGGCTTTACAAACTAAGCTGATCAGTGCTTTTCATGCGTCTACCATTGGGGGTCATTTTGGAGTTCAGACCACTTATCAACATATTAAGAAACTATTTGCCTGGGGGGCCGAAGAAATCGGTGGAAGAGTTTGTTCAACAGTGCACTATTTGTCAACAAACCAAGCATGAACACTGTACATATACTGGCTTGTTGTAGCCTCTCCATATCCTAGCTGCAGCCTGGCAGGATATATCGATGGATTTCATTGAAGGTGTGCCTCTCTCCAAAGGAAATGATGTCATTTTGGTTGTGGTGGATAGATACACCAAATATGCTCATTTCTTACCCCTGAAACATTCATATTATGCTCTTCAAGTGGCTGAGTTATATCTGAACAATGTGGCTAAGTTATATGGCATGCCCAAGTCCATTGTGTCTGACAGAGACATGGTATTCACAAGCAATTTCTGGCAAACTTTGTTTAAACGCTTTGAGATTCCTCTCCATCTGTCCACTGCATATCATCCACAATATGACGGCCAAACTGAGTGTGTCAATCAGTGTTTGGAAATGTATCTACGTTGTGCTATGGCGTCCACTCCAACTAAATGGTGTGCTTGGTTGCCAATAGCCCAGTTCTGGTACAACACAAGTTTCCACTCTTCTATGCAGTGTTCTCCTCGCAAGGCATTATATGGCACTGATCCCTCTTATGGTCTTCTCTCGGTGTTGTATGTTCCCACATTTGATGAACAACAAAATGGTACTTCTGAAGCTGATACTTTACTGCAGGAGCGAGCTTTGTTCTCTTCCTTGCTACAACATCATCTTCATCGAGCACAAAACAGGATGAAGCAGGAAGCTGATGTCAAACGTACTCCACGCAATTTGCAAGTGGGTGATCTTGTTCTTTTGAAGCTACAGCCGTATGCACAACGCTCTGTGGTGGCTCGCCCTTTTCCCAAGTTGGCATTTAAGTATTTTGGTCCTTTCAAGGTGCTAGCCAAAGTGGGGACAATGGCATATCGTCTGCAATTGCCTGAGAGAAGAGGCATTCATCCTGTGTTTCATGTTTCTCAGCTCAAACAATTTGTCCCTGATCATCAACCAATGTTCTTTGATCTTCCCACACCAGTGCAGTTGGATGTGGTAGACTTGGTGCCATCAGAAATTTTGGATCGCCGCATGGTTAAGAAAGGAAACGCTGCAGTGGTCCAGATACTGGTTCGCTGGGGTTCTCTCTCGCCGGCATTCGCAACTTGGGAGGATTGTGATGTGCTTCGCACCAGGTTTCCAACCGCCAACGCTTGGGGTCAAGCGTAGTCTCATGGGGGGGGGATGTCACGACGGAAGGAATGGCGGACATGAGCACAGCGACAACAAATGACGGGGAACAGGGCATCGCTTCGGAATGAAGGGAACCAGGTTGAGCAAAGGCATTTTCAATACAGGAATGTGTCTACCAAAGTAGAATAGTGTACAAGAGTATTACATGTGGGACTAGAGTGGTTGGTGTGTGGGGTATATATTAACCTCCAGCCTGTACGGTGAAAACAATTAAGAAATGAAAATATAAATCCTCCCCGAATTTGCTATGTCTTCTTCTACCTCTGTTCTTCTTCCTCAAACAATTCCTCTCGCGTCCACCCGATTCCGGCGAACCTCGCCGCCGGTGATTGGGTCGTGACAGTGAAGGTGAATGAGGACTTGAACTTGGAGGGGAAGGGGGATGGAGAGGAGCATGATGATAAATACAAGAACGATCTAATGGCAAAGTTTAATGAAATTGTCAGTGACGCCAAAAAGATGGCGAATCAAATTGACGTCGAAGGCACTATCTCAACTAACGAAGTGAAAACCTTGTGTGATAATATTCTCATCTTTGGAGGGTAAAATCGCCAAGGCATTAAAAGGTTAGGAATTGACATTTACTCAAGCTCTAGAGTTGAGCTGTGGTGTGGAACATATGTTGGTACTTTACCAGTAGTTCCTTCGGCTATCACTCCTAGCTATATTAGCCTCTTTTACCTGTCTTTCCTCTGTGCTCATCTTATAAAGGCTGTAATATTGGATTTGGTTGAGTGACTAATAGGTAATGTCGTAATGATGGTATTTTACCGTTCACCATCCTAGTGCAAGGTGCACTGGTGTTCTCGATTGCTTGAAAACCTGTGCATCTTTTAGCTTGTCTTACATTGAGAGGGCGTGGCTCTAACCACTAATCCTTCCAAAATATTTATCTCCATTCCATTGTCTTGTTTAAAAGAACCATATTGAAAAAAGTATTCTTTTGCTCTCATTAAATCAGCCCAGAATTAAAAAATCCTGGATTTGTGTGACATCTAGAAGAGGGGTTTACCCTTCAAATATTTATTCCGTAGCAAATTTTACTATAGCCCTTCGTCGTTAAGCAATTGAAATAGCTATTTGCTTAACAAAATTTATTTTTAATGTCAAGGTTTTGAACACCTAGTCTACCATGATCTTTTGGTCTACAAATGTTTTCCCATTTAGTTCATCTATATACTTCTTTTTTTACTGCCAATAAAAAAACCGAGATCTATAATAATCCAATCTTTGAAGCACACCCCTAGGTATTTCAAAAAAGAACAACATGAACTTGGATAGGTTCAAAAGAACTGTATTTAAAAGGATTAGTCTCTCACCGTAGAAGATGTTTTTGCCCTCCAAGTAATGATCTTTCTCTCAAATATATCCTCTACCGTTTTTCAATCAATATTTCAATGTTTTCAGTAGTGTATGGGGATACCTCAATATCTGAATGTAAAAGAACCAAAATTAAAACCAAACAGTTTATATATGTTGGCCCGTCATTTCTTTAGCCTTCTCAAAGCAAAAAAGATGTCATTTTTATAGAAGTTTATTTTCAGCTAAGAGAGTTGCTAAAACAAACTTAGAATGACCTTCAAATTTTTTTTGCCTCTTGAAAATCATGTTGAAGAAATAAAATTGTGTCATCAACATATTGGAGTAGGCAAATTTTGCTACATAACACATACAATTTGTGTATTTTTTTAGTGGACATCGCAAAAACATGTCATGGCTAAAGGACAAGTGATTCGTTGGAGAACATTTTCGGCCGATTGGAGAGAGAGAGAGAGATTATTCAATAAGATAAGAATGCTCCTGGGCCACACAAGATTTTAAGCTGACGCTGGAATGAAAATTTTAAAATTATGCAACTCTCTTTTTTTGCCATCAACCCATCACCGTACGTATGTGCGTTCTTAGGCATGATTATGCGCGCATTGTGAACACCTGCGTTTGTACTATGTTTCTAAAAAAATTACATTGTTAGCATACATCATATTACATCTTCACTCCAACGTCATGTTATAATCTTGTGAAATTTATCTCTCCAATCGGGTCGAAAATTTTCTCCGGCAAATTATCAGTTTTTTCAGGTGTCCTCCAACCGTGACTTGTTTTTACGATGTCCATTAGCAAATTATACAAATTTAGAGTGTCATATAGAAAAATTTTTCAAAATAAAATCATCACCGTTGGTTCGTATGCTTATTTGGAAAACTGAATTTTGGTTTGGATTATTGACAATTTTCTGAAAACTATTATGTTGCACTACATTTTTCAAAGTCTTCTATGCTTTTTTTTTACAAATGTTCATGATTCTAAAGAACTTCTCAATTGTGCCAGTTTTGTCATGCTATGACTCATGGTCTTCACTAATTTACTCTGATTTGCATTTTTTAAGTTAGTGAGCCAGAGTTGGCGACATTGTTTTCCGATAAGTCCCGACTTGGATCATTTCAATTTTGTATACTGTAGCTCATGGTTTCACATATTTACCTATATGATCTTAGTGCATTTTTATATTTTTGAAGAACTCCAATTCTTTAGATAGTGTACCAAACTTGTTTTTGGAAACAAAGGCGTAAGCTCTGCCTTAGAGATACACATCGACGGCTCACACCGAAAACACCATCCTACAAGACCTCATGCACCAAACTCGAAATGCAAACACGGCAAGCTATAGCTCAAGCTTTTCCAGTCTTCAGTCTTCACCAGGCAGTTATGTTCCCGTAAGCAAAGACAAAACTTCTTAGTGCATTATTTTCATGTTTTAGCGCACTACTGTATTTTTAAGAATAATTCAAGCTTTTAGCAAGATGTATGTATATAGAGCATTTAGTTTATTGTGGTAACTCCGTTGATGTTGCAACTTGTAACATAATCTCCATACTGGTGGTCATTAGTTGCACTTGCTGCGTCACGACTCACAAGTATATCATGAGGGAGGCTTCAATGCTTGAAAGGGTACCAAAAAATAGCTTCCATTGAATGAGATCAGATTTCGATTACATACAGGCAATCAATGAAAACGCTATGGCCGACGACTGCTCGCCTTGATCAGCAAAACTGCAGCATGCTAAAATGGTATTTCCCAGCTGCACAAGAGCTCTATTCGCTAACAGGAAACGACACCATAAGGTTAACTCATCTAATTCTATAGTATGTACACGGTGACATGGGATACCTATACACGGGATGGGGCTACCAGGTCTAAATGTTAGTTGCCACCACTATCTACAAGCATCGACTAGAAAACATCCAGAGTCATGCACGGCGATCAAATGAATCTGATGTATCAACACCATGCCTGCTGACAGAGAAAGATTGCCTTTCCTGTCACGTTAGGAAGCAATCAAGCTTATGCGGTTGCATGTAGCGTCTGAGGAAGCCCAGAATGTTCAGGTTCAAGAGCAGAGCTGCTGCTTCATATCTCCCAGGTACCGGCATATTGCTGCAGCAAACACCTGAAATGGTTGCAAGGTCAGTTAGCTGAATCCCTTTATTTGCATCTGAGGCAAGCTTTTGCAAAAACTAATTCCAGTTTGGAGCCGCACTAAAGCATTAAAGTAGGACTGCAATATTCTCTTGCACCGATCGAGTAGGAAGCATGGAACTACTCAAATGTTTACAAGGATCATCTACTTACCATTATCTGATCCTCTTGAACCCACAGCTGGAATCTGCATCACTTGAACCCCAAAGGAGCCTGGGCCAGCAACAGCAAGGCACAGCTACCAGCAGCGAGCACATCTAGTCTGAATCTTGCATTAAACAGCTTCTAGCTTGATTGGTGCTTTTGTAAAAACTGATAAAACAAAAGGTGCTTCCTCTCCAGGATGGATGGTTGTGGGCACAATTGTGTATCCTTTTGGATAAGGCTCCAACACTAATTCACATGATATCTCCCTTGAGTTAACATAATCTGTTCCACCCACTGATTCATGCATGTAGATATTGTAAGCAGCACGGCAGCCCCGTGTCTTGAGTATCCTCATTCCAATGTAAAACATAGAAGAGTCATGGCTAGATTGATAGTTCCGGAAACCATTTGTCTTTCTAGAGAAACCAACACCCTGGCAAAGCATGGAATTTGATTATATCAACATCATAGTGAAATCTCCAAGTACATTAACATTCAGGATGGAACATACCTGCGTAAGGGTAATAAATACATGGACAGGATACAGTGCATCCCGTCCTGTTACTCTAAGTCGGTACTGAGGATTTTGATGCCATGAGTCATAATCTTGGCAACCACCTGCACTATAACCACGCCATTGTCCATGGACAGAGTATCGCATCTCGGGTGGATAAACACGACAGACATATATTGACCGAAAGTGGATCTGAAAATCTTGCCAAGACATCCAGAATACCCCATTCTTTGACTGCAACAACAAATATGGGTAGGGTCAAAACTGCACAAGGAAATAAAGTTGGGAAAATATATTTTGTTTTTGTAGATACAATGCCTAAGCTGCAACCAAAAAACTGGAGGGGTGACAATCAACACATCAGTATTTTAAATTAAACTGTAGTGTGCTCACTCAAGAGCTCAGTCAACGAGATAAGCAACAGGTTAACAATTTTATCATACTAAAAGGAACCAGTATTTGGTGGGTTCATCTATTAAATTTGACGCAATCGTGTATCTTTCTAATCACAATTAGTGGAATACCAGCTGCTCAAGTACACAGTGACAGAGAAGAGCAAGTACCTGTGGAACATGCTTAAGTTTATGCTTCATTCGCTCAGTCCACTCTTGTGACGAGTCTGACCACGGACCATTCCACTCAACTTCATTTGCCCATGGATTTCTAATTTGCACGAGCTTATGACCATCAACTTCTCTTACCTGAACATGCAATATAAATTTGTCAAGCACAAAAAGAATGGGAACTAAGTGATTGCCAAAAGATACAGACAAGTGAGAGCAAACCTGCAAAATTGAGTAAGCATGTCCCTGAACAATGCCACTTGACGAAATATGAGCATCCGAGCCAGAAGGACTTCCAGCACCAAGAAGAAAGCCCTCTTGTTTAAAATGCAACAACTGAGACCACAATCTTCCACTAGCAAGATCAATCTGTGCTTGGGGGCTCCGCATGTCAATCTCTTCACCAGCTCCTCCTGTGAGATCCACTAGAGCATCTTGCACAAGCCCACCCTCCAATGCCTCATAAGAGCCATGAAGCTTTGCATAAGCTTTTTCAAGAATGGATACCCACAACTCATTTTGCTTTCTACTAGTAGCAAATGCTGGTTTCCCCGGAGACTCACAAGGGATCCAATCATCAACCACCACTGCCACCCATTCACCCTAGTAATATACAAAACATCGAGATATAAGCTCAGATCAAACTGGTGCAAGATAGTACATATGGGCTCCGTTCTTCACAAGACAATCTCAAGTCTTTTCTGTGTTGGTGGGAAATAATCCACAAGGCCTGGTGAATATGCACTATTTATACTATTATTTCACTTTTTATCAACTTACCTTTGAGTTTCATCGTAAAATTTACAGGCATATACTGCATATGTAGTTGTGCATTAGTGACTAGTTCACTCATGGTTTTCAATGTCGTATATGCAGTGCATAATGCTACATGTATAATGATATATATTGTGTCATTCCATTTGGAAATTTCCCTAAAAGTCGAGCAAGATAATGGTATATATTATGTTCTTCATGGTGGTATGCCCCTTACTAGGGTCTCGCAATGATAGCATTTCAGAAGACGTTGGCATTCTTATATGCATCCTATGGACTATGGACAGCAAATCCAAAGTCCTGAATCCCACATTTTTTTAATTAAAGCATATAGGTTGTAAGCCAATGTATAAATATATATTGGACAGCTCTAACAACTGTTTATGTATTTATGTAGTATCAACTTTTCCAAATTAATTATTTCGAACTAGCTGAATTTATCCAAACTAAAATCTGGAAGTCTATGTTGCACTGAGCCTCTGACAGCACTATTAGGTAGCACACATATCCACCATAGCTCTAGTAACTTCTGGCTGTTGTATTGTTTCTGATTAGAACAACTTTCCCACAATGCAGAAGAAAATGGCTTGTTGATATATGTTGAACACAAACTAACAAAAGCGAATTAATTTGCAGCTCACAAATCTGCTAGTTTGCTTAACCAATTCAACTTTGATATTGTATGAGACTAAAATGTTAAATCTCACCAAGATGGTGTGCTCTACCAATATACTGTATCAAAGGAACAACCCAAGAAAATGGAATGAAGGACAGATGGGTCAGATCATTGAATACCTGGATACAGAATCTGACAGTGTAGATCCCTTCTTCATTATACTCAGGAGTGATTATAACTTCAGATATACGGGCCATCTCTGTCAAAACTGCAACAGCGCTCAAGAACCAACAGTCGCCCAACCGACCCTGAAAAGAACAATTGGACAAATTGGATTTTGTGTCATGTATAGGAAGGTGAAAATTTATAAAGTTGGAATTCTAGTATAGGGGAAGAACCCACATCAGCACAAAGCAAAATCTACGTACCTGACACACATCTGAGGAATTCACAGAACCAGAAAATAAGCACGGTTGTGAACTGATAGATACCTCTTTCGCAATATCAGAAGGTCTCATCCACTCAGAGACAACCTAAACTCAGAAACACAGATGACAGATCAATGTCAAAGATTAAGCCAATTCTTAGTGCACAAGTCAGAAACTCAGCCAGTTCTTAGTGCACAAGTGCTAGACAAATGCATACAATAGTACCTGCAATTTTAGAGATGGGTTCATCGGATCTACAAACAGAGATCGATCATCCGGAGGGAACTCTTGATCAGTAAAATTTCTCTCTCCCTTCGCAATAAGAGCCTCTCTAACAGCCCTTTCAACAGAAAGCATGCGCTGGTTGACTTCCTCTCGTGTCTCAAATCTTGGTTTCCTTGGTCTTCTAGCAAAGGAGTCAATGTCAATAGCTACAGAATCACGCACAGGACGTTTCCTACCACTGGAGTACTGCCCATCCCATTCAACGTCCTCTTGATCATATAGTTCAAAGTTTGCTTCTTCACTTTCCCAGTCATCCACCTGTTGAAACAACATTAGAAGTATGAAAATCACATGCGAAACTTCATATTCCCTTCCATTTCATGGCTTTCAAGAAAGGTAGAAATAAGTAATCGTTTAGGAGTTTCATGTTCCCCTCTAATTAATGAAATAAAAGCAAGATAAACAGTAGGAATAGATTGTTCGAAACAAGAACTTGCCCTTGCAGAATAACTTCCATGCCAAGCATCCTCAGCAGCAAGATCAAAAAGGCCATATTCGGCAGAACAGATGGCTGTATGTAACATAGCAACCTCATCTTCAGTCAGACATCTTCCCCATAGAAAAGCATCCATGATCTGCATCTTTGAGTCTGATCCCTCGCTGTCTGACCTACCAAAGGCATCTAAGTCTGTGGGTGGCCTAGCACCAACCCAAATATCTGTCCCAGGTTCCCAGATGCCATTATTTCTAGGCAATGGCAACCCATTCTGATATCCGTCATAGACTCCATCTATGAAAGAAGTTGCTTCACCTAGATCAGCATCTATAGTCACTGTGACAAGATGCCACCTGAAAATTAACATTGATTACAGTCAGGCATTACCAGGAAAAAAAAGGTTGATGAAATGTTCCACCCAAAAAGACATGCAACAAGTCCATGTAAGACTAGTATTTCGATGAAAATCTGACATAAACAGGTTAGCTCTCTTGATTCTTTTTTTCATGCAAAAGAAACAGCAGTTGTCACGAACTGGTACCTGCCATCTGCAATACTTGATGCACCAATATTCCACTCTTTAGCAACAGTCGTCATCCTTTCACCCTTAGTCACCAATCGAAGACCAACTTGGCCAGCTTCCATTCCCTGTTCTGACCCTGCCACCAAGATTTCCCAGCACACCTTTTTCTGGAATTCTGTTCCAAAAAGACAGACTGGACCTGACACCGGCTGCACCATTACTGCAATGGAGAAGCTAACTTTTTTACTTTCACAAAGACACAAATCAATCTCTCCACAATGACGCCCAGTACTCCTTGGTTCATCATCAAGTATGCATACAGTGTCTGGAATGCCAGTCTGCACAGTTCGTAACAAGAGATCCAAAGAGCATCAGTAAAAAAAGTAATTACAAGAACTGCATGTATAACATATGGTACTAAATTTATAAACAGAAGAAAGGATTCCAGGCTATTACGTGTAACTAACTGTTATGCAAAAATTGATGTTCTGTCAGATAACCAACTCCAAAATGGATGGCAAAAACAGATAATAAATATCCAAAGATGAATATGCTCAGTTCATGCACTCAAAAGGTACACTTGTGAACTATATCATCATTAAGGTGTGCTTTAGAAGTTGATAAAATCTAATGATTACAGGAACAGTAACAGAACCTGCTCAGCTCGCCGAGCCAATTGTGCTTTTCTTATGTGACGAGCTATTGACGAGACCCTGTCCCTTGCAAAAGAATCTTCCAGAGCAGAATCACCACCCACAGCTCTGACAGCTGCTGCCATGGCCGCAGCATCCCTGCTTCCAGCATTAGGAATAGAAGATAGCAGTGATATTTCAAGCTCCTTCCATTTTCGTTCCTCTCTCTCCAACAATGCCTTCCTCCTTTCCCTTCCCTTCCCTTCTTCCTCGCGCCTTTGCATCAAGACCTCCTCTTCCATTTCTTTTTCCCTTATGTAGCTGAAGATGCGAATAAGAGGATTTAGATGGCGGGCACAGAGTTTTACAGGGTTCCAGATAGAAACATTGCATACATAAAAGATTTAAGAATAACCTTTCTTGAATAAGTTCAAAATGTCTTCGATCTTCAGGCATCCATTTCTTGATTTCTTTGGCACTTAAGTCAGAAAGACCTATGCTGTCCAGAAAAAGTCTAAGACGAACTTCATCCTGAAACAACAGACATTTGCAACATTGTTACAGATTTTAAGGACAAAAAAGATTAGGTGGGAGGAGTCCCAAATGCATACCTGTATTTGCTCAGCTTTGGCAGTCAAGCCAAGCAGAAGAAGTAAATAACCACCAAACTTGTCCCACATGTAAACCCATTCAGTATCAATTGCTTCTTCCAAAGCCAAAATACGTGCATGGGCACACATATTCCTCCGATAATCCACATCTACAGGGGATCCAATCATTAAACAATTCTTCACTCCACAAAAGAACGATCCTGCCGTAATTTCTTCATTTCTTAAACGATCTCTCAGCTTCATGACATCAGCCCTAGGAAGCACAAAATTCCCAGCCCTGTCCAATGTAATAGCAGGATCTCCAACCAAAAGAGCAGCAGAACTTGCGGATCTCTGAGGCGCCGAGTAAGTCCCAGAAATAGCATTTCTCGTCTGATTGCAAAGCATACTATTAACAATACAGAAATAATAAAAATCATATTGTCGTAATAATATCATTGATAAGTACTGGTCCTGGATATTGGAGGAGATAACACCAGTAGCACTTATGTACTTGTCAAGGCTGACAAGGAGTAGGAACATACATGATTGAACTTTATGCACAAGATTAAGAAAACATAGTTCTGATAGATCTCAGCGCTAGATGCTAAGTGATAGGCTGACTGAGGCAGGTTTAACAGAAAAGTATGCAAGCAAGAACAACATTTACCAATGTTACGCAGGGATATGTTGAATATCTGAATAATACAAATATACAGCAAACTTACTTTGTTAGCAGAACGCGACATTGCTTGTACAACTGTATCCTTACTGAGAAAGTGAACAGCATCCTCCATCATCTGACAAAAAATTCACAATTAATTTAAGAAAGATCAAGAAAAAAGATTGAAGAAAGGAGTGTATATAATTGCCATTGGGATTGGCACTTCAGGATTTGCCAACCAGTGTGCCACTGATGTGAGGGGCTACATGTTAATAAGTGGAGTTGCAACTGGCAAGTGCTGAAGTGCATATTTTTGGGTGACAAATCCTACATTTTCCTAAGAGAGAGCTCATTTGAATAATCTGCTGATTTTGGATAAACAGAAATACTAACCTTAAGAGTCAGGCATGGTCGAGAAACAGCAAAACTGAAGGCAATTACAAGAGTGATAGCAGAAATAGCAGCCCCAACAAATGGTGGATTCAATATTAGACTGGCAATGACACCCCAAACTTCAGTAGCCAATGCAATCCCATACAAGATAAGGAAGGCATAACTGTAAATAGAGCAATGTTAGGGTGTGTGCTCAGATGACAATAGCACTTCTAAAAATAGCATAGAAGAAAGAAATTATGACCAATCCTGATCAAAGGAAAGATATATAAGCATGTAGAATCAGAAAGGCCATATCCTGATATCCGTACCTAACATTTTTAGCAGAGTCTGCATGGGCATCATAAACATATACAGGTAATACCCTTGGTGAATACACAACAATTGGAGGTGATAGAAGGACCTGAGAAGAGTACAGTAATTCAATATTACAAGCATAACTTTTGAGATAACTCACAAGTGGCAAAACTAGCATGAGATGTCCAACAAAAATTATCTTGAACATGTAGATGACTTGAGTTTAAAAAAGATATGAAACTTACAGTCAATGCCCTTCCTGTGAGAAGAAATAGAAACGAGAAATAACCTATAGATGCCCCAACAAAAGGTTTCTCTGCAAAAAATCATCGGCTGATTTAGGTTATGTGCATAATATGGGTACCTATTATGTAACTCAGAGCAAAAAAAACAGTGATAACAGGTTGAAAGGCATATAAGAAGATGTAGCACCCTGAAATAAGCCCATCAGGAAAGCAGCCAAGGCAAGGAGAAAAGCAAGGGAGCAAACAAGTAACATTTGTGTCCTTGTTAAATAGAAATTGTTAGATGTCCAGTAATGAATGACACCAATAGCAAATACAAGGAACAGGATGACAAGGAGGCATGCAACTCCAACCTGCATAGCGATGACAGATCAATTATACTGTCTCTTATCACAAATGAAATGTATATTATGATAAATTTATTTTGAAAACCAAGCCACATAAACTTTACTTACAGTCCAAGGTCTAATTGTAACAATTACAGCAGATATTGCACCAAGCAATAACAGCACTCCCATGCCAACAAATAGGTAAACTCCACGGGAAATCTTCCAATCATCATCCTTCCTGAAATTATTTTCAATTTCATCTCAGAGGAGCAGAAGTATGCATGGACGTACAAATAATAAACATGATTTCCAATTTTTCATACCATTTATACATCCCAGTAAACAACGAGAACACAGCAGGAATGCAAAGTAATGGAAGTAAAGCTGCCAGGAAATCAGCCTTCAGAGGAACCCCATCCTGTCGTGAATTTACCACTCCCCAGTAGGACACACCACAAAAGGATACAAGGACAGCTGCAGAAAGTCACCAGTCAAGTGCCAGTTATCCAAAAGTGTGATGTGCTATATTTAATATGCAATGAAATGGAAAAAGAAGAGAACATACTTGCAAAAAGGCCAACACATATAGCCGATGAAGGTGAAAATCGATAAGTAGCAAACCAAGCAACAATAGGTATCACCCCAGTGGCAAGTACAGCAATCGTTGATGATAATGCCCATCCAAGATACATCGATGTTGCATAGGGAGAGTAGAAACTCTTTTTATCAGCATCCCATCCCTTGTAGCCCAATGCATCTAGAGGTTTTGCTGATACTATTGCACCAAGGCCAATTACTGATGCTGTGAAAACAGTTATGCTGATGGCAAACAGAGCGTGCTGAGAAGAAGATAACAATGATCAGTAACATGAACATCATTAACAATGCTGGAAGGTCGGAATGCATTCTACACTATTTAGAATAACATTACAGAAGTCAAGAGGTATGTGCTGTAAAACAGAGCCTGAATTCTTTTCAGAAGGATATCCTACAAAACAAGATTTTATCTAATGCTGATAGGAATCATAACAATACAGTGAAAATTGATTCAGTAAACATATTCAGGCATTCATCCAGCAGTTGTTAACAGTATCATTGACATAAGGCCACATAATAAGATGATACTGGTTACAGTACTTCCCTTACAACTACACAAATAACTTATACAGACAAATATGTTCATTGGATATCCAAAAATATAAATAAAAGGGTGTCCTGCTGCTAAATTAACAAAAATAACAAACCTCTTTCTTTCCTGGAGCTTGGCGGATATTTTCACGGCTATCAAGCTCCCCTCCCGGAATCCAGAAACGGTAACCGTTACGCATCCATATGGGAATTGCAAATGAGAGACAAGCCACCATAAGTGGGACCGTGAGTGACAAACCCAAAATAACTGATGACTTGCTGCAGAATGGCAGAGGTAGCATTTCAGACAAAAGTGTAAATACTTCCCCAATGAAATGAATCAATGGTTGTAAAAATCTAGTGGCTAGAGAGTCATACATATGTATAAACAAGGCATATGCAAAATGGTGTGAATATGTCAATTGTCAAAACAGGAACAATAGAATAATCAAGAAGCACATTTTAGCAAGCTAGGACACCTTATCCAGATAAAAGGAGTAATCCACTTATAGCTAAAATCTTGCAGACTAGGAACTCGAGGCAACAGCTATGACTGGATTCTTAGAGGCAGCAGTGACCAGGAACTCTAGATGGTGGTGTTGACCAAGACCTGGTGGTGGCAAAGACTCTTGGTGTTGACCAAGACCGCTCAGGGCGGTGGTGGCGACTAGGATGTGGAGGTGATGGCGACAGGGAACTTGATGTGGCAGTGGCGATTGGGATCTAGAGGCCGTGGCAACCAGGAGCTCAAGGTGGATGCAGCGATGATCAGGATCTTGAGTAGGCTAACGGAACGGAAGGGGATCAAGTGAGGGTTTTCAGGCTGAGCACTGGCAGTGGGTAGATCTCTCTCCCTGTAAATGATGGCAAAGGTGGGTAAATTACTCAAACAAATCCCACAGAAGCCATGGAGGAGCAAGGAAATGAGAGCTTCTCCTTGTCTTCATGAATGGGCTTCCTTTTGTGAGCAATTCCTGGGATGAGCTAGCCCTGTGAGAAGTTTGCTAGCCTTTTTCTGTTCAAAGGCTGGCTAAACCTGTCCCAAAGGAGGTATAAGACAAGACTACCATACAACAGCGCAAAGCACGTCAGAGTATAATTTTATGTACATCAACTCAAAATGAGCTGTGCACAAAGAACTTAACAAGTAATTGTACTGTGATCAGATAACAAGTGATGAGGTTATCTTCATGAAAATAGATAGGTCTCTTTTTGCAAACAAAAGAATGACTCAATGACATTTATTCGTACTAATGTTAATAATAACACACATCATCAATTCCACCAATATAAAAAGATCCAAAGCACAAGGCTGCACTGCAAATGAACCAGGCAGAGAAACAGTATTATAGTAACAGAACTATACAATGGAATGTACTTGTGTAGAATATACGAAACAAGTGGACATGGCTATCATGCTGTGCATGTATCATTTGATACCCATGTGAAACTTCTAGTCAAACAAGCAACGCACCGAAGCAGGGAAGAAAAACAAATGAGTACTCCAGGATTTACACAAGGCAAATGCAGTAGTAACTAAGTGAAGTTTCAAATATTAAATAACAAACATGTGTACCTCAAGAAAGATAGAAGTAAACCAACACAGGTACTCAGCAACCATGCGATGAAGCCATACTGTAGATGGGAAAAGAAAGGAAAAGTCACTATAGCTGAAAATCCACTAAGATTTGAAATAAAATCAATTACATGGTGAAAGTAAGATAAAGCACACATTGTAATCAGATTTAATATTCTGTAGATGAGTTAAGACGGACTGAACATATCTAAATGTCTAGTGAAGAAGCAAAAGAACTTGTCCTGCCATGATTAAAAAATAAGTTCTCGGTATTAATACAACAAATATATTTCTTTTGTTCTACATCACCTTCCGAGGTTTGGATGTCATTATCATCTCTTCTGCACGCAGGGACCAAATGAATGCCATAATGGAGCAGACAACTGGTGATAAAAGCAGTATCGAGAAACCAAACTCAAACTGCCAAATTTGCAAAATGACACTCTTAATTAAGAACGCAATCAACATTTCAAAGCTATTATACTGCCTTTGCAACAAACTTACCTGTTCATGAGTTGCATTTATAACCTTGATGGGCTTTGGTCGATGGACAGCCACAGTAACTGTTTCTATGATGAATATTAGGGTAAAAACAACAAAAGCACGTATTGGTGAACCTGCTACTTGATGGAACATCAGCCTTGAAAGATTTAGCCAATTTTCTAGCCCACTTCTCCTAAGTTCCTCTGATAGCGAGATCTGGTTTGCAATAGTTGTATCTAACCTATCTGAATCAGTACCAGTGACATCTACATCATCTTGATGCTCTCTGTCTGCATCTAAGCTGCTTCTCTGCAGCAAAGCTAAAATTCGTGGGTCCATAACCTTGTCTTTCATCATATAGGAAAAATTTGGATCAAGGCCTTTATCCTGAAGAAGATTAGCCAATTCTACATCTCCTAGCCCACCATTCCTTTTTAGCATAGATGTGATTCTTGGATCATTCAGTCTGTCCTGAAAAATTGCAGCTAAGTTCAAATCCAATAGCTGCTGATTACCCGAGGCAGTAGCTGATCCACTAGACTCACAGCCTTGACTTTCCAAACCACTACTAGAGCAAACAACAAGTGAAGCAGTTGGGTCCCCATGCCTGTCTGCTGAAACTACAGCAGTTTCAGGGTCTTGTACAGCTACAGCAGAAAGGCATGAATTACTGCGATGGGCTAAACTGGCACGTCCACTATCTATGTTCTTGTCAGAGCTCTGTCCTTCTTGACAACTATTCGATCGATCAAAAGGAACATTGTTCCAATTGACACCATCGCTTTGTGAGTTGCTTCTGTACATAGAATCAGTAGCATTGCCATGAGGACCAGCTTCGACACTGCCACTACTACGCTTCACACTAGATCCACAGCCATCTGATGAGTTTGAAGAACTAGTTTGCCCCTTCCTTCGAAAACCTTCTCGCAGTTTTATCACTGTGCTTCTTAATGCATCTATCCTTGCAACTGAGGGGTTTGAAATAGAAAGCCAGCAAGAGACAGCTGCTGCTAAAAGCACAGATGCTACAAAAGCATAACTGATGCAATGTCCAAGGTACCTAATGTAACACATTAATTAGTAAACACAAAGTACTAGATCTTAAATATGTTCAACTATAAAAGCATAAAGATGAATACAAACCAGTAGTGCACCCCAAAGCATATAAGGAAAACCCTTGATGTTCCAGCTACAAATAGCGCTATCATCCGACTTTTAAGAAGTTCAAACCTAAATGAACACAGGCCCAAATTCCAGTCTGTAGAAAAGAAAATAAGATGTCAAAGAAATAGATACATCATGCACAATTAGAGATACAAGGCCAAATCATTACCAAGAATCACTACTGCAACTGAAGTTAAAGCACCCAGCCAACGTGCTTCTTTTGATGTCAGACCATACAAGATGGAATAGACAACAAGAACCATCAGTGAGCAAAGGTAAAGAAGCCCTAGATGCAAGACCCTGCATTTTAAGGCATTGATATGTTACCAAAACTACAAGAAAGTATTGCTTACCCCAGTAACAGCATTAACAAGTACGTTACTTGGGGAACATATATGTCTATGTAGTATTTAAGAGAGGAAAAAAGTAGTGAAGTCACCTGCTGGATTTTGTCATGTATAACTCACTAGGATCTGGTGGGTCAGGCGAGCATGAAACAGGGGCCACTTCAACACAATCAGAATATGCAAATTTGTACAACCTCCGCACATACTCATCAACATCAAATCCACTTCCTGTGCATGTAATGTATGAAAAGTTATGTTTCTCAAATTTTTATTTACAGGTGATAAGAAATTCAGCAAATAAAGATAGTGAATAAGAATCTTACCATTGAACAGTATTTTACTTATAAAAAGCATATTTATGGCCAATGATATTGCAGATACCCCAAAGAAGAAGCCAGATGGGGAATTGAGCTCAGAAGCACTAGCACTGGTTGTGACATAAACAGCACAAAACTCATAAGCGCACAGTAGACCAACTGCCAGGAGTAGAAGATAAGCAACAGCCTCTGCACCAACCAACATTTGTTAACATCGGTAAGATATTAATAAAGAACAATGAGATGATAGAGTGACCCAATTTTGCAGAAACAGCACATACAAAAAACCACGTGAATCAAAGAGTTAGAAATTGCAGTTTTATAAAGTGAAAAAAGTTCAAATGTGTAGTAGCATTTTTAATCCTCCATGGAGCTTTAAAAGTTTTCCTTTGAGTATGCCAAAATGTTCTGTTTATACCATTTCCTAGTTACAAATGTCTAGAAACAAATTGGACTCTAAAAATAAACAGAAAAGTCCTAGACAATCATCGCCTATTAGAATATCAAATTTAATGAACCCATGACTTAGAAGTCATGAATAAACAGCCACTTATCAGAATATTTGGTTTAATGAAACCATGACGCTAAGTACAAGTACATTGAGCAGTCATCACAAAATATCCTAGAAAATAAATGCATGAAAACAGTACAAAACTTACTGGAGCTTTGCCATTGTGTTCTCCACCACAACATTATAGAGTAGAATGACAGAAGCAAAGCAACACCGACCATTATAACAGCTAGCCCAATTATGTTCCTTTCCAGAAGAGCAATAAGGATGCCTCCCCATACTAACAAAACTGTTATTGGGGAAACGACGACAAGCCATGCAAAAAGAGTGAAAAAGCTGCACAGTGTGCTTAGTTGAGGTCCTTGCACATATGCTGGCCATTTCCTTGCATATATCCAACTGAGTAACAAAATAAGAACGAAAATGTTAGTAGCTTAATGAGATAATCCAACTCCCAAAACATCAGGAACAAATCAACATAAACGCATGTGCATAGAAGAAATAAGAACAAAAATAAACATCAACGTTTTTCAGGGCAATACTTGTTGTTGTAGTTAGATACAATTACATGATCGTATTCCATAATCTACATATGAATGGCTTAAAATATAGAGTGAATTGCGCTTTGGTCCACCTTTTATTACCAAAGTTTCACTTTGGACCACCCTTTAGCTCATCTTTTCATTTTGGACTAGGTCATTTTGTCTTTGTTTCACTTTGAACCACCCCAAAATCTTTTCTCAAGCACATCGGTAGTTTTATACCGGCAATCATCCTGACTTACACATAGGCTATTATATGTTAGATGAGAGTGTAAATACAGCTAAAGAAGAAATTTTGGGGGGGTACAAAGTGCAACAAAGGTAATCTTACCTAGTCCAAAGTGAAAAGATTGTCTAAAGGGTGGTCCAAAGTGAAACTTAGGTAATAAAAGGTGGACCAAAGTGCAATTCACTCTAAAATATATAAGGTGTGATGTTGGATTAGCAGCATAATAAAGACACAATAAATAATTTCAGTTGTTAGAGTGATAATGATACCAAATCTATTTTGCCGTATGCGTTCTGCTGGCTGAAATTTATGAAAACATAATGTATGCTGAATAATGCAACCTCGCAGACTACAGATGCAAATGCTAGACGCCAACAGAAGCACGACCAATCTCAAGCATACCTATATAGCCTCCATGGCCTCCAATTCACAGCCCATAGGATCCAAAAGCTGAGAGGGCCAAGGACAGCGAAGAGGAAACCGCAGATGCTGCAAACAAGAACAACCCCGCGGTGTTCCTCCTCTTCCATCCTCCCCCTCTGCAATCACCTTCTGGAAGCTGATCTCATGTATACAGGCTCAAACAAACCTGCTAAAAGTAGAACATACAAGGTCCAATGATCAAAAGACCAAATATAAATAAATGACACTAAGTATGCAGGCAGCCAGCTTACTTCTACTATGTTAATAGTAATTACTAAGTTAAGTAAGACAAACTACGTAGAGTTCAACGCATATGGTAATATTTTCTCAAAATATTGGCCTAAACTAGTCCATTACAATTTACATGTAACAGATCAATATATATTTCTATATACAACAAAACACCCCCAAAGTCCCAATGTGGACATGACTTCGGGGTTTTCCTTACCAAACCTAAAAGCACTGAGGATGAGAAACTTAAGTTTAATGCCATTTTAATGAAACCAACAGCCACCAGGTGGGTGCGGCTAACAACTAAAAACTTCACTACCTAAAAAGGGTTATTCTGTGCATCACCCAGGTGCTATAGGCCTCTAAATATGGTATAGATAAAAAAAATCCCATGTATTTGGTCTTTATACATACAACACTTCAGATTAAGCCCTTGAAATGGATAACCAATAAACTCTAAGAATACACAATCACAAAACAAACAAGTTGATTGAAAAGCACCAGCCTGCCAGCTGGAGTTAAACCATTCAGCCAGAGTGCTAAATCTTATCTCTACAGCAAATTTGGTGGTAACCCGATAAAGGTTCGTTAGTTAAAATTTATTGAGGTACCTCAAGTTCAATAATTGAACCAAATATTTTCAGGGCCACAGAAAATATACCACAATCAGATCTTTAGCACGAATCGCTAAAAATTAAAGAATAGGGAACATTAATATCACCTGCCCCAACATTTACACTATGTGTTAACGGATATTAAATAACTGCATTCTGAGGCTTCAATTATCTAGGAGACCATTTTGCCACATAAAACATACCAAATCCGATCGTTGCTAGACCGTCTTATGCCCAGCCTTATCCCAAACATGAAGTAAGTTCCAAAGGTTAGGAGATTAAACCATCCCGAATGCATGCTACTGGGTAAGGACAGATCCAACCCTCATTGCCTGTCATAACCATCAAATCTCTATGCCCAAGATATCGCGGGCTGTACAAACACACTAAATTTCACCAAGCCGTTTGCTGCATGCCCTCTCAAACGGCCACCAAATCTGTCACCACGCGTCAATACAATCCTCCTAAGCAAGCGGCCTAATATAGACTAGAGGACGAGCAGCCATCGCAACCTATGAACCAAATCCCGCTAAAACCTCAACCATCTTCCGCCCCCGCAGCACTCCAAAGACGCCGGGAAGAACATCTCCTCAGAAATCCGCACCTCCCAGCAGCCAGTCCAAGCGTCCGCGGCAGCAGCCTCCGCGCGCACAGGAAACGCCCCCCCAATTCCACCAACCCCCCCGCAATGCGGCGGCCCCGGAGCCCGCAATTCCCGCGAAGAGCGGCCCCGACAGCACGCCAGCCCCNCGACCCGCCGCGGACGCCCCCGAATTTCCGCGCGAAAACCCTAGCCCCGCGGCCGTGGAAGCAGAAACAGCAGCAGCAACGGGGCGGCGGTTACCTCAGCTTAGGCGCCGCGGCCCCCCCGGCGGCGGCGGGCGGGCCTCCTCGCCGGCGACCGAAACCCTAGGGTACGGCCTCTCCCCACTTTTTTTCTCTCTCCTCCTCCTCCTCCCTCTCTCTCTCTCTACCCCCTCACGGGATGGCTTCGATTCGATTCTTCTCCGTGCGCTTGCTCGCGAGCGAGACCTGTGTCGTGAGCGAGCGGAGAGGGAGAGAGAGAGAGAGCGCAGCGCGGCGGGGTGGGGGAGACAAAGAGTGACGTTTGTCAACTTGGGTGGGCTGCGTGCTGACTGGTGTTTGGTTGGTGCGTGTGCGCGAGCGTCGCCTGCGCGACTGACCGCTCTCGCTTCGGCCTCGGCGCGAGCGAGACTGGCTGCTCCGACCGAGCGCGCGCGTCCGCGACCGAGGGAGGGGATGATGGACCGAGCAGGGGGGGAGTCCACTCCCCTCCACACAACCGCGAGCTAGACGCGGAGCCAGCCAGCGCGGCGCGCCGTTTCCCGTTCGGCTTTTTATCGTGTTTGCTAGTGCAAAAGGCCGTATTTTGCTGCGATTTCCGCGCGCGTACTCGCATAGTCTTTCTGGACTCTCACTGTATCTTATGACTTTTTCACCAGGAGTGTATAGTACTTTGCATAGATGGCGTTGTATCCTAATGAAAAAAGAGAACAGACATGATAAAAGTCACACAAAGCAAGTACTTGTTATGGGATATAACAAGATATAGGTGGTTGGCGTAAAGAAATTTTGAGGGCTTTCAAAAGATCGGACCGAGAAGAATAGATAATGTATCTTGTCTATGTCTTTGTCAATATGCAAAATTATCAAAAAAGAAAAAGAGAATAAAGTAGGGGGCTGTTGGGCGATATATGATGGGAATATAGAAAAACGGTGGATATGCTATGTGATTAAGAGCAAGAAAAATTCTATGTGTTTGGTAGGTTGATATGTAAATAGATTATTAAGTAAGTGGTAGGATAGAAATGGTCACTAGCTTATTATGTTAGTTCACGGTAAATTAGGGTTTGGATCAAATTCTATAGTTTGATAGTTGTTTTCTTGTGCATAGCTAAAAGACAAAACGACAACTCCAACTAGAGATTTACTCTCTCCAATTTGATATTATTAGTCATTTAAGCTTAATTGGTAGTCGATGGTAAAATTTATCGTTGGACCATTTTCGTTGAGGTTTGGCACAAGTTTGTCCCCGTGTATTTATGGCATTATTGTTTACTAGGTCAACGTTTTTTTATGCAAAGTGTATGGTTTGGGGACAACTCAATTACTTCAGCGCTTCGTCTATTGCATCTGCCTTGAAAAATATCGGCTACATGCATACTCATAAGAGAACTCGAGCAGGAGTATACATCTTTTAAGGGCTTCAATCAAGAGTAGATCCAAGAAATGATGTTTTTCTGACTCGAATGTATGAAGCTAACAACAAAGAGTCCATAGCCAATGACTTATGGACGATGGCAACTAGGAAGTGGCCGTAGTCATGGACTCTGTGTATGAGGTCGACAATAAAAAATCCATGACCGCCGATTCTCCGAAAGGGGCCAACGAGAACCTGCCCGTGGTTGCTGATTCCATGATGCATGCACTAAACTAACTAAAAGCAATTTGTTGTTGGCTTAGATGCCACACTCAACCGTATTAGCAGGGGTAGAATAGAAAATAGAAACCCTCGTTTAATGATTTCTTTGCTTGTAAGGTTATGTCTAAAACAATTGCTAATATCAATCCGGAGGAAGTAAGTATAAATTTAAGGTAGGCGAAGACCCCTATATTAATAGTAAAGAATTTGTACACATGTTGGTCTAGAGCAAAATTAACGATCGGTCCTTGACTATAGTTACTAACGATCGGTCATTGACTATAGTTACTAATCGATGGCATAGGCAACATTTTCAAAACTCACCAAAATCATCCATTAGGACCTGTTGGTAGAGGTCATGATGACAGATCATTATAATCTACACTCTGGTCGATCTTTCATTGTTTTTATGTCAAAATGGTCTAAAATGGATTCCACATTGTACGATAAGTTCGAAAGAAAAGCACCAGTTAACATACGCAATCAAGAGGTTTAGGGATGATGTCCTCCCTCTATATATATCCATTTCGTTAAAAAGAATCGTTTTGTTCATCCTTCCTTTATCCAAAAAAGATGTACAATAATTATATTAACATAGTCTTAAGACTTGAACTCTGACCGCCAATTTCCATGATAACAAATTAATAATACTGCCCTGCAACAACTGATGAAATCATAACACCGTGGAGTATTTTTCAGACAATTATACACACGTCATTTAATGAATCCAATCTAAACATAAAAAAAAGATATCGACCTAGGAATGTTTTTTAAAACTGACAGGACATATGCTAACATTTTACCATACACAATAAGTAGAATCTGAAACAAGTTCATCAGATAGGTTTTTCCTGAATTCCTTCTACCTAAGCAAATAGCCCAAGAGGAAGAAGAACGTCCGGCTAGCATGGGCCGGGCCGTAGCATTGGTTGATTGCAGCCATCTTCTTGTGGCTGTTATGAGCTTATTGTGTGGGCTCTGAATCCTTTGACAGAGGCCGGCGTCCTGCTTTCCGACCCGTAGATTGTAACTCTAGTTCTAACTCCGTTCTAAAATGCAGCTACGTACTTTGTCCCAAAATAAAAGCTATTTCTACGCATATCTCTCCTCTCAACAATCATAACTATTCTTCATTTAATTTTTTTACTTTCTTTTATCAATCAATCATAAGATACTTACATTTTGGGACCAGTGATAATAATGCTTACCAGGAAAATCAAATACCTACAGAGCCTCGACTTCTGCTTTAGAAGTGACATCCTTTTACCATGTTGGGAATATATCCTATGCACATAAGATTTCTCGTATAAATATCATGTATACCAATTAACAAATTTTATCAAAAAAAACTAGAAAAAATTGTACAAGTACTTCCAATAGTATTACACTTATATGCAAAGTCTTAACCTCAAATTCATTATATTTTAGCTATGATAAAAAAGATAAAAATTCCGATAATTTTGAGAGCATAAATATGTTAGAATTTTGTCTTTTTTGTTGCTCCCAATATATAATGAATTTCAAGATGAGACTTCACACATATATGTAATACTACTAAAAGTATATGTATATTTTTTTTGAATTTTTTGGTAAAATTTACTAATTGGTGTACACGATGTATATATAAGAAGACTTGTGTGCATAGGATACATACGTTGGTGTGCACGATGTTAGCTTCAGCTGTTGCCAAGTCGTTGTCATTTGTCACACTACTACAGAAACGGTTTTTCCGTGCGGGCCGAAAGACATCTTCCCGTGCGGAAGGTTTGCCCGCACGCGCGAGAAGGTCTGGGAAAAGACCATTTTCGCGTGCGGGCGGCCCAACCGCACGGGAAGATCGATTATCTCGTGCGGTTGGCTTAAGCGGCCCGCACGGGATAATGGATCTTCCCGTGCGGGCCGCTTAAGCCGACCGCACGGGATAATCGATCTTCCCGTGCAGTTAATTAAGTGGACCGCACGGGAAGATAGACAACAGCATTATTTTTTTTGTGCATATATTATTTTTTGTGCATATATTGGCTTATCTCTCCCTCCCTCCTCTCTTTCCCTCTCTCTCAGTAATAGTATATATACACATCGCACGTATTAAGAATTAAACGTAATTAATTATTTTTTTCATGGAATTAAGATATTAAATTGTACGCCTCACATATATACATATCATTGCGTCTCGCAATTTACAAAAGTTCAAAAAACCACATAAAATATATGTTATTTTTCCCACTCTCTAAGTCGTTTGAAGGCATCCCCCGTCGCAAGCTGGCTCTCTGGATCGTAGAAATCGCCCAAATGGTTGCAGACATCGCGGCGGATGAAGCAGCAAATATCTGCACACAAGTTTCGTATGGTTCGATCGTCGAACCGGTTCGCTACAACTGGAACGGACGGGATCTGTTTAAGAAGAAATACACATTGTTATAGTTAGGAAAATTATACAAGATCTTATAATGTGTAAAAAGATATTTTCTCTTGACTTACTTCTTCAAACTTTGTAGTGTATCTCCCGTTGATTCTAAGTATCTCGCATATGTAGTATCCGAATAAACTAGTCCCTGTGGTTGCTTAAAACACTATGTTGAATAAAATTGTATACATCAATATTTTGAGTGAAACAAGTATATATAGGAAATGTCATTATAACGGACATTTAATTACCGACCATTTTGTCTTCACGAGAAGCTTCTTCTTCTGTGGATAATTGATTGGTCCACCGTGGTCTACGTAATATTTGTGTGCTCTATAAAGACAAAATAATTGTTTGAGTCAATTATGTGTCTTCAAGAGTACAACAGCCAATATTTAGTAAATGGTGCATAATAGGACTTACAAATTTAATATAATGAGAAACTCTGTAAATGTTTCCTCGCCATAGTGTGCCGGATCCAGCACTACGGCCAAGTGGTCCCGCGGATATACCAGAAAAAGTATGTAGTGATAGCTGCAAAGAAGATATATTAATCGTAGGTGATATCGTACTAAAATATCAGTAGTACGGAAGAATATTACGCTTTGTCTTTGTGCGCGACCATCGCTCTGCCCAAGTACAGTGCTACGCTGACCATCTTTTTCTTGTGCATTTGTTCGACGATCGCTTTTTTCTCGGACGTCGTTTTACCTTTGAGCTCATTGGAATCTGCACGAATATTCACCGTGTGTTCCGTCCAGCAAACTCTTATTGGGTTGATGTATCCTACTGGATGGTTGGCCTTTTCGGCGGCGTGGAATTGCATCTTACGTAATGCAGCGGGTAATTTATCAGAAGTTAGTTAGCAAATGAATTCATTTATGACATTAAATACAATTGACTTACAGGCAAAACGCAACAATGAGATTTATATCCAATTTGTCCAGCTTGAATAATGCGTGAAGGTCATTGAAATCGATTACCAGCATCCCATTTGGTCCACTGATGAAAGCGTTATCTAGGACCTTCACAGTAATCATTTCCAAGCCCTTTTTAGACGCCTTCAGATACCAGTCATGCATCAGCCTCATTTCTCAAGGTAGGCCTTCCATGACGTGCGACGGCAGGAACGACTTCCCGTACGCGTACTTTGTTGGCACTTCGTCGGAAGTCCAGTTTTGCGGATCCTCCATTTGATTTTTCACCAATTTTTGGGAATCCGACAACTGTGGAGTTTCATCCTGCTTGTCAGTCGGCGCTTTCCCCCTGAAAGCCTGGAACACTAACCTTTCCTCGTACACGGCCATTTTTTCCTTGTCATAAGTTGACCTAATCATTGTTTGGATAAGCCGACGAGGTTCAAGCTTGGTCGGACTTGGAAGACTTGTGCTTCTCAGGAGAGGCCTTTCAGGTAGCGCCAATGCTGACTGTGGTGTCGGAGGAGGTTGTTCTGCGTGGACTTCAGGAGCTGACAGATGTGGCGAATCAGGACCTTCTGGTTTAGGGGAGGAGGGAAGTGGGGAAGCAAGCCGATTAGATGGAGGAGGTGGGGAAGCAGGCCGATTAGGTGGCGAATCTTGCCCTGGTGGAGAAGGCGGTGCAGGCGGGCGTGGGGTTGAAGGCGATGGACCGACCAGCAGGATATCTCGTCGATGCCATAGTATAAACTGATTCACAGCATCCCCAAGCAATTCTACCCCATTCGGTGTTGGAATATCTATCTCTAAACTAGTATCCTCTGCATGTACCTTGGCCACTTGCACCCTTGCATATTCTTTAGCAATTTGACGCCCTGGTATCGCAAGTCCTGTACCCACCTCCTTTCTCTTCCTGGCCTTTCCTATCGGCACGAGCAGGCTGCACGGCGTTGGGGCAGTTATGTTATCTACTGGATAAGGTGCGGTGTCTACTGACCCGACACTGCTTGGCGCCTCTACTGTGGGTTCTTCGGATTGCTGGAACAAGTTTGGGAAGGCTTGACGATTTTGAGCAACAAGAGAGTAGAAATGTTGTTCAACTTGTTTTGCTATCTTCTCTTCCAATTTCTGTTTGTACCTGTCCCGTTTCTTGTAACCCGTAGCTTCCTCTGGAAACCCTTCCTTCCAGCTCGTCCTTGACGATAGACCCCTTACTCGTCCGGAATGTTCAGGGTTGCCTAATGCAGCTGTTAGTTGATCATTTTCCCTCTTGGCAATGAATTCCACTGTTTTCTCTTTTTCCGCAATGTCCTTCAGATTACTGGTCACACGCTTGATATCCGGATCCTCGAAACGGATATCTCCCTCATCGGTGACTTGGCCCGTGCTCCGTGCCCAAACCCAGTTTTTGCTTCTTTCCTTCAGTGCATCTACAAGGCTTGCCTTGGGCGGCAAACTTCTCTTCAGTTGCTCGCCACTTCACTACGTGGCCATCGTAGCCGCTCGAGCCCAACCGGTGCGGGTATTTGTTCCTTTTAGCTAGATCGGACATCCTTTTCCTCCGCGCTAAGGCTTCCGGGCTTGTCATCTTTGCCACGAAAATGTCCTATTCGGTGGGCGTAATACCGCCGTAGTCGGCGAATGGAGTCTTGTTCTTTTGCACGTAGTGAGTGTTCATGTCCGATTTCCACTGCCTCCACCGATGCGCCATCGTTTTTAAGGCAAACTCTTTTCCCAGAACCTCTGAACCAGGCGGATATACAAGCCACTTCTACAACTCGTTCCACATGAAGTTCTTCATGTTGTCATCCACCTGCTCCCAGGAATCTACATTCAAAGGGTCGTGGGTTCTAGCCAATACACCGCAAGTGCTGCTGAATTTTGTCATTACTATGCTCTAGTGGCTTCCCATCCTGGTTTAGAGAGGTGATATAGTATGTCTCCTTCGGAGGTTGGTTCTTACTTCTCTGACCACGTCTTCTCTTTTGACCGGACGTTTCTCCGGTGTCGGTTTCTACCGGACCGGACGTTGTTGTGTCCGTCTCGCCTTCGGCTATGACGGCAGTCTTGGCAGCCTTTCTTTTTGATTGGCGTCTTATTTCCATCTGTACGTACATCAGAAAAAGTTAAACGCGACCGAGAGGGAGACGTATTAGTTTAAAACACTACGGCTCGACTTACTGCTTGCTCCATAGGAATGTAGTTGGGGTCTTCTTCAACCGGTGGTGCTGGCGTAACTTCGATATGGCACATCGGATCGCTTGGTGTCTGCCATGTGCCTTCGCTCGAAGCCTCTTGCGTTGGTTCGACGTTGGGTGCATCGGAGGGAGCTTTCTCGGTCGCCATTTGATCTACGATTGGTCGTAACACAATGAATCTGTAATTTGATTTGATTTTAACACAAATAAAGGGTATTTGTCGCGATCTAAGCCGTCAAATTTCCTTGATTGTTTAGTTTTGTTTTTTACATTAAATTTTATTACTTGCTCATTAGTAGTACATTTCATATGTCAGATGCTGATAAATATGGTTTTAGCAGTGGCTTTGGCGACTGTTGGATTACATGATGAATTACACGTTTTCTAGTCATGGTCCCGACATGTGAAATGCACGTGTAATTATATGTATATATGCATATACATATCAATGCATGTACATATATTATATATATAATTATATAATTTGACATCAGAAATTTCACAATAATAATTTCATAATAGTAATTTCACAACTAATTAAATTCACAAGCAATTAAATTGACAAATTTACAAATTCACAACTAACTAAATTCACAACCAAATATATGTATATATGCATATACATATATTATACGTGTAATTATATGTATATATGCATATACATATCAATGCATGTACATATATTATATATATAATTATATAATTTGACATCATAAATTTCAAAATAATAATTTCATAATAGTAATTTCACAACCAATTAAATTGACAAATTTACAAATTCACAACTAACTAAATTCACAACCAATTAAATTGACAAATTTACAAATTCACATCACATATATAAACTTTTCCATCACATATATATCATTAGAAATTTACAAAAAATTTGACAATAATTTGTTAATCACATTATTATACCGGCCGGCTAGCTGTGGAGGCGGCGGCGGCGACGGTCGGTGGAGGCGGTGAGGAAGGCGGCGGTCGGTGGACGCGGCCACGGTCGGAGGAGGTGGTCGCGGTAGAGGCGGCGGCGGAGGCGGCCGCAGTGGAGACGGCGGCGGCGGCGGTCGGTGGAGGCGGTGGAGGAGGCGCCGGCGGTGAGGAAGGCGGCGGTCGGTTGCGGCGGCCGTGGTCGGAGGAGGCGGCCGCGGTGGAGGCGGCGGCGGCGGGCGGCGGAGGTGGCAGCCGCGCGCGGTCGGAGGAGGCGGCCACGGTGGAGGCGGTGGAGGAGGCGCCGGCGGCGAGGAAGGCGGCGGTCGGTGGAGGCGATGGTTGCAAAAAATTTCGACAGCCTGCTGGCGCTAGTTCTAGGGTTCGTCGGGACTTAGAAATTTTTGGCTGCCGCGCGTACCTATATAGGCGAAGATCATCGCGTTTGGGCCGCTTAAGCGCCCGCACGGAAAGACAGTCTTTCCGTGCGGGCGGTTGGCGGTTTAAGCGGCCCGCACGGAAAGACTGTCTTTCCGTGCGGGCTGCTTAAACCGCCCACACTGGATAATCGTCGCTCTTATATAAACAAATTCACATATTAATGTTATGAATATTTTTTTTATTAACTAACATATTAATTATTGTAAATACTATTCCATTTATTAATTATTCCATGTAAAACTATACAACTAAAAATATATCAATGCATATATTAATTTTATTAATTAATGTAAATACTATTCCATTTATTAATTATTCCACGTGAAAGTATAAACCTAAAAAAATATCAGTTCAAATGTTAATATATCAAAGTACATTCATCACATATTAATATATCAATTGATCACATATTAATTAATTAACATATCCACACAAATACCATAAGTTTGATACACAACCACGCATTCAGTCGTAATACCATAAGTTTGATACATTCGTGCACAAAAACATATTGTACACAAAAACAAACTAACGTTTCATAATTTTTGGATTAACATCCTTCCGCATGGATGCAACTTTGATTCGTCGAGGACACTCTCAATGCGTTTCATCCGCATAAGAAGATCTGTGAATAACTCAATGGCATCGTATTGATTATAATCGCGTGCGTCTTGAATGTTGTCAATACCAATGATGTGTTGGTTGCCCGATACAATAATGTCTATCTTTTCATCGAAAGGATCCTTCACATAAAAAACCTGTGCAACACGCTCGGGAAGGATCCATGGATCATCCTTGTGTCCAATTTTACTCCGTTCAGCACACGTAAATCCAAATTTATCTACCATGCTGTCTTTCACCCATTGGCATCTAAGAACAGGGATCAGAATGTTTAAACCGTAGTCAAGTTCCCATATGTCTTGTATGATCCCGTAGTAAGACTTGTTCTGCCCTGTTGCGTCCAACGCTTCGACACGAACCCCACTATTCTGCGCTGAGCTTTTCCTATCTTTGCTGTTTGTGTAAAAAGAATATCCGCCGATATCATACCCTTGCCATGAGGTCACAAGGCTTGTTGTACCAGCTGCAAGTCTAGCTATCGTTTTTTCCTCGATTGATTCTTCATACGGTAGCTTTTGATCCTTTAGCCATTGGGGAAAAGTGCGCTTCTGTTCTTTCGAAACCCAACCGTCGAATCGCCCCGGATTGCATGCTCTGATCTCCGAAGTGTGTTGCTCAATGTAGGGCGCAACGATGGCGAGTTGTTGAAGAACACTGCTGTGTGCATCTGATACCGCTTTGTAATCGTTGTCGTAGAAGCATTTTCTTCCCACAGTACCCTTCCGAGATAACCTTCCATCATGTCGAGGCACCGGTATCCCAATGGGGTTGGCATCTCTCATATAATCTAGGCAACACTCGACAACCTTCTCAGTTGTGTAACCCTCTATCATCGAGCCCTCCAGATGAGCACGATTACGGACATACCCTTTCAGAACGGCCATGTATCGCTCGTACGCCCACATTTGATGTAGGTATAGAGGACCAAGTTCAATAATTTGAGGGACAATGTGAACAATGAAATGTTCCATCATGTCCCAGTACGATGAAGGAAAAAACATCTCTAGTTGGCAAGCTGTCTCGACCGCGAATTTCTGAAGGGGTCCTAATTCTTCTGGATCAAAAACTTTCTGTGAAACTCGATTAAAAAATAGCACAGCTTTGTTATCACTACCTTGGTGTGCACTGGTTTCACTGCCCTTGTAGCGATAGGGAGGAATACCGTAAGCATCTTATGACAGTCGTGAGCGTTGTATCCAGAAATCTATAAATCTTTCATCGATACTAGTTTCCAGATATTCGATGAGAATCCAGTCGGCACTTTCAATCCGCGAAGACATTTACAGAAAGCTTTTTTCTCTTCTAGTGACATTGAGTAGCATGCCGGTGGAATCTCAATCTTACCATTCGTTAGCTCTATCGGGTGGAGATCTTTCCTTATGTCCAAATTGACCAGGTCGTTACGTGACTTCAACCCATCCTTTGTTTTACTTGGGATGTCAAGTAAAATCCTGATGGTGCTGTCGAATACGTTCTTCTCGAGGTGCATGACATCAATGGCATGACGAATCTCCAGGTCTTTCCAGTACGTCAGGTACTTGAAAAAGATTGAGTGTTTCTTGAAGGGCAGCGTGTTTTCTACCACTTCTTTTTTTCTCTTGCCTAAAGCTGTCTTTCCCTTGCCGAACACGACCTTTATGTTATTTGTCAGCTTGAACACCGTGAAACCATCCTTTGCTTCGGGGGCAGTACCTTCCTCAACAGTTTTGTCAAAAAAGGTAACCATCGCATGATACCTATGCTTCTGTGGTAAGAAACGACGATGACGCATGTAAACTAACTTTTTTGACGAGGTCAGGTATATGTACGATGTGTTGTCCAGACATATAAGACATCCGGTCTTTCCTTTAATCTGTCCTGAGAGGGAAAAATTTGCTGGTAGATCGTTTATAGTAACGAATATGATATCACGCAGAGTAAAATACTCCTGTCGGTACGCATCAAACAATCGTAGACCCTCTTCCCACATTTCTTGCATATCCTCCATCAAAGGTTCAAGAAACACATCTAGATCGATGCCAGGCTGTTTTGGCCCTTGTATAAGGATAGTCAACAAAATATATTTTTGCTTCTGACATAACCATGTCGGAAGGTTATACATGATGAGCAGAACAGGCCAAGTGCTATGCGAGCTGCTTAGGTCACCAAACGGATTCATTCCATCCGTGCTCAACGCAAATCTTATATTTCTCGGATCATTTGTAAATTCTGGGTGCTTCGAATCAAAGTTTCTCCATTGTCGAGCATCGGCGGGGTGTCGAATCATACCATCTGTTTTTCGACCCTCTTGATGCCATCTCATCAACTCGGCGTTGGTGGGGTTCGAGAACAATCGCTTTATGCGATCTTTCACTGGCAAATACCACATCACCATGGCCGGAATCTTTTTTCCTTGCTCGACCAATGCATTTGGTTCGGCAACATCACTATCGGTGGCACTGTTATCCTTTTTGTACCTACTCGCCCCACAAGTTGGACACTTTTTCAGGTCAGCATATTCATTGTGATAAAGTACACAGTGATTAATACATGCATGGATCTTTTTCACACCAAGTGATAATGGACATATCAGTTTCTTGGCTTGGTAGGTGTTAGCTGGCAACAAGTTAGGCTTAGGAAGCATAGCTCTCAGGAGACCCATCAAGTCGTTGAAACTAGTATCAGACCATCCGTGCCTGGCCTTCAATGTGAGAAGTTCTAGCACCGACCGCAACATTGTATAATCCATGTCACATCCCTTTGATTGATCGTACAAAAGATTTTTCGCTGATTTCTGCAACGCCTCTCAATTGTTTAAATCTCTTGCTTTCTCTGTTAGGACCTCTGGTTCAGCGTGTCGCAACATATCCTCAAGATCAAAATCAATATCAACCTCTGCGGCGTCAAAACTAGAGCCGTCAAAATCACCAGTCATTTGACGGGACATGTCCTCAATTATGAAATTCTCTGCCTGATCGAACCAAATATCACGAATCTCTACAGGAGGGGCGACTTCCCCATGATAAGTCCAAACTGTGTATTTCTTCACAAATCCACGCTGAATTATGTGTCCCAGAATTACATTCGGATCTTTTCACATCTTCTGATTCTTGCAATCCACGCAAGAACAAAAAATATCCTTCATATTCCCCCTCAATGCGTGTGCCTTAGCCTTATCAATAAATGTTGATGCTTTTCTCATGGTCACCGGATGAGTTCTCCATGTCTCATACATCCATGTCCGATCCATCTAAAAAAATTTACAGTATTAATTAATATCATATTACCGGTGTTTTCTAAATAAACAAATTAAACTTAAATCCTACTTTTTAACTAAAACGTCATTTACAGCAAATAATAATACCGAGACAATATTAGTTATCAAAAAATGGTTCAATAAAAAAAACAAAATATTTGACCTAGAAATTACAAAAATAGCACAAAATAACAATTCAAACAAGTTTACATATCTTCGTATTCAACCAATGAAATTTTACAAAAACGGAAGCAAATGAAGGAGATGATCAAGCACATTACCTTTTATATTGATTTCAATCGAAGATTTCAAGTCTAAAACCTCCCACCAAAAGAAATTGTCTATTTTTGGAGAGAGAAACCGAGTTAAAAAATATTCAAATATCTTCACATTAAACCAATAAAAATTTTTAAAAATGGAAGCAAATGGAAAAGAAGATCAAACATATTACCTTTTGTATTGATTGCAATTGAAGAATTCAAGTTGAAAACCTTTCCCCTATAATTGTCTTTTTTTAGAGAGAGAAACACCATGTTCAAAGTGACACTGTCGGGGTTGGGAGTTGCTTTATGGTGTTTCATCGCGTGCGGTCCACCTAACGGATCGCACGGGATAATGAATTATCCCGTGCGGTCGCTTAAGTGAACCGCGGGATAATATCCTGTGCGGGCGGCTTAAGTGGACCGCACGGGAAGATACATTATCCCGTGCGGTCCGCTTAAGTGACCGCACGAAATAATAGCCCGTGCGGTCGCTTAAGTGAACCGTACGGGATAATGTATCTTCCTGTGCGGTCCAACTACCGGCTCCCTCGGGACTGGTTTTTTCAGGCGCGGCCACTTATGACCCACCTGAAAACTATCGGGGCCCTCGTTCAGAAAAATCGTTTTTTAAGTAGTGTCAACCACTGCAGTCTTCCGCTAAGCCTGGACTTCTACATTCCCTCTACTGATTTAATAGCACCACTGCACGTCCCATTTCGGGGTCGATATTTCGTACAATCGTACGTGCAGAATCAGCCGCGAGAGAAGCCAACTCAACTCGGCGATGCTTCTGCCGCTGCTGCCGATGATGATTGTAGCGTGGAATTAGACTGGCAAAGTGGCAATGTAGCGAGAGAGATGGTCGTGGATAGATAGCTGGTTGGTAGTAGCGGTCTGGTACGTACATGGACAATTCTTCTGCCGTCCATGTGGTGGGTAGGGGTACATTCTTTATTGTGATCACCAACCATGCCATGCACGCACACCTAACATTCCGGCACAAGTCTGTCTGAAAATGTAATCACTGCTAATCAGCTTAATTATCACAGCGGAGAGGGGTCGCCAGCCCACCACACCTTGATTACGTTATTAATCACTAGTGCTGTCCACAGATGATCTCCACTAATAGCACTCTTACAGTATCTCAATTCTCACTGAGATTATAAAAAAACAGAGTCGATAACTGAAGATATGGACTTCAGTATAGACATAAGCTTGTGGAATTCATTTCAGTTTAAGAGAAGTGCTGATGGTATCAAGAACCGAATGTATAATTTAATAATTTACCCATTAATCAGTGTGTACAAAGGAAGGGGGACTGAAATCTAAGAACTTCTAATGGTAACATGAAGAACAGAAGGATTCAAAGAACATTTACGATTACAATCTCCACTATATTGACGTACATGTGTGATCCTCTTGGAAGCTTGAAGCTTGGACATGTATAGTAGGATGAGAAAGAAATGGTTGCAAGAACCTGGGCAGCTGCTGCTGCTGCTGCTGCGGCGGCGGCGGCGGCGGCGAGCTTCAATTCATGGCTCCGGCGGTGGCAACTCGGCGGCGGTCACCTCCTCCACCACGGGCGGCGATGGCTTGGCCTCCCGCCGCCTGACGACCCGGCGAGGCGGCGGCGAGCCCCAGCAACACCACCGGCGCGCCAGCGTGGCGCAGTCGTACCGCTCGTCGGGCCCGTCGGTGTGGCGCGCGCACACCCGGCCGAAGACGCAGGACAGCAGGGTGAGCACCAGCACCGCCGCGAGCACGGCGAAGAACGTGCCGATGGAGCCGCCATGGCCCCGCGCCGCCGCTGCCCCCGCCGCGGCGGCGACGGAGCCCTGGTAGTCCGGCTGCAGCGGCGCGGCGAACGTCGCGATCGCCGGAGGCGGAGGCGGCATCGACGACGGCATGGTCGTGGCCGCCATTCTTGCATCCAAGACGAGGCGATCGACGGAATGGACCAGCAGCAACGCCGAGAAATGGCGGGCAGCTGCGTGGGAGACGATCAGAATTCAGACGAGCATGGGTTGGGATGGGAGCTGGAATGGAATATTGAGAGGTTTCGTCGAAAGCGTCAGTTCGCTTTGCGAGCTATACTACTTACTCCTCCGCGATGGTGATGTGTCGACGGATCAGAGGAGGATAGGTGCAGAAAAGTTCAGAAAAAAAAGAGAGCAAACAGCAAAGTCTGCATTTCTGAAACTGCAAGGATGGCTTTTGTTCGGATCGAGTGGAGAACTACATGTAAAGGGAGCAAAGTGTGATGGCTGGTAGTCATACTATCCATGGAAAATTCAGGAAGATGCAGGGGTTGCGAATTAACCTTGAGAAATCTATACATCAGGGACTTTACTGATGTTGTTTGGTTAACATGCAAAGTGGTTTCCCATGAAACATTTCCAACTTTACGTTTGTCTTTGTGACTTTGTCCAGGCCACGTAGATGCAGTTATTTCTACCTTTTGTTCCATACTCCCGCCCTTTTCCGTTTCTACTTTCTGCTGTAGTGCTGTTGTTAATTATGGATAAATGGTAACTTTTTCTTCCTTAGACGATGATGTGCTGCGCCAGTCATGTTGTTGACTAGGATTGACTTAGCTGATCTAATGCAGTTCTGGCTGTCGGCAGATATCGCAAATACTTCCGATCAAGCCCAAGCAAATCCTACTTTAAGGAGGCCCACAGGAATTGGCCCGAAAGTTCAAAGGAATAAATTCAATTGCCATCCCTCAATTTTACGTTGAGTTAATTGACATCCTAAATTGTAATACCAAAAATCTTCATCCTCGACTTATAAAAACCGTTCAAATCAGATCCCAATATGAAATGTTGTTTTTGTTCGCGTGACATCCTAGTTAGAAAAATAAATATAAAATATGTGAGACTCATATGTAAGTGGCTAACTCTCTTTTCTCTACTTTCCCAAGTCTTCGGGAAAACTCTAATCATCCCTTAAGAGGATATCCCTTTATTTTTGCATGTTGCTTATAAAGTCATCAAAAAATTTTACAAAAATTAGTAAGATGTATTAATATGTGATATGTCACTCTACCAATATGTATGTTCAAATTTAACTTATACAAGTAGAAACAAAAATAACAAATTTGATTATGAATAGAACGCATAATTCACAGTCAAATTTGTTATTTTTGTTTCGAATTATATAAGTCTAATTTTAACTTGCATGTTTATGAAAAGATATATCAAATATATTGATCTATCTTGACAATTTTTTTAAAAAATTTTGATGACTTTCAGACGTCATGTATGAAATGAAAGAATATCCTTCGAGGGGACAAAAATCCATTTTCCAAGTCTTCGTGCCAGTGAGCTACCACCAGCCACCCCATACGCACCATCTCTGCCCGCGCCACCAAAGCCTCCGCCATCCTTCGGTATGCCGCCCCGAGCGTGCCCTCGGCGTCCCCTCAGTGTCGCAGCCATCCACCTTGGGTGGTCTTGCCACCTCGACGCTGCTATCGTCAGAGGACGGGGGCGGAAGGTCGTCGTCCATGTCGAGCCGGCCGTCCCCGAAGTTGCCCACCTCGCATTCGTTAGGGAGTGGTGGCCAGGATGTGGGGACGGCTCATGGATGGCCGGCGACAGCACCCCCAGTAGCGACGAGCTCCGCGCGCGAGCATGCGGAGGGCTACGACCGGTGGTGTGCAGCGTCCTACTCCTGGCGGTGGTGGGGCTGTTCTGGATCTACGTCGTGGTGGAAGACGAAGGAGCTCGAGCTCGAGCAGGGCGCTGGCTGTGAATAAGGCGGTGCAACGTGAGTTCGCCTGTAGGAAAGGAAGCGGCGGTCGGCGAGCCTCACACGAGGTCGAGCTCGCCCCTGCGCTCATGGGAAGGGAGGCGGCAATGGCGACGGTCGGCGCCACTCTGCAGCACAAGCACGATGTGGCACGACACAATGATTCAAGTAGACACGTGGCCGCGGACGTTGCCGGTCACCTTGACAAAATCGCGCCACCCGCCATCCAGCTACGCGCGGCCGACCGAGGCCTGGCGGCGGTGACGAGGCCGCCACGCACGGCGCGAGCCCGTGCAGCTGCGGCCAGAGGAAGTGGAGCATCACCTCGTCCTCGTTGGTTCGAATCCAACACTGACTAGGTTCCCTCGCCCCCTCCTCTTCGCCATGAACCAATAGCGACGCGCAGAGGGCACGCGGGGACCTCCCCACGGACATCTCGGGCTACTCCAGGCTGACGCGCATCTATGTCGGCACCAACCAGCTCTCCAGCAGCCTGTCGCCATTGCTCGTGCTGAGATTCCCGCCGGGATCAGCAAGCTTGGCCTCATAAGATTTTGCGGCAACAACAACCATTTCAACGGCACCATTCCGTACATAGCTCAGCAACCATTTCAACGGCTTTCATCTTGTACATGCTCTGCTCCCGCTGAGGCAACGGAGACCAAGCGGCGTCGGCAGCAAGATGGGATTGGTGGAAGTTCACTTACATGTGGGCTCCACATGTTTTTTAATTTTTCTTTTGTTGACTAGGATGCCACATCATCGAAACTAGTCTTTTATACTGCCCAAAAACCTAATATAGCTCAGTTTTGTAAGTTAGAGAGTGAAGATTTCTTGTATTATAGTTTAGGGATGTTAATTAAACTCAATGAAAAGATGAGGAATGATATGCGAACTTATTCTAAGTTCAAATTGGTTCTAAAAATGACCCAAACTAACATAAAAACTGGACGCTGCTGGCCCCTATGGCGCCCCAAACTATGCTGGTCTAGAATACAAACCGGCATAGATTGGAGATCACAACATTACCTGTTATTACAGTATCAGTCTCAGGATATACAAGCTGGTACTCACAAAATAATAGTGGAATCTATAAATAACAAAGCTTTATCACAACATTGGTGAAAGTCTCAAACTACTACCGTCGTGGACAAACCCTAGACTGATAGAAACACTGGAAAGACAAGGTACACGCAGGCGGAAGCATAAAAGCAGAAAGGCAACCATAAATCCACAGGCTATGCTTGGGAACTAGGCTTGAAACCCGAAAAAATCATACTCGGCCTGCTCCTGAAAGTAGGCCTTGGTTGAAGGGTTGGGGTATCTTTCTTCTAACTCTATAAATAGTAATAATAGTAAGGGTGAGTACTCAGTGTACTTAGTAAGCCCGGGAAAAATACGACATGCAAGAATAATAACAAGGGGTGGAACGGTTTTATTTGGAAAACCAAGGTTTTTAAATAATTTAGTTGTAAACCTATAATGTGTCAATTTTTAGTTTTGAAGTAAGGCTCACGCCTTACTCCATTTCTCAGATTGCTTTCTAACAACCTGTCACTGTAGTAATCCATAATATAAACACCGTGCCATCTCAGCACTACTCGACCATCTCAGCCACTCTATCTCGGCCATCTCAGCCACTCTACCCCGGCCATCTCAGCCCTAAACCACACCTTGGTGCCAATTGTCACCCCGAGTCACACACGCTCGTTCCCAACCACAAAAGTTGGCTGTCTGCCATAAAGGCAAATTCTGATAACGATTCCCATCCCAAGAATTCATTTATTTAGTTGAAAACAAACACTACGCTATGAGAAACACCTCACATCCGCTTATGACCGTGGGCACAACTGTTTAAACAGTTTGACTAAACTCTGCAGAGGTTGCACGCTTTACCCACACGCCATGAACTTCTCACATTACCGAACACATGTGGATCAGACATGGCTCACAAAGGAAAGCTCACTACAAGGCTTTTTCATAACCAACCCATAAATATCCCGTGTCCCACAGTTGGGTGGAATCTCTCCACTAAGCATCAAGCCAAATTTCAGGCCCTCGTCTACCCAAGCCCCACCGTATGGACTCCGACAAATCCCCACTAGCAGGAGATTGCCATATACGTCACCATACCAGTACTCCTCAACCGCTAACATGCTGGACACCTATGTTTTAGCTATTTACTCAGCTAGGGGCATCCCACTATACCCGTGTGGTCGTACTGTTGTATGTTTGGATGAATTTTCCAAAGGAAACGGTCCTTATGGATAATGCGTAGCCAAACCACTAAGGTACTGATTCCCGCATCATCGATTTTTTATAAAACACTTCTCTACTTCATAATCACATCGACATCTTGCCGGATTTTCAAAATAAATGAGTAATAATAAGTATCCAAGTTTTTTCATATGACAATACAATCGTAACCTATAGGTAGTCTACTTTGACATTGTGAATACCGACAAAATATATATAATGGAGTATCAAAGGGAGGGGTCACCAATTTCTATATAATAACAGTGCAACTATTGGGAAGGTCCGACGATCCATATTCGAATTGTGGCCAAAACAGTGCAACCTAAAGCATGCAATTTGACAAACAAAATGCTTAGTTAAAAATATAGGTGCAATAAGTGGTCAAGGGGGCTTGCCTTGATCCATGACAACGAATGGAGCGTCGAACACCTGCGCGAATCATGTGTCCATGTCGGGCTCTATACGCGAGAAAACAAACAATATATAAAACTACTGCTAAAGCAAAACAAAACATGAAAAATACAGTGCCATTAAATAGAGGAGGATTTTAGAAAGATTCTGGAACTTGAACAGAGTCAAACGGAGTTAGGGCCAAAAAGATATGGGTTTTTGAAGTTTAGAGGATTTTCGGTGGGATTAATAGAACAAAGGGGAATATTCCGAGTGGAGCCCGACTGTCAGGTCAAAGGGGTCAAAGGGGGATGAGGAGATGTGGGGCCCGCGGGTCCCACTTCCTTTCTCTTTTCTTCTCTTTATTTTTTTTTCTCTCTCTCTCTTCCTTATCTTTTCTCCTCATCTCTCCTCTGTCCCATTCTTTCCTCTCTCTCTCGCTTCTTCTCCTTTTCGGCCGAGCGGAATAGCAGGGCGGATGGCATGGCGGGGAGAGGCGACGGCGGCCGGGCGATGCGCGGTGGTGGGCGGCGTTGGCGCAGTTGGCGGCGGGGCAACGTGCGGTAGGGGCTGCGACGCACAAGTATGGGAGGCGGCGCAGGGGCGACGGCGCGGCGTGCGGCACCGGGAGGGAGAGGGAGAGAGGTGGGGCGGCTCGGCCATGAGCAGGGGAGGAGGCGCCGGCAAGGGGGAAGGAAGAGGGGAGGACTGGGCGGAAGAAAAAGAAGAAGGGGAGGAAGAGGTCGGTCACCTCAACGTGATGAACTCCGAGACTTCGGCGAATCGGCTCCGAGTTGTTAAAATGGAGTGGTGAAGTAACTGGGGAACTCCACGGTAAGTTTCTTGGGTATTTATATTGTCTATGGTGATCCTGGAGGTGATTCCGGCCACGAGAGCCGCCATTGTTGTGACTGTTCTTGCTTCTTCATCCACAGCTCCCTCTGCTGCTGCTGCTGCCTACCTTGCTTGGCGGGAGAGATGGAGCGGTGCCAATCTTTCACTGTGAAACAGCAGAACGATACCTAATCTCTGGGTTTGCAGGGAGCGGTGCCTAATCTCTGGGTTTGCAGGGAGTTTAGGAAAAAGAGGAAAAAAATGTGTGCATGCACGAGTGTTGGATGAACACGGGAAGCAACATTTTGCGTGCTTGTCTTAGTGAAGGTGAAGGGAACTCTAGGTGTGGAAAAATAATATTATGGAAAAAGGGAAGGATAATCACCGGGCGGTAGAAGTCCAAAAATATTTCAAAATATTCGGACGGAAAGAAAATGATTTGATATGACCGGGAAATAAATAAAAACAAGATTAAAACTAACTTTGAAATTTTTCGAAGATTTTGGAACGGGAGAAAAGAGCGATGCTAAAATAAATCCTAAACTGAGGTTTTTAAGAAAAACACGGGCGTTACAGCCTCGCCCCCACATTCTCGAGGGGAATAAGTTCATTTGAGGTCCCTTTACTTGACACCGAATCGGATTTTCATCCCTGAACCGCAATACCAGATACAACAGGTCCCTCAACTGTCAAAATCGGTGCAAATAAGGTCCCAAGACGGTTTGGATGGTTGTTTCCGCTGACGTGACGTCTACGTGACTAGTTTAACTTGGTCCTCGTCCTACGTGGCAATGATGTGGCACTGGAAACAAAATATAAAGATTAAAAATTAAAACAAAAAAATGGGGCCCACATGCCAGCCGACTGAGTCAGCATGGAACCCATGTGGACATGTCAACCGTGAGTGGCTCCTCAACCAATCAACGCCAACAGGACGGAGAAGAGAGAGCAGAGGAGGAGGTGTGAAGTGCGATGGATGCGGTGTCTGTGAGGCAGGCGCAGATGCGACAGAAGAAGTTGCCGGAGTTGGCGAAGAAGCCCATCTTCGCGCGGGCCTCCCGCTTGTCTTCCTACACGTCCTCCTCCTCCCTTGATGACCCCGACTGCGTGAATGCCCTCCATCGCCCACATCTCCGCCTCCTCTTGCCACAAATCCATCCATCCACCATCACGGCCGGCCGCCCTTCTTCCTGCCGCCTCCTCCCGCCACAAATCCATCCATCCACCGTCGCGGTCAGGCGCCCTTCTCCCTGCCGCCCGTCGAATGGCAGCCGTCGCCTCCTCCCGCCACAAATCCATCATGCGTCGGCGTCAGCAAGGGAAGGTGCACTACTACAAAAACCCTTATAGGGACCGGCCTTATAGGTGCCGGTTCATTTAAAACCGGCACCTATATGCCTTTTTTCATTTTTGCACGATAAAAAATAAAGAACCGGCACCTTTAAGGAAGTATAGGTGCCGGTTTGTTAGCTAAAACCAGCACTTTTTATTATAGGTACCGGTTTTTTAAAAGAACCGGTACCTATAATATATTATAGGTGTCGGTTTTTTAGGTTAATTAAAAAACCGACACCTATAATATATTATAGGTGCCGTTTTTTAAAAAAACTGGCACCTATACCAACAAACCGAGCCGTGCAAATTAACCGAGCCGATCGAGCGTGGCTTATAACCGTCCCTTCTCGATTTCTCTCTCTCTCTCGCCTCTTGCCTCTCTGTCTCTCTCTCGCCTCCTCTCTGTCTCTCTCTCTCTCGCCTCCTCTCTCTCGAAAGCGGCAGCGGCGACGTCTGTGATGGAGGCGGCAGCGGTGGGAGGGAAGGCCGCAAGATCCGGCGGGAGGGGGCGGCGAGATGGGAGGCCGCGGCGGCCTCCGATGATGGCAGCGACGGCGCCCACATCCTCCCCTCCACCAGATCCGGTGGGAGGGGGCGGCGGGATGGGAGGCCGCGGCGGCCTCCGATGATGGCGGCGACGGGGCCCGCGTCCTCCCCTCCGCCAGATTCGATGGGAGGGGGCGACAGGATGGGAGGCCGATCCGGTGGGAGGGGGCGGCGGGATGGGAGGCCGTGGTGGCCTCCGATGATGGCGGCGACGAGGCCCGCGTCCTCCCCTCCGCTAGATCCGGTGGGAGGGGGCGGCGGGATGGGAGGCCGATCCGGTGGGAGGGGGTGACGGGATGGGAGGGCGTGGCGGCCTCCGATGATGGCGGTGACGGGGCCCGCGTCCTCCCATCCGCTAGATCCGGTGGGAGGGGACGGCGGGATGGGAGGCCGTGGCGGCCTCCGATGATGGCGGTGATGGGGCCCGCGTCCTCCCCTCCGCTAGATCCGGTGGGAGGGGGCGGCAGGATGGGAGGCCGCCGCGGCCTCCGGTGATGGCGGCGATGGTGCGCGCGCCCTCCCCTCTGCCAGATCCGGCGGGAGGAGAGGTGGCGTACCTCGGCGGCGGTGACGGCCGCGTCCTCCCAATGCGACGACGATGGCAGGGATGATGAGTTCGGCTCGATTCAAGTCGGCTCTCTTTTTTTTTGGGCTCGAGCAAAGGTAAAGGTGCCGGTTCTATATTTCACATAGGTGCCGGTTGCTTTATTGGTGCCGACCAATAGGTGCCGGTTGGAAAACCGGCACCTATAGCCGGTTGAAAAACCGACACCTATAGCCGGTTTTCAACCGGCACATATGATGGTTTGTGTACTAGTGGTGGAGGCCGACCGCGATGAGATCCACTTGAGGCCCGATGAATCCACTTTCCCAAGAGCCGGCCACCGCTCTAGTCGCCGTCTCCACCAATGCATGAGGAAGAGAGGAAGATGGCCGCGACGACGAGGAGGATAGCCGCGACAATGAGGGATCCATGGCGCCGCCGACGACGAGGCCCCATGACAGCGGATTCGTGCTCCCGAGGCCCGACGGCGGCGGATCCACTCTCCTTGCTGTCATTGTCGCCTTCCCGAGCCACACCTGTCGTTGCTGAGCCGCCGCTGCCGTCACCTTCGCGAGCCACACCCGCCGTCACTGAGTTGCAACAATGCTAGGATGCCGACAACAACCATAGCCGGCCGGCGAGGGAAGAGGAAGGAGGGATGGTCTGGAGGGAGAAGGGAGAAGGGAGAAGGAGGCACCGACGCGCCGCAGTCCGTGGAGATAGTGAGGAGGGTGGGACCCATTGACATGTGGGTCCTATTATTTTTAAACTTTTGTCTGAGTGACATGTGGGCCTCATATTTTTTGTTTTAATTTTAAATTTTTATATCTTTCTTCCAGTGTCACGTCACTGTTATGTAGAACGGGGACCAAGTCAAATCAGCCACGTAGACGTTACGTCAACTGAAACAACCATCCACATCGCTTTGGGATCTTATTTGCACCAATTTTGACAGTTGAGGGACTCGTTGTATCTGGTATTGTAATTTAGAGACAAAAATTGGATTCAGTGTCAAGTTAAGACATCTCAAATAAACTTATTCCTTCTCGAGGTCGATGCTTGCACGGTTGAACGGTGAACCCTTGGCCCTTGCAGGTATGCAGCCTTATCCTTAAAAACGAGCTTCAGATTTCGCCATGAATCAGTGATGTTTCGCGTAACCAGAATATGGTCGTTCACGGCTTCAGCTGTTCAGTTTGCTTGGAAGATGCCTTATGGTTTTCTATTTTCTGTTTAAAACAGGCTTGAACAAGATTTTAAAAAAGTTGATCTCTCCCCCAAGCAACCACATCATATAGTTCATAATCTTTATCATTGGCCATTTTTTAGTCTAGCAGCAGCCTTCAAACCGCATTATTTTTTATTTGACGATGTAGTACTACTTTATCCGAGCCCCAGCTAATCAAGGGATTCAGAAGAGAGAAACCGGTTTACGGGCCATCATACCAGCAGAAACGCTCGATAAGATTCACGGGAAATGCGTGGCTTTTCCTGACGCGTGCGTTGCTTCCGTGCATGCCTTAGCTCCAAAGACCAAAACTTCAGTACAAGAAACGCCTATCTAGCCTAGCTGTTAGTTGCCTGTTTAAGGGAGATGAGCAATGAGTTGGCTTGAAAGAATCAACGAGATCGATCCGTCAAGTCACTCGAGCTTCTCAAGCAACCTAAACTAACACCTCCGTCTCACTCCTCCAAGCAAGCTAGCCACGATGCAGTTAGGCATAGGCTAGCTATAGCGCTATAGCTAAGCTCGATCGATCTCTTCTCCTCCTCCTGTCCACTGTCCAAAAAACGGTGATCTGTCTCCGATCGCCGGTGCCGATGTCGCCGTCGTCGTCGTCGTCGTGCGCGGCGGCTGAGGCGACCGGGCTGGTGGCCATGGACTGCCTGGTGGTGTGCTGCTGTTGCCCGTGCCTGGTGCTGCAGATCACCGTGTTCCTCTTCGTCAGGCTGCCCAAGAAGGTGGTCGTCAAGTCCAAGAGGATCATCCTCCGGAGATGGCACCGGAGAAGATCATCATCGGCGGCGGCGGCCAAGAGAGGCTGCAGCACGGTCGACCCGGCTGCTGGCGTGACGAAGCAGCTGGAGGAGCTATTTGACGACGACGATCTATTTCAAGGTACATTCGGCGGGATCAATGGAGGCGGCGGCGACGACGAGGGGTGGTGGAAAGAGAGATGCTTCGCCGTCGACGACGACGACGGCGGCGTGTGGGAGGCGCTGATCGAGCAAGAGGGGCTCTTCTGGTTCGGGAGCTTCTGGGGCCGGACGGAACAGGTGGTGGATCGTCCGGATCAGTTTGGAGACGACGAACATGTCCACCCAGCCTTGAGGTTTCCCCTCGTTCTCGAGAGAGTTTGTGACTAGCTGCTTTGGTTAATTTAATTAGCAAGCAAGCTTAATTAGGGGCAGACACTACTTAATTCTTCAGGCGTTGAGCACGTAGAACGAAGTGTATACATGAGGTTTTTAGGTGATGATTGCTCGCTAAGTTCTTAATTGCATCCTGTTCCGGCCATTTCCATTGGCATTGCTCTCAGTGTACAACTAACAACTGTACATATCACGATATTAACTTCAGAGTTCAGAAGGGACAATGAATAAAAAAACACACACAGCTGTAAGTCTGTGACATAGATGCTGCTGACCTTGACGGAGCCTTTTTCTCTGCTGGCCCGCATGCATGCTCACCTGCACCTGCAGTGTCCACTTGGTCTGTATATTTTCAGAGGACTTTGAATCTCCACACGGAAGTGTATTTAAGGCTGTGTTCTTTAGCTACACTCTCACCTCATCTCTCTTTTTCCGCGCGCATGTTTTTCAAACTGCTAAACAATATATTTTTTGTAAAAAGTTTCTATATGAAAGTTGCTTTAAAAAATCATATTAATCTATTTTTCAAAAAATAATTAGCAAATACTTAATTAATCATACACTAATGAGCTGTTCCGTTTTGCGTGCTGGGTGGGTGAGTTTCCAACTCAAAATATCAAACACACCCTTAGGCTCTGTTAGTTGGGGGCTTTTTCCACTCGCACGTTTTTCAGACTGCTAAACGGTGTGTTCTTTTTAAAAAGTTTCTATACGAAAGTTGTTTTAAAAAATCATATTAATTCATTTTTTTTTAAAAAAATTAGTAAATACTTAATTAATCATGTGCTAATGAGTCGCTCCGTTTTTCGTGCGGAGGGAATTTCTTCCCAACTCATACAAATAAACACACCCTGTGGCTGTGTTCTAACTTGCTTCAATCGTTTTCCGCGTGTACGTTTTTAAACGGTTAAACGATGTATTTTTTTTAAAAAAAATTATACAAAAATTACTTTAAAAAATCACATTGATTTATTTTTTAAAAAATTAACTAATACTTAATTAATCATAAATTAATGAACCGTTCCGTATTCCGTTTTACATGTGATAGGATTTGTTCTCAAACCCAACTAACGAACACATTCTTACAACTCCACGCCGCACACACTTATCACTTGCTGGGACCGTGAGTATTATTTAAATAATCATAATAAATTCTAAAATATATCAATAACATATATAATATAATATATCACTTCACAAACATACTATGTAAAGTTCAATTTACACATTCACAACAAAATACACAAACATTGCTACGAACAATAATGTTGGTGTTGATTGAATCTGTTTATGTTCTTTCTGGCTGTGTGGATTGAATATGCACGTTTACGGTGTTCGCATTCTAAAAAGGATAAAAACATGTATCATGTAAAAAGTATTAAAGTATTGATACATGTACCAAGGATAAAAATATGAATTTGCTAGTAGAGAAAAAAGCGTAAAATTGTCCCTAAATTTAAATTGGTATCGCATAGGTACTAGTTAAGTCATTTGCTTGGTACTGACGTACATGTTTTTATTTGCGTCATTTCCTATATATTTACGTCACATCTTCATATATTCTCATTTGCGTGGTTTTCTTTAGATTTATGTTTTTTTTCAAAGGACACATCAAAACTCCTCGTTTCAATTCTTGTGAGTTCGTGTCAATTAGATTTTGCCATAGCTTCTACCTGTCTCCTTTGCGGGTGCACCTATCCAAACTGTAGAAGAAAAACATAGGAGAAGATCTCATTCCAGTCCCTTATACAACATAATTTGTGAGCTATATGTGAATAACTAATCAACTACGTAAAGGAGATCTTACCCGATGAGCTTCGCTTAGCCATTAACCGGTCTATCTTGTCTCATGTCGAATCCTCAACCATGTCGATGCTTCTACCTCCTTTTTCTTTCCAGTGAACCAATTCCAACCCTAAAACAAGAACAAATTGATGGGGTAGAAGAAAGAAGACATAATCATTTTTTTCCCGTGAGATCTATTCAATTCCTAAATTAACACATGATTTATATTTTTCCTACCGAATGATACTGATCAATGCAACCATATATTCGATCCACTCAAAGTGCCCATATTTTTATATAGTTAATTACTTCACTGCCGTCAGTTACGATAATTTTTATTTCATACCTTACCACTTTTTTCATTAACGATCTACATTGCTTCACTTCTCAATATCCCTGAGTAACTCGTTAACATCATAAGAGCTCTCGTTGTATCAATGTTATCGGAATTTTTATTTTTTTTATAACTTTTTGAGTGATACTCCTCCGTTTAAGAAATGAGAAGCCAACGAGTACGCATGAACTTCGAGTTATAGAAGCCCAAATCCAGTCATCGATTTGTTAGGTTCCGTGTTAGCTAGCTCCCAGCGTGCGGCGCCATAGTATCGCTGCCGACCGCCGTGCATACAAAATCCAGTCGGTGCGCGGTGCGCCGTGTCTCGGTCGACAAGCGACACCGACCTCCACACGCGCACGTGATGATTGCATTTTGGATCGTACCCCACGCATTACGCCATGTACTCCTATATAAGTTCGCGTAACAAACACGCCCGCGTCACGCTTTGGTCCCTCCGCAACCAGCCGCCGCCTCTGCAAGGCTTCGTCGGCGGGACGCTGGTCTGCGTACTTACGCGCGCGCGAAACAACGGCACCGACGCTGCCGTGTGTCGCGACGACGACGACTAGAACGCCCCGGCGACCAGCCCACGGTGACGGCCACTCCTAAACGCGAGCGTCGTCGGCGTCTATCCAAAAAAACGGGGGTGGGTCGACCCGACTGCTGAACACTCCGATGCGCGCCAGCCCAGCAGCCTTGGCACGAATCTCGAGGCGTTCGCGCGCGTGGGCCCCGCGAATCTCGTTCCTACTCCTCCTCTCCGTCTCACTTGGCCCTCCATGGTGACACGAGTTGGCCAAGAGGCCTAAACACACGCTCGCCGGCCGCACCTCTCAAATTCGGCGGCCTCGACTCGTTGATGGATTGCAGCGCCCGGGCCCGCATCCGGAGCCCGCACCGGTCGGCCTCCCACTTCGTCTCCGGCGACGGGGGACGGCGCCGCCAGGCCGCGTCCAGGGTATCCTTCCGCCCCATGGCGTCGGCCGCTTCCGTGGAGGAGCCTGCGGCGGCGGCAGCTGAGACGAAGAGTGGGCCGAGCGGCGCCTCCTTCATCCGGGAACACCTCAGGAGCCTCGCCCCGTACCAGCCCATCCTGCCCTTCGAGGTAGGAGTAGCACTCTTTTCCACTGGTGGTTGAATTTGTGGAAAACGCTGCGATGTTTCTCGTGCCCGCGAGGTGTTTGTGGAAATGCCCCGAGGCTGTGTGCTGATGTATCGGGAAAGACATGTAGTACATCTTAGATTACTGAGCCTATGTAGCAATACCACTAAGTTTACTATTGGTTTTGTGATGCACATATACTAGCTTACAGTGGTTTTGCTGTTATCTGAAATTTGGAACTCTCCTTGCTAGGTGCTGTCCGCGCGGCTTGGGCGTAAACCAGAGGATATAATCAAGTTGGATGCAAATGAAAATCCATATGGTCCACCCCCAGAGGTGAATTCTTATAATACCCAAACAAAAGTAGCCTCTACCTGTAATATTTGAAACGAGAAGACATTCTTAAGACATAGTGGTTTGACCAGGTCAACACGAACTATGCTGTTCTAACTTCGGCTGTGTTCGGCAGCTGTTTTACCGGCGCGCACAGTAACTTTTCGTCCGCGCACGTTTTTCAAACTACTACACGGTGTATTTTTTTGCAAAAAGTTTCTATACAAAAGTTGCTTAAAAAAAATCAAATTAATCCATTTTTGAAAAAAAATTTAGCTAATATTTAATTAATCACGCGCTAATGACCGCTCCGTTTTCCGTGTTTACTGTGCGCGCGGGGAACGCTCTCTGCCGAACACAGCATAAGGAATCCTAAAAATTCGAATTCAAAACAGTATCATGTTAGAAATGAATTAAAAATAGTAGCATATTATAGAAATAGCTATCTTTGAGCTTCCGGTAGAAAAAGCATATCTTTGTTTGAGCAGACGAAGGGCTGGATTCTCATTGTACATGATTTATACCTTCTCTCCATGTAATGCATATCTCTTTTATACAGGTAGCTAAAGCATTAGGAAATTTGAAGTTTCCCTATGTGTACCCTGATCCTGAAAGCCGTCAGTTGCGTGCTGCTCTTGCTGAAGATTCTGGTCTTGAATCTGAGTACATACTTGCTGGATGTGGTGCAGATGAATTAATTGATTTAATAATGAGGTTAGCATGTACTCCAGCTTGTTTTCTACTTGCTTTTTGCATGAGATTTTCATATCTGAGTTGAGTAATAGCCTAGTTTTTTAATAAAAAATTAATAGCCTAGTTTGAATGGTGCAAATGCAGATGTGTACTTGAACCAGGCGACAAAATTGTCGATTGCCCTCCAACTTTTACAATGTATGAGTTTGATGCATCAGTCAATGGTGCACTTGTGATAAAGGGTAAGTAGTTCTTTCTTGAGCTTTACTTCAATTTACTGAGCCTTCTGTAATATCTTTATTTGGTGTTCACTTCTTCATATACTGTTTGACATGCCAGTTACCACCCTCTAATGTAATCCTGATTTGAACTCTAATGTAGTTCCAAGACTTCCCAATTTCTCTCTAGACGTCACACAGATTGTCAAAGTGGTTGAACAGGAAAAGCCAAAATGCATATTTCTGACATCTCCGAACAACCCAGATGGCAGGTACACCTTTCTCATGCAAGAATGGGGCTGTTTTGGTTGTATATTATCCAGATTCTGTATCTTAGTATTTCGCTGAATTACCTCAATTCTATTTTTCAGCATAATCAATGATGAGGATCTTTTAAAGATCCTTGATCTTCCAATACTTGTAGTGCTGGATGAAGCATATATTGAGTTTTCGAGTCTTCAGACAAGGATGTCATGGGTTAAGAAGCATGATAATTTGATTGTTCTTCGGACATTTAGCAAACGAGCAGGTCTGTGGTTTCTGTTTGCCTTTTTTATCTGGTCTGCACAGGGCTATATCCTCTGAAAAATCCAAACACCTCACCTATTTCTCATAGTACTGCATGGCAATCACTGATCTGTAACTAGGATTTCTATTTATCATTAGATAAGTTTATTTTTAGTGCTGCTGCATTATTATGTGATGTCCAGGCATTGCTAAGGGAGCAGTTAATAAAATAATCAATTCTTCTTATGTTGCCAACTCATTTAACTGAATCATGCTAATTTTTAGTTACTAGCATGGCTTTGTCTAGCTAACTCATTGAAGGCATTTTGCCACATAATTATGAACCAAAAATGACATCTCATTACAAGTTATTGATAATGCAGGTTTAGCTGGACTTCGTGTGGGTTACGGAGCATTTCCTCTAAGCATAATCGAGTATTTATGGAGGGCCAAGCAGCCTTATAATGTTTCTGTGGCAGCAGAAGTTTCAGCCTGTGCTGCCTTGCAGAACCCGACTTATTTAGAGGTATGTGCTTTGCAAACAAAATATAAAGAAAACTTCTGTTTAGTAATTTGGCATCTGCTAACTCTGTGCTTCTGACTGAAGGAAGTGAAAAATCTGCTGCTACAAGAGAGGGACAGGCTGTACGATCTTCTCAAAGAAATACTGTTCCTAAAACCATTTCCCAGCCACTCTAACTTCATTCTCTGCGAGGTCACATCAGGCAAAGATGCAAAGAAAATAAAGGTTTGCATTGCTTGTTAGTATATGTTACAAGTTTCTGCTGTATAAATGTTATAGCCGCTTTTGTTGTTATATTCTTAGGTGGTACAATGTCAACCTGAAAGTCAAAAAATAGTTATTGCGTCTAAAGACCATTACTATCCATATTTTGAAAGGAATGTTTATGATTAGTTTAAACGATACAATACTTGCAGCACGATTTACATTATTTTGTTCAAAAACATTTTTCAGGAAGACCTTGCGAAGATGGGAGTGATGATCCGCCACTATGACAAGAAGGAACTGAAGGGGTATATTCGTATTTCAGTGGGCAAGCCAGAGCATACCGATGCACTAATGAAAGGCCTCAAAGCACTTCAACTGTGAACATTCCATCTGTTTGACGAAAGCACCGAAATGCTTGCCCGTGGTAGTGCACTAGATGCAGTCTCTCAAATAGAGGCCGCATCAATCTAACACAATAAAGTGCATCCTCTAGAGTCGATTATGTCTCAATAATACAATCTCCTGTTTTGACTAGTGGCGTTGGTCCATTTTTTTGTGTTGGTCAACTTGGGTTTCTTCTCAAGGTGATTGTTCGAAGCAAGAATTTGTAGAAGCAAACCATACTTGCTTGTGGCTACTGCTTTACCCTGATTGGAATATATATGAGCGTAAAAGTATGGCAAGTCTACTGGCTAGATTGTTTATGCACCTATTTTTTCAAATTAAAAAAAAAATCTTCAGGCATTGCAAATCCCACGTGACATCACAAATATGGAGACTCATGCGCAATTATAAATTCCCAGTGAGGAATTGAAGTACATATACATGCTGGGACCGGGCTAGTGTCTTTACGCTATTGCCATTTTGGTTCGCCACCCGGTAGGCCTGAAAAGGGAGCATCACCGCACCTGATGATCCTTTTCGTGTCGTAGCGAGTATCGAGGCTAAACGCCATCAAAAGGCACAAGTTCTTTCCATGTGAGCAAAAGAAAAAAGTTCGATGCGGCATAACATTGCCCATACAACACACAAGCAAAGCAAAGCAAAGCAAAGAACCTCCCGGAGGGCTTCATCTAAAGCTTCTTCTCATCGCCTTCGGTGCAGGCGCACCAGTCCAGCACCATCACCATGAATAGAGCTCCGCAGTTAACAATTAATATCAAATCCCTGATATAACAATTAATATGCTTCATTTGAAAAAAAACGAGGGCAATACCATAGAGTTACAAAAATAGGAGTAAAATCGACACCAAAGTTGAAAATAATAGATACAACATAACCCTCCTAAATATCAATCTATTATATTATTAAAACAATATTAAAAACGACACCGCGTTCGTCGGAGACTAAAAATTCTCACTTTAATCGAAAAAATATTAACCACTAGATCATGGTGGATATAGATTATAATGGTATAGATTGATGGATATAGTTCTACACAAAATAAATTATATATCTATAGAAATAGAAATTAAGAGTTGTATATGAAATCTAAGCCTATAGGATTAGAATCTAAGTGTTGTATATAAAATCCAAATATACTTATATATTATATTCCTATATAGAAATAAAATTTCAGACTTGTATATTAAATTTATATGTGAATTATCTAACTTCGTACAAAACTGCGCGGGACAATCTGCTAGTTTTATAACTATATTGTATTTAATAACTAAAACACGAACTAAAGACAGTTACAATACAAAATGTTCTTAGACATGAGTGTTCACATAAACTAAAACCATTGTTGACGACATACATAGTAGTTTTAATGGGTCAAAAGAATCATAATGACAGAACTGTTCATACATTCACAATGCAATTTTAAGTTACATTTCAAACCAAGACTCTTATAATTTTAATATGACATGTATACTTTTAAGAGATCATTCTCTCGACTTATGTAATATCTCCGATACAAAGTAGATGTATAAGACCACTTATCATGTATTGTATTTTATAAAGTAGATTACCTAGACTATCAAAATTATGGATTGCAGGTTAGTACAAATAACGCATTCGCCGACATTCCATTCTTGCTCGTCATGCAGCTTCGTCGAAAAGCGAAGCTTTATTCTTCGGAAATGTCCTCCAAATCTTCGCAAAAGCTCTGCCACTGTGCCTCCATGGAACTGCAATAGTAGTACAACAAATGCATAATTTATCCACTTCAAGCCCTGGGAAAAATCCCATATTACAAAAGGGTCCCTCCCTTTTCCTCAATGCACATACCGCGGCTTCCCCTCCTCCTCAAGATCGCCGCCGCGACCGCCGCCGGCGCGTTGGCGCTCATTGTCGCGGCGGGGCTCCGGCGGGATGACGCCGTCGCCTCCCTCCGGCGGGAGATACGCGAAGCCGTCACCGCCCTCGTCGCGAGCAACGAGGACGGCGTCGTCGAGGGGGAGGGCGAAGGCGAGGACGCCGCCGAGGCCCCGCCGCCGTCCGTGCTGATCACTGGGTTCCGCGCGCACGGGAAGAGCTCGCTGGTAAACACGGCTTGCCGCGCGCTCGCGGCCGAGGAAGGCCCGCTGCTGCTGCGGGCGGAGGCGTCGCCGCCGGGCGGCGGGTCCGACGGCACGCGGAAGCGGCGGAGGGTAAAGGCGGCGGTGGTCGCGGATAGCGGTGACGCGGGGACGGACGAAGCCGTGGTGGAGCTTCTGGACGCGCCGCCGCTCCCGGAGGCGACGAGGGTCACGAGGGCTGACATCGATGCGGCGATCAGCGGGGGGAACCCGGAGTGCGTGGTGCTGGCGCTGCGCTGCGACGCGCCCGCGAAGGAGCGGAACGCCGCTGTGAAGCGCCTGCCGGAGATCTCCGCCGCCGTGAGGGCGAAAGGTTAGTCTGCTCGGCTTCAAGAAGGTTCTAGAATTCGGCAACATAGCAACAGTAGCATTGAAGCATTGTTCTCAATATCTCATTTACTACGTTAGTAGTATCATTTTGCGTGGATATCTCGGATGCTTAGACAAAAGATGCGGTTTCGCAGCGTCCAATGTAGGATAGTTGTGATTGCTTAAAGAAATAGATGCAATTTTGCACCATGTAGGTAAAAGGCAAAAGGGATGGTAATTTCTGTAGGTTTGATTGGTGGACACTTGATGGTTAACTAGATTGTCAGTTTTGAATAGTTTTCTGTTAGAGATTTGCTATCATTTGGACTGGTCTCCTGGTGTCATGTTGTCATCTTTATTTTCAGGTGTGACCGTCAGCAGTTACCAAATATTGACTGTTTGATGGACCTTTGTGTTATTAATACACGAGCACAGATGCTGTGCTGATATATGCTAATATGCATATTTTTCGAAACCATGAACCAGTCTGAAATATTTTGTTTATAAATGTCCTGAAAGATAACCCTTTCTGACCCAAACTTGTGTAGTTGTGTTAGAATCAAGTATGGGTATGCAAATGTTCATGGAGATTCTTTTGTTGCTCTCTTTCTTCCACATCTACGAGAACCTTGCTATTACCATCTTTTACTCAGCATATGTTAGCAAGGATGAATATATTTGTTGACGAGCACTTGTTAACAGGTCTGAATTTGATTGTTGTATTGACTTTCAAGAAGGCAATGAGATCAGTAAGACAAGCTGAAGAGCTTCTACGAGAGGTTTCATTCAGGGCCAGAACAGATTGTGTGTACTTCATCGAGAACTACACCTGGAACAACAATGGGCCCAACCTTCGCCATCCTCCTGTCATCAAGAACGACTTTGAGACACATTTCACAGTTCTGACAATCATTCGACAGTGCCTTGAGTTCATCAAATTAAATAGGAGTCAATCCAAGCGGGAGGAAAATGGTGAGAAGGGTAATTCAGGAGACGTTAAAGGTGCACCAGAAAAAGTCTTAACGGCAAATGCTAAATCTTCAGGAGAACTGAGCGTTAAACCTGCATTGGAAAAGCCCTCAGTTGCAGATGTCAAACCTGTTCTGACTGTTCAATGATTACTGAAATGTCAGAGCAATTCATGCGCACACTCAATCATCACAGATTTGCACAGGTATGACTTACTGCAGTACTTTGTATGCGTTGTATGAGGTAGTTTGCTACACTGCACAAAATGTATGTTCATTCATTCATCCGTTCTGTATGATGTTATATAGGTCTTTTTATTTGGGCGTGTGGCACATAACTGACATAATTAAAGAAAGTGCCTAGAAAAAAGCAAAGTGGAAAGCCTCTTGCTATATATCATCGCTGTTAAACATCACTCCATACAACTCTAACTCACCAATATTATATGATAGCATTACATAGGATAACTTTATACATTATAGTCAATTCCACTATAATCAAGTCCCAAGATATACTTATAAATATGTAGAGATTTGGACGAAACATGAATAAACCATCAATGTTGGCTCTGCCTTATTCTCTTCAACCGATCAGTTCAGCCTTCAGAAATCCAGGCACCAACAGTAGTAATCTGAACCCGAGAGTGCCAGGAGTTCTTCTGGGCTCATCCTCTCTAGCTCTCTCTGTCTCCATGCTGGGTAGTTGTTCTGCATCTCACCTGAACCGGAGGCGAAGTCTCTTGGGTGGGCTTGCGATCTCATCCTAATGTACAGCCTCATCGCTGCCACGCAGTCTTCATAGGGATCCTGAATGCCAGTGTGGATGTCATACCTGCAATGGGATTCAAGGATAGTATCTTCAACATTAATAATGCAAAGTCTAAGAGTCTATGGAGATTGTACAGCTGACTTAGCAGGTTTGCATACCCAAGATATGCCTGTGTAAGGTACTTTAGGGAGTTGCTCAGCTTGCTAGTTTTCATCAGTGGTGGGTACTTTGCAGTATCCCTGAAAAATGCAGAGACAAATTGTGTCAGCAAGGCAGAAACTGGCAAGGTCTAATTTGCAGCAACTTAATTTGCCTTGTGCTGCTGACCTGATCATGAATGCCGGGTACTCCAGTCCCAGGCGCTCAAGTTCATGCTCCAGGCCATGGCCAACGAGGATCCTTGCCCTCCCAGAGCTCCTTGGCCGTATCTTCCATAGTGGCTCCCCGTTGCACAGGATGTCCTGGATCCTCCTCTGCACATGCTTCAGTGGCATTGCGTCCCTCAAGTACTCCGGCCTTATCCCAGTCACTTCATACCTGAACAAAAACATCATAAATTATCCCCTCATATTCATCATCTCATAAAACTATCCATCGATCTACGTCTTTAATTTCCACTGCTAGTTTCTATAGCAGTATGCTTATTGCTCGGTTTTCCAGTATGTCTCTTTTCTGCTTTTCTGGTCCGAAAGATCTACACAATCTAACAATGACAGCTAAATATTGTAGCTAACACTCCGAAACATCATCAGTAAAATAATGGATCATCTCCTATATATATATATATATATATATATATATATATATATATACCTGTAGTTTGTGACGGTCGTGTTTGGTTTCACATAGGTCTGGAAGATGACGTTCTCGTCCTCCCCAATCAGGCACACCCTCGCGCAGATGTCGAGCGAGCCATCGCTTCCTCCTCCGACCATCTTACACGCCATGGCCACCGCACGGCCTCCATAGCTACCCCTCGGCATCTTGATGCCACGCAAGAAAACAGCCAGCAAATTCAGCAACAAGCCGTATAACCTAGCGTGTGAGAGTGCATGATTGAGGTGATTGATTACCGGGGCGGCGCGGGTGAACTGGCAGGTGGAGGCGCGGTGGCATCTGACGGTGGCTGCGCTGTCGAAGAGGTTGAGGCAGATGCTGCAGCCGCGGGCGGCGAACACCCGCGCGCACTCCACCTTGGGCAGCGGCCCTGCATGCGCATGCACTTGCGAGAAACCGTCAGAAACCACGCGAAAACTCACAAAAAACTCGGTGCCAACCACTCCTCGGCACGCGCGTGCTCACCGATGAGGTGCTCGCGGAGGGACTCGAGGGAGCGGCAGTGCTTGGCGCAGACGCCGCAGCGGGGCTCGTGGGCGGAGTGGTACGATACCTTCATGTGCTCCACCAGGTGCTCCATCCGGTTGTACTGCCTGTAGCACGCCGCGCATTTGTTCCTGCGAGATCATCGTTTCATCCATCCATCCATCGTCTTTAGAATATCGCGAGGTGCTACTATGCGTATACTTTAATTAATTCGTCTCGATCGCACTAGCTAGGACATATATGAAATTCTGATTCGATCTTTCACCGGCCGTTCGCTATAGGGGATAAGAAAGTTAAAAGGTACACATTCAATCGTGCGCAGAATATGTATCATGTATACATGCATATTCAAGGTATCGAATGAACTAGCTAGGACAAGAAAAAAGGGTCCTATATATCAAGCTCGATGTTTAGAACACGAGAAGAACTACCATGCATGATTAAAGCTTGATTAGCTAGTTCATCACACACCATTCTTGCATGCTCAGCTAATCTTGCAGTACTGTAGTAATGGCATTCAGTTTGTGACCATCTTACCTCAGGGTCTCCGAGGACTCCTTCCTGCTGTCCATCATATATATAGCACTACTACTGCTGAAATTAAGGTTTCTGTCTCTAGTTGCTCTTACTGATCGATCGACCAAGGTTTCTGATCGATCAGTTTTTGTCTCTCTGAAACCTCGAGGGGCGCTAGTTAGCTAGGTTGGCGAGGACGGTAGGCAACATGGAGAGGTTATTTATAGGCAACAACGTTGAAAGGATGGAAGAACCTTCACGAGGAAGAAGGAATGACCCCTGGGAATCACCGTCTTGTCGTCACTGCTCATGCATTCTGAGGAATAAGCCTGCAGTTTATCGTAATCTAGCTAGTTTAGTATGGGATATATGCTTCCTAGTATAGTAGTATCTAAGGTTCCTTTCTTGATCTGTCTGAACCTTTTCTTAGGGACACAAACACCTAGGCTCGTTAAGTTGTCACTCCTAAAACACTTTTTTAACACGTTGTTTGGAGACTTTAGTTAATGACATGTGTTAAACACTGTAACATCAAAACCCAGCCTTCAAACCTTCACATTGGAAATGCTACATTTTGGGACAACATGCTAGTGTAAGTGTGTATAGCTCAAGGTAAAGCACATATATTTACATCTGTCGAAATCGGGGGCAAAGGTAGAGAAGATCTGAAAGATTAACCGCGCAGAATTTTATCTCCCCATCGGTCGAAAGCGGGAAATTCTGGTTGTCGCTACAACGTTGTTCACATTCTTTCAACGATATGTAAATTTAGACGCCGAAATTTTCTTTTCCCCTCTACTCAAGTGTCAACTTGGTCAAGCCTCATGAAAAATATATAATTCAGGACTCCAGGTTCGTTGTTCTGAATCTTGTAAAGACCGAGTTGCGAGACAGATAGAGAGCTTTTCGATCGAACTCTGTGAACAAAGTTGTCGATTAATCAGCCATGGTGAACATCAGGCTGCAGTATATACATCGAGTCCGCTTGCAAGCAACGCTGGTCATCTCATTTGTCGATCGGCTATAGGGCGACGAGATGAGCAGAGGAGGAGCGAGCTGGGAGCTGGCCGGCTAGGCATGGTCGAGATCAGATGTGGAAAGAAGAGAAGAGGAGAGGATGAGCCGTACGTGTGCATGGAATGGAAGAGGAGGAAAGCACAGTGGCATTGACCGTGTGCAGGTGCTGCAGCTGTGACCTTTTGCCCTAACTAATGGAGTAGCAGCAGCTAGCTAGATTGTTCTGTGCTGCTGTCGTTTGATCGATCTGTAGGTTGGTCGTGGGGAGGGAAAGGTAGATATTCCCGGTCAAAAAGATGGCCGTGGAAAGGGGCCGGGGGGAATGAGATGAAGCGGGCGACGGCGATGGATCTCCGGGAAAGAGAGATAGGCGAGGCTCCATCTCTCGTTTCTCGTCGTCGCGGATTGGTGGCGCGCGGGATGAGGCGAGGCGAGGAGCTAAGCCCCGCGCGCCCGGCCGGCCGGAATTCCACCGAGAGAGAAAGCGCTAGTCAAAGGAAGCTCCCGTGACGGCGACGGCGCCGGATTCCCTGCCCCCCCGGGCCGTCGCGCGCCTGTGCATGGTCGGTCGGTCGATCGCCCGCGCGACGTCGACCGCGACCGCGCGGCGGTATCGGAAAATCTCCTGCTGCTTTTCACTGCAATCATAGGAGGGAGGGAGATAGACCTAGCCCAGCCCAGCCCGGCCAGCGCCTATTCTTGCAGCATGGTGATCATCAATCCTTTTACCGATTGATCACCATACAGCTCAGCTCTCTTCTTCTTACGTACATATCACCTCTGCCCTCAAATGTTGCTACGTAGAATAGGGGTAAAACAACGAATCTGGACTCTCGTCCTAGGACAACGCCTTTGTCCATATTCTCGTATTGAAATTTATCCTATATTAGATAGTAACATTTTGAGACGAGAAAAGAATCTCTCATGTTGTTGATGCTTCTATTATTTGTCCCATGGATGCTTAATTTACTGAGTTGTACTAGCTGCATGCTCCATTTCGATAAGTTTGGACTTAATTAACTTCTGATATATTTTCTCATGGCAAAAGGAGCACATTTCAGATTCTCCATGTCCTAAATCCTCTACTCCACCATCCACAATCTGGCCTGTGGCTTGCACCTATGCATCTGACGGCTATACTTACGACGACATATAAATGGTTATGAGTTTTTTTAAAAAATATTATATACCTAAAATAGTCTTGAAAGAAGACACCACGTAGAGGCTAAAAATTTTCATATTAATTACAGAAAAAATTTTACGTAGAAATATAATTTAAAAATAATTAAAAATCAGAATAAAAAATATTGAAAGAATATATAACATGATGCGAGACTAATTACAATTCAAAATAAAAAATACAATAAATTCCTAAATTAAAAAAATAAAAGTAAGAGTTCAGGTAGAAATAAAACTTAGAAATAACTAAAATTCGAAATAAAAAAATATTGAAAGAAGAGACCAACTAAAATACAACACGAGATTAATTAAAATTCAAAACAAAAGATAAAATAAATTCTAAAATTAGAAAAATAAAAAAAAGATTTTAAATATGAATACAATTTAGAAATAACCGAAATTTGAAATAGAAAAAGAAATATTGAAAAACAATCCATGTAGAACCCAACACAAGATTAATTAAAATTTTAATTAAAAATAAATATAAATTTTGAAATTAGAAAGATAAAAATAAGAGTTCAAGTAAAAAACAATTTAGAAATAACAAAAATTCGAAATAAAAAATAATAAATATTAAAAAATAATCTACCTAGAACACAACGGTGACAAATAACGATAAAAAGATGGACAACAGATGAGACATAAAGGGGTAGGATGGTGACAGGGGACATCTGTAAACTATAAAACAACACCTCAATGATGATTGGGTATAATTTTTAGAATCTCAATTATGGTTAAGAGAAGAGACGGTGGCAGGCCGTGAAGAGTAGGGTCATAGTGATTGATTGACAGGACCTCTAGAAAATAATAGAAATAAAAACCCAACAATAATCAGATTCAATTTTTAAGATTTCAATAACAACAAAGAGGATGATAGCGAGCGGGTCGCAAAGGAGTATAGTGATGACGTTTGTCAGGAGTTCTCATAACTTTAAAAAAGAGAACCCGACGAGACCGATTTTTAAAAGTTCCAAATCGAATGAATAAAAGTCATGGCAGATTGAGCAAGCAAATAAATGAATGAAAAAAAAGTAACGGGGTGATCGATAGTGTGAGTTTAAAAACTATAAAATTGAAAACCCGATGATGATAAGATTCGTTTTTAAAAATTTTAAGACAACGAGATGACTATTTATCAAATTTTAAAAAAAAAACATGTGTAAAAAAATTTAGATAATTTTGAATGGATGTTAGTCGTGCAATTGCGCGGGCCGTCCAACTAGTTTTTTATATTACAATGTTATATATGTTGGGAACATATCCTGTATACACAAACTTCACGTGTACACTCCGTGCGCACCAACTAACAAATATCATCGAAAAATCTAGAAAAAAATATGCATATACTTTCAATAGTGTTATACCTATGTGTAAAATCTTAACCTCAAATTCATTATTTTTAACGGTAACAAAAAAAATCTAAAAAGCTTTTTTTGTTGTTCTTTTTTTAGAATGAATTTGAAGGTGGGATTTTATACGTAGAAATAATATTATGAAAGTATATGTATAATCTTTTTTAGAATTTGTAATGATATTTGATAGTTAGTGTGTGTGTTGTTGTAACGCCCGTTTTGTCGCGGCGTTAGCGGAAAAACCTAATAGCTAAAAACCCTATTTGCGAAAGTTTTGCTCTTCGGCTGAGTCTTGTGGTGTGCCAAGATCTCGTGTTTCCCCTTTTGTCTCAATCCTGAAGAAAACCGCGAAATCGGATTCCGAATCCGAACCCTAAAACTCCTCCTCTCTCTCTCGGGAAAAGTCTACTTTACCTCCATCGCTTCCTCGGGCCGATTCCCTCTCGGCCTACTCCCTTTTCCTCCCCTCTTCCTCGAGCCGCTCTCGGCCCAGTCTTCCTCCCCCTCTCCTCGGGCCGCCGCCAGGCCCAGTCGCTCCCTCCCTTCCCCGGCCTTTTTTCTCCCCGGGCCGCTTGCTCGGCCTCCTTTCTCCCCGCTGGGCCGCGCTTGCCCAGCCCGGTCCGCGCCGGCCCGCGTCCCTCCCTCGGTCACGTGCGCCACACGTGCCGAGGAGAGGCGCGTCTCCTCCCTCACTCGCCCGTTCTCTCTCTTTTCTCTCTCTCTCTTCCCCGACGGCTCCCGCCGGCGCTCTGTCCCGTTCCCGCCGGCGCCCCCCGTTTCCCCTCTGTGCCACGGACCCGCGTCCGCGCGGCGTGGCTGACCGCCACGCCTGCTGCCGCCGTCACCTGGGACCCCCCCGCGCCGCTTGCCCCCGCGCCGCGCCAAGCGGCTGGCGTCGGTCGTCGGCCCCGCCGCTCGCACGCCCGCATGCTGCCCCGAGGAAGAGTGCGCGCCCTCCCTCTCTCTCTGCGTGCCCTTGCCCGTTTAGGCAAGGGGGCCGCCTCCTTTTTCTCCCCCTCTCCCCTTTTTCCCCGACCGCCGCCGATCCCCCCTCCGCCTGCTACCGCTCGGCCACACCCCGTGCGCCGATCCCTTCTCCGCGCGAACCGCCTCTCCGTCCCCGCCCGAACCGACTTCGTCCCTCGAGCCGACCTCGCTCCCTCCCCCTTTAAATCCCCCTCCGCCGGCTGCCATTGCCGCTCCCCCACTGAGCTCCTCCTCTCCTCCCCACTGCTGCCGCCGCCCTCGTCGTCCGCCGCTGTAGCCGAGGACGCCGAGGAGGACCCCGGCGCCCTCTTTCTCTACCTCGGCCCGGAGCCGCGCTGCACCGCCGCCCCGCTCCGTCGGCCTCCTTCCCGGCGAAACCTCCCCGCCGCGGTAATCCCCTCTCCCCTCCGTCTCCCTCTCCTTCTCTTGACCTAGGACACTAGCTAGCTCCCCGTAGAACCCCTCTTCGGGCGCCGCCGTGGCCGCCGCCCCTCTCCTCCGCTACCTCCCCGCGCCGCCGTTGCCGTCGACGCCTAGCTCCATCGCCGGCCGCCGTCGCGCCATCTCTCCCCAATCCGAGCCGGTGGCTCGCTCCTTCTCTCTCCCCTCTCCGCTCCGGCGTCTTTCCCTCTTCTCCGGGCTCGCGTCGCGTCGCCCGAGCCTCTCCGCCGTCGCCGTCGTCGATCTCGGCTGCCCCCGTCGCCCCCCTCCTCGCCAGCCTCCGTGGCTGCCACGTAGGCGCCACGCGAGCGCCGACGGCCCTTCCTCCTCTGTGCGCTCGGTCCGCGTGGACCGCGCCGCAGACGGGCGGGCCCCGTCCTAGCGTCACGCGGTGGACCTCGGTCCACCGGTCCGGCCGCTCGTGTGGGCCGCGCCTCGCCTCGGCCCACTCGGCCTCCTCCTCGGCCTCAGCCCAGTCGGCCTCCCTCTCCGCCTCACGCGCTCCACCCGGCCTTGGGTCGTCTTTCCCGCGCGCCGGCCCGCTCGCTTGGCCGCGCCCACGCTCGCTCGTTGGGCCGCGCCACTCGGCCTCCGACCCATCAATTTCCCCCGCGCACCGCACGGCCTCTTTCGCTCGTGGGCCGCGCCCTTAGCGCCGGCCCGCTCGGCCTCTCTCGCGCGCCGCTTGGCCTTGGGCCGTCTACCCTCCCGCGCGCCGGCCCATGTAGTCCGCCCGCGCCCGAATCGACCTTGGGCCGAATCCTTTCCAATACAAGTCCAATTCAAGTCCCTCTTTTCTTTTTCTTTTTAAGGGAATTAATAATTTCTTTTCCTTTAGACAGAAAATCATTTAATCTTCGGAAATTCATATCTTCTCAATCGTTCGTCCGATTGACTCCGTTCAACTTTCAAAATTCCTCAAAAATCGAGATCTATCCAATGGCATGCCTAGTGGTCATTAATAGGGCTTTTTTTTATCGTTGTGTTGAGTCGCCTTGTTTCGCGTGTAGTTTCAGAGCCAGAAGACCCGCAGTGCGCGGATTTCGAGGAAGAAGCTCAAGATCTCGAGCAAGGCAAGTCACCTTTGATCAATAGAACCTATAATTTAAAATTAAGTATTTTGATTCCGCAAACTATACATTCTTTAGGTTACACTTGACACTTGGCCTCGGTTTGCAATACAACCGACAGGCCCTACTTACTTGTTGCATTTACCTTCCTTGACTATTGAACACCCTATCACCCCTTGTCACCCCTCAGGTGAGATCTCGGTATTCGCACCTCGCGTACGACTATCGAGACTCCCCTCCAAATTTAAAATGATCACCTGGGTAAAATTTGAGTTTACAAAATGCTTGGAAAACCCGACACTTGGGTTGGTGTCTTGAAAATAAAGTGAGTTTCTAAAACTCACGGTGCAAGAGATGTACTAGAGGTACGGTCTGTCCGTTCTCGCCCTAAGGACCGTTTCCTTGGAAATTACATCCGAGCATATGTCAAGTACGACCACATGGGTGATATGGGACACCCCTGGCTGAGTAACTAGCTAGGCCAGGAAAATCTTGATGCCAAGGGACAAGTGGATTCGCCGGGGTGGTGTCGGGGAGGACCCCTGGGCTTCCTGGCACAGTATGGTTTGGGACCTAATCTGGTGTTAGTCCGTGGGACCCCTCCCGTTGGCATAAGATGACCCTGAGTCGGCTTTCGAAATGCCTTGTCGTGAAAGCCTCAAGGTCGCCAGACGTGGCTGAGAGTCACGGGCTGGGTGGCTCGGGGTTAGTAACGTCGTGTGGGTAAAGTGTACCCCATCTGCAGAGGTTAATAACTGTTCGAACAGCCGTGCCCACGATCATGGGCGGATGTGAGGTGATTCTTTAGCGTAGTTTTGATGACTTCTTGTGAACTGCTGTTGCTGTGAGAAATCCCTTTTGTGCTTGGTTTGAGGCTGTTGGAGCAGCCGGTGTTGGTGAACGATTGGCAGGGAGCCTCTCGTTCCGACGTGCTTGACTTGTGGCTGTTGGTGTAGCCGGTGTCGGTGAACGATTGGCAGGGAGTCTTTCGTGCCGACAAGATTCAATCGACACAATTTCACTGCTTCGGTCGGATGAGACGCACTTTCTCGTCCGTGCCGTTGAGAAGCACTCACTTAGATGTTTCAGAACTTCTTAAACTAAAATCGAATGTGAAAAATAACTGGCTCTCTCCTTTGAAGCTTGCATCAAATACTTAATTTCCTTGACTTGCTGAGTACTCCCGTACTCACCCTTGCTCTATATAATTAAACCCCCCCAGTTCTCGAAGACGAAGAAGTGGACCCTGCTGAATAGGAGTTCTTCTAGGATCAAGCAGTCTACGAGCAGTATTAGAGTTTCGGCCTTTCCCCAAGGCTTTGCTTGTGGCTTAGGGCCAGTCTTCGTCTTTTTCCGCTTTCGCCTTTTTGTAATGCTGTTGTGAATTCGGGTTCTGTCCGCAGTTCCAACTTTGGTTGTAATTCTACTTTTAATAAAGAGACTGCTGTTGTTGTGATATTCTATCTTTCTGTTGTACCAGCACTGTTTCTTGGGACTGGTACAGGTATACAGGTTAATTTGGATTGCCTTATCCTGGCCTTCGTTCGGGGCTAGTTTGGGGCGTGACAGCTGTGTACACGTAAAGACTTGTGTGCATAAAAGTTTCCACATGTGTCACTATATAAATTTTCTCTGGAAGCTCTAGCATTCACTAAAGGAGAGAATCCCATGTTGATGTGGTATGACTGTGTAAATATTCCTTCCGTTTTAGATCACTCTTCACTATAGAATTTAAAGTTTTTATCAAAATACTTGCCATCCTCACATTACAAAGTGAGACGATCTTTCATCTCCACAATTCATCAATATATATAGCCGTGTACAGTTGTTAATTAGAGCTAAATTAAATGTTGCTTTGGGAAACGATTGGAACATAGTTAATGAAGGTAACGATGTATAGGTGCGGAATTAAGAATAATCTGAAATGGAGGGATTAGAATATAGTTTTGACTTAAAGTTAAAAAAAGGAGACAATCTTGACTTTTGCAGGCGCTAGCCCTTGCATTTTTCTAAAACTCACCTTTTTAATTGAATACAATTTTTACTTAAAGTAAAGAAAGCCACAACTGCACATTTTTTTTATGTACTAGCCTGTTCTCTGGTACACTAGATAAGTTGAACCGACAACAAACTGTTGTAATTTCGCCAACTGTGCACGCGTGAACACTGAAGCACATCTAAAGGTTACAAAGTAGAGAGGAAAAAAAGGCAAATAGATATGCACATACAGATGTATCACATTTCCTTGTGTGTTTTTTTTATAGAAAGGTGTATTCTGATTTTTTTATTATTCTGTATGATAGCCGTGGCGGAACAAGAAAAGGTGGCAGGGGGAAAGAATTGCCTATGCTTGCTGTTGGATTGGGCCTTTTCGCATCTAGACCCCCAATGGTATAGACCCCCAATGGTATAGCATACAGGATAGCTTACGACGAAATAGTGGCCTTGTGTGCAGCTAAAATTTCTAATAATTGAACAAAAAAACTAGCGAAAATATCTCAAAAATGTTTGTAGCAGAAACCGATGCTCTAGCAAAATTGTTCTGGCTCTTACTTAATCTTTTCTAAAAAAGACAGGATTTATCCATATTTTACCGTGAATTTGAATATGATAGTTTTAGATAAGAGAGATGAGAGAAATGACTGCCTCTCATCTCTATATCAACTATTTATTTTATCTTAAAATAAGCCAACATAATATGAATGTGACATAAGACTATTTAAAAAATGTGTTACATTGTTAATTTATTTATTTTGGACGAAAGAAGTAAGGATAAATGCTAGGCACTTCATAGTTCATACTACTAAGAAAACAACAAAAGGGCAAACAAATATACGTTAATATTGACCAAAATGTAGGAAAGTACAACCCTACAATCGGAATCACAGTAAGAACACATACGAACTCGATAGCTATATAGAAAAAAGTGGTGAGATTTTAGTCTTCATAGTAACGCCTCCAATAAGAACACTATATTTCTCGCCAGATCCAAGATCAAGAGATTTCTACCCAAATCTCAAGTATCATTCTTCACGACAATGTCTTATAGAAATAGAGCGCCGTTCAAGTCGACGTCATTGCCGAAACTAACTAACAAATACCAACAGTAGCAAATGACTAGATCGGTTTGAACCAACCAATAAAGACCAATCACCGTTTACATATCCATCAAGCTGCCATATGATCTTCACTGTGTGTGTAGGACTGTCAAAAAAAACTCACGGTTTGCAAGCTGCTTGAGCTCGACTTGTCCTAGGTTTGTTTCGAGTTCGGCTCAAGCTCTAGACGAGCCGAGCCTGAGCCTATACCAAAGCTCGCGAGCTTTGCGAGCCAAGCTCGAGCTCAAGCTCTTGTCAAGTTAGCAGTATATGATTTTTTATATTTATTTTTTAACCTAGTAGATTAAATATGTCATTTATATGTATTCAAACAATGAAATAGCCTGGTATCAAATAATTATCTTATTTTTTCCTTATACATTAATATGATTAAATAAAAATTAATTATTTTAATTGAGATATTATCCTTAAAATATATGTTAATCAAGCTTGATAGTCGAGCTCAAGCTTGTCTAAAAGCTCGAAGGTTATAGAGGCTTCTTGAGCTCGTGTCGAGCTCGATTCTATATAGGTAAGCTCGCTCGAGCTCGGCTCATTGACAATCCTAACTGTGTGGATGTATATGAAGGTCGGATGTTAGGGAAGCCATGCCTCCACCATCACTGATCACCACTCTGCATGCTACTAGCTTCCTCGTAGTCGCATTGTTGCATGGTTGTGTACCAATGCTATTCATGCGGAGGTATTGCCCATGATGCCCCAAAGAGATGGTGTGTTCAAATGAGAGATTATGTCCATACTGATTGGATCGGCCACATATTTTGTTTGAATTTTAATAGTTTTTTACTAAAATGTTTGAGTGGTATTTTCCTTTGATTTTAGGAATTGGCAAAACCATTAATGGAATATATTCAAAAGTAGAATCAATAAATTTATATATGCAGATCGGGTAGACAAGTGATAAGGCATTTGATACTATCAAGGATGGACTCAGTTCAGAGACAAAACTTGGGCCCGGGCTATACTGATTTTTCATCATCTCGGTCCACCATGGAAAAAAAAGGCTGGACCCATGGATTTTCAACCCTAGACCCCGAGCCATGGTCTAGGATACGTGGAGTCTAGGTCTTCTTTGGACATTATTGACGATGAGCCATCTAGAATTTTTTTTTACCACTACTATGAGACAGGTGCTTCTGGTGGCACGCGGTGATGAGGAACCCACCTTCGGTAACAGCGGTGAGGAGGAGAGAGCGACAAGGTGCATGCCGCTAAGTTGGCATACCCTATTTTCAGGCTAAGACGTTTTTGGTTGTTGTCTTGGTTCTCCATGATGTGCTAGGCTGCTAGCTAGATGAATCTTAGAGAAGGGCAAACCAAATCTCCAAAAAAAACATTTCTTCTTTAAAAACATAAAGGAATTATATTGCCTCGCAATTAAAGTGAACTAAAGGACATAAAGGACATGTATTTTATTCTAAAGACATTGAAAAATATACTTCCTTCGTTCCATTGTATAGGGTACCTGTCCTGAACGCACAGACCAAGGATTTGTATCTGTTTCCTTCATCCCGATGCATGACGCTTCACTTCACGTGCGGACCTCGGCCTTCACAACGTGTATCCCAGCCAGCCCACGCCCACGTACTGCTATTTTCTCGTGCTTGTGCAGATCTTCTCGATCGCTCGTGTGCTTTCCTCGGCCCCACAAGCTGACATGAATGCATTAGCACCATGTATGTCAAGTTTGATCGGTGATTTGGAAGGCGCCATCAACGAAAATTTGAAAGGCATCAACTAAATTATAGAACGCACCATCTACGAAATTTTGAAGCACAAATTGGATCGCCATTTTGAGCTTATCCTATAAATATGTGCAATGGCTATTCACAGTTCACACTACTTTTTTTTCTTTTTTTTCTCTCATAGACCCTCACATGGTTCAACATAATGGTCGTTTTTATCTGAATCAGCTCATCAATTATGATGAAATTGAGGATTTAGAGGGAGGTGTATCTGATTTGAACTATGATTTTGTTTGGGATTCCAGTGAAGGTGCTCCTGATTGTTTTCCTTTTCTCCTGTGTACTCTGTTTTTTTTTCTCTATTTGTACTTGTTTGATGATCAGTTTTGTTTCGACGGACAGATGGAGAAGTGACTAACAGCAAATCTAATGTAAAAATCTAAGTTATACGAAACAGATGTTGATCTTATTACGTAATCAAGTGCCGGATAATGTAACTGGTGATGCTGTCGTGTGACTACACGTGTGGGCGAGTAGTTGACATCGTTGTCGAGCCACAACAAGTAATATTCCTTACGGCGGAAAATAGTAGTAATATTCTATATTTTTGTGCCCCATCTCTATATATACTGATATACATACATAGTGCCAACTTTGAGAAGATTCCTAGCTCGCAAAAGAAACAGATTCATACTCTATCAGATATGCCTAGCGTTGAATGGGATTCCCTCCTGCACCTTCGAACTGAGGAGTAAAAGTGCTACTACGATGTTTTTTTACTTTTTTTACTTATAGTAGAAATCAAATTAAATCATTGGTCTTTCTTCAATTTATTAATGATAGTAGCAGTGTGAAAGGACACAATTGTCCATAAAAATATAGGAGTGAAGGGATAACATTGTATTATAAACGTCCGTACGAGCGCATGATCAAATCTATGCGCATGACAGCCAAAACGACCCGTTCTAATCACATCATCCAGCATATCTGCACTTTTGTTGTGTAAATCTCCCCCCAAATTCATCCCCAATCAAAGTAGCATATGTTTGGGAGCTTGAGCTAGGCTTGCCGGCGCTCTCGTCCTGCTCCTCGTTTTCACGTCGTTCCTTGCCCAAGCTCTGGTTGCATTTTGCACTGAGATTTTGTTTCTTGATGAAATGGAAGGCGGAGATTGATCGATGCGTGTGGTGGCGTGTTTGCAACGGCGGCTTCACAGACGAACTCGTCGTCGTTCGTCCCTAGCTCCCCTGTTCTTCTGTGATAATTTCTGCAGGCAATGTAGATATTGGTGGTGTTCTTGCGTGGTTCTTGATCATGACGCCGTCGAGTTCATTTTGTTGCCTTTCTCAGTTGGGTTTAGCGTACCGCATGTGTTCGTGGTCACGGCGGTCTGGTTCATCTCACTCGTTCTCGTCGCGTTTGTCACTTGTTGTTGAGGCGGCGACCGTGGTGACGTCCTCAGAGCAGACTGTGGTGACGGATGCGACGTCAGAGTTCAAGCGTTGGCAAGTTTCACGACTAATTAAAACAAATGAAATATATAAATACCAAAATTATCCTAATCTATCAACATGTGAAAGTACAAATATGCTCTTACAGATCAACAGTTCAGATCATTTTTACTTAGTAGTATAGTACATTAATAGAGAGCATCGTAGGAGTTCAAAGAGTAAAGGCGCTTCAATTCATTCGCTTATCTTGGCTGTCTATGTCTCTTGCATTCTTGGGTACAGATTTTCAAAGCTACCCTGCCTCCCTACCCTTTTTTTCTTCTTCATCATCTTCTTCTCCTTCCTACCATGGGAGAATCAATCTTGCCGAGATTAAAAGTGAATTATCCGCTCTTTCACATTATAGATTAATCTTTTTATGATGAATCAGCTGGTGTAGGTTACACGGTTTACCGCTCGCCTGATTTGGGAGATTTTCCATGAATAAGCTATATGAGATTAGCCTAGCTAATCACATGGCAAAATGGTGATATTGACCCTTGATGAGAGTGTGCGCTTTTTTTCTTCTCTTCGATCTGGCTATAATTCATCGGTTGTACAGATGTTGTTGGTAGGGTCGGGGGAAGATAGGCGCATGGAGCACATGTGTGGGTGACTTTTGGTAGTTGCGGACGAGAAAGGTGGTCAATGAGTATCTGAGAGCAGATAGAAGCCGGCCGCTTTGTTCCTTCTGGAGGCCATCATATTCTCTGTACCTTCTTTTGTCCTTGGCCAAAGGTTTTGTCCGCTAGGATACCCTTTCCTGTAGCTGTAGTATATACCCTTTTGTATAAAAAATTTTGGGTGCATACGACACATTTTAGTATTATGAATTTAAACAGGTTTTTTTGTCTGATTTATAGTACTAGTATGTATCACATCCATTTTAAATCTTTTATATTTTGGGACGAAAAAAGTAGTAGCCGAAGGTGAATGATATATCGATTGTACTTAGACCTTGTTTGTTTTCAGGGACTTTTTTTTAGTCCCTGTCACATCGGATGTTTATACACTAATTAGAAGTATTAAACGTAGACTAAAAATAAAACTCATTCATAACCTTAGACTTTTTTGCGAGACGAATCTAATGAGCCTAATTAATCCATGATTAGCTGATGTAATGCTATAGTAAACATGTGCTAATTATGAATTAATTAGGCTTAAAAAATTTGTCTCGCGAAATAGCACTCATTTATATAATTAGTTTTATTATTGGTCTATGTTTAATACTCTTAATTAGTATTTAAACATCCGATGTGATATGGACTAAAAAAAAGTCTCTGGATCCAAACATACCCTAAACGCGAAACAGTTTAAACCATGGGCCATATTTGCTCCAAGTCCACGGACTCTAACACAGTAAATTTTATGTGTGACTAGATTCATCTTTAGGATTTAAGTTTTTTTGATAAAGGAACTAGATAAGAATGTATATAACAAAACTACAGATTTAGAAGTAAATTTATCAAAGAACTACATATTTAAAATGAAAAATCACCAAATTATAGAATTAGTAATAAAAATATCACATAACTACATTTTTGCATCATGTCAGGTACAAAATTACATTATTTATAACTCTAACATAACATTAATGGTAAGAATTTAAACTGTAAAATCTGTAATTTTATGATAATTTTAGTATTAAATTTATAGTTTTGTAGTACTTGACCTTAAATTTGTAGTTTTGTGACAAAATCTTATATTAAATTTGTAGTTTTATAATATGACGTCTTAAATCAGTAGTTTGTGATAATTTGATTAAAGTATACGTAGAAATTTACTGTTAAATTATCCTTATAAGCTTCGTTTTGAGATTGAGAGGGAGGGAGATTGCGGCCAATTGCCACAGCGAGATAGGCAGATTTTCAGTGAGACATGGCATGCATGCATATGCGGATCCACATTGTAGTGTTACACATGTAGTACACAGCATATGCACAGCTAGTGTGGTGCTGTTTGTAGCCCAAGACTACTTCGAACACACGGCCTCACGCGTGATCAGGCTCGGATTACGAGGTAACAGTAAGTCAGTAACATGACTACATTAGAGAGCTATAGGTCGATTATATTCATGACAAAGGCCGAGCCAGAAATAAATGGAGCACGAACGCTAGCTCAACCTAAGCTTAAGCGTGTTCCTCGCAACTAGTCCCCTTTGCATCATCATCGGTTTTCGATCTGAGCATGCATGCAGCCAGCGGAACAAACTGGCGGCAAGTAACCGATGGCAAGTACCGCCCGCGCCGCCGCGCGCGTGCACGTCTCCCGCTGCAGTGCCCCTCCGGGCTCCGGCTACACTCGATCGGTCAGCAGCTTTGTCGCGCGCGGAACAAATGGCGCAGCGTGCAGACTATCCAGGCTCTGCTGCCACGGCGGTGTCGGCGGCGTGCCAATCCCCGCGCGCGGCCTGACTGACCTTCGCACAGGAGGTTCATATTCTTTGTTTGTCATAATGATACTTATATGATAATAAAAAAGATAAAATTCACAAATAAGGTGGTGTTTGAATGTCCTGAAGATGAAGGTAAAAATAAAGATTAAATGTTTCACGTAAAACGAGATGACATTAACGTGTGATTAATTGAGTTTTAATTATTACAGATTTGAAATATAGATTTATTTGATATTTTAGAGCAACTTTCATATAGAAAGTTTTCGCACGAAACGTACCGTTTAGCAGTTTAAAAAACGTGTCACAAATATCCAAAACTTTATCCTTCATTTTCGAAGACAACGAACATGGCCTAAGGCTGCGTTCGGTACTACTACAAACATAGATAAAAGATAAAAATATTCGTGGCATGCTTTTCAAACTGCTAAACGGTACATTTCATGCAAAAATTTTCTATATGAAAATTATTCTAAAATATCAGATAAATCTATTTTTCAAGTTTGTAATAATAAAAACTTAATTAATCATACGTTAATGTCACCTCGTTTTACATGAAACATTTAATTTTCATCTTTTGACTTTCAAACACCATCTAAGTGAGTATAATATTAATGATATTATGATAAATAGTCTCATTTTCGAACAGAAGATCCTCATCTCCGGACAGGTGGGTACACGCCGTGACGGCTCCACGTCAACTCCTCGTTCGCCCCAGCGTCCCGCCGGCACCGCGACCCCGTGATTTCTAACGAGAGCTGCTGCATGCCTGCGCTCTCGGCGGTATTTGCCGTCGATCGGTTAGATTCGCCGCCTCTCGGATTGCGCTGAGAGCCAGAGACGTGTTGAACTGATTAGGAGTGATCAAAGGGTGACATTTTTAAGTCTAGAGGAGTTAGAGGATTTATCCCATTACTTACTTTTTTTTCTATATTTAAATCTAGCATTGTCTATGTGGATAGAGGATCGAGATATAAATTATTTTTATTATTAAAAAAAGCTACGGTTTAGCTAAAAAGATAAACCAATATTCTTATAATGACTACTCCCTCAATCCTATAATATAAAAAAATTTAGCTATTCCGATATATAACTAAAATCCTTTTATATTATGATATATGGGTAGATAAGCCGAGCATGATGTTACAAATATTTAAGGACTCAATTATATATTGAGTGCATTGTTTATTTTCTGAATGATTAAGAAGAATACACCGCAATTAAAACTTGATAATTATATACTGAATGCATTGTTTATTCTCCAAACTGTAGTGATTTGGATTTAAAGAAGAGTCCACGTTAACTATAAATTGCTAATTCTTATTTCGAATTTCAAATTAAATTAACAAAACACTAAATTGACAGTCAAGTTAGATATTAATTCTGAATTTATTATTTGATATATTTTAGGATAACTAAAACTAAAGAGTCTTGTCAATTTCAACAGCATGTTTAATTTAACACAAACTCTCAAAACAAACTACAATCATAATAATATGATGCACATAATTAATTATATTGTTAGATCTTTCTGATTAACATAGTAGATTATCGATAAAGCTCCAAAACTAGAAAGTGATTAAAAACACCAACATTAACTTAAAATTAACTTTAAAATTTAAATTTTGGTTGTGGCCGTCAACGAAGCACTTAATTAGTTTAAGACATTGTGAACAAAGAAATGCCACAAGGTGTTTACGGCCACTTTCTGATTGATCAAATTCTCGTCACCAGACCAGTTCATACAATCAGAAATTCGATTTTAACGACAAAATATACTCCGACTACTTCGACTTTTTTTGTTTCCATCAGTTCGTCGTACTAAGTTTTCAACTACTTCGACTTCCAGTAGTAAAGTCAGCTTTCCTTTGTTTCCATAACAAAATGCATTAACAAATTCCTACAACACCTTAAACATGCACTGCAACACAAACAAAACTCTTTTGGTTCAACTTCGACGATGGCGCTTATGAGCAGTAAAAATTGAATGAAGGTATGTTACAATGACACTTCACTTCTGGCCTACGAACAATGCAGCCTGAACTGCTTTCTTTTCAGGTTGCTCCTAACAAATGATCAGTTAAGCATAACTGTGCCACACTAAAATCAATCGTATGGTGTGCCTAATAACTGTTGAGAGACCTATATGATGATTCCTAATGATTGCATGGGGAATTAGATCCTAGCACTGCATTGTTGCTCTAGAAAAAAACATTGCTATCCCTTGCTAAGTGACGCCATTGTAGGAACTTCTGGAGATATTCTCAGGAATGGACTGCTCCGTTACCATTTTCTGCCCCCCTGCAAACTCAATACACACGTCCTCGGCAATTCTGAGCACCACAATGGCAGGGGCAACCATCACCAGGTAGCAATTTTTGTCGATAGTCATAGGCCAATTCTTCTCCCATCAAGATCTGGACAACAGTGAAACAACAATTAGCAAGGTACATACAATGATGTACGAAGAGGTTGCCAACAATTTCTTACATCCTGGTTTGCAAACAAACCAACGTGAGCAAGCTGACAGTCTTTGCTCTCCACCAAAACTAATCGCGTACTGAGATTTGGGGAACAGCTGCAATGAAGGGGACAAAAGCATTAGTTCCAGAACAAATTTATCCCATAGTAAGATGTTCCTAAGTACTCTCTCCATCCCAAAATATAGCAACTTCTAGCTATGTATCTGAACAATATAGCTAGAAATTACTATATTTTGGGACGGACATAAAATAGTCGGTTACCTATGATTAATAAAGCGGGATATGTTGCCATATCTTGTGGCATCAATCACGTATGCAGTAATCCCTGTAGTTTGAACTCTTTCCCTGTCAATCTGAGAAGTGATTTCAAACAAGTAGCTGCTACCACTTTTTGCCTCCCTGAGATCCAATAATTTTCTTCAGTTTCTGAGCATAAACTACTCCAAGAATAATAATATTCTAAATGTTCAGATTATAGAAAAAGAACATCGTAAAACCAGAATGTGTGCATGATGAAAATATAGTTTAGGCAGAGATTGGGCATTTAGGCAAGAATGGGCATCATAATGACCAAGAAAATTTAATGAAGCTTACATGGAATGCACCGGAGAAATTCCAATAGAGTTCAAATAAAAAAAACAATAGAATCATCAAACCTTTCTACATTTCTTATGACCCCGTCATCCTTCATCTTCAAAACCTCTCCAATGTACTCACACACAAATGTGCCCTGTGGAATAGGTTCTGCGGCTCTAACAGCCCAACCCTGCAGCATTTGACAAAATAAAAATATCACTTGTAAGCAGGTTTTATCTTGACGGCAAAGGTCTGGTGCAACGCTAAGGAAACCAAAAAATCAAGTGGAGAATATTTCACCTTATTCTCAGTTCTAAAGACTTCCAACTTAACCAGCAGTCCTCTCTGCAGTACTTTATTCTGACAGGAGGCATCACAAGTGCATGATGAATTGCACTCAAATATAGGATATCCTTCCTGCAAATTGGACAACACGTAGACATCAAATTATACAATAAAATGATGATAAATGAATGCCTAGATGATGGATATCTTCGAAATGAGCTCGAGCAAAAGGTGTAACTCAAATACTCAATCAGACATTATCTGCAGACCTGCAGAACAACTCAACACCAATGAGCCCAAATCCCAGGCACATCCCTTTTGACATTGGCAGATAACTATTGGAATCAGTTATGTCACCATAAAAAATGAACGAGATAATGCCACCATGGATGTAAGGTCAAATCACAACAAAATAAAGAGGCTTGTTTTTCTAGATGAAACCGTTGTATGAGATAATGTCACCATGGATGTGGAACCTGTAAATTATGGTTAAAGAACCTATCTGTTATTGTTTCTGCAGCTCTCCAGAAGTAAGTTTAAGGGTGAATAGCAACAGAAGGCTTTTGATACAGCTATGAGCTTCTCTTAATTAAAACAGGTTGGAGTATGCTATACACGAACACCATAGTGGATAAGGACGTCCTTAAGAACATATAAATGCACATGATATAGAGCTCAGGGAGTTGGCAACACACAATCATAGGCATTTATTTAATCGCAGTTCAAGCTAAATTTCAAAATAAGATGGCAAACTTCTTGAGAAAAATGTAAATAAGGTGGAAAACTTCTTGAGAAAAATGTAACGTGCTTGCATCATAAAGAAAAAATAAGTTGCATTACCAGCTACACACAGATATCATGGTATCAATGATCAGATAAATGGGGCTGTGCTTGCTTGTGTTTTGGATTAATCCAAAGGTGATTTTAAATTTTAGACATTGATTTAGGATTAATTTTAGGGGTTATTTCATCTCTTTCGTTGCCCAGCTCTATGTTCATGACTGCTAAGAAGACAAGTAAAAAACTACCTAAAATTATTCTTAAAAGCCAAGCTTCAAAATTCAAAATCGCTTTGGATATCACAACCAAGAACAGCCAGCACAACTCCATTCACAAATACATGCCACTTTTGACCACTTTATTTGTTCACAGATATGGAGTACATGTCATTTTTTCCAAAGCGCAGCTTAACATTTTGCTCTTATTTAATATCTCCCATCCTCATCCCAATTGTGGAGAAAAGTGGACAAGGGATTATTTATTAGGATAGTTTGGTCATTTTGGACAAAACAAATGTAGATTTCCCTTGCGTTGGTCAAAACCCACATTCTTGAACAGAAATTAGTGGTGGTAGGCTAGTGCACATTTCTGTTCATATTTCCAATGTTCCTAATGCCACACATGCCAGAAGACTTGTCAAAAAGGTAAAAACATACGCCAGTAACAATTATTACCTGCAAAATAAGTTTGCTATTTTCATCATATGCAAATCTACCACGCATGGGTAGACCACGGAGATCCACTAGGTTCTCATAGATACTATCAAAGAGGTTCACATGATCACATTCCTCAGGAGTGCAATAGGCATGAGAACAAGCACACCCAACCATAGTGTTCTGCAGGTAAGCAACTTATTAGAAGACTAATTTGCAGGAGAGAAAAAAAGTTGCAATATATAAAAATCAAAGGAAATTAATCTTGGTTCCTTTCGTTCAATTAACATGTAAGTCTCTGTTCATCGTAAAAGCAAAATCCAGAAAATACCTCTGAATCAACAAGAGATGAATCCATCAAACGCTTTGTGATGTAGTGGAAACCTTGCCAAGGCAGAGAATTTTCACACTGCCAAATTTCTCCAGGTTTCATATATGGAAATTCTTTTGCATCTACATCAATGACACAGACAACTGGAACTTTCTCCCTGCCAAAGCTAACATCTTCACAAACAACAACCGTCTCATTCTTAAGCTTCCAACCAAAGTGCTCTGAATCAAGAACATAGTGGTATTCATCCATGCCCCATATCTCATCACCATTTGGAGGACTCACCACAAAATCAACTTGGGTAGGCTGTAAAGGGAGCAAGGAATTAGAACAAGACCTAGACTTGCAACCTTTAGGGCAAAAGAATTCTTCTTGATGCCAATCAATTTGGATGCCAACATCACTATAAAGCTTTGCAGCTTTCACAAATATGTTATCAGGCAAGATCCCATATTTAGCTTCCAATGCAGCACGAAGGCTTGTCTTACAGCAAACAGAACGCGCAATAGACAGAATATCAAGGTTGCTTGGGTGGGGTCTTGTCTTTTGAATCTTTGAAAATAAAGTCAATGCCACGTCTGAGCATTGGAAATCCAGTAACCTACCAAGGGTGGTGGTCTCAGATTCCACAATGTGTGATGTATCCATAGATAGATCCAAGCTTTGAGCCTTAAAATGTTTCTCAATTCCAGAACTAGTCCTCTTCTTCAATGTGCCGGATGGTCTTAAACTTTTCTTGAAGGCTGAATAATAGTGCCGACCACGGTTAAACTGATACTTCTCACGTCCTGAAGGGATGTCACTGACTGTACCTGAGTTCGTATGAGCAACTTGATGGTGGCGGCCAAGATCTGGCAAAAGATCAAACATCAACCCACATAATCTACAGGTGAACTTCTGTGAACCATCATCCTTTCCAAGGTTATGGTTATCATAAAGGAGCTCATCACTTGCCCTTTCTGTTCTTTTGATAGATTGACCTCTAGGTCGTCGAGGGACATGATCCAGAAGGCTGAAATCTCGAGAATGATCTGAAACAATGTGCTGCCATAAAAGATCTGTGTTCAAAAAGTTGCTGTTGCACGATATACAACGTAAGAGTGTCGAATATTGGAGATACTGAGCACCATGTTTTTCCTGCACGTGCCTTTCGAGAACTCTTCTGTTGGTAAATGAGTCCATGCATACAGCACAAGAATAGCCTCTGAAAAGCCACCGTACTTCTTTTTTGTGAACTTCTGTCCAGTGTAATCCAAGTCCTTGATCATCAGAGAACTCCTGAGAACATATTTTGCACTTCAGACCAGGTGAAGGATGTGTCCCATCTTCATGTAACACCATCACTGATCCATCTCGGTTCTCAGAATGCATTTGATTAGAGCTATCTGTACCAAAGCCCCAAACATGTGCAAGCTTTTCTCTCTCACTAGAGATCAATTTTAACAAAAATTCTCCAACATCAGGATTTTTTGACACTTCAGCTAATATCTGGGGCATATGGTCACTACCAAGACCTGAGCGTTGATGAGAAAGATTGTTTCTCAAGAACCAATAAAGAAACTCACATGCCTGATGTAAGCACAGTTTTTCTTTCCTTGACGTGCAACACTTCAATAGATTAATGAAGACATCTTTAGATATGAGTCGACTTTTTCCGTTTCTGGCACGTTTAAGGAACTTTGGTATGTGCCTCTCACAGTAAAGTGTGTGTCGTACGGCATAATCCTGGCATTCGGCAATATTGTCATGAGAGCGAATTCCAATGCAAATAGAAGTATCTAAGTTAGAGTTTTCCATGGAAGTTGACAGGGGGTAGCAGAGATCAGCGTTCTCTGACACGTGAACTTTATCACCAGTTGTCTCAACAGCCATGGTTGGCGTCACTTTCATGTGCACAGCAACCTGGAAATTATTTGCCTGCTCTGAGCCTACACTACAAGTTGCATTTGAGGAAGACATCTTCTCCACGCTTTTCTGTGACTCTTCCCACTTACGGCCGTCAGACGAACTTAACAAACTATCTGAGCTCATTGCATCCGGATTTGTTTGGAAGCGGTGCTTTTTACAAAAAATAGAACCATGCTGGGCTCGATGCTTGCACTTTCTACCAAGATTAGTCATCCCACCACACAGTGGAGTTTCAACAGTAAGTGACTTATCTTCCCTAGACGAATGGTCAGCAAAATGCATACTTTGATGCACACAACAGTAAATATCACCATCATTTGCCCACCTACCACATTGTCTTCCCTTTGCTTCTATATATGCAGAACACTGCCGAGAACTCTTGAATGAATCCAACTCATGTCTGACATTCTGTAAAGCACTATTTGATTCTCCAGTGTCCTGGACACCAGAAGTACTGGGGAAGGCAGCAGTTTTATTCTGATCTCCTGACTCTAATGGTCCTACAGATTCATGAATGATGGAGCTACTGGGGAGGTTACTTTTGTTTGGGTCTTCACTTAATGTGTTGAGGTTAGCGTCATCCTCTTGTGAAAAATGAGCTTCTCCTCTGCGGACTTCGAGTTTGGAATGTTTTATACGAGCTTGTTGATCTATACCTGGATCATCATAACGATTGTGTTGTTCAAAGTTGCCAGCATTGCCAACTGGATGAGATGAAAAGAACTGTTTCATGACTTCTTGTTTCCAAGTTTTCCACTCAGGGACTAATTCAGGCTGCATTGGTGCATTCCACAATTCATGAACCTTGTCCCAAAGAATAGCTTGCCTAAGTTCCTGTGTGAAAAGGGTCTTTAGCAAGGTTGGCCAAGCTTTAAATAGTGTGAGAAACAGTAGCACATCAAGTGTAACAAGGGAATAATCAAATAGTAAAGCACATGTAGTGCAGATCATTTCCATTATTCCATAATCCATATATTATTTCATCAGTAGCAGACATAGTTAGCTTCAAGAAAGTCAAACTAAATAACAAGGTCAAATTTCTACTCCCTCCGTTTCATATTATAAGTCGTTTGACTTTTTTCTTAGTCAAAGTTCTTTTGGTTTGACCAAATTTATAGAAAAAATTAGTAATACCTATGACACCAAATTAGTTTCATTAAATTTAACATCGAATATATTTTGATAAAATGTTTGTTTTGTATTGAAAATATTAGTATATTTTTTCATAAACTTGGTCAAACTTAAAAAAGTTTGACTATGAAAAAAGTCAAACAACTTATAATATGAAACGGAGGGAGTACAATAAACTGAACAATATATCATCTTATCTCGCCTATTAGGCACTGGTGATCCACTTGCTTTAACCAAGAGTGTTACGATGTCCAAGAGACGATGCTTTGGAACAACTTCCCAAGTGACTACAACTGAGTCACTAGCTTAGTAATCCAAATGGACCAATATCCATATAATTGCAAGACAGTGGTTTGAAATCAAAAATACACTTTCAAGTTAGACAAGAAAGTCACATACCCAAATTAGGAATCTATTTCATGCCATCTGAATACTATTCCGTCTGCTAAATAAAGAACGGGGTAAAAAAGGATAACCTCATTTTGTAGCAAACCAAACTAATGATCCCACGGAAACACAAATTCGGCTAGGATCACAAAAATTATAAATTAACACATTTCAGGTGAACACAAGGCTATATAAGCCGCATAAGCGGTCTGTATTATGAGACAAGAAAGTGAGCTAGCCAGTGCACATCATGAGAAAATATTATGACCTACTGTGGTCAACATTTATACAGCCCAAGCGAGGATTGCCAAAGCTTATTAATGTGACACTCAATAATTAGGTCAACATTATCCATGTTTACATTAAAAAAATACCACGACATTTCAGTTCATACTAAAAAGAGAATGGACATGGCAGCCACGTTATTTGAGATGTGCTAGCTTGCAACTTAATCACACGCCTAAAAACTGATAATAGAAAAGGACCAGATCATCCAAAGACATATTAACTACTCACTCCGCTAACCGGCAGAAACAACTCATACAAACTAAATCAAGGTTCATAATAAAAAAAATGGTGAAACCTAAACAATAACAGAAATCCATATTACCTCCGTAAGGATTTCAACAGTCTCGGCATCATGAGCATTATTGCACTTTTGTCTCCACAAGTCAAAAGAATTTTGCAGCCAATGACAGCTTGTGTAGTCTGGAAGAATCATCTGAAATTAAACAGCTAAGGTAAACTAATGCCAAGAAACAACTGGAAGAGGCTATTGCAGAATCAAACATTTATCTTATTTCTGTAATATCGCTACATAGCGTAAATTTGATGAAGTGGAGGATCTAATGAACATAATACGGCCCAGAAACATTTGTATAACATTTGACCTCGAGCCATAAAACCAATTTCCTTTTTTGCACAATATCATGTCAACCATAAACAAAATTGAAATTTGCCAGGATAGTTGTCACCCAGTGTATCCTTTGGCATTGAGCAACCTCCCAATCAACTGCTTATAACAATGATTTAGCTTTTCATATTAATGCTGCAAAATAATTCCTATTAGGTGTTGTGTGAAAAGGTACATCTCAATTTTTTTGGCATAGTTATGTACACTAGTATCATGGTAGTAACGATTCATGATATGTCCTACTAATAGATAAAATAAAAATAAGTACACAAATTAACTTTGTTCTGTCCAGAATGCACATCAGTGATAAAGGGATAAATCGCAGCCAGAAAGGATATCACTCATAAAACAGTGAGCAAATTGATGAAAGATGATGACAAGCTATTAGCGTCTGAGAAATAGAGCATCAAAAGAACAAAACAGATATAAAACTTGCTATGAGAAAATTGAAAGGAGGTTCCATGATATATCTTTAAGGAATAGAGTGCTTAGATTTACATTTTGAAGTTTGACAAGCATCTTCCCAAGATCAGTATAATCTCTACAGAAAGATGCTTCCCGAGCAAATTCCTTCCAAGTTGTGGCCATCCGAGCATTCTCAACTACAGCCTATTAACATAAGAAAGACTGTCAAGAAAAAGTCATCGGTGCTACAGGAATACCAATAATTTATAGAAGAAATAGCAGACCTCTGTATGAAGCTCGTCACTAAAATTTAGCATGGAAATAGCAAGTTTCTGCATGATGAATCGTCGAGGAATACTCAAATCCTTCACTAGCTTTCGCCACTTGCGATGAGTTCCATTAACCAGTGGCAGAGGATATTCATCAATTGGACGGACAAGTAGCATGTCTACCCAAGAATAAGTTCTTGTACGGGGGAAGAAAACAATGATATAGCTCTTCCTGCCATGTGTTGGTTTTGCCTTTAGAGTAGATAAAGGACAGTCCACTCTAAAGCATTGAATTCCAGTTTGCCATTTTCCTCTCCACTATTTTCAAACAAAAGGGAAAAATGATAGTTCAGAGAGGGACCACTGAACACAGTTGAGAGAAATCAGCATGCAAAGATGTAGAAAAGGTAGGAATTGGTGAATGGCTGATATAAGGGTTCATAGCCAATCTTCTGAACAGCTCACTGATCAGAAAATCCCCTTTGTTCTAGAAATAAATGATGTTCAAGTTTTTATGTTTATGTGCAGCTCACATATAGTCATTTAAATTGCAGAAGACTGGTTGTTGACCTCAGTACAGTGATATAAATGAATGGAATGAAGTAATAAATAGAGGAAAGTTGAAGTATTTTTCTTTCAATAAAAATCAAAGACAACAATATATCAGAGAACTTAGTCCAAGTCATACATAAAATGGATATATGTTTCTGTAGGACAGAGAGATCAAGCTATGAAAATTATGTAATATCAAGAAATGCCTCAACTTGGAAGACAAACTACCTAGTAGGAACGGCCCTAGAAATAAGAAAATTATAGCTAAATCGAATCTCAAGCATTGAACATCCTTTCTCTCTAGGAGTAATAATTACAACTAAACAATCCTCAAGCGACATCCTATCTCTTCAAACTAGCACAGTTATACCCAGGTCTGCTAATTCAGCTAAATCATGTATAAAACAAATGCTAGCATATTTTTCAGAAAATTATTTAAGTTTCAGAAGAATACAGGACTTGGACACTCAGGTGTTACTTAGACATTAAACAATTGATATTGACTGCAACTAAAACTAGGACTATATCCTTTTCTAATAAAAAGTTAAGTACAATCCTAGCTTGTATGTTATGCAACATCACCAAGTTAGCGATAACCCTTGGATCAATCAAATCATCCAACCCAATCATTAAACATTTCCTAATATAATTGATGATATTGGGACAAATGGGCTTGGGTTTGGACATAATAACTTAGCTTTGAACTAATTATGCTCTTAATAAGTTGAAGACCAGTCTATTAGACTACTGCTACATTCCTTCCTACTTGGGTTGTTCTACTGCTGGTTCGCTGGTGCTGATGTCCTTAATATATGAGCATGGCAATAAAACAGAGATAACAGAGGAGACCAGGAAAAAGAGGGAGCAGATAAGGAAAAGATAGAAAAAGAATCGCAAGGGAGAGGTACAATTGTTGCTTGTACTACTACTAGCTGCTGCTGATGCCCCGGAGATATGAGCACGAGAGCAAAATAGAGAGGGAGGAGAACAGGAAATAGAGAAATAAATTAATGGACGAGAGGAGAGGACCCTGGGCGACCTCTCGAGCTTATCCTCTGCCTAGCGGCTGGCTGCTGGCTGCTGGCAGCTGGCGGCTGGCTATATATGGGGGAGGAAACCTAACAGCTCCCCCACTCCCTTGAACTCCGTAATAACGGGTCCAATGTGCCAGGCATCGTAAATGAGACCAAATTTGATCGCAGATGGGTCATTGTTGCTGCCTTGTTTCATTGCATCTTTTGCAGCAAACAAATCGACTCTTGGGCTCGTGGCCCTCAAGTCATGCTTCCTGGTAAACTACTTGTCTGGCCATGACTAGTCACACAACTTAATAACATAACAGTGCCTCTTGAAAATTTAAAAATAAATAGATTTCACATATTGAAAGCATAACAAAATTTCTATGTTATGCCTATTGCAACTCCTGAGGGTCCAAACGGTCCAATCTAGTTGTTTAAAAATTAGAAACTTTATGGCACCCCACACATTGTGTTCTTATTAAATTCACAAGAAAATCTATAACTAGATGCAGTAAAAACTTTATCTCCACAGCTTATGTAAAGGTCTCAACAATCCAATATGCTAAATATTCAGTCAGATTCATGTAGTTAAAAACAAGGAAATCATACCTTTACCCAAAGTGCAACAGTCTGATCTTCTGCACCAACATTTTCTGTATTCAAATGACCAGTTCTATAATGAGTATTGCCATTACAATTGTTGTTATGAACAAGCTGATCCATGTTGTTCTTAGGTGAGACAGATGTCTCGTTCTCTTCCTGTGGAGAAGATATTTTACGTACTGGATCAATGCTGCAAGCTATTTCTGACAGATCTTGAAGTGTGCACTGCAATTCTTTCTGGACTGCATGACATTGTAAAGTATCAGTTCCAGCTTTATTACTTACCATATCAGATCCAACTTCCTTGTTCCCTTTGACTTGTTCTTCAGTAATGTCCTTGTCTTGAGAAAGCTGAGCATCTCCATTGGACTGGCATGGCCTAAGTACAGTCACTATATTGGCAGGTGGATGCGTCTCTTCCCGAGAATGAGGTGCATCCTGATTACTAACACTCTGTTGATTGACGTCAACAGACGCGCTTTGGGAGGCATTATTTTCAGTGCTTAGACTCAACTGAAATCTAACATCATTGAAGTATGCATCGGAACCATTCATCTCTTTTGGGGGCTCGGCATGCATCTTCTGAGGTAAATCTGACAAGTTAATATGAGACTTTTCAGAAGAACCATCCAGGTTCTCATATATGCTCGTTCGAGAACAATTGTTAACTTCAACAGGCTTGCAGCTAACTGTGTCACTTGCAGGATGAGCATCAGAACCTTGCCACCCATGATCATCATGTGACAAGGCATGTGTCATATTGTAGGTAATAGGTGTTGTTTTCTCCAAATCATTCTGTAATTGGCAATCTACTTGCATAACAGGAGGGTCCATCAGCATTTCTTTGGTAAGTTATGATCTGCCAATCCACTATGAAATAAGGCAGGACTAGTGTGAGCACTGAAAGAATAATCTCCTGCTGGTTTGAAGTCCATAAACACTAGTGACTTATTAAACACCTAGAAAAAAAAAAGGTGTTGTTTATAGTGTGTACAGCACTTCAGGAGAGAACAAAAGTGTGGGACAACAAACAAAACAAACTTGAACAGATCAAACCAGACCTGTGGTTTAAACAAAATGTCAAAGATGGTGCAGTAGTTAAAGGAACTATTGCATTCCACTGCAAAATTACTGAATCCCCTAGATGCCATCACTCCACATGTCAGTGAAACAAGGTTTGGCCAATGGCATATAAGAGACCAAGAACTTTTCCAATGGCAAATAAGGAATTTCCCCTTATCATTAAAGATAATATAGGTAATATGAATATGTGGATTGCCCAGTGCACTATATATGCATCGATACATTTATCTGTTTTTGTTTCTCATCCTAATTTCTTAGGATCCATAAACTATTAAGATTTTGCACTGAACAAAAGCTTGCTCTACCAGTCAGTAGAAGGTAAAGTGGATAGACACCATAATAACAAATAGCACTGCAATTGTTTAAGGTACGTAATATAAAACATATTACAGTAAAGGTATTGAGGAATCAGGAATACATGCAATCAAATGATAATGCACTAATAGTTAGACAGATACAAAGATATGGCACATTCCTCTGGAAAGTTTAACAAAGAGAACCATAACACCACGTTATGAACTTAACAGAGGAAACAATGTTTGGGTTTGAACTATATGGCATGAAATCCCAGTCCCCTAATTTGCACACAAACAGATGCAGCAAAATCATATCAGAAATGTGAGGAGTTGGTTGAACGTGTAAAATCGGTGCAAATGCGTGGGCATTGTCGCAGTGTGGGTCGGCAGCATTAACTCTACCCAACTCATCAAAACCCTAACGGTTTGTTTCAATGCGCAGGCAGGCTCTCGCGGCAGAGGGGAAAACACACTGGGAATTCAAGCGCCCGTACGACCCTCACCACAGCAGTCACCGCTTCCTCGGGCGTTTGGTTGATGAAACTAAGATCCCTAAATGTATTTGTGCGCCCAGCGACTCAAACCCCCCAAAACAGCGCGGAACGTAACCGATCCTACGAGAGAGAGAGAGAGAGAGGAGGAGAAGCGAGAGATTTACTCATTCACCCTCCGCGGCGAGGCGCCCGTGTAAGCAGCGGGCTACGGAGGCGGCGGCGCCGGCGGCGGGTGCAGCAGTCGCGGGCGCCGTTGGCGGGCGCAGGCCGACCGGGGCGCGCGCGCACCGAGGTGGGGCCCAGGAGGTTACGGCGTCGAGCGGGGAAGGCGGGCGGCGGCGGCGGCGGCGCGGTGGCCGAGAGAGAGGAGGAGGAGGTGGAGGTGGGCGGTGGCGACGGAGGAAGAAGGGTTTGCGGCGTGGCGTGGCGTGCAACGGGGAGGGAGATGGGGGGGAGGAGGAGGAGGTGGGCAGGCTAGGCAGCGTGTGCGATTCCCCGCAGTAAATGGAAATGGGAGAGAAAAAATATATTGGGGAAATTAGAAATTTTCACCGGGTTAACCGGCCGGGCCGCGAAGCGCACCGTGTATGGGCCGTGTGCTACCGCCTCGAGATAGCTCAGCTGTTTGGGCCGGACGAAACGAGACGGCGGCCGCGCGGCCCAACTTCTTTATCCCAGCGTTGCGTCGCGCGCGGCGCACGGTCGCGGGTGGCAAGTTTCCCGTGATCCGGCCTCGTTTCACGCGCGGCCGCCCAGCTTCCACCTGGCACGGCTCGCGCACTGTTGTGTCTGTGTCGGTGTCCGCTGGTGCACACGCGTAGTGAAAGGCGGAGGGCCTGTTTGGCACAGCTCCAGCTCAGCTCCACCTCTCCTGGAGCTGAGCCCAGCCAAACAGTTTCAGCTTCACCTAAACTGGGAGCGGAGTTGGGTGGAGCGCTCTCACAAAATGAACTAGAGATGTGGAGCTGGGTTTAGGCTGCTCCACAACTCTACTCCAGACCCAACTCCTGAAGCTAAATTTAGGAGTTGGAACTTTACCAAACAGGCCCTAAGCCCTGCTTGCTTTGGACCAAACCTGATTTCAGCTAACACGTTTGAGCTAAACCCGTTCCTGCCTGTAGCCCTATTGCTAAATGCTACTCTCCATTTCAAAATAACTAAACCTAATAATTTAAATTATTTTGAGATAAAAAGAGTATAATCAACAAAAAAATAATCAGCCAAAGTATAATCAAAATTCTCCTTTTGCCCTCTCTCTCAAAGCCAATCGATATATTTTATTCGTCTAAAAAAATCAACATTCATCAATATAATAAATTTAAACAGTTTCTGTTTGAATTTGTTGTATTATGATGAATTATGTTTTTAACTATATTGAATTTTTTTAAACGGAGGAAGTACAGAGGACGACCAGCCAACCGAACTTGCCCATCTAGCGGTCGTGAACCGTATTTTTCGTTTTCTGCGAACATATGTGTGTTTTCTATTCGTTGCCGATGTACGGTGGATGACGAGAAAACAATGAAGCGACGCGGCTGTCACGGCATCGCGACAACCGACCGTGTCACGAGTCAGCGGCGCATGCGAAACTATCGCGCGCCGACTACTGCTGCCGGTACAGCACGGCCACAGATATACTACATCTCATACCCTACTTAAACACTGTTAGTCTCCAGCAACATGTCAATAGCTTAATCAGCCCCAATAAAAACGCACTAATCGAAGAATTGACCAGCCACCACGAACTCTTATCATGACTGGAGAACGAGACGTTCTCGAGGTGGTTCAGGCGAACCCATCCAATAGAAAAAAGATAAGCTAGCTCGCCGGCCGGCCGGTGACGAGCAAGTCTTGCCTACCCTGAAACGTTCGTTACCTTTACCTCCTCCTCCCTACAAAAAAACCACAAATTGTATTGCAGATCAGACGATGCCTTTTGTTTGTTTGTTAATTGCAACATGGCAACCTTCGTTTCTGCCGTTCCATCGCTGTCTTGCCAACCAATCGTCCACTCTGGCCTACTGCTGCCCCTTCTTCTCTCCGGTAACAACCGAGAAACAGCAGAGACAAAGCCTCTTCTCCTCTTTTTAAGAGGAATAACAGCTGTAGAGACAGAGAAAAGAAAGAAAAGGGCAATAACATATCGATGAAAAGATCTCGCAATCATGCCAAAGGAATTTGTTCAAGTAGAAGAGCTGTACTGCAGAATGAAGGCAGCATGCTATCCAGGGTTTTAAAATTTCGATGAGCACAAATCTACCGGGGGACAGTTAAGAACGAAAATCTTAAATTTTGATCGATTTGGAATAAATTTAAATACATTTTTCTAATTCATATAAAAATGATTTTTTGTTGAAAATTTCAGGCAAAATAGTTTTGTGCCAAGGGTTTCCAAATTCCAGAAAATTCAAACCTAAAGTGCAAACCTATTATAGTGTCTACTTTCTCGGTTCTAAAATAACCTAGTCTAAATTTGTAATAATATGATACATCACATCACATATTAGATTTATTTATGTTGGGATGGAAGGTACTAACAAGTAACAACATATAACATTCTATGTCCAATCAAAACAGGAATGCTGTAAACAGTTCACCAGAGGGATTAAGCCACAATATGTATGTACTTACAACAAATTAATTATTAATGGGCATGGGAGTAGTATGATACCGAGTGAGTGAGTTCTCATTCTTTCCATGTCTCTCTGCCTGTGGTTCATCTGTTCCCTCCTTTTCGTTAGATGAAACAAACCAGCGATCGACCGGGCAAGAAATGCGGTAAGTAGATGCGACGTCCAATCTCAACGACAAGCGTGTTCGCGAGCACGGTGATGGGTTCAGCTCACCAACCATTCACCCAGCAAGCCGCGAAAAACCATCAAACTAACCTGCAACCCAAGATAGAAAACATATTGCTGAACTGAATAAGACCGAGATGTCTGTTGACACATCGATCGTTCGTGTCCAGCGTGTTATGCTTGCTAATGCGTTCTAAATTGGCACTTTCGTGCGAATTATCTGTCGGTAACTTGATTTTTTTCTTCTCTATTTTTCTTCCGTTGAACTTGCACAAATGTCATGCCTAAACTTAGCTTTAACTAATGCACCATGAAATGACCATGCAGCCCTTGGCGCCTTAGCGGCGGTCATCTCATCTCCTCATTTGCACTAATACAATCATACAATCATTAAGGAGCTGATTAGCCATGAATGGATTAAGAAACGCTTAATAATGGAACTAGTAAATAAATACGAGTCACGAGCCACGACACGTAAATAAATACGGAGCTTTTAATTACACTTCGTTCCCCCTCCTCCCCTTCTCTCTCCTCGCCGCTGCAAATCGAGAGAGGAAGAGGAAGACGAGAGGAGAGAGAGAGAGAGGAGAGCGTGTGACGTCGAGAGGAAAAGCCGGGGGCATTGAGCCCTGCACAGCCGCGGCCTCCTCCTCGCGCGCGCGGGCGCTGCCGGCGATCACGCACGGTGTGGTCGGCGTCCGCTCCCTCCCGTACCTCGCCGTAGCCTTTCTCCCCCGCTGCGCGGCGGGCGCGGCCGGGCGTCCTTCCATCTCGGCTCGGATCGAGCTGAAGGTACGCGTTGTTCCATCTGTCCGCGCCATTTCTTGATGGGGCGATGTAGATTGGAGATCCGTCCGGGGTCGGGGCTGGATTGGTTTCTTTCCCTCCAATTTGACCCATCTTGTTTCTTCCGGATTTCTTTCTTTTGATACGTTTGTGCTTCGCTGATAGTAATAGCGGTTTATTTCCAGGAGAAATTGGGGGCTTGAGCTGAAAGATCTTGATATAATTCTCCCGCAAAATGCCTGGAATTATCGTGGATGGAGTTGTCACAGAGGAGGCACCTAACGAGGCGAATTCCTCGCAGAACAAGGGCAATTCGTCCGCCCCAAGATCGCCGGTGGCTTCGAAAAGCATGCACAGCGAGGCGCTGGAGATGCATGTGGAGGGTTCCGGCGCCGGGGAGCCCTCGATTGAGCAGCTCTACAACAATGTGTGCGAGATGGAGAGCTCAAGCGAGGGTGGATCCCCCTCGCGGGAGAGCTTCGGCTCCGACGGGGAGGAATCGAGGATTGACTCGGAGCTTCGCCACCTTGTTGCTGGGGAGATGGAGGCCATGAAGGTGATTGAGGAGGAGGAGGGGGAAGGGAGTGGAAGTGCCGCTAATGCGGTAACTGCAGCTGAGAATGGGACTCCCGTCAAGGCGCTGTCTTCGAATTCATCAAAGAAGTCGTCGAAAAAGGCTGCGAAATCACAGCTTGAATCTGAGTCTTCTGTTGGTCCTAATGGCAAGGCATCCACCGAGGAAGGTGAGACCGAGGTCAGCAAACCTGGAAGTCGAGTTGGCCGTCGACGGAAAGCTAGTCCTAATCCACAGAATGGAACTGAAGATGCCGGGCTTAATAACCCTGACCTTGGTCCATTTCTTCTTAAGCACGCGAGAGATTTGATTGCCTCTGATAATCCTCGTCGGGCACTGAAATATGCTCTTCGTGCCACCAAGTCATTCGAGAAATGTGCTGGTGGAAAGCCAAGCTTGAACTTGGTAATGAGTTTGCATGTTGTGGCGGCAATCTACTGCAACTTGGGAAAGTATGACGATGCTGTACCTGTACTACAGCGATCCCTTGAGATCCCTGTAATTGAAGAAGGTCAGGAGCATGCTCTTGCGAAGTTCTCTGGGTGCATGCAACTGGGCGACACCTATGGGATGCTAGGCCAGACTGCGCTATCACTGCAGTGGTATGCCGCAGGGCTTGAAATTCAGAAGCAGACATTGGGGGAGCAGGATCCAAGAGTTGGAGAGACTTGTCGGTACTTGGCTGAAGCTCATGTGCAGGCATTACAACTTGATGAAGCACAAAGGTTGTGCCAGATGGCTCTTGATATCCATAGGGAGAATGGCGAGCCAGCCTCATTAGAAGAAACAGCTGATAGGAGGCTGATGGGTCTTATTTGTGACACAAAGGGTGATCATGAAGCTGCCTTGGAGCATCTGGTGATGGCTAGCATGGCCATGGTGGCCAATGGCCAGGAAACTGAGGTAGCATCAGTTGATTGCAGCATTGGTGACATTTATCTCTCCTTGGGCCGGTATGATGAGGCTGTGTTTTCTTACCAGAAAGCTCTTACTGTATTTAAGACTAGCAAAGGGGAGAATCATGCAACAGTGGCCTCTGTTTTTGTGCGGCTTGCAGATCTATACAACAAGACAGGGAAGCTGAGGGAATCAAAATCATACTGTGAAAATGCCCTTAAAATTTATCAGAAACCTATTCCAGGAACTTCGTTGGAAGAAATTGCCACTGGTTTAACTGATGTTTCGGCCATTTATGAAACCATGAATGAGCATGAGCAAGCACTCAAGTTACTCCAGAAGGCCTTAAAGATGTACAACAATTCTGCCGGTCAACAGAGCACAATTGCTGGAATTGAGGCTCAGATGGGCGTCTTGCACTATATTTTGGGGAACTATGGAGAGGCTTATGACTCATTCAAGAGTGCGATTGCAAAGCTCCGCACTTGTGGTGAGAAAAAGACAGCATTCTTTGGTGTTGCCCTGAACCAGATGGGGTTGGCATGTGTTCAAAGATACTCAATAAATGAAGCTGCAGAACTGTTTGAGGAAGCTAGAGCTGTTCTGGAGCAAGAATATGGGCCGTATCATGCAGATACTTTAGGAGTGTACAGCAATCTTGCTGGAACTTATGATGCCATGGGAAGGTAAGCTCCATATTGATTCTTCATCAGGTTATTTTTTATGGTAAATAGACTCTACATCGCCAGCAAAGCTGCGATTACGAACATTTTCCTCATTTTGCAGTATATCTTGGACTTTGGCAAATTAACTGCTAGCTTTTCATCTGGCTTTTGTTCTGTTAGACATATATTATCACCAGCCATCTAGATAACATTTTTCCAATGAAAAATAACAAAAGCAAAGGGTCCATGTTACAGTTCATCTTCATATTCTCGATGATTTATCACAATGTGAACATGGGAATCAATATGGTTTGATCTCAACTAGGGCACTGATAACTGCTCCATGTGACCATTCACACAGTATATTGGTGCTCTCTATGCCCCGGATACAGTAGCAGTATGTAAAGTTACTCTTAGAAGTGCCACTTCTTTTGTGTTTGTCGTTCGCAATTTTCTTCTTCCAGCTTGGACATGATTAGTCTCTTTATGCAGCCTTCTGCAGCTCCAATTGAATTGAGCTGATATTGGTTGTTACAAAGTGGGATCAATTTAATTGAAGTAGGACCATATTAAGACAATCTTTAATTGCATGTAGCCAGCTGTGTTCTGTAAAAGAAGAGTTGCAAATACTTTATCCTCTTGCTTTATCCTGCCCATTTGCTTTTCTTCTATTGTCCGTGTGGAAACTTCATGCTACTTTGTATGACATGTGGACTGTCAGCTTTATAATATTCTTTATAATTATGATGCAAGTTTTGACCTACCAATACAGCTGGCTTATTGATACGTAGTAAGAACCAACACTCATTTAGTTTTCTAGATCAGATTTCTGAAGAGGCATTGCCATCTTTGTGAGATACTTCTTAAAACTAATATCTAAAGAAAAAACGTATTTCATGTAAAAAGTTTTTTTAAGATATTAATGTGAAAAAGGTTTGATTTGTTTCTATTAAAATAACCGGTTGGCGTATCTGCTTTCCTATGTTATCCAGGCTGGATGAGGCCATTGAGATCTTGGAACATGTAGTTGGGATGCGTGAAGAGAAGCTGGGCACAGCTAACCCAGACGTCGATGATGAAAAGCGGAGGCTTGCAGAGCTACTCAAGGAGGCTGGCCGGGGAAGAAGCAGGAAGGCAAAATCCCTGGAGAATCTGCTCGAGACCAACCCATATACTGTCACGAAGAGAGGTACAGTTGCAGCATGAGGCACACACTGCTTTGCAAGGAGAAGCTTGATGCAAGTATGACGCTAAGGTGTATCAAATTGGGGGTTTTTTTTTCAGATTTGGTGAGGGGTAATTGAAAATAGGATTTGTTTTGAGAATTTAGAAATGTCAAATGTTCTGATTGATTGTTGTAAAGTTGCAATGATTCGCTACAACTTGTTCACTGCTCATGGCTCTTCACCGTGCTTGTGGAAGCGCAGCTGAGTTTATATTGTAGACCGTGTGAGACTGAACAGTTTGGTCGGTTGGTATTACAGCAGATATTATGCATAATAAATTGTACAGGCATATTACGGTTCAATTCTGATAGTAAGATCTCTGTTTGCAAAAGCCAGCTACTAAAGTGTGAGCTCAATTGGATGATTTGATATGTGAAGCTGAAATTGGATGCAACCTGAGATGCATATGTGATGGAAACAGTAGTACAAGTAGTACCCAAAAGATCTCTGTAAAAAAAAAAGTTCTACCGCTGGAACATCATGTTTCATGAGCAGAAAATACTTGAGTAAATGGCAATTGCTGCTTGATTTCAGCAAAAATGACTCTGAAAAGATTCGCTGAACAGTACCCTGGAGTCCAGCATGATATGGTTTCTACCGAAATACAAGATTCTGAAACATTAACAATCCAGCCTACCCATCGTAATCATTAGTTATCACTAGTGCTAATACTTAATACGAGAAACTTGAAGCCACTTTTGCTCCCGAAAGAGAATTGTCTAGTGACCATACTTCTGGAACTCCCACTCGCTGTTGTCTGCATAGACAAATAGAAAAGTAAGGCACGGTGAACAGGGCAGAGGTAACAACCACACCAATTAAGGGGCATTTTCCAGGGCAACCAACCTAGAGGGCACACTTGACGGGTCTTGAGCCAACGGCTTATGCAGTGGAAGTGGAATGCATGGTTGCAAACTCCTGACACAGCAAAGATGGATTGTTCATCAGTACTTGGATAGTTGACTTCATAGCTCGATTTAATTCATTGTGAAAATGCAATATCCACTAAAAGCAACACAAAAAGATCAGAAGAATCTAGTTACACGGAAAGAAAACAAAGTTCCATAATACTCCTCCAGGAGAGAAACTTCAGTATTATAAATATACTGAACATAGCATTTGACTATGTAAGTCAGTATTGTTTAACTCAAAACAATACTTGAAGAACATATCATCCAGAGTATCACACAGAAGCTGCAAGGTGTACATATCCCTAAACAACATTCTGTGAACATAAGATCAGTCAAAGTAGATTAAACTGTGGACAGCAGAAGAACATATTAAAATATCAGGTACCCAAGGAAGATCCACACACAAGAATCTCACACAAATATATAAAGCACTTGAAGCTAAAAGCCCTTGATGCAAATATACACCACTAATTTCAATTAGTTCCAGATGCAAGAATTCACTTCCATCAATACCATCACACAGCTAACACGAACAGACTCACCCACCCTCCCCAACTCATATTCCAGTAGTTCTCTGACAAATCATAGGATTTGGGAAACCCAGACATGAACTGTATTATCGTATTTTGAGTTTCATGTGTGCATACTTCAAGGTATAATTATAATTGAACAATAGATGGTTAATCCAGAAGAAGGTACTCCTAGCCAGTAGCCATTCAATTATCCTATCATAACTAGGTACTTCTTTACGAAAGATAAATTCCACATATTCTGCAAGGGCCATGTCACACCCAAAGCTAACCGGACATTGTATTATTATAGACTTAGGTAGAAGACCAAGAGACAAACCAATATAGCAAACTATGCCTAATTATAGTACAAATTTCCAACTAGACACCTTCGAAAGAACACAAGCACAAGGACCACTAGACACCTCCAAACACATTCATAAATCATAACTATCCCTAATATCCCCACAAAACATTTATAGCATGCGATGGCAGCATATAACCAGTACTTATAAAAGAATATGAAAGATGATCACATTGCATTCATTTGATATATGTCCAGTCAAAACTACTCCAGATCACAAGAACTTGCAATTATCAGTGTCACTGGTAATAACATGGTATTACAAATCACATGATCAGCAATAAATGATATTATACATGATATTAAAAATCATGATCTAGTACCAATAAATGATATAGAGGCAGCAGATAATGAAGGATCCATTAAACTACAACTCAATTCACCAATACCCCAGAGCATGAAAACTAGAAGCATTCCTCAATTCCAGAACAAAGGATTCAAATTAGTGAATCAATATAGCAAAGCAGATGTTATGATTTTATGAAATTTGAGTAAAACACTCCTAGCAGCATATAACTGGTCTTGGGAAAGCACAATCCCCAGATTCTCTGATAAATCATTATCAAGCGAGAAAACAGATGACATACAACACAAGGCAACGAGTGCTGAGAGCACAGTAACAAAGTTGACACATGGATTAATTTGACTCAACCGAACTATGAAACCGAAGTCAAAACCAAATTCAGAATAAACAGGGCAAGACCAGCTTCAGCTAACTGAAACCATGCAATTCATGGCCAAATTAGCACTTACATCTACTGCTACCTTGCCACATAATCAAAATTAACGGGAGATTAAGAAGCAATGTTACCCCAAGCGACGGTGCACTCCTCGCTGGTGGCGCTCGCCTGGTTCGCCTGGCACTCGATGCCTACACAACACACGCACGCGCACCCGCGGCATCACAAGTCATACCAACAAGCAGAAACCCTAGAATCTACAAAGAACAGCAGATCGAAGCGGGCGAACGGAAGGCAGCGCGCGTGCTCACAGAGGTCCATGATGTGGTTGCGGCAGATGGCGCAGTTGTCCACGACGATGTCTGCACGAGAAAAAAAAACCGCGACGGAATCGCATCAGATCGCACACGAGAAAGCCAACAAGCGAGACGCGCACACGAGACGACGCGGGCGCCATCGGCGGAGGCGGACGCGGACGCTTACCCCAGGCCCAGAGGGAGACAGCGTTCCACTTCTTGATCTCGAAGCGCTTGCCCTTCTTCCCCCCAGAGGAGGAGGAGGAGGCGCCGGCGACGGAGGGGGGCACGGCCACGGCGACGTCGCCCTTGTCCATGGCGAGGGGAGGGAGGGAGGGAGTCGTCGAGAGCGAACCCTAGGTTGGAGGGGAGCGCGAGGAGTAGATTGGGACAAGACGGGAGGTGACCGTGAGGAGAGAGACGAGAGGTAAATTAAAGAAGAGGCGGCGGCGCAGAGTCTTCTAATAAAGGCCTCAGTCCAAGCACTTGTAGGTTTGCAGCTCAGGGGATTAAAAGCCCAAAGTCCTAACGGGCCATGCTCGGGTTCTTACCGAAGATACAGTTTTTCTTTTAACTTCTTTTTGGTGCATGTGACGATGTGAGAGAGTAAATTTATTTTAATATCATACTAAGGCCTGTTTGGTGAGGATTATGAGAATCACCTAGTGAGTAGCTAGTTGATGGAAATATAGAAAATCTGTGTTTCTTAGATTCTAACTTCTATTCGCTTTGAAACGCTCTGTTTCAAAGTACTTATCTCGTTCTAGATATTTTCTAAGTCAAACATTTAAATCTTTGATCAACAATTTCTATAAACTCATTTAGCTTAACATTACAAGATTTATATTTTCAGATTCATCATGAGAAATACTTTTATAAATTATAATTCATGTATTGTTGAACTACATGGATATATATATATATATATGTATATATACATATATGTGTATATATATATATGACTTAGGACAAATCTAAAACGACAAGTAATTTGAAATGGGGGAGTAATTTATTTTTTGAATTCGATATCTGAATTATTTGAGGAGTTAAAAATATTCTAGAAGAAATTATAACTGCCATAAGCTTTCCAAATTTGAGGAGTTCATGATCTCCTCTAACAATCGTTAACGCTTATAGGGGCTAAGTACTAATGCGTAATGAGAGAGATGCTTTATATTCGAGTGTAGACACGCGCGCACATAACATGGGTGCGTCCTAGCACACGTCTAAAAAGAGATCTAACCTAGCGCGGATACATGTTTTACCACCGAACACATCCACATGTGCAAAGAAAATGTTTCGGCAATGAGTGATATTTTGATCATACTTTGTTAAAAGTATAAAAAAAAATAATTATCTTGTTACCCGTGACAGGTCACAATTGCCAAATATCCTGAGGCAGACACGAACGATAATACTCGCTGACTCACGTGTGGCCATGTGAAGTTGGACCAACAGCGCGACGTCCAAGTTCAGACGATAGCATGACGAGGTGCAAAATCAAGATCCACCTGTACGCTGACAGCAGAGCAGTGACTAGCGCAATATCATTAGGCATTCCCACACACAGGTGACAAAGCAGACAACAGCAATTCCAGTAAAATGACTATGCTCTTTTCCCACGACTTGTTCGACATTATATCGGGATTACTAGCGTCTCCAAAATTTATTGATACTGGGGGCTTTCCAGTATCCATTACAGACGATATTGTATAACTCTACGCTCTTTAGTACACAGTTTTTAAGCTTCCAAGTAACTTGGGCCGAGTATCAAGACTGCTCTGTTGCTTGTGCTGGTATATGAGTTTATCTATCTTGAAATTGTAAAATCTATCAGATCCCCATGAGACCAGTGATCTGAGTAAGGACCGTCTATAGCTCGCAGGAGAACATCGGTTTGGTGTCTGGACAGAGTACCGAAGAATGAAGATCCGTTTTGAGACTTTTTTGGCTTTCTCTGGTTCTTGGCCGAACTTGGTGGTGGTGAGCTTTTATAGAGCAGCATGTCGCTGCCTGATTCGCTTCGGTTAGCTCCGGTTAAGGCTCTTGAACACAAAATAGCCGAAACCGCCAATTGTCAGGGCAATGAGTGGGCAGATGGACATGTCCATTTCCAGGATACCGTTTCTGCGGACTGCATTTCCTTGGCGGGTCAAGACCAAATGCTCATGAAGCAAGCTGGTCAAATTGTCAAGCTGATGTATCACTTGGCGCTGACCTCTTGATATGGCATTAATCTGCGAAGGAAAAAGAAAGTCCACCAAAATAAATGTCAAGATTCGTACAGAAAGATGAGTGTATCTACAAAAAAAGGGAGTAATCAGCAATCATGTATGAAGGGTCCTTTGTTTTGAAATAGGATTTTAACAGAAAAAAACTAAAAAAAATAAATTGATCAGAACACTAAGTTTTTTTTGGAAATATGATTTTGACATAAATAACAAAAATTAAATACATCGGGAATATAAAATCTTCGAGACATTATACAGTACAATATCTTAAAAAACATATGCCACTGAAAAAAAAATTTCACAGCCTTTCTGTCAGCAAATAAAAATGGTTCAAATCACATACACAACATTTTTATGAAGCCAAAAAATTTGGAGCATAGAAGTATGTTTTGTTAGCAATCTAGGCCCGACGCAACATACCAAGATCAACTGTTACAACTCCATTGTTTTTTTATGGATACATTATTTCACTGCATAGACTACAAAAGCTGATTTTCTTCCTATCTGATTGGGAGATAACCTTAAGTTCCATATACTTCCCTGTTTATCTATTTCATGGGAGTCTAACTGACTATCACCATGAATCTATTGTTTATCTTTTTTTTCCCTCTCAAACAATAGTACCGGTAGCTGAAGGCCCACTAAATTTTCACTTCAGTCTAAATTCACTTATTTGAATACTGACTAAATTAATACACTGACTTGTACAAAGTTTCCAATTCTACATCAAAATTTCAAACAAAATCTGAAAGTGTCTCGAAAATAATAGCAAAATAATAATGGACCCATCATAACCAATCTATTGGTGAGATTTCAAGTTTGATGACCAAATCTGGTTCTGGCATCAGAAATTCTTTTGAATAGAAATACTGTTGGCCTTTCTGCAGATGACCAAGCCATAGTTTTAGTCAACGATTAAAGTGGAATGGTTTGGAAAAATGCAACTAAACACATGGCTGTGACACAGACTAGCGAAGATTATATTATTAGATGATGCAATTTTACCTTAACTATGACTTAATTTCAACAAAACCACAAATCCAAGTGGAAAAGTGGGGGGATAACACTCATGCATAAGATCATAATAACAGTAAGGCAAATACCTCATCCATCATGGGGGAGTCCTTCAAAAGTTGGTTCGATGATGACGAATGAGGTATCAGGGTACCATTGCCCAAATGAGAAACGAAGAGATTCGTAGGTGCGGAACCGTTACAAGTTTCATTTGGAAGAGCTAAATTTTGCTGACTGGCCGATGATTTCTTTATTGCAAACTTACAGTTGAGTTCTTCAACTCGAGAGGTGAACTCGTCCATCCTCTCATTCAATGTTGAAATCTGTTCAGATAGCTGAGTGATAGCACCCTACAAGCAGCAGCAAACAAGGAGGAATTTGAGTCAGTGTTATCTATGTCAAGTATTTTCACCAGAAAAAAAGTTTCAAATTAGTATGGTAGCTATAACTAATACAAGTATTCTAGAATGACCACCTGATTAATTGCAGGAGGTTCAGGGGCTCGCCCACTTCCAAACCTTCTGTTGGTTTCTGTCAATTTACTCAATTTCACAATATTTTTATCTCCATGAGTTGAATATGAATGAGATAGACCACTGCACAGAATCCACAAGGTAACATCAGCGAGCTTGATTCAGTTTCCATGGTTTCAACAAAGTATAGCATTTTACAAAAAATAAATTTTGAGCAGAGATGACATGAAGAAACCTTTTCAGGTGTTTGTTTCTCTTATCAGCAGAAACCCGAGAAAGAGCCTCTTTTGGACTTGAAACCAGCTCATCATCAATGCTGAGCTTTGTCTTGAGATCTTCTGGTAATGCCTGCATGTAAACTTATTTGACACCACCCCAAAACTAAGAAATACAACTAGTACTCTAGTAATAAGGCGAAAAGTGTGTATGTATATAATTAGCAAATACATACCATAACATCGTTTATCAGTTTCTCCAGCTGAATTTGTTCAATATATGTGCGCGGAATATAAGAGCCATCCAGACCTAACTTCTCCGCTACAAATTTGACATGATTTCTATCTCTTCCTTGCACCTAAGAAAAAGTAGCATAATAATGTAGGCGTCTTGTTAACAAGTGGATAGATACAAAGAATAATAACTAGAGTATCAGTCAAGATGTGCACAGAGAAAGATCATGTTGAAAGAAACCTGCAATCAAACAGCAAGAGTGTTCTTACCTGTATATAATTTCGGTTAAGTTGCTCCAACCAATCAATTTTAACAGTTGCCTTGCCATCAGAAAACACACGGCTCTTTCTCTTCAGTATAGCTGCTATAGTATATCCCAATGCCATCAAACCTCCAAGAAGACGAACACTGACTTCAAACGTAATCCTTGGTGATATGATAAAAGGATTATCGGTCACCCACTCCTTCAAATTACCAATAACACAAGTTAGTGAACACAAATGTCAAAATTGTTGCAAATACGATATGATAACAAGTAATAGCAAAGGAGTATATATCTAAGCTAAGTAGCTAACTGCTGTGGTAGAGAACACCATAAGTCAGCAGACAAAAATGCCAAAAACATGGTAGTTACAAAGCTGCTAATGAATGCAAATACAATTAAGACTCAGCTGATCTTTCCCTTACCATGCTCGTTATGCAATTAAACTTTTTGGTTTTATGAGCTACAGGTGCAACTGTTGTGAAAATATTCTAGTAGGAATAAGATGCATATTTCTGGAACCTATGAGCATATTTCTGGAACCTATGAGCATGGCACTAGGGAACAACTAACAAAGTGGATATAAAATAATGGGCCAGAGAGGTAATCTTGTAACAAAACCACCAACTATATCCGTCACACATATACACTTATGTAGCCATTGCAATAAATTGCATACCTCAAACATCAAATTATATTTCCCTTCCCTATTCCTCATCCTCAAATAAGATTGGCATGATTCTGGATCTTCGCCTGGAGGAAGCAAATATATATCATAAGTTTCTTCAATGCTTTCTGTATGATCTTCACCAAGAGCAACTTTGATGTCATTAGGTGTTAGAGTTCGTGGAGACTGCAAGAGTACATTTCCAAAAGTTAGGCCATCTAGATAAACCACAAGACAAGTATTTATTAGTACTAAAATTATGCTATTGGTGAAGAGCTCAATGATCAGCCATCTTGCCAAAACATGGATGACACTAAAAGGAACATAAATAAGGAGTGCTTACCTTTAGAATGTACATAGGATTTTGGAACCCTGAGAATGGGTTGAACTTGTTGATTATTTTTATATGTGCTGTCTGCAAGTCTGGCTCAATGAAAGCCTTGTACATTGGATAAACCTGAAAAATGTCATCGTTCATCTTGTTAAACAACACAGATAAATGAAAAAGATACTATACATGCAAAATATAAATTGTGTAATGAATGTTTGGTTTGTATTAAGATCTTTTGTGGAAACAAAAGACAGGGGAAAGGCATATATAGGGTCAAGTTCAAAAAGGTGAAGCAACCGTTTCTGATATCTGATGAATTATTTCCTCAGGCTCCTGGCCAGCTCTCTGTATGTCCCTCAGGACCCTCTTCACCAGGTCAAAATGAACACCACCAGTGACAGAAACACGTAGGTCCAATACAGATCGTAACTTTTCACTCAATGCATAGATGCCTTCAATGATAACAATCCTAGAGCTAGGGACATCAACTGTTCTGTTTGCCATAAGAAAAGATAACATAAAGACATATGACCATATATTTACAATACTAAAAGGTGACAAACTGGGAATGATAATTTAAGGACAAGTTACCTGTATCCAGTCCGGCAGCTCATCTTGAAATCATATATTGGAACCTGAACTGATCTTCCCTCCTTCAGACCATGAATATTTTCCAACAGAGTGTCATAGTCTGTTAGGCGTGGATCTGTTCAAATGTCACAAATATCAGACGTCGTTAACTCAGTTAAGTAGTTAGTTAGCACGACTGCTGCTCCCATTGAATGCAGCTCCAAGCAATCAAACTCACTAATACTTCGATTATATCATAAGGCACATACAATAATCATGCTATTATCAGTGCATACATATGCAGATGCAAGAAGTAACTATAAGATAATGCATTCAGATGTATGCAAAGTATTGGTCCGTGCTTATTAAGGAAATCTTCCAAATGCAAAGGAAGTTCCGTCCAAATTAGGGGATGATAAGATAGTATGCAAAGTGCTTGGAACTTAGGGGTTACCATCAAAATTGCCATCAACTATGCGACTTGCATCATTGTAGTTGTCCATTGATATCACAGCAACACCAGGCATGAAATTGAGCACCTTCTCAGTAAACACAGTCTTCCCAGCCCCAGAGGGTCCAGCAACGCCAACAAATATCATCCCTTCATTGTGCTGTACCAGAAGCTGGCAGGCACGAATCATAACAAAGAAGCCTTTCTCAAATGACAATGGATCAGGAAAGCGGACGATTTCGTAGCGATTTGAGTCCTTCCTTTTCACCAACTGGACCTGGTCTCGCAGAAGGCCATTACGCCTCCTTGGCGAATCAGCCATGGAATCACTTCGGTCCATTGAAAGGCCGAATTCAATAAAACACAGTGACGTACAATCAATAACCTTAATTACCAAGAATATAACAACACGCTGAACTGAAGTCCAGTCACCAGCATAAAAAAACACAGTAAATAGTGTACGAGTGCAACACAATCAGTAGAGATGGTAGAATATCTTAACAATACTACTTGTTCCCACTAAATTCAATCATGGGAGAAAAACCATACAACAAACAGGGCATGGATCCTGCATCTACAAGGGATTGGCTCTTCCGTGTACCACATGGATCGCACTGCACAACTGAAACCCATGGAACGGACCTAACGTGGCGCGGAGGCGGAGGAGTGAGGACTACGAGAAAAACGAACACATTCAGTTCGATTCCAACCTACATGAAGGCCTCCCCGGCCGCGTGCTACAAACCTGCTCGCCGTCGCCGGCCGTGCGCTTGAGCACACCGCACACAGGGGAGAAGGCTACGATTGATTTCCGGAAGCAGTGGTGGAGGCCTTCCACTCCACCGCGCCCGCGAGGAAGCGAGGCTTCCTCCACCGCCGGAAACACACGCAGGAGGGGGAGAGAGCAGAGAGAGAGAGAGAGAGAGAGAGAGAGAGAGAGAGAGCAGAGGCGCCCCGCCAATGCTAAAACCGCACACGAATCATCCACTAGACGACCAACCAACTCAACCAAACCCCCGCGCGAGTAATCTATATGCAACAGGACGCAGCAGAATTGTACGGAATCGCAGCAGATTAATCAGGGGGAATCGCGAAACCAGTAGTCAGCCATACCGAGATCCCCGGAGGAGGAAGCGTCTGGAGACGCGCGGAGGAGTGGGCTGCTTCGGCGTTCTGGAAGAAGGCGGCGCGCGCGGGGGGTATGGGGTGAGGTGAGGTGAGGGGAGGGTTGAGCCGAGGAGGAGCCGAGGAGCAGGAGTAGCAAGGAAGAAACGGAGAAGAGGGCTCTCTGGAGATGGAGAGGGCGGCGTCGCCGTCGATCCAAAAAGCGCTGGAGATCAGTGGAAACTAGGAGATGAATCAAGGTTAAACGGTGGGGCCATCACCATCGGCCTCTCTCCCGGTTTTATATAGTACTACTCCTACAAAGCTTTGATCATGTACGCCAAATGCAGGGGTAGCTGTAGTATTTTGCACGTATTTCTATGCGTATATTGAACGCAGAGTTTGGCTAAAAAGTACTCGGGGGAGTTTGGCTAAAAAAAATACCGTAACTATTGACAGTTGTTAGGCATAATAGAAAGGTTTTTTTTTTGACTCTGTATCGTGTAAATAATGTATAGTTTTAACACATTGATAGATATGACTAACAATTTTGAGTTGCGTATATTGAACGTGAAATTTAGTTAAAAAGCAGCTAACACGATATATTAGACGTAACAAAAAGATATTTTTACGCATCTTTGGATATGTGAATTGTTGGGACGAATCTAAAATTCTAATAGAGAGGGGGCCTATCTCATTTTTCCTCCTTCATTCCTTCTACTCTTCCTTCTCTCCATCTTCTTTCTCCTCCTCTCTCCCCTTCTCTCAACGATATCCAACGGGGTAGGGGGTTTAAGTCATCTCCACACTTATACTGGATCCGCTTCTAGTGAATTGCGTAAAATTTTATCATATAGATTGATATGACTAATATTTTTTGTTGCGTACATACTAAAAGAAGAATTTGATTCAAAAGTAGATAACATGTCGTATGGTAGGCTTAATAGAAACTCTCTTTGCGTGTCATTGTATTGTACGCATTGCGTATAATCTTATCGCATAGGTTGCATGAGACCTTAATTAAAAAGCATCAACGAAAAACATCTCGCCAAATGAAGACGATAGGTTCCACAATCCACCTCATCTCTTCTCTCCTCTCATGTAACGTGCTATCCACACAAGGTAGACATTTTTTTCACCTAGCAACCTCTTATGCATCTTTTTTCTTCATTTAAAAATAATTCAGGAATCACATGTTTAACATCGACAGTGTGTTTATTATCTTTTATCCTACAACAATAACACAGGGTGAGTTTAGTTAGGTTGTTTTTGAAAGTTTGGTTGTAAAATTGGAATGATGTGATTGAAAGGTTGTGTGTGTATGATAGGTTGATGTGATGGAAAAGTTGAAAGTTTGAAAAAAAACTTGGGAACTAAACAAGGCCACAGTCTATTATACAAAGATCTTAGCCAAAACAAAACAACATCCAATATTGTAGTCAAATTGTCAGAGCCCTAGAACAAGTTGAATGTCAAAAGGAAAAGAGAAAAAAAAAGACAAATTTTGCTACAAGACATTTAAATTTTATGTAATTTGCTAGTAGACATGACAAAAACATGTTACAGCTAAAAAACACCATAAAAAGTTGGTAATTTGCTAGATGACACTTTCAACTCAATTGGAGAAAGAAATTCGAAAATGCTCCTAGGACCAAAAGCTTCTAAGCTAAGGCTGGAGTGAAGATAAAATATGATATATGCTAACGATGTACTTAGGGTGATGACAAATTTAGAGTTGCATAATTTTCAAATTTTTACTCTAACGTCATGTGTTTGAAGTATGTGGTCTTGGGGGCGTTATCGTCATTCTTAAGAATTTATCTTTTCAATTGAACCAAAAATATCCTCCAGCAAATTATCAGTTTTATAAGGTGTCTTTCAGCCGTGACATATTTTTACAATATCTACCAGCAAATTACATAAATTTTGAATGTTCGGTAGCAAAATTTATAAAAAAAATCGTTGGCTCTCAACTTTACTTGTTACAGTCGGTCAATAAACATACTACTACCTCCAGTCAACTATATTTGACATTTCGAACCGGAGGAAGTACGACAATACATTGCTACTCCGTCTGACCATCTACAGCTTCACATGGTTGCAATATTATGTTTAGAGAACATATGCACAAGCAGGTCGTATCACCAAATAGCCCTCTTAACGGGTGGTAGTTATAGCTCGTTTGCATCGGGCACCATCAATTTCTCAATATAGTTCCTTCCTGAAAAAAAATCCCATGACGAGTATAACATCAAAGAGAAGAAACTTACTAAAACTATCATCCTTATTTAAATACCAAGTTTACTTCGCATGCCTAATTAGAAAAAAAAAAGAAGCAAAACACGTTCCAGATACAACATTAAACATCCATAAAGGTACTCATTCATTGTTTGCGATGCTACCATATAATTCCGAATATATGCGATTGATGAGTTGGATATGAATATATTTGCGTTCATGAACACGTGCAAATGAGCTATCTCAGAATTAATGGTTTGCTCCACAATAGTAGGCTGTGTAGGCAGGTGGAGACAGGGCAGAATTTTCCAAGGACAGCTCAATGCTCAACAAAAATGCATAATCTATAACAACTTACCTGAGCTCTTTTCGAACTCTACCTTAATAGAAAGACACCCGCTCTCCTCTGTGTCCTCTAAAAGTATATAAAGCTTTTTCATTAGAAAAAATGCTCTTTTTTAGCTCCTAAAACTGTGTTTGGTTTGATGCCTGACTCAACCGAGCGAAAGTTTGACTATGAAAAAAAAAAGAGCTAGTGAATTATTAAGTACATAGGGTGATTTTTTTTAAAAAAATTGAACCTTTTTTATCTCTAATATTAAAAAATAACTATCCTAAAACTTATTTTCAAATTCTGTCAAGTTTGGCCACATCAACTAAGTTAGCTGCCGCATGGCTAAAAGATTCGGATTCGAAAACAAGTTCTGGGAGAATATTTTTCAAATAAAAAAAAAGTTTACAAGATGATAATGAAACAACTTTGATACTTCATTCGCCCCAAAATGTTACAACCTAAGATGAGATTTAACCTATCCTAAAACAACGAGTACCCTAGGTTGCAACATTTTTGAGACGGGGTAGTAGCAAACCCAATAGAAGCTTAGCCAATATTTGCAAAAAAAAATTTGGCAATGCTCAATTCTTGCCAATGCAAAATTTTGTTGAGGTTAGGAATGATAGACTTACAACCAATCAAGCCCCTAAACTAACTCACATCAAATAATTCTGAGCACTCCCGCACCAACGAAATTTCGAAAATAGTTTTTTGCATTCTCCGAAAGGTCAGATTCCCTTGGACTCAGCTGACATTTCTTTATGTTGGATGTGATTGGCCTACGATCTCAGACCATCAAAAATGCAGATTCCTTTGCTATTACCCGACTCGATACAAATTGCCAAAGATAGCCGAAAATCGTGGTAGATAAACAAATGGACCCTACATGTTTATTCAGAACAGATTCTCCCCCAAATCCCTAGGACCAACCAAATGGCCAGGACCACCGGCCATCAGCGATGCAAAATCCTAACCCTTTTTCTCCTCCTCTCTGCACCGTCAACTGGGTCAGAGCAAGCATCTAGCGGTGCATTTTGGATAAACGAAAAAAGCTCTCCTGCACCCACATCAAAAGATCTTCACAGAAGTTGTCCCCATCAGATAGCCCGAAAGTTTTTCTATCAAGAATAAAAAGTTATCCCCTATCCCAAAATATAACGAATTTTAGACGGATATGACACATCCTATTCCTACGAATCTGAACGTAGTACTAGGATGTGTCACGTTCACCCAAAATCCTTTATATTTTGAAACGAAGAAAGTAGGCAACAACGTTAAGCATATATCCATGGAAAGGAGCAAATCAGCAAACTAGCTTACTAGCCTGGGAAAAAAAAATTCCAATCATCTGCCATAGTGATCTCCTGACCTCTTTTTATATATCTTCAATAGTGGAAATGCCAAAGACCACTAATCAGTTTCTACTTGGGCAACAGGAATTTGTGTGGCATCTGTAGCATGTTTAGTGGAATTGATACGATGGGGTATCCCTGTGCTCCAAGCAGAAATGCAGCTTTACAAGGAATTGGAATGTAAAGGATTGATGTACAGGCCTGAGGAGTAAAAATATCTTTGCATAGCTGATTCAGTCACAAAGCAAATTATTCTCGAGTCCTTGACCCTCGCATTCAAGCTTGTCGAAGCTTATAATAAGGAAAGAAAAGCTACAGGTACAACAAATTATTTTGACTCTTGTGGCTCTTAGCAGAAATCTGAAACAGAACCTCTCACCTCCCAGTTCAAGAACCAAACCCTTAAATCTTTATATTTGCGCCTCACAATCTGTTGTTCTTCATCATCTCTATAAATTCGCCAAAAGCTGTACAGCACAAGAAACAGGATTAGTAACATGAACACTTAACAATGATTACACTATTGTGTTTGTACAGCAGTTCTCTCTAGAAGTACTATATTATTCAAGGAAATGTACCTAAGTCAGAGTCATGTGGCCCTGGTGAGGACTCTGGATGGTACTGAAGAGACAAAAGCTTCATCTTAGGGTACTGAAGGCCGGCACAGCTATTATCGTTGAGATTGATGTGTGTTACTTTCACCCCTTCTGGAAGTGACTCTGGGTCAACAGCATAATTATGGTTCTGCGGGGAAAAAGATACAGTAAGATAATGCAGATTGCGCAGTAGTAAATGCAAGTATGACAAGTAAAACAAAGGGGAAAATAGCTAGGACTCAGAAATATGATTTAAAGAAAAGGAAAATCATTTAGAATACTAAGCAAACTGATACTGTTAGATCAGCACACATTTCTCTTGGTGGAAAAACAACTTACTTCTAATAATACAGAGTTACAGACAATACTACCTGACTCTCAGCTGATTTGGTGTATATGATTTTAGTCTAGAAAGCTGGACTCGCTAGTTGATTAAATTGGATATACCTAACAGCCTAAAAAGTTCAAATTCATTACTCTCAGAAGCTCAAGTTTTCATCAGGAAGTGGCAGAGGGAGAAGTGCAGCACCTCCCACAATTAGTACACCAGTAATATGGCAAGCTTTTGAGAAAATAACATAGGGTAAATCTATAAATCAGTATGTAATAAAGAAGGCCTATAATGGATATTAATGATTTCTAGAGTTAAAAACTTAAAACAGTAACCCTACAAACAAGTTTCTGACTTTCTGTACCTCTAGTTAGACAAAACAGTTTATCGTACTAAAACTCAAACGGAAGGTTATTTCCCTCGAAAGTCAAAAAAACATGAATCACATTCAGTATCAAAACAGCAAGAAGTCAGCTCAGGAACAAACTTGTGCACTTATGTCGACACGTCCACTTCGAAGGTCACAAACAGGATGATTTCCTCCATGATGACCAAACTTCATTTTAAATGTCTTCCCACCAAGAGCTTGCCCAATCAATTGGTGGCCCATACAAATGCCAAACACAGGAACCTTCCCTATTATTTCTTGTACTGTCTTCACAGCATATGGAACTGCAGCTGGATCTCCAGGACCATTGCTAAAAAAAACACCATCAGGCTTCAAATTAAGTACCTCCGAAGCAGGCCAATTGGCCGGAACAACAGTTATCTTGCATCCATATGACGTCAAACGTCTCAAAATATTATGCTTGATTCCAAAATCATATGCGACCACCTAAAGAAAAAAGAAGCTAATGTTAGATATGAGATTCATCTGAAGTATTTCAAAAAAGAGAAAGGGACCAAGCCAACACTGACATGAAAACTTTCAGCCGATTGACCCTTCTTGAATTCCCACTCTGAATCAGTCTTGTTTGACCATTCATATGGAGCATCACATGTGACACCACTAATCAAATCAACACCTGCATAACATGAATACCAGATCTTGTTTTATAATCAGTAACTTGAATAGTGTCTAAAAATGGTTGCAGGCAATCAATTTTGCCAATATACTATTCTAAATGATATACTCACTAATGACAATGCTGATGACACAATATTCATCATAAAGTGGTCATGAAAAATACTCTCGATAGTAACTCTAATAGGTCAGTGAAGGATAGCAAGCACCATAACCAAACATGAAACTTCAATCATGTTAACAATCTGCTTGACCAGCAAAACATAATAAGATTCCTGAACCAGTACGCAGTTAAATAATAAATAGTCCATGTTATTTTCATTGAGCCTAGTACTAATGTGTTTGAAAAGTAATAAATTATTTTTTAAGATTTAAGAGTAAATTGCACTTTGCACCAGGCAGATTGTATCTTGTTTCACTTTGCACCGGGTTTAGCACACACTTTCACTTTGAACCGGAGTAGATTGAAAGAAGTTTCACTTTTGCACTAGGTTGCTTCATATAATTGAAGGGAAATCTTGTAAAATCTTATCAAAACGTATGTTTTTTTTTTGAATTTACACCACATTTCATGAAGTTCATTTAGATTTCATGAAATTTCTATACGTTTGATGATGTATCCTGCTGTTAAGTGAAACTTATTTCAATGCACCCTGGTGTAAAGTGACATACGTGCTAAACCTGGCGTAAAGTGAAACATGTTACAATGTACCCAGTGAAAAGTGCAATTATATTTCTTAAAGGAGATAGACAAATATTCAACGACATTACTGCTTGAAGAGAGCATAGCATACCAACAATTTTCCAATTTTTTGCCATTTCCAACAACTCATCATCAGTCCGAGATTGATCAGTACTTAAGACACCAATTAGACTACCATCTTCTCGTAATCTCCGTGTTATGGCACGTGTGTCCACATCATCTGCATATAAAGCAAATTGATGGTGTTTATTACTTTATTATTGCTTTTCTTGTTTGTCAGACATAGAGAGCAAATGTATCAAGTGACACTACTTACATATTCCCATAATGTTCCTCTTCATCAGATACTCTTCAAGTGTTTCTGTGCATCGCCAGTTGGATGTACTACAGAGAAAGAATGGCAATTTAACAACAACATTAGGTGGTTCTCTTAAAGTTCCAATTATGTCAACCAACACTCAAAAAAAAAAAGGTTTACCATATGCTTAGATTCCTTATGATCAGACCAGCAAGGAAACATCGGTTCGATTCTTCATCATCTGCATGATCATTCTAATTTGTTACAACTTACAAGCTATTGTGGAAAAGGCATCATATCTTGACTCGTGACTATAAGAGATACAGACCAGGATTAACACCAGTGTTTCCGATATGTGGGTTGGTCATGAGGACAAATTGTCCAGCATAGCTTGGATCAGTCAAAATCTCTTGATACCTGCAGCCCATTTGATGAGGTTAGTTGTTTCCTATTGTCGATAAGCAATAAGCATGTCTTAACTATTTGATGAGGTTAGTTGTTTCTCTATCAGGCAGAACAATAAGCACGTCTACCCCACAAAAGGAAACAAATGCCCCTACTCAAAAGGTTAGTTGATTTACCCTGTCAAAGATGTATTGAATACCACTTCACCAACTTGTGTTCCTGAAGCACCAAAAGACTTAGCCTTCCAAACTGAACCATCCTCAAGAACGAGCCGAGCATCGCTGAGCTTCCATGGTCTTTGCACTGCACAAAGAATCAAAAAGTGGTGAAACAGTATTCATCAGCTTCTTAACTGTACAGCACAATTGCCTAATCGCAAATCCGTAGCAGAACCCTGAGCACATATAGTGATTTGAAACAGCTAGCGAAAGGCGACCGGCTCACCTCCATCGTCCACCACGGCGCCACTATGCAAGCCACTGATAGCCTGCACGGAAGACAACACAAAACAACTCAGCTTCGCGAGGAAAACAACCATCAACAGATGAAGGTGTTGATGGTATCACGGATTCAGTCTTGAAATACAACGGAACTAACTACGGCGAGGCTTCACGGGAAGCACAAGCCAGATATACCAATTATTAGTACTCCTCTAACAGAGGAACATGCTCTGACCCAACAACTCCTCCCTGATTACAGGTAACAAGGCGCCGCAAAGCCAAGCAGCAGGAGCAATCCACTCGCGCTCACCTTGGCACGGACGCCGAGGAAGTGGTCCCCACCTCGCCGAGTGCCGCCGGAGGGAGGCGCGGGGACGGCGACCGAGCCGAGTCCCCACCGAGCGTCGGCGCGCGGGCTGGCCGCAGACGGGCACAGGGAGGGCGCGGAGGCCGTGGCCGGAGGCGCCGCCATTGGTGGTAGGTTCGGCAGCGGTAGGTTCACTGAAATCGCTGCTTGGTAGCCGGAGCAATCGCCGCCGCCTTGGCCTTGTTGTTAGGGTTTGGGTAGGGGGTTTACCTATGCTGGTTGCTGGGTCGGGTGTCCGTCGCGCTCGGCTCGGCTCGGCTCGGGTCGGCCTCCTTGAAGAAAGCCCCCGTACCTTTCCACTAGCGGGCCCACGACTGATAGCTGTTCGTAATCGTATTATTACTCCGACTCCACAATCTAATCCACATGTTTTCGCTATTTTCTTTTGTTCTTTTTTATTTTTTAAAACATAGTGTAAAGGCACACGCTCACAACACTGGTAGGTATATCTTAAAATTAATGATCATCATGAACGATGTGTAGATTTGTGTTGAAAAGTACTATCAAAATATTATAAATTTACTAGATTTTATAAAGTTTTTAAATATAATTTTGATAGTGAAAATTTCAAAAGTTTCATTTAATCTGCTCTAAACGTAGAATATTTATAAAGGGAGGGATTAGTTCACTGTATCAACAAGCGCGTTGTACTATTTTGTGGCCCAAGCCCAACCAGAAAGGAACATCAGGCAGAGAAAAAATAATCTACTGGGGCCCTTAGCAGGTGAAATACGGAAGTAACCTACCGGGCCCTAGCGCGGAGTCCAGGTTAACCGATAAGAAATGATGAGAATTTGAAAGGAAAAGAAAAAAAAGAAATTGCAAAAATACTGCCGACAGTTTTTCTCCCTTAGAACTTTGAGAAATTTAATCATTAGATGCACTTCAAGATTCGTGCTAGCTTAGAAGCTAAGGTGGAGTGAAAAAAAATCAACGCGCCAGGCGGAAATCAAAGACAATGCTTTGTTCTGTCACGAACTACCCTAACCATGCGTGCCCGCATGTGCTTTTGACATATTAGCGCAAGTTACATATATTACATATAAGGTAGATGCTTGCTAGTTATGACTATAATTATATAATTATACTATGATTATATTTGAAAATTTTTAATTAAAAAACTATGGAATGTTGTATAACTACTCTTATAAAAACCCTTATTGGGTTTGTTAAAAAAAATAGATGCACGATGAAGACGATGAAGACATGATTTTTACGTGAAAAACCTTTATGGAAAAAAAAACCACAAGCATCGATCGGTAATGGTCACTGTTAAGAAGTTGATTACAAACGTAGGAGAATAATAATGAGAACGTCACATTTTCCCATACGGCTTACAAAAGTATATATAAGAGATAAATGAAAGACACATAATAGGAAACAACATAAAGTCCTACTAGAAAACTAATCCGAATATATTGTAAGCATAAATTTGGATCACATATTTAACAATCTTCACCTTGAGACGAATTTTCTCTTGTAGTATAAAAATCATCAATTATCAAAAATACCTTATGTAGGTAAGACCATCGCGCGCCAAATAGTCTCTAGGACTATACTGTAACACCAACCAAGCTTGAACAAAACTCAAACTTAGTAACAGGAATTGACTTTGTCATCATATCAGCTGGATTATCATGAGTACTTATCTTGTATATCTTGACATCACCTTTAGCAATCACACCTCGAATAAAGTGATATCTCACATCAATGCGTTTTGTTCTCTCATAGAACATCTGATCCTTTGTAAAGTATATTGCACTTTAAATATCACAAAATATATTAATACAAGACGTAACTCCACAAAGCTTAGTGTACAAACCTCTAAGCCAAATAGCTTCTTTGCAAATTTCAGAAATAGCCATATACTCTGCTTTAGTAGTAGATAAGACAACAGTTGCTTGCAAATTTGTCTTCTAACTAAAAGCACAACTTTCAATAGTGAAAACATAACATGTGAGCGATCTTCTCCTATACAAGTCTCTAGCAAAATCTAAATCCACATTACCAACAAGTCCATCTCTAGAACTCCCAAACTGTAAACGAGCACTAGAAGTACCACGTAAGTATCTAAAAATCCACTGAACTGTTTTTCAATGTTCTTTGTCAGGATTAGCCATGTATTTACTGACAACACTCAATGCATGTGATAAGTCAAGACGAGAACAAAACCATGACATACATAAGTGAACCAACTGCACTTGAATATGAAACTCTAGACATGTGCTCAATATCATAATCTGACTGTGGATATAAATCTGAAGATAATCTGAAATGTGCAGCTAAAGGTGTCAAGGTTATGGATAAGGCATACCTCCTATCCTTTGGGTTGTGAAATATACAGATACGGTGTACCCTTAGGATACGTGAAAGTTATCTTAACATTATGGAATTCAGCTATTAGACAGGGAAATTTATCCCGAATAGAAGGTGTTAGAGTCCTATTCGGGTAATATACAATCTCTAGGATCTCGCGGACTAGATGTACTCTTCGAGTTCTACTTAGAGACCAAAGCGGTTTGCAGTATAAATACAAAGCTCTTCAGGGGATACGGGATCATCAAATCATAGCGCAAGCCACCACCATAACAGAGGCAATCCGGAGGATTTGAAGACAACTCGCTGCCTGGATCTTGTCTAGTCGTTCTCGATAAGGATCTCGTTGGTACTCTATATTTTCTGTTGTTCTCTATTATAATCTCTATGGTTTCCATCATAATCCCAAATAAACTAGAGTAGGACTATTACCTTACGAGGGGCTTGAACCAGTATAATCTTTGTCTTCTGTGTGCTTGATGTCGTTTCATGTAGATCCTTGTACCAACGTACCCAAATACCCTCAGAATACGGTCAACGGATATAACCCGTCGATAAAAGGAGCACTTACTGGTTTTACATCATGCATATTGAAACGATGAAGAACTTTTTCAATATAACATTTCTGACTAAAATATAACTTGTCAGACTGTCTTTCTCTAGTAATTTTCATATCGAGAATTTTTTCGCTACACCCAAATCCTTCATCTCAAACTCACTACTCAACTGCGCGTTCAACTTTGCTATCTCTGATTTGTCTTTTGCAGCAATCAACATATCATCAACATAAAGAAGCAAATATATAGCTAAATCATCAACAACATTGAGATAAACACAACTATCAAAATTGGATCTTCTGAACTTCTGAGAAAGCATGAAAAAGTCAAATCTCTTATACCACTATCTTGGTGACTGTTTCAACCCATAAAGAGATTTTTTCAACCTATAAACTAGGTTTTTTTTAAGAACAACAAAATCTTCAGGTTGCTCCATATAAATGTCCTCTTTCAACTCCCCATGTAAAAATACAGTTTTAACATTCATTTGCACTAGTTCATAATCATGTAGTGCAACAATACTGAGTAAAGTGCGAAGTGAACTATGCTTCACAACAGGGAAAAAGACATCATTAAAATCAATACCTGAAATCTAGCTATAATATTTAGCAACTAACATTGCTTTGCACCTTGCCTCATCAGTTAGAGATATATCTTTCTTTCTTTTGAAGACCCACTTGAAACGGATAGGTTTCTTCTCTTTTGATAATTTCACCAATTCCCAAATATAATTATTTTTAAACGACTCCATCTTATCATGCATAGCAGTTATCCATCTATTGCAATCATAAAAAACAATAGCCTTAGAATATGAAGAAGGTTATGTATTACCTTCAATTTCCTCTGCCGCACTCAAAGCATAAGCAACTATATTCGCTTCTTCAATATATCTTTGAGGGGGTTTAATATTCATTTTGGGCTTATCTTTTGTAATAGAATGTTTTGGCAACTGCTCAACAGTAGAAAAATCTGAATATTCACTAACAGATGCATCTTGGTTAATAGCAACATATTTTTTCTGGTGCATGTTCTGAACTAATCAAATGCTTCATCTGCACACTTGCTTTCTGTTGACTCTCAACAGAAACATTAGTAGAAGGTTTGTCATATAACATAACTGATTCATAAAAGACAATGTTTCTACTAATCATAACCTTTTTAGTTTCAGGACACCATAACTTATAGCCTTTCATATCGGAAGGGTAACCAAGAAAAAATGCACTTAATAGCTCTAGACTCCAATTTATCATTATCAACATGAGCATAAGTAATACAACCAAATACTCTTAAGTCTGAATAATTTGCTGGGATCCAAACCATATCTTAATTGGAATCTTCTTATTAATGGCATAACTGGGTGGCCGATCAATAAGATAATAAGCAGTGAAAACGGTTTTCGCCCAAAACTGTTTAGACAAACCTGCATTAGACAACATACAACGGACTTTTAATATAATTGTCCTGTTTATACGCTCAGCTACGCCATTTTGTTGAGGTGTATGAGGAACGGTGTAGTGACGCACAATGCCTTTAGACTTACAATATACTTTAAATATCTTAGAACAGAACTTCATCCCATTGTCAGTACGAAGTATTTTTACCTTCCTTTCAGTTTGTCTTTCAACCATATTCTTCTACTCTTTAAGCACATCAAAAGCTTGATATTTGTGCTTCAAGAAATAAGGCCAAACTTTTCACGAATAATCATTAACGATAGTCATCATATAGCGAGCACCTCCAAAAGATGTCTTACGAGCAGGCCCCCATAAATCAGAATGCACATAATCAAGAACGTCTTCTGTAGTATGTGTAGATGTGTTGAACTTCACCCTCTTATCCTTGTCAAAGATGCAATGTTCACAAAATTTGAGCTTTCCGATGCCTTGTCCATCTAGCAATCCTCGCTTGCTCAATTCTGTAAAACCAATTTCACTCATATGCCCAAGACGCATATGCCAAAAATTAGTAGCATCGGAATTAGATAATGAATATGAAACTGCAGCAACATTACCTAATATAGTTGTACCTCGCAGATGGTACAGGTCGGCAGTTTTAATGTCAGCTTTCATCACAACAAGAGAGTCTTTGGTTACTTTCAAAATTCTGTCTCCACCGGAATATTTATACCCTTTGCGATCAAGAGTACATAAAGAGACGAGACTTCTATTTAAATTTGAAATATGTCGTACATCTAACAATGTTCTGATACAGCCATCAAATATTTTGATCTGAATTGTTCCAATACCTGCAACCTTGCATGGTGTATTATCACCAATCAACACAGTACCACCTTGCACAGCTTCATAGGTGACAAACCAATCCCTGTTTGGACACATGTGATAGGTGCAAGCAGTATTAAGAATCCACTGGTCAGTGGTTTGTACACAACCAGTATAAGCAATAAGCAATTCTACTCCAGACTTGTCATCAGTAACAACTGCGGCTTTACCTTTCTTTTCTTTATTATTTTTCGGTCTATAACTTCCAGTTCTCTTATCTTTGTTCTGTAGCGTCCAACACTCAGAGATTTCATGTTCATCTCTCTTGCAGTATTTGCATGATTTATATCTTCATTTGGTCTTTGATCTCCCACGGTAGCTATTTAATCTTTTATTTCTTGATTGGTTCATTGTGTTCTTCTCCTATTGCCTGCCTCGAACTGTCAAGTCTTCTGCTTGTGAACTTGAACTTTCAGAGGGTACCATCTTCTTCATCTTTTCTTTGGCATACAAAGCTTCATAAACTTCTTTCAAAGCTAAAGTATCATGACTATAAAGAATAGTATTTCTGAAATTTGCATATGAGCTAGGCAATGAACACAATAGAATAAGACCTAAGTCCTCCTCATCATACTTTACCTCCATAGACTCAAGGTCAGTAAAAATTTTCTTGAAAGTGGAGAGATGATCTATCACAGACTCATCATCTTGCAACTTGTGCAAAAATAACTTTTGCTTCAGGTGCATCTTACTGGTCAGATCCTTTATCATGCAAATCTATTCCAGCTTTAGCCACAACTCAACGAATGTTTTCTTCTTAAGCACCTCCTGCAAAATATTGTTAGATAGATGAAGATGAATATAAGTCATAGCCTTATGATCTCTTTTTTCTCATCGTCGGACTAATCTTTAGTCCTCTTGTCAAATCCAGATAGTGCATCATCGAGGTCTTGCTGGGCAAGAACGGGTCGCATCTTCACTTGCCATAAATGAGACTCTTGTGTCTCATTCAAGGAGCTATAGTCATACTTCAAACTTGCCATGAGAATTAATCCTGAATCTGCTAGTATAAAATTTATGTAACCTAGCAGAAACGCAATACACACTAAACAGAACCAAAGCACTGCAATGGAATTGATTCCCTGGTATGAAAGACGTGTGCACATAGCAATTCCAACGTGAAATTCAATTCACGTGAACAGGAGAGGTCGGGCTCCTGGTGGCTGATTTGCAAACCTCGATCCACGTGCGTGCTTAGATGGCCCAATGCTGCTTTTTCTCTGCAGATGACTTTTCCACAGTAGATGGATTTGGCCCTGTTGCTGCTTCCGATTCTTCTCGTGCGGGCGTGGAAGAATGACGCCGACTCGGACTCGACGAATTTTGGTTGGATTGCTGCAAAATCAATTTCACCGGTAGATGGAATCAACCGAACCAGGAAGACACGGTAACGGCGTGGTGGTAGATTGATCGTCAATGCTCTGATACCATTTGTTAAGAAAATAGATGCACAATGGAGAAGTTGATATTTCTTACATTCACAAATAACTCCGCAAGTGCACGGATACCGTTGTAGCATTTCATCCATGAGTATTCCCACGGGTATCGTATTTATTTTCACAGGAAAGGCCACGACACATAGATAATTGTTTTATTATCTTTAATCAATTTACAATTATTCCACCATAGTCTAAACAAGGGTTAATATGATACTAATAAGGTAGTAGACACACAAGAAGATTCACCTCAAAATAATTATCAGTAGAAACTTGCATGAGAAAACTAAACTACTGTTGACGCCGAATCCGTACCGCCGATGAGGATCCGGCATGCGGACACACGAAGGCCTGGGAGATCTGCTTAGCTCCAGTGCAGGTCCTAAAATTGATGAAGCGCGGGCGTGCCAGTCAGTTTGATCCTGCCACTGATAAGATATACAAAATAACAGAATAAATGGTTTATCAGCCGATAGGCCGATGGCCAAAGATATCAGCCGATAGGCCGATAGGGCAAAAACAGCCGATCGGCCGTTAGGCCGATGGTGCAGTTTCAGCCAATGCCGATGCCAGCCGATGTAGTTAGGGTTTTAATCCATCGGCTGTGTACTAAGCAACCATCTATATAGAAACGATCGACCGACGATAACATGATAATATAGCAATATAATATAGCATAAACCAATCATATGATGAAATAAATATTGATTTGAAGATTGAAGCACACATCGGCCGGAGGTCCGATGACACAACATCCAAAAGATATGTAATAAATACTTTGTTGTCATCGGCCAGGACCAATCTCCATGTATAAAACTCGTGAGCCGATGCAACGTTAAGATAACTCATCGGCTGAAACCCCGATGAAACCCTTATTGGCAGCCAACAAGCAGGCTAGAGATTACGGTTCTAATCACGACTTAGTAAATCAAACTGAACTGATGCAGCACTAAGTATGAAAAGAAACGTAAGACCTAGACAATCAAGCCCTTGACTGATTTTCAGGGTGGTGGATACCTTAGCCAATCTAATCTAGCGAGGCGATTTGGTCGATACCGGCGTAAACCCTAAAACGAATCTCGGCCGATACGATGAAATCGAGAAGCTAAATCAGATTGACAAAGATATATGATAGTAGGTGCTTACGTTGCGAAGATCAGAACGTCGAAACCCTAGCTCCGACAGCGCAGGCAGCCATAACGAGACTTACCCCTCGTAGGAAGGGCATGAACTTGCCAAAGAAGACGAAAGTAAAAAGGTGGCGATGCGCCGAAGTTGTATTGATCGTGTGATAAAAATTACATGAACCTCGAGCTTACATATTTATACCCATAGGCTAACAAAGATTCTAACAGAATACGACTCAAACTTTCCTAAAGATAAAAGGAAACAGATAAAGTCCTTATTGGACACTAAACACACTTTCCTAAAGATAAAAAGGAAACTAACAAATTCTTCCTAATTAATAGATAGAAGTCGCATCCTCCTCAAACTCGGTCTTCTCTGGATAAGATCTTCTCGAATCTAACAAGAATCCGACTGCTATTAGTGATTGATTTAAGAAAACCCCCATCGGCCGATGTAAAATTTTAGGCCGATACTAGTTTCAAGCCAATATGAACCTTGGGCCGATGGGGACTTCGGGGCTTACCAAATTCTGGTGTTAACAGCTACAAATGTATTTCTAATTTAACTATGTTTAGTATACACTTAACATATACATGCTTATACCATAGGACTTAATTACAGGCCCAGGTACTACTGAGAGACCACTCCCTGCTGATCTACCGGCGTGTTATGACATTACGCACTCTTACATTATACCCGAACGTGGAGGAATATAAAAAACAGACAGAGCTGTCAGCACCTGCCGCCTACCTCACTTTCCGTGGGGCACAACCGCATCCAACGATATTTATTTAGTCTAAACATCACGTTTATGCTAGTAAACAATATCACTAACTCCCCTAGGACTCTCATCCTACGGATGAACAAGTTAGGGCTAGAGCAACCTATAAAGGTCATTGAACCGTTACCGTAGCATGGATCGACTAGCCTAAGATAAAGCAGATATACGAAGTATATACTACATATAGAACACATATTCAATAAAAAAAATGCATAGGCTATAAGCTTAATTAAATAAAGAAAACAATTCTATTAATCCAACTATAGTCTTACAAGAAGAATAAAGTATTGAATCCATACCCGAAACTCCGAGAAGACTGTAGGACCGAAGCTCCTATGCTTTATTTCTACTAAACTATAGAGAATACAATATGAGGAAAAGAGAATAGCTCCTTGAGGCGTGTTTTGAAGTGAAGTGAGTGAGCTCTTTATATATGCTTCAATGAGGGTTGATTAAGGTGGTTTCATCCACCGACCTCGAGTAACCGACATCAGGAAGCAATCTGGAGCGTCCATGTAGAAGATGGGTGCCGAGGGCGCCAAGTTGGGTTCGGCCGAACCATGGCAACCGTCATTTATCACCGACTTTGGTTGGTGGATGACAGGTGGGCCCCTATGACAGTTCCTGATGGTTTGGCCCCATCTTAAGTCAGTTTGCACTGACTTGTGGGCCCATCAATCCTTGTGCTCGCATGTGATTCGCCGGAGATGTGTTTCTTTGCATGCCTGCCTTATTTCTCCTTACTTTCGTGTTAAATCTCTGCATCCACATTAGTTCTCCAAGTCTAGTACAACTACATTATTCATTATTAGGATATGTGTAAGAAATGCTAGTTATCTCCTTAATTGTGATACAAGTTGGTGGTCGAAATTGGTACTTAACAATCGTTAACAATACCCCCAAGCTAAACCTTTGTTTGTCCTGAGTAAAGATAAAGTTGTTGATCAGGAGTTGCTACCCATGTTTTATTTCACAATAGTACTATGTCTACAACATATTTTTCTATCTAGAATTTGAATAAGTTGACGATAATACTTTACCTTTATTACCCTATTCCTCATGGGACTTATAGCTTCTCCTTGTCTTGGGTAGTTGAAAAATTGAGTGGATCATAGAGCACCAATCACCAACTATTTGCTCAACTTTCATTCCAGAGATTTTTGAAGAATTTTCGCAAATGAAAGCCAAGTTCCTCAAATGATACACTCGATCACTCAATGTGTATAAATTTTCTCACCCAGACATTGTGTTGCCTCTTTTATCATCTTGCTTCTAAAGGTTTATATGTGGAGCTCAGGGTAGGGATGAAAGATAGAGCAATACTTACATCACATATATTGCAAAATCAAAAAGATGATCCATGGAGAAAACAAATCATACAACCTTGATCAAGATGTGCAAAGTGTGTGACTATATGGTGAAAGGTGTATGTGGTACTCCTTTGTCATTAGCTCTTTTTTACTTCCTAACTTTGAGGTATGGCTATTTTTCTCCAACTATATTTTAGTGGTTGCCCAAGAACTTTCATGAGCACTTCTTTTCTCCTTTTTTTCATTTTTTTCTTCTCATAATGATTGAGAATATTTTTTACCTTCCTTCTTTTCTCCTCTTTTTTTAGCCACCTCTTATTGCAATCTACTTAGAGATATATTTTGACATGGCGGAGTATTTATTGAATGAGTGGAAATGTCGCTAACCCCCAGTGTAGAAGTAAAACAACTATGGTGGATAAATGGCATGTTTTTGCTAATTTCCAGTGTAAAGATCAAGCATATATGATGGGTGCACATGAGTGGGTATCTTGATCAAGAAAGCATGAAAAGAATCTCACTAGGGTCACAACAATTTGATAAAACTCAATGTAATAACAAGCAACATATGAGTATAAGGTTTTTTTCAATAGAATCATCATATAGCTCTGGTGAGAATTTATCATCATTGAGGAACTTATAAATTTTATTCTTTTTGAAAAACAAAATTCTTCGGAAATTCAGTTTCACTTAGAGAAAGATCATAGTAACTCTATTTCACCAGTTCATATCAACAACAATCTGGACTTAGATCATGCCTATGCAACCCACAAGTTTCAAGTTCAAGGCAATATTCTTGACCAACAAACTCAAAAACTAAGGTGAAGATTAAGATATAAACTAAGCAATAGAGAAAAATAAAACGAGCAACTATTCATCATTTCAACAGAGAAAACTAAGGCATTCTTACCGCATATGAAAAAGAAAAATCTTTTTGGTACTTTTAAGGTTATGCAAATTTTTATCAGTTTTGTGCTTTATAATACAATACAGAAAAGTAAAGATACAAGTTACCCTTGTGAGGGAGGGACTCCTCCAAGCTAGTTTCTTGCTCATGGTGCTTGATGAGGGTCGAAACCTTACGATCTGAAATAAGCCATCAGATGAGCCTGATTTTGCTGCATGACGGTATTGATTTCCGCCAACTGGTCGTCAGTATGATACTGCCATGAGTAGGTCTCCTAGACATGCTGGTGTAGCGTGTTATGCATCTCACTGGTCCATAGATCAAGCTCTCTCAACTATCGAGTGACGTCCGCAAATCCTTGCCTGAAGTCGCAAAAACTTCGAGACAAGAATGAGTGGTGTGTACTGGACTGCGATGGTAGCCCATTAGAGCTGGAGGAGTGGTCGTCGTTGGAGAAATTGGCCCAACGGGTGCTCATGGAGTGATCCCAGCGACCACTACTCATACTTGGCCACACCGAGGTACCTTCGTCATGAGCAGGCAAAGGTTGGTCCCAACCGAATGCATACCCAGGTTGGCCCCAATCTGCCTGTTGCATGAATGGATACTGCGGTTACTGCACTGGCTGCTCTACTGTAGCATTCCGCACCATACTTCGAATTGCCCTGCAAGAAAAACTGCTCCTTCGAGCCCCCTCATGCAAAGTAATGGTTAGCTCTCGGCAATTATACAAGGGAAACTCTGGGTTAGGTAACAGAATTTCCCTTGTATATCCAGGGAAAAAATAAATTAAAGAGACATCATGACCATGTTTTAAAATATGTCCTTGCACAAAATAATCCTCGTTAATGATGAAATGAGATTGGGGAATGTCCAAGATATGGCCATTCTCCAATGCTTCAACCTTAGCAGTAATACGAGTAATTAATGAAGTGCATTCTATAGGTCCTGCCATCTTTATATATTTTTGCCATTGTTTGATCATAGGTTTAACAAGAGAGATTTTAGTCTTTTTAACAATGGCATAAAGGATTCTCAACTCGTCTGTAAGGATTGGCCTTATATCTTTTCAAGGGAAGAGAGTAAAAGCCAACCACTTGTGCATCAAGCGTAAAGTGGGGTTGTGGATGCTCTAGCTCATGGTTTCCCATATTCAATTTCCCCAGTGATACGTTGCCAGAAGTCACGCTTATTGATTCCTAGAGTTTCCAAGTCAACAAAACATCTTCAGTTGAATCTCAGATGTAAACTAAGATCCTTCCATGTGAGGTAGTATTTCGTCCCAAATAATCGAAATGTAATTCCATCTCCCATGTCTTGCAACGTATAAAGAAATTGAACAGTAAGAAAACGCGAACCCAGTTCATCCACTGGCACAAAATCATCCCAACCTTTAGCCTTCCACACAACAGCAAAATCCACGTCCATACCTATTTTGGACAGCAGAGCCGGGTCGTACGCTCGTGTATGAGCGAAAACATGATCCTTGAGGTGGCTGTAGGCTTGTAGCTCCAGTTGCCTTGGAAGTCAAGTGCGGTATCAAGATAGAGGTTTGCCTCACCATGCTCCTCGTCCATAAGCACATGGCCATGAGACTCCGCTTGTCCTGTACTTGGCGTGTACTCGTAGGACAGGCACGCACTCGAGCTGAAGAATTGGTGACGTGAGCTCGAGCCTGTTGCACGCTTCATCTTGTCGAGGAGACGCTTGGCACCTTTCTTCATCCTGCACACAAGAAACAAGAACACATAAGAACACTTGAAGAACAAGTTACGTTAGTGAAAACGGGTTAGCCGTTCAAGGGTTAGTCATTCTTGTGGAGCTTGGTTGCCACCACAAAAGTCGTCCTTGTGGATAGTAACACTCCACAAAATCGTTCTTGTGGGCGAGAGCGCACCACAATGATCGTTCTTGCGGGGTAATAACACCACCACAACACGTTCTTGTAGTACCACCTAGATAACTTGTTATGGAAGAGGAAGAAGAGAAATATTTTTGCTCAAACTTAAGGCATGAACATGAAGTAAACTATAGGAGTAAGAGAGAACACACGAGCAAACTAGTGCTACTTGGGTTGGGGCAAGAAGAGCAATGACCCAAGAGCTGAATTTATAGGAGGGAAGGTGCCCATGGTTCGGCCGAACCTAGGGTCAACCCCTCCTTGGTCCCTATGTTGCTCATCCTTCAAGGCAAGAATAATGGCATCATCCACTAAATATGAAAGCTTGGTCCCAAGAAAAAAGTCAATTCGGACCTCATTATTTTCCCAAGTGGTCCAAATTTATACTTTCAAAAAGATATGGTTTAGTGGACCATCTCACATGTCTCCAAAGTTTCTAATTAGTGGGGTTACATCTCAAAAGAGATCAGCACACTACTCATGGCATGACTCAAATTTGAATTTTTCAAAAGGATTTTGCAAATGCAAGAAATTAAACATGAATTGAAAATAAAATATGCTAATGAAAGCGAGAGGAATTAAATATGCAATTGGAAATCAAATATGAGATAACTACCTAGTTTACCTTTCGGCGAAGAACTCATTATTTTAAGTCCAATGAGCGGGACTTCTCCGTTCCATTTAGTTCGTCGCGACGTTTGTCTCCGGAGATGATGAGACGAAGGACTGTTGATTCTTAACTTGCCATACCTTCTTGGTTTTCCTTGTTTTTTCCCGGTGTGGATGATTCAGCGGACTATAGGGATCGTGGCCTCGGCTGCACCCCTTGCCTTCATGGTGTTCTGACATTTTGGTACTGGAGAGGGAATTCCCTCCTCAATACCTTCTCCACGAATACGATGAGGTTGTCCTTCTTCAAGGGTGTCACTTCGACCTCACAAATATTCTTGCTATTCGGCCCGTACATAATCTTGATCATGGAGCATTGCTCATTTCTGGGCTTGAACTCAAACTTCTCCTCGTTCCCGTTAATGTGGAGTTGGATTTCTCCGGCCCTCACATCGATACGTGCATCCGTGGTGCTTAGGAATGGGCGCGCAAGGATAAGAGTGTTGTCTTTGTCGGTGTCCATGTCTAGCACCACAAAATCCATGGGGATGAAGCAACCCCAAATTCTCATCGGAATATCTTCGGTAATCCCCGCCGGATAACGAACCGTAGAATCGGCCAGCTGCAGCATCATAGGTGTAGGTGATAGAGCAGTAAAGTTCAGTTGATCAAAGACTACCTTGGGCATGACGTTGACGTTTGCTCCAAGGTTGCACAGGGCATGGTTGAAATGTCGCGTCTCAATTATGCAGTTGATAGTGGGACACCCCGGATCTTTCTTCTTCTCTGAAGCCTGTTGAGTATAGCTGCGCTACACTCCTCCGTCAGTCTGACAATCTCCATGGTGGGCAGCGGCCTTTTGTTGCTGATGATATCCTTGAGGTAGCGTGCATAGATGGGCACCTGCATCGCATCCAGTAATGGAATATTGATATAAACCTTCTGGATTACCTCAATGAAATGGCTAAACTGCTCATCCACAGTAGGCTTCCTGTTGCGGCGAGGAAACGGCTATATGTTTGTATCAACAAATTCTTGTGAAGCACTCCTCCCGTCTTGTGCCGTGTTGGAGTCGTCAGGAGTGGGTTCCTCCTCCTACGTCTCTTTCCCCTTAGCTGCCTCCATTGGATACAGCAGGTCACGAGTGGACCTGCCTCCTCTTGTAGTAACGGCATTTACGTTCTGCAGGGTCGGCTCGGGTCGTGTAACACCCTGATTTTTGCCCGTCAAAAAAAATTATTTTATCAAAAACCGATTTTCAAAAATTTGGTTCTTTGAGTGTACTTAGGATTATGTGCCAAAGATCTCAATTAATTCTTTTCTTGTGAACTCACATTCTCCGCCAAATCCGTTCCCTCCAAAATATCTTTCCAAATAATTTTCCTTCCATCCAGAGATCCTAGCAATATTTGTTTCCGGAATCCTACCGCCAACAAATATTTTTGTGCAGTTACATATCAAAATTCGACGGCCATTTCTCTCGTCAAATTTAATCGTGCACCGACGGAACCGGCAAAAGCCGAGTTTTTTTCCTTCTATTCCTCTTTTCTCCAAATAAAATCCTCGTGTTCGGATTTTTGAATCCGAGATGCATCCTAAATCGCTCGTCCAAATTTTTACCCATTCTAAATTATTTTGCTTTCTACTCACTCCATTCACTGCAAGCCAAAATACTCATCTACTTTCCTGAACACACGAAGCAGCAACAAGCAACATCCATCCTCTCCTAGCATGCATGCATGCACACGTCCTTCATTTCTCTGCCTCCTCAGTCCCATGCCAAAACAATGGTTAGGCACCGTCCCTGCAAATCGGAGATTAGGCACCGTTCTGCACTGTGCACTGAGCATGGTTAGGCACCGTCACCGCCTTCTCCGCCGAGCAAACGGCCATTTCTGCACACGGTCCAGTGCGCCATGGCACCGCGACGAGCTCGCCGGTGTCATTCGTCCATGCCGAAAGGTGTGAACCGAGCTCCCCCATGCCGCACCAGCCACTGTCCTCGCTCTACTGTGCCTCCCTGCCGACGACGACCGCCGAACAGGATCGTCGGCCCCACTCGGCTGAGCCGCCTTGTCGCCGTCCGCCGGCCACGACGGCTATAAAAGCCACTGCCCCGTCGTCGTCCTCCTCAGGCTCCAAGCTTTCCCATTCCCACTGTCGTCGCCTCTTCTCCATCCCAAACCACCGTGGCTGCTGCCATCACAACGACGGGTCGAACGTCGTCGTCGTTCGACCGAGCCGCCTGGCCGAACGCTCAGCTCGGCGGTCGTCCGGCCGAGCCGACCGGATGACCGTAAGCCGCTTCGGCCTCCACTCGGCCGTGCCACCCCTGCCGAGCAGCCGATCGCTCCAGCCGGCGCGATGCCGCTCTAGCCAACGCCACCCCTGGCCGTGCCGCGCGCCGGGCTGCGCTGAGCTTGCCGTGCCGCCGCTCCGCTCGGCCGGCGCCCTCCCGGCCGAGGCCAGCCATGGCCGCAGCCGCCGCCCGGCCTGCGCCTCCCCAGCCGCGCCGCTGCGCGCGTGCAGCACCACCGCCGGCGCCGCTCCGGCCGCCGCAGCCGAGCCCACCCGGCCGCAGCCGCTGCGCCGCCTGTGCGTCGCGCCGCCGCGCCCGCGCCGTCGTGCACCGTCCCGCGCGCCGCGCCACCGCCGGCGCTGCGCCGCCGAGCCCGTGCCGAGCCGTCGCCGGCCACCGGTGACCTCCCGCTCGGTCTCTCTCCTCCCAGCAGAGAAGCAAGAGCAAGAAAGAGATAAGAAGGAGAGAGAAAAAGGAGAATGGAAGAGAAGAAGAAAAAAAAGAAAAAGAAAAAGTAAAAGAGGTGGGACCCGCCGGTAGGCCCCACTATCTCTCTCTCCGCGAGCCCCCATTGACCGAAGACTTTGCGAAAGTCTATATCCCTCTCGTTGTTGGGCCAAGCCATAAAGTCCTCCACAAGAAGTCTACCAAACCTCCCCCGCATTCATTGGGCCAACCGGCCTGATAATCTATCCAAAAGTCCATAGAACCTCCCTCATTCCCTCGGGCCGAGCCCAAGAAAATCCATTTTTGCAAAAAGTCTATATCATATCCTCCAGGCCGAAGTCCACCAACAAGCCATCCTCCTCACCAAAGTCTAACATATATCCCTCTACTTATCCAACCCCCTCTATTGAAGTCCATCTTGCCTCCCCAAGCCATTCATTCCTGTTGGGTTGGTAATAAAAAGATAAAATCTAATGCTCCTCCCCGGTACTGCTTTCGGCGACGACGTCGCCGCGCGCCGCGCCGTCATCTGAACCCCGAGAACGACTAACTTATTGAACGGCTAACCTCTAACATTCGACCCATTGACTCACTAACCCGCTGACACTCTAACTTACTGACTCACTGACCTCTAACTCGCTAACCCCTAAACCTAACTTGCACTAACCCGCTAACATTTACTCCGTAATGCTGTGTGTTTGTTTGTTACCACCGATCGAACACGTAGTGTGCGAGGACAATCAGCGGGTCGACCGTCCCCAGGCTGTACATCGACGACCGTAGTTTCGTGCGAGGACCGCCGCTCGGTGTGCCGCTACCCGGCTGCCGCAAGGTGAGCTCCTCTCCTGCTCTCCCTCTTGCTTTTGTTTCCTTACCGCATTTCTCGTCTACCATTGTTGCCGCGGCGCGGTGACGTCGTGAGGCGCAACACCATACCCGTTCCTTGCGCGGACGCCCTCCGCAGCAATCGCCGCTTCGCCGCCGGCCATGCATGCGCCATGCAGCTTGTTGGCTGTACGTGTGCATACATGCAAGCAGTTGGCTGTATGTGTGCATGCATGCATGCAAACAGCTCACATGCATGCAGCTAGCTAGTCGTGTGTATGCATATGCATGCATGCATGCAAGCAGCTCATATGCATGCAGCTAGCTAGCCGTGTGTATGCATATGCATGCATGCTTGCAGTTCGCCCAAGCCTTTCACCTCACCATGCGCACACCCATTTAAAAACAAAACCTGTACGTGAGGAGCTAAGGGCGGTCCCACCCGTCAGACCTTTTTCCTTTTCTTTGTTTTAAAACTTTTCCAATCTTTCAAATTCCGTATCTCCCTCGTTTTAAGTCGGATTTGAACAAAACTTTCGTCAAAATCTTTCTAAAATCAAGATCTACGCAATGGCACTGGTTTGGTTTTTTTTTCTTTCCGAAATTTTTGGCTCTTTTTTTTGTGTTAGCGAGTAGTTTGTGACGTTAGTATTCAACCGGATAGGGTACATCTGCGAGGACGAAACTGAGCTAATTGAGAACGAACCCCCAATTGAGCAAGGCAAGTCACTACGCCCCCTTCCTCGAACATGTTGATCCTATTTTTATAAATGTGTTGATTACAAATAAAATTGCATACTAATTATAAAATGTGTACCTACATTTGCTTAAGCCTTACCTTTGATATTGTTTATCCTTATGTATTTACACACCTTTGTTACCTGAGTATATTACTTTACACGTGATTATTTATTCACTGCTTAGTCCTGCTTACATAGACGTTATACACTCCATATGTGTGATATGTGGATGTGGTTATACCGATCACTCGATGGGAGTGATTGTTAGAGATCGGGTAGAGACATAAGCGCCACCCACAGCATGAAAACCTTTGCGAAAACCCAAAAAAAAACTTAATTAAACAAAAGTGATTTCGACTGGGGCGGCACCGATAGAATATGGGTGGTTCTGGGAACGGTAAGCCGCCGACCCTGGTAAGTTAAGGACCGAGTCAAGAAGCTAAGCAGGAAACGAACCGAGTACGACCACACTTCTTGAGTGGGGTTAGACCCGGTGGACTAGGTTATTCTCGTGGGGTGGCACCCCAGACATGGTAGGTTCTGGATATCGGTATGGAAATGTGGAAGTGTGTGGTTTAATGACGTCAAGCTTTATATATGTATAATGTAACCTTCAATCTCGGGAGCGCCAGGACTCCCCGGCTCGAGGTAGGAATGTGGCGCCGAGGGTGCAATGGGGATTCATAGTCCTTGGAGCGGGTGCCGCCATGCGAGGGTAACTAAAAAACCGGGTCGTGACAAGTCTCATGTGTTGGGTGCGTCACGGAGTGTGGGAATAAAAGCGTACATCCGCTGCAGTGTGAGTAAATTAAACTATTCGAATAGCCGTGCTCGCGGTTAATGAGCGCCGGGACTTGTATTACTCTTGACTAGCCTCATCAATTTGTAATATTGCTTAAAATATGATGGGTATGGAAGGTGTGACCTTGCCTGATGTGCAAAAAGGTCGTAGTGGTTAAAATTGTGAAAATTGGATGCGAGGGTAAACCGGACCAAGCGAGGCTTGGGGAAGGTGGATGAACCCTCGCAGGTTAATGACAACTTCAACTTAACGTGGTTTTCAGTTAAAACTATTATGGCATAGGTTATGCAAATAAACCAAGCCATCCTTGAACCCCTATGAACATTATATGCATTCTGTAGTGGTGGCTTGCTGAGTACGGTTGGTACTCACTCTTGCTTATTTAAATTTTTTTTAGAAAAAGTTGTTGGTGTCGATCTGTGCATGTACTATGCTGGCAAGGAGTTACCAAGGACGGCGGAATAGGGACCTAGGTTCACCAGTCGACGCGTGTGGGATAAAATGGACCGTCGCTGCTTCGCTTCCGCTACCTCATTTATTTGTGTTGGTATTTTGTGTTGTTGTCGACCATGCTTGGTCTATTCGGATCCCATTTGGGCTATCCTTGTATTATTAATAGATTGTAAGACCTGTATGACGATGTCAGCTTGTGATATACAACTGTGCCATGTGTGTTCCATCTACTGATCCAGGGAATGATATTGTAATACACATGGGGTTTCCGGTATAAAAAAACCGAGGGCTCACAGGTTGCCCCGGGATCTTCCCTATCTCGGCAGAGGGAACGGCAGCAACCAGCTAAGCTAGTTGTGTTTCCAGCATCTTGTTGAAGCTCAATTGGTTGTTGATCACCGAGGAAAGTCCTTCCATCTTGGTGTGGATGCTCTCCAATACCTTGTCATTGGCCGCCAGTTTCTTGGATATAGTTCCTTGGCCTAGCCATAGACAAGAGCTTTCAAGGAGGGTTGGTTAGGATTGAAATTACCGTTGTTCCCTCCTTAGTAGTAGGGGCATGGCTGGTTCCATCCCTAGCCTCCTTCTGGATGGTACCCGTTGTTGTTGTTGTTCATGAAGAATAGGTCTTCACGGGTCTCGGGGCAATCATTCCCCGAGTGTCCGGTATTGCCACAGGCCTCGCACGTCATGGGGACATCCAAGGCCTGGACCGTACCATACATATCCACCTTGTCCCGAGCACGTTCTTCCAAATGCTTCAAGAGAAGGTCCATTTTAGCGGCGAGCATGTCTGTTTCCTTGACGGTATGCATGCCCAGCTGACGGGACTGGAGCCGCTCTTTACTCCATCCCTAGTTGGAGAGAATCTTCTCAATTAAATCCGACGCGCGAGTGACGGTTAAAAAGAAGAAGGCTCCTCCAGCAGCAGCATCCACATGATCACGAGCCAACCGCGTCAACCCGTTGTAGAAGTTCTGAATGATAAGCCAATTATCCATGCCATGGTGAGGACAAACCATGATGTATTCCTGGAGCCTCTCCCATGCTTCTGGTATCGACTCATTGCTGGCCTACTGAAAGCTTGAAATTCTCCCGCGGAGGGCATTGGTCTTGCCCATCGGGAAGAATTTAGCAAGAAACGTTGTTCAACACTTCTCCCAAGTGTCTATAACACCCCTCTTGGAGTAGAACCACTGCTCCACTCTCCTGAATAGAGAGAACAGGAACAGACGAAGCCTGATGGTATCCTGGGTCACCCCCTTGATGACGATGGTGTCATAGAGCTCAAGGAATTGCTGAAGGTGTGCATTAGCGTCCTCATGGGCCTTCCCACAGAACGGGGTGGCCTACACCATAGTGATAAGACCTGTCTTGATCTCAAAGTTGGCATCCCTAGTATTGATAGCTGGCCCAACGGGCACATTTGAAGTAGAGGGTGCCGAGTATTCACGAAGGGTCTTCTGAGCCATCGGCTACGAGCGTATTAGTGTAAAGATGGCTGGTTCAGGTGCCGAGAGCCTGACTTGCGGAGGAATGACACGAGGTCGGACTCTTCTCACAACCTTCTCTGGATTATCAATGAAATTTGTTGGCAAGCTTAAACCACTCATACACTACCTGTTTTCACATAGAAGAGAAAACAAATCAAGATTAACCTGTTTGGACTACGGTTTCATTAATCATAGTATGATCAAAGATATATAAACAATTATCTTTATGTCAGTGCCTTTCACGACAATGGCGCCAGAAATGCTTGTTGGTATTTCATACGTTCATAGATATGTCCGCAAGCGCACGGATACCGCTGTAGCATTTCACCCATGAGTATTCCCATGGGTATCGTATTTATTTTCACAGGGAAGACGACGACATATAGATAATTGCTTTGTTATCTTTAATCAATCTACAATTATTCCACCATAGTCTAAACAGGGGTTAATATGATACTAATGAGGTAGTAGATACACAAGAAGATTCACCTCATAATAATTATTAGTAGACACTTGCATGAGAAAACTAAGGTACAAATATATTTCTAATTTAACTATGTCTAGTATGCACTTAACATATACATGATTACAACATTGGACTTAATTACAGGCCCAGGTACTACCGAGAGACCACTCCCTGCTGATCTATCAGTGTGGTTATGACATTTACGCACTCTTACGTCATACCCGAACGTGGAGGAATACAAAGAACGGACAGGGCTGTCAGCACCTGCCGCCTACCTCACTTTTCGTGAGGCACACCCGCATCCAACGATATTTATCTAGCCTAAACATCATGTTTATGCTAATAAACAATATCACTAACTCCCCTACAACTTTCATCCTACGAATGAACAAGTTAGGGCTAGAGCAACCTATAAAGGTCATTGGACCGTTACTGTAGCATGGATCGACTAGCCTAAGATGAAGCAGATATATGAAGTATATATTACATATAGAATACATATTCAATAAAGAAATACATAGGCTTTAAGCATAATTAAATAAAGAAGATAATTCTATTAATCTGACTATAGTCTTACAAGAAGAATAAAGTATTGAAGATATATCCGAAACTCCGAGAAGACTATAGGACCGAAACTCCTATGCTTTATCTCTACTAAACTATAGAGAATACAATATGAGGAAGAGAGAATATGATGTGACCATGACTACCATTGATACAATCATTGCTCACATCATAGGATAATTGGAAGACATCGAGATTGAGCCGCAGAAGTTATGAAATCCAATTCGGCCACCTGTTACAACGCTAATTTCAAACAGCCGCCAAATATGCATACGAGATCCGTTTTGGGCCCATGGTACTGGATGGAAAGCGCTCGGAGTCCTCTTTCCAACGGATCCAGCCTCATCTCCAAATTCCTTCTCAGTCAATCGCAATCACAAAAATAAGGTGTTGTGTCACCTGTAATGGGCCTATGAGCTTGTAATTTCATCTGGGACCCTGATCCAAGTGGGGCCCATGTGGGGTGCGCTTCAATCTGGTGGAGCATGACCCTAGGGACCCCTTGGTCGTCCTCCTACCTCCTTAAATAGCTAGGTACCCCTTTAGATTTCTGGGGTTTTGTTAGATTAAAGTTTTAGCCATTGCTACTTTATCTTATAATTACGTGTGTTGGCTAAACCACCTAATTACTTGTCTTCGGAACCCCACCATATCGTGAGCTTTAATTCTTATTTGCAATTCAGATTGCTTTTATCTTGTTCTTGCTTGTTTTTTCGATTTGTTTGCAGGAATAAGGTTGATTTGCACCAGCAAGATCAATAACCCATGGAGAGGTGTATCAATCGCTAAGGCGCAACATAACAACGTCTTGTACGGTTGTAGTCGGGTCGTCAGCGTTTCTCTCAAATCGTAGTTATCATCAACTCACCGAAAGATCGGGACAACCAGATCCCTGAGCGTATCGAGTGGAGCTCAGGGTTTATCAAAATAGCTCCTTGAGGTGTGTTTTGAAGTGAAGTGAATGAGCTCTTTATATAGGCTTCAATGATAGTTGATTAATGTGGTTTCATCCCACTGACCTCGAGTAACCACCATCAGGAAGCAATCTGGAGCGTCCACGTGGAAGATGGGTGCCGGGGGCACCAAGTTGGGTTCGGTCGAACCATGGCCACCGCCATTCATCACGACTTTGGCTGGTGGATGACTGGTGGGCCCCTATGACGGTTTTCGATGGTTTGGCCCCACCTTAAGTCGGTTTGCAATGGCTTGTGGGTCCATCAATCCTTGTGCTCGCACGTGATTCGGCCTCATTTCTCCTTATTTTGGTGTTAAATCTCTGCATCCACATTAGTTCTCCAAGTCTAGTACAACTACATTATTCATTATTAGGATATGTGTAAGAAATGCTAATTTTTCCCTTAATTGTGATACAAGTTGGCGGTTGAAATTAGTACTTAACGACTATCAACATGAGACATGATTTTTACGTGAAAAAACCTTATGGGAAAAAAACCATGGACGTCGACCGGCAATGATTACTATTGAAGAGTTGATTACAAACATAGGAGAACAATAATGAAAACGTCAACCCTTCCTATACGACTTACATGAGTATTTATAAGAGATAAAGGAAAGAAAAACCTAATAGGAAACGACATGGAGTTCTACTAGAAAACTAATCTGAATATACTGTAGGCCTAAATTCGAATAACATATTTAACAGGGTTGGTTCGATTTTGCTTAGATTTAACTTATGCTTTGTTTGCTTTGTACAAGACCGACATATTCAACCGAGACCACCAAGGGAATGTAAGGCATGTTTGGTTTAGTGGCAAATTTTGCTCTACTAATTATTTGGCAACTTTAATAGTATATACTATCCATTTGGATTGATGCTAATTTTTTTCAACATCAATAGAGTTGATACTACTTTTCCTTATCAAAAAATTGATAGCTACAGAACTTACCAATACTGTCAATATTTTGGTAGGGCTTTAAACCAAACATGTTTGTAGTATTTGATTTGTGTGAAACTTCTGGGAACTTACTTGGAAAGCATGCCTAGAGAGCTTCTATTATTATCTTAGATACTGTTCAGATTAATGTCATTTCAAACCATACCATTGTTTAGAAAAATTAATAAATATATGGTTGCATTTAGTTTGTTGCTAAATATTGATAATGCATAAGAAAATTTGGCACAACATATTTATTTTATTTTACCACTATTTGACAATGCTACTAATTTGTCAAAATTTTGACATTGCCAAATTTTAAAATGGTTGATTTTGACAGTAATATGAACATGCCCTTAATAAAGAGAGAGCTCTTATTAATTCTTCTTTAGTTCTTTGCATGGGGAAATAAATACTAATAAATCATCAATTCTAACTTGGCCTTTGCCCCGTGGCATGAACTAGGCACAACTCGCGCAAGCAAACAAAACAGGTTCATTTCTCCATGAACATTGGGCACAGCAGGGCAGGGACCTCCAGCAAACATACGGCTCTACGGGTAAGCATGAGACGATCAGAGGATGCATGGATGCTCCACCACCAGGAAGCAGTCTTCTTGTGGATCACGACTGACGTGTCCACGCGAGCCCGCCTGGCCGCCTGGCCGCGTCAGCGACCGACTCGCTTCTTGGCACGTCGTCACCTCTCCATTTCTCCAATCTCCACAGCAAAGTCCGATACGTACTCGTAGCAGATCGATGATTGAACGTACTTACTCAAAATGCTTCCTGCACGCTGCAGTGTACCATACTACTTACTCTCGTTCAGACCTGTTGTCCTCGAAGGTGAAAGTATGGGCAACATAGGCGCTGTGCAGTTCCAAACTTCAAACTTCAAAATCCATCACATCGAATGTTTGGACACATACATAAAGTATTAAATGTGGACGAAAAAAAACTAATTACATAATTTGCGTGTAAATTGCGAGACGAATCTTTTGAGCCTAATTGCACCATGATTTGACAATGTGGTGCTACAGTAAACATTTGCTAATGACGGATTAATTAGGCTCAAAAGATTCGTCTCGCAGTTTACAGGCGGAATCTGTAATTTGTTTTGTTATTAGACTATATTTAATACTTCAAATGTGTGTCCGTATATCTGATATGACCTGATGTGACTTTTTTTCAAAATTTTTTTGAATCTAAACACAGGCATAGGCTATGGACACTATGGACACTAGCTTCTCGAATACACCAACTAACAAATGTCATGATTTTTTTTAAAAAATAAACGTATACTTTTAATACTATTACACATTTCTGTAAAATCTCGTATTCAAGTTTATTATATTTTCCTAAAAAAAATCTGACACTTTTATGAGTTTAAGAGTTTCAAACGATTTTAGTTGGTTCGGTAAAAGAGTAAGTATTAGCTTTCAACGAACTGATTATACCAATTTCATTTCGAAAATGATAAGATAAATCCTCATTGTATTTTATCACGTATAATTATCATACAATGTGTCATGATCTGTTAAGACGGAGTCTTTTCAGCAACTTGAAAAATTTCCGTTAGCATGCTTCCTAGACTAAGAAACGGTATTTTTCTAAAAAGTTCCTTAGGTTTTCTTTCAAATTAAACAAATTTATTTTAAAATTTATATTAGTTAATATGTATTTAATCCTGAGTTAATCATCTGTCTTGTTTTACATGTGTCCATTAAGCTGAGCTAAACTGGCTCATTGTATTTATGTCTACTCTTAGGTCCGGTTCTTTTCTGCTTAAAAGTTGGATGAAATTTTTCATCTTAATGATATGTTTTTTAAACTGCTAAACGGTATGTTTCGTGCGAAAACTTTCTATATGAAAGTTGCTCTAAAATATCAAATAAATCCATTTTTCAAGTTTGTAATAATTAAAACTCAATTAATTATATGTTAATATCATCTTATTTTACGTGAAATACTTAATCTTAATTTTAATCTTCATCTTCATCGTCGTATGCAGAAAAGAACGCCACCTTATTAAAAAGAGGCCAAACATCTCAAATTTTCTTTTTTTTATTCTTTTGCTTACACAAGCCCTTTGGGCTTTGGTGTACATAGCAAAACAAGCGAACACACGTGTATAAAGAAAGAAAAGTGAGCAGATTGTCTTTGTCCAGTCCAGCCCTCAAAATTTTCCCCAAAACTCCTCCCCTTTCTTCTTCTTCTTGCCGAGGAAGCCAAGCAGCGCGAGCAAAGCGGAGGGCAATGGCGGGGTCGTCGGAGCCGACGCGGGTGATGGTCGCGGTGAACGAGTCCTCGATCAAGGGCTACCCGCACCCCTCCATCAGCTGCCGCGCCGCCTTCGACTGGATGCTCTCCAAGCTCGTCCGCTCCAACGCCGGCGGCTTCCACCTCCTCTTCCTCCACGTCCAGGTCCCCGACGAGGACGGTACGTGCAGCCACGCGCCGCCCTCTCTCCCATTGTTCTCGCGGGAATCCCCCACACCGACCGTGGGTGGAGTCTGCTTTTGCTTGCTGTTGCTGCGTCTTCGAGGTGCTCGATGGAATGCCTCGGTTCTAGCTCTTTCTTCGCATCGGTATGCAATCGCGCGATTTTGGTGGTAGATAGTATCCAAGTGAATCCTAGTAGTTCGCATCACTAAAGTGGTTCTGATCGATATTACTGTGTACGAATCCATTAACTGCTGCGACCTGTGTGGCTGTGGAGTGTTTGGTTCGTCGCCCAATCCGTTTGTTTCGTCGACCCTCTGACGAGCGTGGATTGTGGACAAGGTCCTCTGCGGGGGGGCTGGTACTGTTTCAGGGTTAATCGATGCTATGTTGTTTTGAAGAAGGTCATACGTGTTAGTAGATGGCTATTGCCTATTGGTTTGGTAGTTGGCACGGTATCTGAATAAGCTGTGTCACTAATGACAGGTGCAGAATCTTTTGCCGGACTTATTGAGTGTTTCATGAACTTCAAATGATTATTTCTCCAAGTCAAATGACCATGATGATTTAGTATCTAATGTAGTTTTGACCATTTCTTTTAAAGTAGCTTTGACTGTTTCTGGATTCTAAGGGCCTTTCGCCAGGGCAAAGGCGGGGGTATTTTAGTGTTTACCAGTAAGTTGAATAGATGTAAAGTTCATATGATCTTATCAAATATGTGCATGGGTACTGCGAAGTGTAAAAGAAAATATGATTGATTTGTCCTCCCTGTTGGTTTTAGGACTAACGAATGTGGTTGGTCATTCTGTATACACACTGTTGTTGTTTTTTCCTCGGTGCTCTTTTGAATTGTACAGATGTGACAAAATTTGTCTGAATGTAGAAGCTATTTTTGTCAACTTCTTATCATAACTGGCCTTATGCTTCTTCGACTTAATTTGTATTATTACTGCTCTACTAGGAGAATGCTTAATAACGTTACACGTATAGTTCCCATCATGAGTCATCGATCCTATTGTGTTGATGTGATATTGCCTATGCATATCTTCCATCCTTTGATGGGATAGAGCTCTGATTAGTAATCACAGAATTTTAAGTCAATATCGTTTTTGAATCCTTTAGATCATCCACTTGCCACAAATAGTATATTGCTGACTCACTTGGTTTTCCAAAATATTTAGTTTGCCAGCTAAATATTTTGTTTTCTCTTTTGACCCACTGTCTAGTACTACACTACTACTTATTCGTTTCTGGTGTTCAAGGAAATGCTTCTGCTGCGGGAAGATCATGACTCTCTATGACTCCCAAGTTATTCTATTATCCATTTTTGAGGTCTAATCACCTTTTTTTTGTTTAATTAAAAAGGGTTTGATGATATGGATAGCATCTATGCATCTCCGGCAGACTTTCAGAGAATGAAACAGAGAGACAAGATAAGAGGGCTTCACTTGCTCGAGCACTTTGTGAACCAATGCCATCAATTGGAGGTAATCAAACCTCCATATTTCTTTTCGGTCCTTTTCCTGAGGATGGTTAATTTAAATTGGTCAGCACACAGAAAATTCAGTGTGTTTTCTTGACTATTGCAGATTCCAATAGCCAACAGTACTGATCTTTTTGTTTAATTGTCTGGTGCTTGTCTAATTATTTGCAGATAAAATGTGAAGCATGGATTAAACAAGGGGATCCAAAGGAAGTCATCTGCAGCGAGGTGAAGAGAGTTCAACCAGATCTTCTAGTTGTGGGAAGTAGGGGCCTTGGACCATTTCAGAGGTAATTTATGTCAAAATGACGGTGATTGAACTTGTCAGCATTTTATTTAAAAAGTTATGCACATATAAGTATTCTTCATTGTGTGTTATGATGGTTGCGCACATACGCCCTCCAGTTCCAAATATAAATCATTTTAGACTTGTGCACAAGAATTAAGAAAGTAGCTCACATGACTTTGTTACCCTTCATCTATACTAAGTTGGAAACGATGAGACATTTATTTGTGAGGATGATACCGTTAATTTGGCAGGGCAAACATGGAAGTAAAGTGGTAAAGTTGCATAGAAGTTCTAAAGCGACTTATATTTAGGAATCAGGAAAGAGTTAGAAAGGCTAAAACAGCTTATATTTGGAATTGAAGGGAGTACTTTGATAAGATGATCCATCAATAGGTGTGCATCGTCCAAACTAAGATATAATAGTATGTATTTATTTCTAAAAATTGTGCTGTATTGAGCAAGTAATATATGATGACTGGCGGTGTTTGAACAATTGATTTCATGGTGTTTGATATTTCTAACAACTGGTGATTGTTAGGATATAGTCTTTTTTCCTATTTCATGTTCTGTCCATTATGTGAGGGAAATGGTATTGTACTCTGAAGCAAGGCGTACCTATTGTTAGTCACATGTCATAGTCTTGCTTGTTTTCTTGATAAGCTTTACACTTCATATATACAATATCTTACCCCTTCCATCTTGAACTCGTGACATCTTAAACAGCTATTGTGTTACTATGCTAGGAAAAAAGACGAGAAACAATTTTTTGAACTCAAATTTCTGTTGAAATCCTTGTTGGTTACCTAAAGGATTTTTATTAATACCTTAAGCACAATTAGACTGGTTCTTTGGAGCTGGCTGTAACATGGTTAGTGGAGATAAATCAAGTATGACACATACTTGATTAACTTTGTGAACTATTTACACTGTCTTGTTCTGATAAGCTGGGTTGCAATTTAATTCTGTACCAGATATAACATACTTGCCAGGTTGGCATGTATTCCCAACTACAAAATGGATATGTCCAAACTTTACGTCTTTACCTTGACTTCCTTTTTATGATAGAAACCTGCTATTCCTAAAGCTATAATAATCAGCATGAGTATAATTAGCTTTCTGCTGACTTTATCATTTTGAAAATTGAATGGACCAAACAAACTTAAAAGTTTTTTTTGCTATTCCCATGCAGCCTGTAGTGGAATATAAGGGCCCATATGGAACGGGAGAAAAAAAATGAAAACATTGGGGAAAAACATATGAAACACATGGATTGTTTAGTTGTTTATGCCTCACTAGAAAAAAGTACACAATTTTAGGGTGAAAGATACAAAGGAAAAGGATCACTAGGGTCAACCTCATGATAGATTGGCCTTTTGTTTTTAAGCCAATCCATCAGAAATTTAATGGATTTATAGGAGCTCACCCTCTTTCACCGGAGTGCCAAATCAAAATGTTTCTAATACCTTCAAAATTCATCCAAAAAATCCTTTTGTTTCAAACACCACCGTTTTCAGGAATACACAAAAGATTTGCATATCATTGCATTAAGACGAAAGTAGGTTACAAGGAACCTAAACCAGTCCAAATGTTAAACATCTAGACTAATCAACCAGGACCGAACTAAATCTTTACAACAGATTTAGCGAACTAAACTTGCAAACACCACCTAACTTTACTGTTGGTATGGCGCTGAGACTTTTGGTTATAGTGGTTCTGATATCGTCCCAAAAGTCAGTTTCTCAAGTTTGCAAGTTGATTGTGCATGCAGCATGCATACTTATTTTTATTTTTGTGAGCATGCGTGTGTGCTTGTGTCTTTATAATTATGAAAAAGGACTTTGGTATTCGTGCACTCTAGACAAGATGTTTGCCTTGTAAATCAAGCAGCAGTAGAGCGTGCCTACTGTGGAAAAAAAGCCTATGGAGTAACCCTAATGATAAACACTCATTTGATATTTACTTTAGAATGTCGCACTTCTAATAGAAAGACTTTATGATTCAGTGGCCTATACGGGTTGAACTAATAATATCTCCAGCTTGTGTTGTAGTCTTGTACAGTTGTACTATGCTAAATTTTGGGACAGAGGTAGCAGTGATCTGTGCAGAACTAATCCTGTAATTCATGGAGAACATTATAATTTTCTGTGACCAATATAAAGCATGTAGTTTGATTAAAATCTTACCAAGTTGTTGCTTTTTTCCCAATTCAGGAGATGAACGGGATATAGTATTGTACATTTTATCTATGCAATGGTATATAAGACTGAATTAGAAGAAAAATATCTACTTATATAGACTTCTACTATCATACAAGCAATATGTTTGCGTCTTCATGATTTTCTGTTTAATCTACCGAGAATTGTTAGATCATTTTTTTGAAACAAGTACGCTGTACTTCTGGTTTTTTTTTTTGTAAAAGAATTACTACAGAAACTTGTATATGGATGAGTACAACGTACACCTGCATATCAAAAAATGTATATTGCTCATTGATATTCTGTAACGTGTGTCGTCTTGAATTGCACCATGGTTTATTCATGTTTTACTTGACTAATGGCTGGTGCTGTTAATCGCGTTGCAGGGTTTTCGTGGGCACAGTGAGCGAGTTCTGTGTTAAGCATGCCGACTGTCCAGTCATCACCATCAAACGGAAGGCCGATGAAGCACCGCAGGACCCTGTTGATGATTGATCCCTTCCATGTCATATAGAACTAGTACTTGAGAATGAGATATTCTTCACTGCTCAATGGGTTTAATGTACAAAATACAATATGGTAGTAGTGCTTGGAACTAGTACAAATCTTTGCACAGTCCACCCCAAAACTAGAGTGAAGATGAAGAACACTATTGCGACAAGAGGTTGTATCCTATATGAGATACATCCAAGTTTGTTGTGAACCTAAGCTACCTTGATGATGATCACGTACTGGGCTTTGCAGAAATGAATGTTCCACCCCTTATCTGCCCTTGCCTGACCACATTTGCAGGGTACCTGAAACCTGGGGGCATGGGCATGCCGTGCTGCGGATGGTGTTGGGGCATCCCATGCTGTGGATGGTGTTGGTGTTGTTGATGTTGCTGCTGATGCCCTTTGCTGTCTCCCTTGCTGTCGTTCTTCCATGCTGCAGGTTTCCCTGGGGTGAACTTGATCTCGAAGCCGTCGTCGATGTCGTGGATCATGGCGCGGGAGCTCGCCATCGGCTTCATCACCGGGTACTTGATCTCGAACCCCTTCTCCAGGTCGCCGCCGACGGCATTGGTGCCGTAGAACTGGTCCTCGGCGGAGGCTGCCCTCTTCTTGGAGAGCCGCCGGCCGCAGAGCCGGCCGACGACGCAGGCGGCGACGGCGAGGAAGGTGATCACCGCGAGCACGGTGAAGACCGGGCCGAACGAGCCCCTGGACGTGGTGGCCGGCTGCGCGTGCATGATGGAGTTGGAGGTTGGGTAGTAACCCATGGGCTGAGGTAAAGACGCCATCTTCCTTCTCTTCTGTTAGTTTTAGCTCTTGTTGCAAAGCTACTGCTCACTCTTCACTCTCTCTGCCTCTTCTTGACTAGGAAATGGCTTGTGTGATGGAATGGAAGTGTCTCCTTGAGCTCCGAGGCAGTGGTGGTCCTTTTATGATGGAGGTAAGAGGCCTCGGATTTGAATTGCACAAATTCCTTTTCGTATTGGCAAGCTAGGCATTGCTATGATGGTGTTGCCCATCTTTTCATTCTGTTTTTTTTTCTCGCGGAGATCTTTGAACGCATTGGGGCGCGAGAAAGGCGAGTGCTTTGGGATCTCTTTGGAGCAGTTCAATGCGAGCTTGGAATAACGTCTCGGTATGCAGCAGCAGCCTGCCTGCCTGCCTATTCTCTCTCTCACTGTTTTTTTCTGTGCTTTTGCTTTTGGACGTTGCATTGGATCAAAGCAACCGTCGCAGCAGGGAGAAGGCCCGGGCAGCGACATCACATCGCTTTGGCTTCCTTTGATTGCTTTCCCCCCTTCGCTTTAGCAGATTGTGGGGGCAACGAGGAATGAGCGCCAGGGCCACTAGACTGGTCGCCTTTCTTGGGCATACCGATGGATGGCAGCAGCAGCAGGCAGCAGCTTGCCGTCGCCATTGGCATGTTGCTGCCTCCTCCTCCAGGCCCCTCCTCCAAATTCCCTGAGGTGACATCTTGGGGGCCTGTGTTCATCATACGGTTTTGCTCTTACCATGATTTGTTTTCGGTGAAGGTTCTGGCTCTCGATTGAACAGGGTAGGTGAACTCGTGGGCAAGTATTATTAGGTCTAGCGTATGTAGCTACGTGGAACTCGTTATGATGGTTGATCGTTGAGATGCACTCTAGTCTACTGCTAGAACCAACGAGGAGTTAGAACTTAGAAGACGTTGCAGTCTCTTGTGATCAAGTGTGTCTTTTACTCTTTTTCAAAAAAAAAAAAGAAAAAAAGGAGAGAAAAGAAAAAAATGGAACCATGCACTTCAATTCGAATTAGTACTCAGGAGAATCTCAGTGAGCTGGAGTAGATAAATAATCTCAGGAGATACTAATCTCACAAGGTACAGAGTATTCTCACGAAATGAAGTAAAAATCGAAGAACTTTTAAGCCAACAATTCGATTTCTGAAACGGCAAGAACTCCACCGGATGGTACCTGAAGTGAAGCCCGAAGTACTTGAGCTGAGGCGGACCTAAAGTGCTTCCATTAGGGCGACCGGAGGGGCAGTGGCATGATGCGCGGTGCTGTAGCTGGGCACGATTCGGTCGCGTCACGCCGCGTTGCCGCTGCTTTGCTCGGCCGCCGCTGTCCGCACTCGAGAGATTCCTGCCAGGTCGACCCAGGTGTCGCATCGTAATCCATGCCCGTGTTGTCACCTCACGCAGGAGCCTGCGAGTTTGGACGGTATACAGGTGAGCACCCCGGCGACAAGCCTACTACCGAGTACGGGCGCATAGTTGTACAGTACGCTACTGTACCACATTTCGTATCGGAGGCTCAGAGCACAACCTGCAGTGCAGGATTGCAGCAGCCAGCAGGAGCTCGGACAGTCAGCCGGACCACATCCTCCGATGATTCACACCGTTCACAAATCGTTTGAGAAAAATTGGAGCTACATTTTGGATTAGTTTTGGAGCTTCTACTGGCTGCGGTTTCTCAAAATTAAAAACTCTTACTAAATAATTCAGCGTGTTTTCAAAATTAAAAACTCATTATAAATAATTCAGCGTCTTTTTATTTAGATTCTAATAAGATGTAGTTATAAAATTTGAAAAATTAACTAAAAAATATTTTTTTCTAATTTCTCTAGATTTTTACTAGTTAAATTCTCATCAACTGCTTTCTAATATCGTTTACACTAGCGCAAATTCTAATTCTAGTAGTAACTTAGGGTGAGTTCTTCCCCTTACTTTCTCAACTCATATATCTCTTTTTTCGCACACACGCTTTTCAAATTGCTAAACGATGTGTTTTTTTTTTAAAAAAAAGTTTATATACGAAAGTTGCTTTAAAAATCATATTAATCCATTTTTGAAAAAAAATTTAGCAAATACTTAATTAATCATGTGCTAATAAATCGTTCCGTTTTTCGTGCGGAGAGAATAAATTCTTGACACACACTCCCGAACACACCCTAAAGAATCGTTTGCAATGAAAGCCACTCATAAATACTAGAGGTGTAGCCTTAAAACATTGTTCTCTCTCATTATGCAAGTGATTTCAGTTGGTATTTCACTTTTTCATGTCAACCTTTTATATTTTATATTTTAGTTTTTTCTCCATTTTAAATAGAAGTATAAGATTTTTTAGACTAAACACCCTCAAAATCTAGAAACTAATATAAAATATTTCCTCTACGTCGTTCCCATCCCCCTTCTCTTCCGCTGCCTCTCCACTTTCCCCTTGCCCCTCTCCTCTCTTTGGCGACAAGCAGATCGGGAAGGGTGTGGGCTGACGATCTCCTGCTAGCACAAATAGAGGCGATGACGGTTGACAAGCTCAGCAGACCTAGTGTTGGCTCATCAGATCTGCTCGAGTTCCCTTCCACCACTGCAGGTTCTCCCTTCTCCATCAACCTCTGCTCTCGACCTTACCCCCACCATCTCTTTGCTCCTAATCAGCTGCCACCGCTTGAACTCCCACGCAGGACTGGTGGGACTAACTACGAGGCAACAATCTCGTTCAACGTGTTACGTGAACCCTAGCTTTGCACCACATGAGTAGTCTCGTCTTTGCTGAGGCATCCATGCCGAGGAACCTCGCGAGGCCACTCGAACAATTGAGGTAGAGCAGTGACTCCAATATGGCGTGGCGAGGTCACTTGCCACGTTTTCGCTATGATTTTCCTTATGAATACCACTTTGTTTTGTGCTTTGTTGCTTACCCGTCTCTCCCTTTCATGAATGGAATGTGCAATGTTGCTTGGAAGATGCTCAAGCCTGCTGGGAATGGGATTGGGTGGTGGGCTGGTGGCTTCTTGGTACACTGGCGTTGCACTTCTTTAGATTGGTTGTCGCTGCTGCCCAGACAAACTGGCTAGACTAAAGTCTAGGACCTGCACCTCGCTTCAGCTTGCCTGCGAAATTTGGAAGAAAGGACCAAGGACCTGGTGCGCTGGTGCCTATGAAAAAACTCCTGTATGTTCATTTTGGATTTTTGCCATTCCCCTTCTGAAAACGTTTCCTTGTCTCGATTCAAACGGAAAAGAGAAATGGATTATAAACGCTCCAGGGAATGCTCTCTAGTTTTTTACGTCGTTCAAATAGTTCAGCAAGATAAATTAATATGTTATATATTACTACACAAACATACAAATTAAAATTTGACTTTTATAAGTTACAATAAAATGAATAATTTAATGTATATTATAGTTTTTTTTTACAACTTGAAGTAGTTAAATTTGATCATGCATATTTGCGGAGTGATTTATCACATGCTACCTTCGTCCCATAATATAAGAGATTTTGGCTATACTAATTCTTTCTATTAAGTTTTTTATTTTTTTTATAGCGACTTGAATAACATGTAAATAATGAGACGACGTTTCTCGAAAGTTTAGAATCGTTTTCCTAATTCAAACCATGAGTTTATTTGCCATGTTGTCACCAAAATAGTAGCAATGTGCTTCTTCGGTGAGCAGCGGAGCGGGTTTCCACTAGCCATGCCGATTGCTACGTACGCCTGTCCTCACTGCTTCACGGTAAAGGAAAGAAATGCGTTCGGATTGGTGCTCGAGGCGTACGCGGCAGCTCGAGCAGACAGAGCCACGTTGCGGCGAACATGGAGTAGAAGGCGACGATACCTAGCTGCGGGTGGCAGTGTTTACTTTACCGCGGTAAATCGCACGGTTACTGTGGTTACCGCGCTTACCGCGGGGGTACGGTAACCCGTACCGCGCGGTACGGTTTGATGAATTTTGACCGAATTCAAAAATTTAAAAAAAATTCAAAAAATAATGAAGGTAGCGTTTGATTTGTAGTGTATTATGGTGAAGAAATTTCTCGAAAAAAAGTAATATTTATTCAAATTTCTCTAATTTTTAATTATTTTTTTTATTTCGTTCTTCTTTCAGCCAAACATCGAGCGGTAACCGCGTCAAACCGTGCCGCCCTACCGCCCGGTGGCGGTAACCGGGCCCCCGGCGGTAAGTGAAACCTTGGCTGGTGGCCGATTAAGACATCAGGCGTGTCCAGTGTGCCTCGTGAGGCTGGAACCACTGCTCGACTGCTTAATGGATTTTGTCAATGAGTCCTCCGGCAGAACTCGTAGGACGTCGAACAAATGGCAACGGAGCTGGAGGGGAAGAACGAACGAAAAAGTTATTACTCCATTCATTCTAAAATATAGCAACTTATGATTGAATTAGACACATCTTAATAGCATAGTAGTAGGATATGTTTAATTTGGCACTAGATTGCTATATTTTAGAACAAAGGAAGAACATGGAAAGCTATGGCCTCAAGGAAGTTAGAACGGTGGACATCGTACGGCTGACAAGCCGCCATGGGCGCCATTTTAGCAGTGTTCTATATCCACCAATTCTCCCATGAATCATAACTACGTTGGGAACTAATGCGTCAATGTGCGCGGCACAAGATGAATCCCTTATGGCCGGCCAGGAGACGATGAGGTTGGGGATCTAGGTCTCTGGGATGGGTTGGCCTCCATGGGGCCTAGGATTCTAGATGATTCTAAAGGTTTAGGAAGGCTTGTCATAAAAAACTAGAGTTCCGGGGAGAGAAGGGCAAGGCGCTATCGGGCAGATATTCATGTTCCATGTGGTATACAGAACAACAAGAAAAGCCCACATGTGGGCCACCTCATATTGTCAGCCCAACCCACATGCTGCGCTTTCTTTTCATCTTCTCCGTTGGGGGTGACTAGTGAGCGCGCGCGTCGGTTTTCTAAGATTGGATTTTCGCTTCGTTGCACACGATAGAGCTGAGCGTTGCTGCTGCTTCACGAGCTCAACCATTGTGACCGCATTGGCAGTGGCCTCCCAACAACGAGCCCCTCTCCTCTTTCTAACGAGTTTCCTTCGACGAGGTCCATCCGACAACCAGGTTAGCTCTTTTCTCCACCCTCATAGTCCTGCCCCACCCCACCCCACCCCACCATGTCGTCTCCCCAGCATTGATAGCGTCGAAAGGCATCAACATGCCCGCATGGCTCGCTCTGTCAACTTCATCTCTCTTCCTCTTGCCCCAGCACCAACCCTGGTCTGCTGTCGACATCGTGGCTTTGGCCTTCGATGGCACCCACCCTTGTCCACTGTCTCCTACGCCATTCCTCTAAGCCCGATCTTCCACTTTCCTCTCCACAGCACTCCCCCTCCCCTTCCCTCTGAAACCCTAACCTTAACCTGGTACAATAAGCCTCATTGCAGCGCAGACTATTGGCTGCGGGGCTTATTTATGGAACTGTTTTGGGTCGCTAGACTCGCTACCATTGTCCACTGGTAACGATCGGAACATGGTCCTGTTGTGCAAACATGGCAGTTGAACTGATCATGGCAACGATCGGAACATATGCTCGCGGACCGCGACGTCGAGCAGTTTCGGCGGTTGGCGCTCGGATCCAGCAGAACGGTATAATAGGGGAGAATTAGCGCATAACAACATGGCAAGCCGCAAACGGCTTGGGCAGCACGACCGCGGGGGAATCAGCCGATATAGGGGGCATGGGCGCGACCGCCGGACCGCGTGAAGCGACTAGTGGACAAGGACGCCATGCAACCCCGCCGGCCCCGCGCCCCCGTCGGTGGAGTGGATGTCGGATTCGACAGCGCTTCTCGCGTCGGGCGGGTGGAGCGCCGCGCCTTCTAGCTGCGTCGTCGCGCTCTGGGGAGAACCAAAGCGTGGCGGTGCCCGTCATTCCCGTGACCGTGACCACTACATATTTGGGCCAAAATGTATTTTGGGCCACTAGATATATCCATCTACTTGCAATTCTTGGTCCAGCCCTCTTAATCATAGGCTGTGTTATTTATGGACATGGACTAATTGGTCCATGATAACTTTGCTTTATGGCCGAACAATAGGACGAACATATATATATTCTTTTTTTTAAAAATAAGTTTATTTTTTACCTATTTTTTATCAAATCCCAATGCAATTATTTTTCACTTTATCTACTTTCAATGTATTTATTTCATACTTTCATAAACTTCAATTCAACGCAATGATTTATATAAAAAATAACTTATTTTGGGACAAATCGAAGAAGCCAAAAATAGCTTATTTTGAGTCAGTGGAAGTACATGTGAGTATTTTTCAGAGACAGATCGGAGTAGTATCAACTATCAAACGATATTAGGGTGTGTTCGTTGCTGCGAGTTCCTAGTGCACACAGTATGCACGAAAAACGAAACGGTCTATTAACGCGTGATTAATTAAGTATTAACTAGTTTTTTTAAAAAAATAGATTAATTTGATTTTTTAAGCAACTTTTGTATAGAAACTTTTTGCAAAAAACACACCGTTTAGTAGTTTGAAAAGCGTGCGCGTGAAAAACGAGTGGAGTGAGTTGGGAACTCAGTGAAACGAACTCAGCCTTAATGCAGTTTTATCTCTTCCGTGATCTGTCATCTACTAGTATTTGATAGCTTCTGCCTTCTGGACATGAGTTCGTAGCAGGTTGCTAGAAGCATTTCCTGGGTTATGTATGGTTATGAACGCTACCTGATGAACGCATTCGACAGTCAGTTCCCATCAGCGAAGATCTCACGCAAAATCTTCTTGTCCATCTTGTCCAGGCACCGAGGACGACAAAACTCCATCAGAGTACGATGTTTTCTTTTCCCCGTTAGTTCAAGTATACTGTAGGATGCAATAATTGGAGCTTATATGGTGTCAAAACGTTGCTGACATAAGGATACTGCTGATCTATTGGAGATGGAGCTGCTCACATAACCATATGTCACTATTCACAAAGTTCATAGAGTCAGTTGCACACTGCAGAATGATTGAAACGCGGGATTTTACATGGATCATTAAAGAACAACACGTTTGAAATAGAACCAAGAAAGAAACAAAAAAAAACAAATGGAGTGGTTATTATTATCCAGATTCATGTAGAGAAAGAAATCTATAGCAAGTTTAGCGCTTGAATTCAACACAAAGCGCACGCTTTGTCGGAGACGGTGACAGGGAGCCAGCCCAGGATAGCAGGCACGGATTGCGATCGGATTGGGACAATGACAAAAACCACAAATATTTCCGCTCTTTGAAATCGCGTTAGCCATCAACTGTTAAACCTGATTCTTTCAACATCTTGAGAAGTTGCAAACTTGCAATGATTTACTAATCAGGACGCCAAGAACCTGACCCGCGGCGGCTGATTATTTCCTGTGCAACATGTTTTGATATAACCATGCCCTGTCGTTTCTGGTTAAAAACACATGGTTAGGTGACGAAAACGCGTGCCCCTTTTTTATCTCCTAAGGCTATGTTCTTTTTCCTTTTTTCAACTCACGTCTCGTTTTTCATACGTATACTTTTCAATCTATTAAACGATATATTTTTTTAAAAAAAATTATATACAAAAGTTGTTTTAAAACATTATATTAATTTTTTTAAAAAAATAATATTTAATTAATTATGCGTTAATGAGTCGTTTCGTTTTACATGCGAGAAAGATTAGTTCATATCTCGAACTCAGGCTAAGCATAGCTCGATGTTGAGATGTGAGTTAAAATATCGGTAGTTTTACTGGAACGGCTTTATTTACGCACCTGGAGTTTGATGGTTCGTGCAATCGTCATAAGCGTGACATGTGTAAAATATCGGATGAACTCGGTCGACACACGCATGTTCTGGGTCAAAGATGTGAAGCGACCTGCCGATCGAGCAAAGCGACCTCGCAACCAAACCAACCTGATGGTGCGGTCGATCCATCAACCCCGCACGTACGGGTGGGAGATCGTCTGATAGCTGCACGAGCGCGCGGTGGGACACAAAAATCCCAACGAATTTAATTCTCTCGATCGTAGGACACGTGTGCGCCGCGCCCGGCCCGTTTGATCACGACGCGGCCGCTGCGGCGCATCGTCGTCAAGCTAGCTAGTGGCCAGGTGATCGATCGATCGCACGATGGAACGGCGTACCAGGCGGCGACTCTCCCGACCCGACCAGTCTGGCCCCTCCACGACGACATCGGGGGTGCGGCTGCGGTTGCTGGGGTCGGTCTAGCCGTAGCGTGATTTAATTTCCACCGGCACACCACCGGCCTGTCGCGGGTACAAAACTTGGTTTGGCTTCTGGAGCTCTGGACCCTGGAGGACACGTCGAGCATGTACAATGTCGGGGGCCAGCACGCGAGCCGGTCTCTGGCTGGCCACGCGCGCGGCCCCAGCACCCGCGCCCGCCCGCCCACCGGTGGCTCGGTGCTTTCACGCGATGGCCGCGCCGCACTCGCTGATCGCTACGCGCGCGGCGCGTTTTCTTCGAAATCCACCGGGCGCGGCAAGCACGCACGGATCGCGCATTCGCGCGCCCCTCCTCCACGCGCGCTGGAGGGAGCGCTGCCGCCTGCCGACACAGTAGCACGCCGATGCTTGGGTACGGGCAGACACGTACAGATCTAGACAACGGGCCACGCTCGCGCGCGCCTCGCCTCGCGCTCACCTACTGCGCGCGGGCCGTGCAGTAGGCCACGGTGTCTGCTCGGGAACACGAGCACCGGGCCCGTCCGGCAATAGGAGAGCAGGAGGCCGGGTGGGTATGGCTGGCCGGCCGCCGCACCCCTGCCGTGCCAGGTCGCGCTAGACCGCTCACGGTTTCTGCTCTGCTCGTCGTGACAGTCATACAGTAGTATATCTGAGCGTGTCAAACATTTGCTGTTTGATAATCTCTCGTGTTCACTTTTAACAGCATCGAACGGGAAGGGAAAATATCCTGTCCTCCATTGTTAAATGCTCAACCCTTACGTCGTTTACGCGTTAACGTTCGTCGTTTCTTGAGAGCGTTATGTCGCATCACTAGCACTATTTTTTTCATGCAAAGGTCGTCTCCAAATAATTCCGATAGAGACGGGAGAGATCTCTCGCCCCCGTGCAGTTTTGCCGACTGTTTTAGTTTTAGGCGCATCTGTGACGCCATTTGGCGGCGGAATTCCTCCGAGAAATTACGTACGCCACGATGCGGCAGCGCAGCCCGTTCGAAACGCAGCGGTTTTCTCCATTTCTTAATAGCAGTGCAACTTCACCGTAATCACTACGAACTCGAGTTCATGGCCTTGGTTTGCAAGAGAAACCTGCAAGCCACGCCGCGCACAGGTTGCAACCGATCAGACACAGTTTCATGTGGGGTTGGATGCGTGGCAGCAGTGTGGCAACTGACCGACTGATCGATCGACTGACACAGTACGCGGCACCAAGCCTGATGTCTACATGCACAGGCTAGCTGCGGTGCGGCCACAGAGGATGAGAGCGAGCGATTTGGAATTGGGGGAATAGATACCTTGCTTGCGGACGGCGAGCTCGGAAAAGCAAAGGAAACAAGGGTTTTTGAATCTGGAAAGAAAGGGAGCAGGGGGGAGCAAAGACAGGGAGAGATGCTTCGGCTCTGCTATCCTTGTCTCTTCTTTGCAATCACATGCCTTTCGACCCCCCAAAAACATGCTTTTGAACGACCCCAAAAAATGATCCACCCTCGGTTGTGTACGTAGACTAGGAATCCGTATTGCCGTACTTTACGGTAAAAACAAATTACAGTGCTGTGCGATTACTACAGTGTTGCTGAGCAAGCTCCCTGAAATGGATAGTGCACACTTTCCTTTTCTCATGCTCTGTAATTTCTGGTACCAGTTCTTTTTCGTCTAATAGTAAGTTCATCTTTAGCTCTATTCATTTGTCTTAAAATAAGTTTATTTTTAAAGTAATCATTGCATTGAAGTTCATCTTTAACTCTATCCATTTGTCTTTAAATAAGTTTATTTCTAAAGTAATCATTGCATCGAAGACTATGAAAAAAATAATTGTATTAAAAATAGATAAAATAAAAAATAGTTACATTAGAATTTGATAAAGTAGGAGTATTATAATCTTTTTATTTTTATATTGGTATGTGTGAAATAAGTGAAAAATAAATTTATTTTAGGACAGATGAAGTAGTTGATAGGGTTAGTTTCGTAAGGCTGACACATCTGATAGTGATGGCAAATGGAGTAGTAGCATGAGATCTCTAGTAGTAATATTGAGCATCACAAGTAAGGGGAAAAAACTTACTAGCGGAGCATTAGAATCTTGAGTTGAAACACTTTCACATTGCAATACTGGATAATTTTGTTGTTTATTTTGACGGCCCCACGTTGGTGATAAACTGAACAGCGGCCTTTAGCGCCTTTTTCCCCCTCACTTTTGTAAATTGATTTCTAAATGTTTGGTTAGTTTTAGCACAAGTAGCTAGTTGGTTAAAAACAAATGAAAGGAATGGCTAGGAAAGAGAGATATAACAGTGCCTATCTTTGGAGCACCGTCTTTGTCAACACAGTACCTTTTCGACCAGTTTTTTTGTCGTGTATTTTAAGCAGGTTGGGGAAAATAATTCGACGAAGTAAAAGAAAAAGGAAGAGGAGAGGGGTCCGGTCGATCGATTGGGTCAAGAAGAACATTACATGGGGCCCAATTGGAGTGAGCTTTCGGTTTTCTCATCTCTCCTTTATCACGAGGATCAAAATATTCCACGTGGCTCTGGCGTCGTCATGTCCACGCATGTATGCCTGCCACGTTGGCCTCTTAACTTATACAGTACTCTATATAACATCGTAAATAAAGATTACGAGGTGAGACTGCCATACAGTGTGTACATACATGCAAAAGTTTGACCAAAGCATCGGCTCGGCTCGGTCGAGCAGCGCGCGCAGCCGATTGTCACGAGCCATCACACACACACACTGCACACCACATGCGGCGCATGCCATCTCCTCCCCGTTCGTGATCAGTAGAAGTACATTATTTGACGCATTCCAACTTGAAAATTTTGCCCAATTTAACAAACCGTGCGATTTTTAACCGAGGCCCCGCGCGCCGCGGAACGAACGGCCCATTCCACCATTGAAATCGGCAAAATTTACTGCGCTGCGCTGCGCTGGCGCGGCGGCGTGCTCACGCCGCGCTGTATTTTTCACCTGGGAAACGCGCGGCATTGCTATAGTTAAGTTTACTTCTCCAGCTAGCAGAAGCCAGCCATAAACTTGGACCACCACCCGGCACGCAGCCGCGGCCGGCCGGTCGGTCGGCCAGCCAACCAGCCAAAGCATCGTTCACGCACGCGTACACCAGCCGGCTGCAACACCAGTCACCACCACTGCATACGTAGGCCAACGGCCGGCGCCGAACGAGCTAGCCGGCCGCCTCGGGATGCGAGAGCCGCGAGCCAGCCGCGCGCGTGGGCCTCACACCCCTCTCGCGGACGGGGAAGCCGACGAGCTAAAGCTAGCGTCGCGCGCGTTAGCTAGGCAGAGGCCGTCAGCCTCCTCCGCGCCGCGTCCCCACGCAGATTTCTTCTTCTCATACGGTGGGGGATGCGTATGCAGAGTGGCTCTCCCGACAGTGTGGGCCACCCAGCTGCCGTGACACCACCAGCAGTCGATATGTATAGGCACGCTGCGAGGACGAGCAGTGAACTGGTGGTGATTGATCCTCTCTCTCTCTCTTCCGCCTTTGTTCATGCAGCTTTCCCTCCCCTTCTTATTCACATCTCCCTCGTTCACATCTCCCACCACCGAGTCGATCACCAACAACCCCCACACCTGCACATCGGCTGATTAGCTAGCTCCTCTCTTCTCTTCCCCTCCTACCTCCACTTCTACTCGATCCATTATCCAGGAGCTTCATGGCTATGATCTAGCTTCTGATCCTGATCCCTTTCTTCCCCTCGTTGTTGTTGTTCTCTTCTTATTCCTAGCTAGCTACCTAGATCTATCGATCAGTTCAAACCTCTTAATTCCTGTCCTGATCAATCACGTACTGTCTGTATCCTTTGATTCGTCGACAATCCTCGTACTTCATGGAGCAGTGTTAGTTAGCTATAGCAAAAGTAGTACTTTCAGGAGTGTCTATCGGCAAATAGCTAGGTTTTCTGCTGGCTTAACGTACTTTCATTAATTTGGAAGAACAGCAAGACACGTGAAATTAAGAGCGAGCAATCGATGATGGCAGGAGCTCCCCCGATGCATATCTGCATGGACTCCGACTGGCTCAAGGTACGCATGCATATACCACGATGATCTCGCAAACACTTAATTTTGCATCTGATGCAGTCTTGCGTGCATTTGTACATAACTGCATGATATGCTAGCTAGATTAGCTAGCTGCAGGAACAAAATTCTTGTGCATATTTATTGGCTGCCTGTTCATGTTCTTAAAAAGAAAGGTTTAATTGCATTTACTTTCTGATCTTGTTAGGATTTTTAATTACTTGCTCGGATGCGTTGGTAGCTAGCTGGTTTGCAGCGTAGATCCATATCCATGCCTATAGTTTTTTTTTCCGTAGGACAAAAACTTTGTGATTAATTGATCAAATGCTACTGTTAGATCGATGCATGCGCAGAACAGAATTAAACAAAAAAAATAAAGGACCGATCAAGTTTTAGATATGCAGCGAACTCCTTATTTGATACAAACGATTAACTAGGTTGTACATCTTAAAGCATACCCCAATATTCCATTTGAAATTTGATCAATCGATCATAATACAAAACTTTTGAAATTTTAACAGATTTCTGGTGTTGATTTTCGTATATGTGAAGGGCACGGCATATGGAATTAAGCATCTTGTAAATTTTTGCTGTTTCGATCAGGGTAGTTACTCTGTTCATTCGTTCCACATGTGTTGTTTGACTGTTTTGTATCCGTTGTTTTAACGAATTATGTTTACTCGACGGTCTTGTTTTGTGTTTTCATTCCTTTTCTTTTGTTCCCCAAAGATGATACAACCGATCTGGCATGTAGTATATCTTTTCCCTTGAGTTACAACTTACAACTGCTGGCCATCACGTTGACGCTCGTCGATTCGTTAAAAAAAAACCGTTGACCATCAATTCAATATTGTTGCTTAATTTAACTTGGAACACTTCATGAATAATGTATGTAATATATGCGAACTAGAACTCCTCTTGGATATGTAAATGCGTGCATAGATATATATCCATAGCAAATCTATTGCATGCATAAAACTCCAGATGAAAAAAACAGTAGGAAAATAATAGTGGAAGAGAGTATATGTGCCAAATGACATTGATATCCATTTCGAGAAACTGTGGAAAGTGTCTGACCTTAAAGATTCTGGCACTCTGCAAGCAAAAGCAACAACATTGCCTAAAGAGATTCAAACAAGTACGGTTTGATCATATGATCTGTTAAATTTTACTTTAACTTTAGAACATGCTGGCTAAGCTTCATGACTGCATCGATCTATTCAACAGATATAAATCCGAGGAACAAATTAAACAGCAATAATTAGGTAGCATGCAAGAATGTAAATGAAGATGAGATCGATGTTAAGCACTAGTATTTATTTACGGAGATTTAACTTTATCTTGCAAGGTTTATCAGTACCGTACATGCTGAAGAACTAATTAAGCTCACAGTATAGGTGATAGGCTACAAACAACACAATGCATGCATGCATATGCCACCATTGTTGTATCTCACTACGGATCTACTATATGTAATCATATCAAATTCATGGAACATGATTAAGAGATCAAGACAAGTACATTTGGGCCCTATCATCAATGCAAAAATAACATATATTTGTTGTAACTTTAGCACGTGATGTAAAGAAGAACAGCAGGTAGCTAAAACTAGCTGAGCAGCAGACCCAAGTGAGATCGATGTGAGTGTAAAAGTACGGTCTGCCCTAGGATCGAGCCCAGATCTAAGCTTTAATCCAAACTTGATGCCTCCATCATAAGCTATATGCATCTTTGCAGTTTGTACTTTGTGCTAGTAGCTCTGAGAAACCCTAGACATCATCCACCAGCATGCATGCATGCATGGGACCAGCCCACGACGACGAAACCCTTTCGCGCATTCCGAGGCTTCCATTCTCTCTGTCAGACTTTGTCACGATTACCGATCACGTTCTGATGGATGGATGACATGGTGGTGTGTTTGTATTGCTTTGCTTTCAGGGCATCGTCCCCGAGGAGCACGGGATGGGGTCGTCGTCGCCGTCGGCGGAGCTGATCGCGTGCCCGCGGGCGCCGATGCAGGCGGCGGCGGCGGCGGACCGCCGGCTTCGCCCCCAGCACGACCAGCCGCTCAAGTGCCCGCGGTGCGAGTCGACGCACACCAAGTTCTGCTACTACAACAACTACAGCCTCTCGCAGCCGCGCTACTTCTGCAAGACGTGCCGCCGCTACTGGACCAAGGGCGGCTCGCTCCGGAACGTCCCCGTCGGCGGCGGCTGCCGCAAGAACAAGCGCGCACCGCCCAAGAAGGCCGCCCACGCCCAGCCCACCGTGGCTGCGGCAGCGGCGGCGGCGCTGCAAGGCCGGCACATGGAGACCGGCCTCCACCTGTCCTTCTCCGGGATGCAGCAGCATCTTGCGCCGCCGCTGCCGCTCGCCACCGCGGCCGACCCGCTCTGCAGCCTTGGACTATTTGACTGGAAGCAGTACGACCCCGTCTTCGCCGGCTCCGGTGGCGGCTCCCCCGTGGCGGCGCTGGAGAGCGCCGGCTCGGAGGCGCAGTTCATGGGTGCTGGCATGATGGGCATTGGCGGCGGCGGCGGCGGGGATTACCATGCGCTGACCGCGCTCCGGTACGCGGCAGGGCTCGGCGATCACCTGGCACTGCCGTTCGGTGCGGGGCGGGCGGAGCACGACGCCGTCGAGGTGAAGCCGGTGGCGGCAGAGAGGATGCTGTCGCTCGAGTGGTGTGGCGAGGCGAGCCGCACGGCGGCGCCGGAGAGCTCCATTAGCTCGCTGAGCGGGCTGGGCCTGTGGAGCGGCATGATCGGCGGCGGCCACCATCACCATGGCTCCTCCGCTGCCATCTGAGGCGAAGCATGCACGCATGCACGCGAAGGACACGTGATCGAGCGCCGCCGCTGCAATCTGTGCAAGAAAGAAAGGATTAGCGGTTCGCTAATAGCATTAACAAAGTATGACTACGTAGAATTGTTTTGGCTTTAATTTCTTGCTGCGGTTTTCCATCTTCTCATGCATGGTTATCTCCTGCTTATTTTCGTCGTTTTGTCTTTGTATTTCCAACTTTCCAAGTCCTGTTGATGTTCTGCTGTTGTTCCAGTTCATGCATATTGTCGTGCATGGTTCTGTTAAAGATGATGCTGGCTTGCTAGAGATTATAAGTTTGTTCTACACGTGTTCAGATTCATAAATGTTTTATCTAGGTTGAGTGGGAGATTAAGGGGAAAAAGATCAAGCATGGCAGAAGAAAGAACTATGTAGTTTCTGGCATAGTGGCGGCATAGACAAATGGTTCAGCAAGATTATTTTTATCACTTGGCAAATGTTTTCTAGCTAGCCTCGACGCTAGCTTTACAGTAACAGTAGCAAAAATGACTGTTCTACCAGATTGACACGATGCAAACATGCTGACGAACTCTGCTTCCATATAACTAAAAAGTCAGGTGTTCTAGAAATTGATTTATAAGTCAGTACTCCCTTGCCAACGCAAAAATGACTCATCGTGAAGACCAGCTATATTACATTATGAGGAAATGATGCAAAATATAGTAGTTCCTTGAAACATCAGAGAACTGAACACAGCATATATGGGCAGACAAGAAAGATGACTAGAGAGGCCCACTGTGCTGGTTACTTGGTCGGTCGGTGGTCGAAGACTTACCTTGAATACTGCAGAAGCGCAGAAGTCCCCTTGCCCTGTGGATTTCCGTGGCTTTGCTTCAGTTCATAAGTTTTCATACCGGAAATCTTTTGCTTTTAGTCTGGAGTACCTGCAAATTATATATTGTAGCATGTGAATTTGAAGCGATCAATATCTGAAGCACCTCTTCTTTCAAAAAAATATCTGAAGCACCTCATATGGTGGTATGGGTCAATATGTACAACCGTACAGGTACAGGGCTACAGGCCTACGGCACTTACCAGATACAAGAATAGTTGAACCATAGTATATACACACATATCAAATTGGCGATCCTAAACTCCTTGCCGTGTGTTTTGTAGGTTGGATTCAAGGGGCAGCAGTTTTTTGGTGGCATATATATGCACGACAATATGCTGGTTGGTCTCTGGTGTATGACAAAGTGTCACTTGGGATAGTTCAAGACATCCTGAAACCTTTTAACCTAAAAGAAAAAAAAAGACATCCTGAAACCTGAAAATATACGTAGAGAAAAATCAGTTAAAATACCATCTATGAGATTCAAGCTTTATACAATACAGAGCATAGCGTGAACAATGCCAACCAGATGACATTACTAAAGCTCCAAACGACAACGATATTGCACTTGCGTTGGCAGTATTTGCTATAAGACAACTACTACAATATAGTGCTGATGGATTACACCATGACTAAAAGGTTATGGGATGATCTATAGAAAAGTTGGTATCATTGCATCATGTTATTCTTTTTCCGGAAAAGCATCATGTATTTCTTGACTGCACTTATCAGAAGGGCACATAATGCAACGCCAGGAATCTAGACTGATTTCAGTACCTATTAATTGCAACCTGCTGATCAAATACATGAAAAACCCAAGACAACCACTATTTTGCAACTGTACCAGGGCATGTGGCATTTCCCTACACGAAACAAAAAGAAAATCAGTCAGCTTTCCACTGGAAGGGCAATATCAACTGCTTAATTTGCATACGCAGGTGCTGAAAACAAAACAATACTAATACCAGTGCTAAGTTTGCCTGCGATTGGCCACTGGCAAGCTATACAACTCTGCCATAATGCCATTGCCATCCATTTGATGAAGGCTTATCGGCTCTTGCAGCTCACCAGCCCGCAAAGGAGATCAACGGTGACAGTCTAATGCTCCGCATTTGGCATGACACCGTAAATATATCTGAGACCTCAAACTTGAGGCATGCTTTGAAACAACGCAACCTCCTTCCTGGAGGATGACAGAGTGGCTGCATGCTGATAGCATTGCTGGAATGCTGGTAATTTCAAGGCAACAGCTACGTGCCCAAAGCCATCAATCCCATAATCATGTCATGTCCCTGCTCTTTGGCGTACGTATGCACGGGGGAGTCGGGCGACCGGAGCGCAGGCACGAACGGCGGCGCAGCTGTGGGAGACGAGGGGAGCATGGAGCACGTGCTGAGCAGCGGCAGGGGCAGGCGTCTCGGGAATTTTTTTTGTTTTTAGATTTTTTTTTTTAATATTTACAGAAATATTATAGCGCCCAAAAAATTTCCAAAACTAGACCCTGCCGCCCTTTCAAAGGGCAGCAAGCCGACGTGGCACACGGCGCCGTGTGCGTCTTGACGGCGCGCACGGGCCGCGGTGCGCCGAGGGCTTGCCGCCCTCTGCAAGGGCGGCAACAGAGGGCTTGCCGCCCTCTGCGAGGGCGGCAAGCTCTAAATCCTCTTTTTTTGGTACCAACAATTAAGAAGCTTTTTCCCTGACTTGCTGCATCAAAAACTAAATCACAAGCTTCTGATAAAAAACGGGTGGTTCTAGCGAGGTTACCGGCGGTAACCGCGGTAACCGCGCAAAACCGCGACAAATTTACAAATCGAAATTAGAATTCAAAAATTCGGGCAAACCGCGCGGTTTGGCGCGGTTACCGCGCGGTTTGACGCGGTAACCGCGCGGTTTGGCGCGGTTACCGCGCGATGTGTAATGGGTCGCACAGTAACGGGCCGGCCCATTTTTTTTTCTTTTTCCAATTTTCAAATTTATTCTCCGTTTTGCTCTCAAATTTGAATAAATATTACTCTTTTTTGAGAAATTTCTTCACCATAAAACACTATAAATCAAGCACTACCTTCACCATTTTTTTTGATTTTTTTCTTTTTTTTTAAATTTTTGAATTTGGACGAATTTTATTAAACCGTACCGCGCGGTACGGGTTACCGTACCCCCGCGGTACGGGCGGTAACCGCGGTAACCGCGCGGTTACCGGCGGTTTTAGTAACCCTGGATGTAGGTAACTTAGTAGATCTGTAGTATTTGTAGTTATTAGGTTTGTAGTTTTAAATGTTGTTGAGTAACATTGCAATAGAATATATAAAAATTTAGGTACGTTGCAAAGAAGATATTACACTGTAGTCGTTTATTATGTAAAATAACGGCCTAGTAATTAACTTTGCAGATATGTCCAGTAAACTTATATTTCAACTATACCATGGTCAAGGAAACGTCCGTTATGGGCCAACTGGGGTAGATCTGTCAGAATTTATTGTAACAGCAAGGGGAATTGATAGGCCAGCCGAGAGGAGTGTACCTTCTATAAAAAAATGGTTGATGCGGGGCTTGGGAGTTGATCCACAGACTAGTGACATTACAATCTATGTTGTAGTAAGTCGGGCAACAGAGGGTTTTTATTGGGAACTAATGCCGGTTCAAAACTCTGGGATGTGGAGATGGTATGTGGAGAATGCATTGCAACGTGGGTGGCCTCTAGCTATGGTTCCGTATGTTCATCCGAAGGATCCAAGTGTACAGATGAACATGGATGATGGCGAGGGGCCAAGTGCAGAAGTGAATGAGATTGAAGTGGATCAGGTCAATGCACCAGAGGAAGATGGAGTAGCTCCAGTAGTAGCTCCAGTAGGCATGCAACCTGGTGGAGTGGCTGACGAGGGGGAGACTGTGGGTGCCATTGTGGACGAAATGGAAAAAGAGGATCGTGACAACGAGCGTGTGGAGGAAGATGATTCGTCAGATGATGACGAGAACAATATTAATCCAGCTGAATGGGCTAGTGATGATTTTTCTGGTTTGGTCATCTCTGAAGGGGAAAATGTGAGATGGGAGTACAAGGAAAACGAGATTATCGAGGGAGCGAGGTATGGTAATGGAGAAGACATGAAGGAGGCGGTGAAGCATTATGCAGTGTCACTTCATAGGGAGTTTTGGGTTGCCAAGTCTAACCGGACACAATATGAAGTTAGGTGTGTTAATGAAAAAGATGGGTGTCCGTGGAGAGTGCACGCCTATAAGGGGAAATGGAAGGACTACTGGACAGCGTCGGTCGTTACGAAACATACTTGTTATCTACCTGGTGTTCAGAAATACCACAGGAACATTACATGTGCATTTGTTGCATCTGAGATGTATGCGCATGTCGTGGACAATCTGGCATATGAACCGAAGTCAATAATCCGACATATCGAACAGACATTCAAGTATACAATTAGCTATGCCAAGGCGTGGAGGGCCAAACAGAAAATAATAGAGATGAGATTTGGAACTTATGAAGCCTCATATGACAATTTGCCACGTCTGCTATCTGTTATCCAACAAAGAAACCCTGGGACCTCTTGTGCACTCAAGACATTCCCCTCAATTGAACATCCTGGCAAGACTGTGCTGCAAAGAGCGTTCTTAGCTCTACATGCATGCAAGATGGCATTCGTGCACTGTCGTCCAGTTCTTTGTATTGATGGCACATTTTTGACCGGGAAGTATCGGGGCCAGATACTAACAGCAATTGGGGTAGATGGGAACAATCAGGTATTACCGTTGGCATTTGCTTTTGTCGAGAGCGAGAACACCGACAGCTGGTACTGGTTCCTCCATCTGGTTAAGACAGAAGTTGTTGGTATGAGGCCCAATGTGTGTCTAATACATGACAGGCACGCCGGTATGCTTCGAGCGATAGAAGAGTTAAAGTTTGGGAGTATGGAAAGAGGATACCCTGGCCAGTGGGAAGATGTACAAAGCAGGTGGTGCATGCGTCATATGGGAGCTAATTTCTTCAAGCAATTTAAGAACAAGGAGTTGATGAACATGTTCAAGAGGCTATGCAATCAGAACCAGGAGAAAAAATTCAATGAGCTTTGGAAGAGATTAGATGAGTTGACAGGCAAATGTAGTGACCAGCGTGCAACAAGACCAGCGGCCGCTGTACCTGACCCTCCTCAAGCACTCGGAGCTCTCCCAACAGACAGTGTAACATTGGTTAGAAGAACTGGGGAGCAAATTCGAAAATTTTCTCAGTGGATTGAGAATGAGCCAAAAGAGAAATGGGCTAAGACTTATGACACAGGTGGTGCTAGATATGGTATAATGACAACAAATTTGGCGGAAGTTTACAACTGGGTGATGCGCGGTGTCCGTGGACTCCCACTAGTTGGTATAGTGGAGTTCATTTTACATGGGACATGCAAGTATTTCAGGGAGCGGTTCCAAGCAGTTTTTCCCTCTATGCCGAACAACAACATTTTATTTGGAACTTTCATGGAGAAAAAACTAGCGGAGTGGCGTGCAAAGGCCATGAAACATCGAGCTCTAGTGCAAGGTACCCAACAACACAGGTTTGAGGTACTCTGCCAAGACAAGGCAGGCAGGGGTATCTACCGCAAGAGAGTAAAGCAGGAGTGCGTTCTCAAAGACGACGGCACATGTCATTGCTCCTGTAGAAAGCCGACGCTGCTCCACAGGCCATGCACCCATGTCATTTCCGCGGCATCTGAGTGTGGCATCCAAGATGCAGTATATGTGTCACAATACTTCTCCAAGCAAGCAATATATCACACATGGAGTGGCGAGATTTTTGGCTTCGGTGTAGCTGGGGAGTTCACAAAGATTAACGATCCGATAATCTATATTCCTGACCCAACGAAACTCCGAGACAAGGCGGGACGGAGGAAGACTCGGCGCATCCGCAACGATATGGACGAGTCGGAGGCAGGCAGGGTGAAGCGGTGCAGCAAATGCGATGAACGTGGCCACACCTACAAGTATTGTCCTGAAGACAAGGAAAAACCAAGTGCGGCAGAGGCAGGTCTATCAGGATCAGCAGCAGATGGAGCTCGCCCTACGGGTGAAGGCACTACTTCAAGGCGACCCCGTCCTAGACGTTCTCGTGGAACGTCCGGTTACGTGGTGTAGTTCGTGTGTTGTATGTTGGCAAAAGGCTTTGCTTGTAATTTCGTTCGAACTTATCGATATGTTCGCATTGTGTTGTGTTGCGAACCACTTGTTAGACTTCCGCATGTAATGTCTTTATGTTTTACGGCTTGTAATTTTGTTTTATGTTATTTCATTCTCGTTACGTGCCTTTGTGTAACGAAAGTTATGTTCTCAATAATCTGCACTCTTGCATGTCTCTATAAGTATTCTTCCGTTTCAGATAACTTGTTTTTACAATTATATTATTACCTTCTTATTTACCCTAACATGTAACACGTTATTTGCAGAGATGGCACATCCTGAGTTGTTGGATCCGGCGATAGATCAGCGCCACCGGTCGTACCTTACTGCGGTGGAGGGGGCTCAGCTTGGGACGTTCCGTCCACGGTCGTCACGCGAGCGACTTTTGGTTCACGACTCCTTCGTCGAGAGGTATGGTTTTACTGTGTTCACGACACCGGGCTTACCTTACTACGGTGGAGGGGGCTTAGCAATGTGTTCATTTTAACGTCTGGTATTATTTCGCTTTCGCAGGTTGCGTGAGGCCGGTCTCTTACCGTTGGCTCGGCTAGTTGAGGCCGCCACCGGCGACGCTGACGTGACGAGACGTTGGGACCCGGACAGGTCCCTCCTAGCAGCGTTGGTCGACCGGTGGAGGCCGGAGACGCACACTTTTCACCTGCCGTGCGGTGAGGTAGCCCCTACCCTGCAGGATGTCTCGTACTTGTTGGGGCTACCGCTCGCGGGAGACGCTGTCGGGCCAGTTGACATGGGTGTGGACTGGAAGGACGAGCTGACGGCACGTTTCGCACCCGTGCAGCGCCTACCAGGTCTACCGCTCGAGCCGTTGCAGCAGCACCGCAACACCGGGCCTACGAAGAGGTGGCTGCTTCAGTTCACTGTAAGTTCTTTCTACCTAAACTGACGTGTATTATGTACGTAACTTGTAAAGTGCCTAACATTTCATCCAACGCTTGCAGGTTGACCAGCTACCGGAGGAGGCCGACGAGTACTCCTTCAGCCGTTGTTTGGAGGCGTACTTGTTGTGGCTTTTTGGGTGGGTGATGTTCTGTGGTAGTCACGGACACTCGGTCGACCGGGGTCTCGTGCACTACGCCAGGAGCATCGCCGACGCCGCGGTCGGTGAGGTGCCTCAGTGGAGTTGGGGCTCCGCGTTGCTGGCGGCTCAGTACCGTGGCCTCTGCGAGGCTTGTACCAGGACGGACCCTGGCGCGATCTTCGGTGGGTGCCCTCTCTTCATTTCTCTTTGGGCGGCTGAGAGGTTTGCGATCGGCCGCCCCCTTGTGGAGCACCACCCTTACGACGCGTCGCTGTACGAGAACAGACCGGCGGTCGACTACCCAACGATGGGTACTCTGTGGTGCCGGCGTCAGGTACGTCGCTAGTATTTGGTAATGTTGTCCTACTATTGTTAACTTCATCCTACGTCACACTGACCTTATTGTATTGCAGCGCCGATGGGCTCACGTGCAGGTTAGGCGGTCGTACGCGGAGTTTGTGATGGAGTTCGACCGCCTTCTGCCGACGGACGTAGTGTGGGAGCCCTACAGTGCCTTGCTTACCCACAGTCGGGCGCCGCTAGGCCTGTCCACACTCTGCACGAGGGACCAGGCGTACTGGATGACTACGGTTCCGATGGTGTTCGACATCTGTGTCGAGCCGCACGCACCTTACCGCGTGATGCGGCAGTTCGGCTTCCGTCAGTCCTTTCCAGTCCCGTTTCCGGCGGGCGTCACGGCTGCCGTTCACCGGTAAGCCGTTTTACTACGATTTAATATGTTGCATTAACATCGGGCTGTCCATAATAATTTGCTTTGTTTGTCGTTCGCCCTAATACAATACATTAATTTGCAGGTACTCGCGCAAGGGTCAGCACTCAGCTGGTCACTGGCCTGCCAAGTTGGGGCCTTTTCTCGACGACTGGTTGCTTGCTACCGAGGAGGTCGTGGACCACGCGGGAGAGCCACACACGGAGGAGGGGTATGAGGCGTACCTACGTTGGTACCAGCCACGCACCCGTACTAGAGTCACCTACGCTCCGACGGAGCAACAGGCCCACGCCGCGAGCGCCAGAGACCTCTACGCCAGGCACCGCGACCAGGACTTCGCTCGTGCGGTGAGTACCTTGCATCGCACCATCGTCTCATCATCCTTTCTGTTGGACAAAGGCTACGAATATTTACGTTGTAATTAACCGTGCAGGCCGTTGAGTGCAACAGGGTCGTCGTTGATGCTACAACGGCGATCCAACGGTTAGGCGCGGGGATTGAGGTGGGGGCAGACGAGCACCTGTCGACGTACACGCGGATACGGGACTCGATGCGCTCGGTTCTCCGTGCGCTGACCTGTCGTGCTGCCGACGTTGCTCAGGCAGACGCAGCACCACAGGTGCGTCCCCGACCGACTGCTCCTCGTCCAGCTGCGCACGTTCCTAGGCCGACACCCCCTCCCTTCGGAGGTACGTATATTCAAGGTCTATTTGTACATCATCAATCAATTGATACTCAATTTATGTGTAAGCTTACAAGTGTCGCGTCGTCGATGTGTAGGCTTCGCTCAGCCTGGGACGACGCCGGGCGCCCACTCCTGGCAGGCTGCGGGGTCATCGTCACAGGCAGGTGCGTCGGCCTCGCTGTCTACACAGTTTTGGCAGGACGCCGGGACTTCGTCACAGCCGGGCGGCACGTCTGTTGCGTCGGCCTCGCTGTCTGCGCAGTTCTGGCAGGACGCCGGGACTTCGTCACAGCCGCCCGGCACGTCTTGGCAGGGTCCTACCGGGACTTCGTCCGAGCACGGGTGGGCTTCCGCCACGCACTTCGACCTTAGTGACTTCGACTTCCCGGACATTATCGGTCCCTCACAGCTTGGAGGCGCACCGCCGGTGCACACGCAGGAGCAGTCGCCCTCCACCCCACTCCCAGACCCTCGCGCTACCCGTGCTGTCCCACCGGATCGCTTCACGTACTCCCAGGACCACGTGCGAGCACAGGCCCGGAGGACCAAGCGGGGTCGCGGCGCGAGTCACGGCCAGTAGAGCAGACATCTCTTTATTTTTCTTTACATTCTTGTACTATATGGTTGTAAACTGAATATGTTGTTGTTTATATTCGGGACTCGCATTCCTACACTTCGCTGTTACGTTTTCCAAAAACAGGAGTCCCTTTCGCCACATGGACGAGTACTTTCGGTCGAGCCGATGCAGCTTTCTTTATTCGCGTGCGATACGACTGCGGAATGGCTTCTCATGCCCTTACATGTCACATCAGCATATGTCCAATCTTACTTTCGGCGAGAATTCCGCCCTCTATAAGGGCGGAAGGCCTTACTCCGCCCATATATAGAGTGGCAGGGTACTTTCGGTCGAGCCGATGCAGCTTTCTTTATTCGCGTGCGATACGACTGCGGAATGGCTTCTCATGCCCTTACATGTCACATCAGCATATGTCCAATCTTACTTTCGGCGAGAATTCCGCCCTCTATAAGGGCGGAAGGCCTTACTCCGCCCATATATAGAGTGGCAGGGTACTTTCGGTCGAGCCGATGCAGCTTTCTTTATTCGCGTGCGATACGACTGCGGAATGGCTTCTCATGCCCTTACATGTCACATCAGCATATGTCCAATCTTACTTTCGGCGAGAATTCCGCCCTCTATAAGGGCGGAAGGCCTTACTCCGCCCATATATAGAGTGGCAGGGTACTTTCGGTCGAGCCGATGCAGCTTTCTTTATTCGCGTGCGATACGACTGCGGAATGGCTTCTCATGCCCTTACATGTCACATCAGCATATGTCCAATCTTACTTTCGGCGAGAATTCCGCCCTCTATAAGGGCGGAAGGCCTTACTCCGCCCATATATAGAGTGGCAGGGTACTTTCGGTCGAGCCGATGCAGCTTTCTTTATTCGCGTGCGATACGACTGCGGAATGGCTTCTCATGCCCTTACATGTCACATCAGCATATGTCCAATCTTACTTTCGGCGAGAATTCCGCCCTCTATAAGGGCGGAAGGCCTTACTCCGCCCATATATAGAGTGGCAGGGTACTTTCGGTCGAGCCGATGCAGCTTTCTTTATTCGCGTGCGATACGACTGCGGAATGGCTTCTCATGCCCTTACATGTCACATCAGCATATGTCCAATCTTACTTTCGGCGAGAATTCCGCCCTCTATAAGGGCGGAAGGCCTTACTCCGCCCATATATAGAGTGGCAGGGTACTTTCGGTCGAGCCGATGCAGCTTTCTTTATTCGCGTGCGATACGACTGCGGAATGGCTTCTCATGCCCTTACATGTCACATCAGCATATGTCCAATCTTACTTTCGGCGAGAATTCCGCCCTCTATAAGGGCGGAAGGCCTTACTCCGCCCATATATAGAGTGGCAGGGTACTTTCGGTCGAGCCGATGCAGCTTTCTTTATTCGCGTGCGATACGACTGCGGAATGGCTTCTCATGCCCTTACATGTCACATCAGCATATGTCCAATCTTACTTTCGGCGAGAATTCCGCCCTCTATAAGGGCGGAAGGCCTTACTCCGCCCATATATAGAGTGGCAGGGTACTTTCGGTCGAGCCGATGCAGCTTTCTTTATTCGCGTGCGATACGACTGCGGAATGGCTTCTCATGCCCTTACATGTCACATCAGCATATGTCCAATCTTACTTTCGGCGAGAATTCCGCCCTCTATAAGGGCGGAAGGCCTTACTCCGCCCATATATAGAGTGGCAGGGTACTTTCGGTCGAGCCGATGCAGCTTTCTTTATTCGCGTGCGATACGACTGCGGAATGGCTTCTCATGCCCTTACATGTCACATCAGCATATGTCCAATCTTACTTTCGGCGAGAATTCCGCCCTCTATAAGGGCGGAAGGCCTTACTCCGCCCATATATAGAGTGGCAGGGGGCTCATTTCAACCGGTCCAACCGAAGGAAAAAAAAGAGAGGTGACTAAGAAGGAGAAGAGCTGCGAAGCATTGTTGCTGTGCTTATTCGAGCGCAGGTTAGTACAATATTCCGACGTATGGTTATATTTTGTGTCGCATACTAGTGTAATTACCATGTATTTGAAATTTGTGAGTAGATTTGTAGCACTTAGATACGGACCCTAGTTTATTTGCGAGTAGATCTGTAGCACTGTTAGTAGTTATGTTGAAATTTGTGAGTAGATCTGTAGCACTTAGAAGTGTGAATAATTTTAGACTAGATTTGTTGTGCACACGTTTGGTTTGTAGTAGTACTATATTTGACCGTACAATGAGAAGTGTTAAGGGTGTTTACAATATTTTATAGTTGTATTTTTAAACTGTAGGATGCCAAGGCGTGGAAAAGCTACCAACTCAAGGTAACATAAATCGTTTTTGTGATATTATGTGTTATTCGTTGTGCATGAAATGAGGAATCCTAGATTAACGGGTTAGGGTGTTTCATTTATTGTTCACTTGTAGTCGCCCGAAGACTGGAAATGCCTTCAACCCATTGCCTTTGCCTAGCGGTGTTCCAGTGCCCATGTGCTGGTGCGGTGATCCTTGCAAGGTAGCCAAGTCCGATGAAGAGGAGACGTACATGCAGAGATACTGGATGTGTGCCAATTTTGAGTTTGAGCCAACACCTGAGATACGCCGCATTAACTTAATGGTGAGGAACTGATGTTTTGTAATGATTATTTGGTGTATGAAGTAGTCTTCAACAACTTATTTGGTTAGTAAACATTGCATTTGTTGTAGACCCCTCCACCGCTATGTGATTTTGAGCAGTGGATCGACACCGAGATCAAGCCGCAAAACAAGGAGCGTTTGGAGTACATGCGGCAATGGGATGCAGAGCGCAAGGAGAAGATAGAGCAGAGACGCAAGGAGGAGGCCGCAGAAAAAGAGCACAAGGCTGAGGCGGAAAGGAGGCGTGTTGCTGCGTACAGGGAGGAGCGGGAGCGGAAGCTTGAGCGTGCGCGGCGAGCGAAGGCAGCAATGGAGGAGAACCCCGATGCACAGAGGAAGGGAAAGTGGCCTCGTTGCACTCAGTAGTATGCACGAGTTGGTAGTTGTATGGTGTTAGGGTTTAGGCCGACCTTGTTTCGCTAAGTGGGTAGGAACGTGTTCCATCGGTTCGTGGGATCTCCATATCTATCCACTCAACGAATTTGCACACCCAACGATATGCCTATGTAACATGTTATCATTATGTACGATCAAGTTAGCGTTCTGCGTATTCAGAATTGGTACTAGAAATTGGAGCACATAAGTCATACCCGATCCATGTTGCCACATTGGAAGAATCCAAATGTGGCGCTGAGGCTGGCGCGGGCGGCTTCGGTGAGGCGCTGAGGCGAGAGAAGATAAGAGAGAGCGAGAGAGAGGGAGGCGTTTTTATTTGGAGCGGCTTTAGTGAGAACGGACACCACGGTTCCTTTCTTTTTAATATGGTATAGATACACTACAAATTTAGGTTTCTGCAAATTTTCGGAGCTATCCGAAAGATTTTCGGAATTCGGGAAGCAAAATAAGATTCTGTATATTTTTGGAGTTGTCCGAAAATATTTTTCGAAACTTTCGAAAATGATAGTGTAGTCATTAAGTTTATGAAATTTTTCGGAGTAGTTCTCTTTTGGAATTTTTGAAAAACGCGTGTAAACTCGGGAAGTTGCAGTGCAAATTTAAAATAAATAAAACCTAATTATCATATACTAATATTTTTTTACATGTCCTTATTTACTTCTCATCTTAATCTGATCTTGCTCGATGATCAGTTGCTTCTAGCTAGCTTTGGTTTGGTCATGGGACACGTATTTTTTCAGGAAGTTTCTTCTTTCTTTCTTTCGAACTCAACGTTGATCCATCTAGAAGATATGCACGTACACGTACACACACATACCGTACTGATGATGCACAGTCTGTTGCCACATGAGCTAACCAGGGTTTCAATTACCGCCGGGGCCGCGGTTACCGCGCCCCGGCGGTAAGCACGGTTACCGCACGGTAACCGCGGTAACCGTGACAAACCGCGACAAACCGTACAAAATTTATCAAAAATTCAAATTATTTTTCAAATTTATTTGAATTTGACGCGGTTACCGCGGTTTACCCCTTACCGTACCCCCGCGGTAAGCGCGGTAACCGCGGTAACCGCGCGGTTTACCGCGGTAATTGAAACCCTCGGCACACCCTTGCAGAGGGCGGCAAGCCCTCGGCACACCGCGGCCCGTGCGCGCCGTCAAGACGCACACGGCGCCGTGTGCCACGTCGGCTTGCCGCCCTTTCAAAGGGCGGCAGGGTCTAGTTTTGCAAATTTTTTCGGCGCTATAATATTTCTGTAAATATTTAAAAAAAAATTCTAAAAACAAAAAAAATTCCTGTACTGGTCTGGCCTGGGCCTGAAGATTAGCACGACCGCTGATCTTAAGAACTGGAGTATATATATGGCCTATGGCCCAATAAAATGTGGACTGATACCAATTTCTTTAGGGTTCATTTTGTAAATTCAATGAAGCATCATACAGTATTAATTAATGGATCACGAAAATGTCCAACAGAAAATTCACTTGTATTAATTATTTCTGCATCAATGCATGGGACAATATTACATTGCGATATCACTGATAAAATTATATTAACTCCCATGCAGTTAACAACTTTCAAAACAGGCACAAAGAGCTTTGCCGCCCCATCTTAATTTGATCTACAATTTTTTAACAAATGTAGCAAGAAAACTCAATTAACTCTAAAGAAAACATGCAACACTCATACGTGATAAGTCTAAAAACGAGCTTACGCCGGTACATACATGCACCATGCCACCATTAGCAGGTGGAAAAAATGACAAGAAGATATTGGAACATCAATTTGAAAGAGATGATAGAAGCGGGAGTTCATTTTGGTCATGGTATTAAGAAATGGAATCCTAAAATGGCCCCTTACATCTCGGCAAAGCGTAAAGGTACTCATATTACAAATCGCCGTACCGCCGGGTGGCGGTAACCGGGCCCCCGGCGGTTTTTTAAACCCTGCCTACATCTAACAATATATATTTATATAGTACCACAGGTAAAACTCTATTTCATACAATGCATTTATTCAACGAAAGTTCTACAAAAATACAAGTGATATCCTAGTTAACATCATATATTTAGTCACGTATATAATCTACGAATATTACCTGAAATCGAAGTTTGAAACCGTCGAAGTTTGAAACCGGCAGGGCTTCGCCTCTTCTTTTCTTCTCCTCCCCTTCTCCTTTTTTTTTTTTATGTGGAGAGGTTAGGAGGGAATGGGCTCCTCAAAGGAGCCGGCTGGGCTTTATAGGCGGCCAGGCCTGCCGCCCTCTGTAAGGGCGGCAAGGGGGTCCTGCCGCCCTTTGCCAGGGCGGCAAGAGGGCAGGAGGGCGGCAAGAGGGCAGGAGGACGGCCGTCCCGCGCCGTCCAGCGCGGCGTGTGCCACGTCGGCTTGCCGCCCTTGCAAAGGGCGGCAGGGTCTAGTTTTGGAAATTTTTTGGGCGCTATAATATTTCTGTAAATATTAAAAAAAAAATCTAAAAATACAAAAAACTCGGCGTCTCGGCCCGAGCAGAAGAGCGCATTGGGGTGGGGAGCCACGGCCCACGGGGCGATCGGCCGGGAATTTCGTCGAACAGGCCGTGGGAGCAAGGCGGGGAAGGTAAGGTTAGCACGCGACGACGCGGAGCGGACGGCGAGGCGTGGCGGTGGGAGAGGGTGGAGGTGGCACGAGCGGAGGAGGAGGCAGGATACGGAGATCGGAAGGCGCCGGCGAGAGCGGTGGAGGATTCTGCGGCGGCTTCTAGAATCTTCTGGAGCAGCCACCGATCTCGCCCTCGCTCTCGCATCGCATATGCGTTCCAGAGAGCGATCCGGCGAACCGCGATTGGGCCGTCCCGGCGTCCCGTCTATATGTAGGCTTGGTAGGCTGGGCCCACGATAAGGATTTGGACCACTCCAGAGATTGTCGCGTGCCACATGTTATGGGCCGTCATCTTCCTAGTTAGAGATTCGGCACAGCCCATCAGAGTAGCAAAGCCATTTATACCCTTTACTCCTTCCGGTTAAAAAATTTTTGGCTTTTGAGATAAAATTTGGCCAAAACTTTAAAACTCGAAGTACACACATGGATAATCAATTACATTGATATTTTATTCTTTTGGGTGTGTGTGGGGTTGTATATCTCTGTTATTTGTATGGATTAAAAAAAGTTTAAAACTACTCATTTATACTCCACCCTTTTTATATTATAAGATGCTTATAAAAAGACATAGCAACTCTTATAACATTAAACTAGTTTTATTAAATCTAACATTAAATATATTTTGTAACATATTTGTTTGGTGTTAAAAATGTTGCTATAGTTTTTTTATAAATTTGATCAAAGTAAAAAAAATGAAAATGTCTTATAATAATATAAAATAGAGAGAAGAGATAAAAGAGTAACAACACAATGACTAAGGCCTTGTTTATGTTGAAGGAAAATGAGGGGAAATAATTCCACGTCACAATATATGTGAAATAAATCTTCTCTAATCTCTCACCTTGAGGATTAAACAAATGTAGGGGGTTCAATTTGACGGTGAATCTATGCATTTCTGTTACACACTTTTATCAAAAAAAAAAGTAAATGCTCTTTAGGCCATCCCAAACGCGTGTCTCCAGCTTGTACCTTCGCTCACGCCGTCGAGCTCCCATCCCAGAGCCGCGTCCCTGGAGGGAGGCGCGATTCTCAGCAGGGGAATGCGCGTCTCTGGGTTCCAACCACGACTCATGGCTATGCGTTGAGGTGACCCCGATGTCCCGTCCGCGCGTCGTGGTCCCGTCTCCCCCACCCCTCTCCCTCTATTTTCCCTTTTCGCCCCTCTCGCCTTGGCGGCCGACGAGACCTTCTCCTTTCGCTGGAGCGGAGCAACACGAGCCCGCGCGTAGCTACAGTCGCTGCCGCATCGCCGTCAAAGCGTAGAGAGTGGGAGGGGATGGGGAAAGGAAGAGGGGTGAGCAGCGGGGGAGGGCAGAGCTCACTGGGCTACCTGTTTGGCGAAGGCGGCGGAGGTAGCGAAGGCGAAGTCGGCTGCAGTGGCAAAGACGATGTCGACACCGGTGAAGAAGGCTATGGCGCCATCATCGTCGGATGCGGAGAGCACGACCACCATGGCCTTGACGCCATTGCGGCCGACCGTCATCATCTTGCCAACCATCGCCGGGACGGCCTCCTCCGCATCCTCGCAGAGTGCGGCGTGGCCCTCGGCGCGACAGACGGGGAGGTCAACGATGGTGGCGGGGCGGGGCCAGTTGCTGGCGTGGTGGATGGCGACGAGTGACGGGAGAGAGAGGCGGCGACGGACGAAGGGAAAGAGATGAGCAGGAGGAGGGGCATGGGCCGAAGGAGGAAGAGGCGGAGATCACCGCCGCCACCAGTACCATCCCCACCACCAGTGATGAGGTCAGAGACGACTTCCTCGCGCACTCGTTGAATCCGCTCAAATCCGCTTGGAGGAAATGAGAAGTTGGGTGGTCGGTGGATGGGTTGGGAGTAAATGAGAAAGGGAGTAAATGAGAAAGAGAATAAGGTGGGTCGGTGGGCTAGGGGTAAGGGAGAAAAAACATACATGTGGTTTCGTGGGCTGGGTACAATCGTTGTGGGCTGGAGTGTCTTTACTTTGTTACCTCATATTTGATAGGACCGATTGGAGAGTATCCTTCATTAAAAAAGATAAGTGTTATATGAGTGTCTTAACCCATATGATTCACATGAGAACACTGTTAGGTGTGGTCTTCGTTGAGAATGACCTTAGAGCTTTTTATTGGAAAAAAAATTCAACCGACCGTTCCCTCCAATCCAAACAAGTTTACTCAATCTTCTTCTTGCTGCTTCCACGCCCCAACACAGAAAAATAAGAACTAAAATAAATAAATAAAAAACTCTTCCTTCCACATGTTCTTCATCCACAACAAAATCCCAAACTAAAATACTCCCAAGAAATCCCGCCCTCCACACCACACGAGATCGCTCGCGAGGGGATAGCAACAGACTGGACTGGGCCCCGCAGGAGGCAGGCAGGCAGGCGAACGCAACGCATCGTCGTCAATTCGTCATCTTCCCCAATCCAACCCCTGCACGGCTCGCAATCGCAAGCCGCAAAGCCAAAAGAGGTCAGAGAGCTGCGGCCGTGCTGCGTATCAGCGTATGGCCCGCATCTGAGGGGAGAGGAGGAGGAGGAGGAGGCGGCTTCCGGATGGGGCGGGCGTTCGTGCACGTGATCCTCGGCGGCGGCGTGGCCGCGGGCTACGCGGCGCTCGAGTTCGCCCGCCGCGGCGGCTACTCCCGCGGCGAGCTCTGCATCATCTCCGAAGAGACGGTACACACGCCTCCTTTTGCTGCTGCTTCCCTCCTGGCCCTGAGGCCCTGAGTCGTCTTACCTCTTTGGCGCTCTCTACAGGAAAAAAAAATCGTGTTTTGACCGTCTGAGTGCTCCCGTCGCTCCGTAGTCGTACCATCGGTAGATAGATAGAACTGTGCTTCTAGCAATGCTTCGGATTGCTTGGTCCCTTTTTGTTTAGTTGGGTATACTAGGAAAAGTTGCTTGGGTTGCTCGAGCGGTGCGAATAAAAAATGCTATTTTTTCTTTTTTGTGGCTTTCGTGATGCTTGGTTAAGCAGAGCCTGGTTTTTTTTTTTGGCATTACTTGGGCGGGGAAGGTTATCTGGGGACAAACAGGATGGTAGATACTGAGTCCTTGATTGTTCTGCAGGATGTCGGTTGAAAATTCAAATCATCTCTTTTCAGGTTTGGATCCTTTAAATTCTAGTAATATGTCTCCGATGAACAAATGAATGTCCCAAGAATGAATTTTTTTGTCTAGTTATTTCAATTTTCATGGAGTTATTTTTGTATGAGGAGAGGAAACAATTTCACAATTTCTCATTTTCTCATTCTGGCCTTTAGATTCACAGTGAATGAACAATAAATCTTATGACCATCCATCCCTGCGTAGATATTAACTAAAGAATGTGTGAATAGTACAGAATAACTGAATGGAAGTTCATCCGCTGCCTCGCTGAAGATGTGTGTCAGCTGAATTTTGAGACACAAACCAAGGGACATATTTTACAACAAAAAAATGTTTGTGTTCATGTGGACCAATTTTTAGAGAATGGGGATGGGATTCTTTTTCTTGCAAAACATAATTCAGAATTATTGCTCAGCTGAATGCTCTACTCTGTGGATGCATATACATTTGGTGATATTTTCTTTTTGTATCCTTGCCAGGTTGCTCCTTATGAACGTCCGGCACTAAGCAAAGGATATTTACTCCCAGAAGGTGCATCCACACACTGCTTATAATCCAGCATTCCACTGGAACACATGTGTATAGTCTGTAATCCTGCATAAATATTTGAGCAGAATAGTCCAATGATATATGCTACATGTTCCACTGCTAAAATATTTTTTTTGGAGGTCAAAGTTACCTTGTATGAATGTTTTTGAAAACTCAAATAATGCCTACTGTTACTTGAAAAACAAAATCCTCTTCACATGTTTGTTGAAGGCTTGAAGCTTAGCATTTATGTAGCACATTGACAGTTTGACACACATGGGTATTCATCTTTGGCCCCTGAACTGTTGGAACTATGGATTATTGTCTTCTATGGTTCTATTTATCTTGAAACACACAGCAGGGAAACGAGCAGATCCTGGTTGCTCTCTATCTTTTCGGTTTCCCCATATAGGACCACTATCTTCAACAGTCTGTTCACTTTTTCCTTCTCCTAAACAGATCTCCTATGTGAATTCTGAAAAAAAGCGTGCCATAGAACCCTATTTAAGGTTTACAATGTGAGGTTGCATGATAGAAATAAACCGAGCTAGCAGAAATGAGCATCAAAATAGACATTATGATCTTTGCTTCAATTTAACAGCCAGTAATTACTGCTAGTGAATGAAAAAATAGTTGACAGATGTAAATAACCTTGTTTTTATTTCCAAAATATTTTAGCATGTAATTGATTCCTCATGCTACTGAGCTTGAATGCTTCTGCTTACCATGGTGTTTACAGATGTCCCCTGTCTGATGCTCAGATTGTTAATCTTGCTAACTGTTGTTAATCCCTGTGCTATTTACAGGTGCAGCTCGTCTTCCAGGATTTCATACTTGTGTCGGTGCCAATGATGAGTTACTTACGACAAAATGGTACAAAGAAAATGGTAGGTTTTGAAAAGATCTTTTTACTGGTTTACCTTTCATCTTATGTATTAGTTACTGGTGAATGATATAATTTGATTTCCATGTAAACATCAAACTGGGTAAAGGTCTGGCCCGTCTGTGTGCGAGGGGCAACTTACTTAATGAGCTATCCATATGATTTTTTTTCTGTTCTTTTACCAAGCTATGAAGATAATTTTGCATCTGCTTACTTCACGTCTTTAGTTGCACCTACATATTCTACCTACTAACTATGAACTTGACTAGGTATTGAACTTGTTCTCGGAACAAAAGTGAAAACTGCTGATGTCAGGCGGAAGACATTGCTTACGGCCACTGGAGAAACTATCAGCTATAAAAATCTAATCATTGCGACCGGTGCTCGGGTATTGAATCTATTTACACTTATTTTAGTCCATCTTGTCTTGCTTTCAATCACTGTGAACAAAGGCGTATTTGATTCATTTTGGCTGCTTATATTGTATTTCTGTACATACATAGGCTTTGAAGCTGGAAGAGTTTGGAATTAGTGGGTCAGATGCTCCGAACATATGTTATTTGCGCAATCTTGATGATGCAGATAAGTTAGTGAATGTGATGAAATCATGTCCTGGTGGAAATGCTGTCGTCATTGGTGGTGGCTACATAGGAATGGAATGCGCAGCAGCATTGGTTACTAATAGGATAAAAGTAACCATGGTCTTTCCTGAAAACCACTGCAGTAAGTACTAAGTAGTAGATGTTATATCTCTTGAAAAACTATTTGAACTATTTGTGTTATCCAGAATCCCTGATATATGCTGTAAAGATATCTCATAGTCATTTAAATCTGATCATGGCTTTGTTTTCTGTAGTGGCCCGTCTATTTACACCAAAAATTGCAGAATATTATGAAAACTATTACACTTCAAAAGGTGTTACCTTTGTCAAAGGAACTGTGCTTACATCCTTCGAAAAAGATTCGACGGGAAAGGTGAGTTTCTGCCCTGCAAAGTTTGGACTCCTTTCAGTTCTTTTTTTTCCTTCTAAAATACAATGTATAACAAGTACCTCTGATTTCCAAATGCAAGTCGTTATATAACTTTGAGGTGTTTATCCAACTTTTGATTGTATTTGTTGTCGCATAGGCCTCAGTATTGACTTAGATTTGGCTGGAACTGGTCTATATGTGATGGGTATAGTTAGGCTAGGTTATCATATCTGCCTTTGATTGGAGGCAAGGTAATCCTGAGAAAAATGGATTGATTTTTCAAGGACATGATGGTGACAGCGATGAGTATGACGAGCTTTACTAGCTTCAAAAATACCCTGTATCTCCTTTGGTATTGAATTGAGTGTGTCCAAACTAATCAAGCCAACCTCTTTTAGCTCTATTTCTGAAGTTCTTTTTAGATATTTATGGAGGTACCGGAATGTGCCACACTCTTTTGTCTTAATTTGCAGGACCTCTCCTAGTCCTAGTGCCTCAACACAAAACCCTGTCCTCCAGGACAGTAGGAAAAATACTCATTTTTAAGTCTACTTAATCTGTTCAGTCACATTGAATCACCTACTGATATAAAAGACTTAAGCTACAATGATAGTGGAAATAAAAATGTTACTGTGGATGCACAGGTGACTTCAGTAATCCTGAAAGATGGTAAACAACTTCCTACCGATATGGTTGTGGTTGGTATTGGCATCCGTGCGAGCACCAGTCTTTTTGAAGGTCAGCTGTTGATGGAGCAAGGTGGGATAAAGGTAAACGGACAAATGTTAACAAGCGATGGTTCTGTATATGCTGTCGGTGATGTTGCTGCGTTCCCTATAAAGCTTTTTGATGGCGTTATACGACGGCTTGAGCATGTTGACTCCGCTCGCAGAACAGCGAGACATGCTGTTGCGGCCATCCTGGAGCCTTCAAAAACTAGGGACATCGATTACCTGCCATTCTTCTACTCCAGAGTCTTCACATTATCCTGGCAATTCTATGGGAATAATATCGGAGAAGTGGTTCACTTTGGAGACTTCACAAGCAGCAGCCCAAGGTTTGGTGCCTATTGGGTTGATAAAAACCGGATTAGGGGTGCCTTTCTTGAAGGTGGAAGTCGAGAAGAATACGAGGCGATATCGAATGTTGTTCGGCGTAAAGCTAAGGTTACAAACATTGCTGAACTTGAAAAGCAAGGCCTGATGTTTGCCATTCAAGAAAGCCAGAAGGACTTGCCTGATGGTGGGCTTGCTCTTGGTGAAAAGCCTACATATGTATGGCATGCAGCGGCTGGTGTCATTGCAGCTGCATCGATTGCTGCATTTGGCTATTGGTACGGCAGGAAGCGCCGTAGGTGGTGAAAAATCTGGGAGCGGCTCATTCCTTCTGCAAATTCATCGTCTCCTGTGCCTACATAGCTGATGGAATAGGAAGATCTGAAATTTGCTATTGACTAAAGTTACTCACAGAGAGTCCTGTATAACCTGTATCAGAGCAAAAAAAAAAAAATCCTGTACAATCTGTATGAAAGTGTCATCGTTGTATCAAATGTAAACAAATACACAGATCCCATAATATATATTGTTTAAGGAAATGATATGCTGTTATGAAATCTGGAGGACCTTTTTCCTAGCACCTGTTTGAAATTTTACGAGAGAATTGCAAATTGCAGAGAGCAACGAGACCAAAGATGGCGATGGCGATCTTTTACCTTCGTCGAGAAGAATTCCCTTCTCCCCCGAATCAAACGAGCCGGCCAATCCAATCCACACAGGCACACAGCCATTTCTTGATGGCGAGGGAAAGATGGCATGGCATCGCCATGGATGACCGGGCCCCGCTGAGTGAACAGGAGAGGCGAGCAAGGCATCGTTCCCGCCACCGCAGTTGCCGCCATTTTCTCCTCCGCGCAAGCCAAGAACCGGATTGGCGGGGGCCATCTCCGGGCCACCATGGCACGATCTGGTCGGATACTTAAGCCCATCCATGGAGGAGGAAGAGAGCCGCCGCTGGCAGCGTGAGAAGCAGGAAGCAGGTAGAGACGGTGATCACTGGTTCATTGGATGGGCCGCGCGTTCGAGTACGTTATCCTGGGCGGCGGCGTGGCCGCCGGCTACGCGGCGCTCGAGTTCGTCCGCCGCAACGGCGGCGCCTCCAGCCAGGAGCTCTGCATCATCTCCGACGAGCACGTACGCTTCCCTTCCCTGATTTGCTTTACTCATGTTTAATTTCTTGTACAGCAAAATCCTAAACAAAATCATGTTCCTCATTTCTTTTCTTTTCTCCCCCTCCACTATTAACAGTTTGCTCCTTATGAACGTCCTGCATTAAGCAAAGGCTATTTGCTCCCACAAGGTACCGACATTTTCATGATCTTTGTGTAGTCTGAATTCTGAATGAGCAATTCTGCATGTCGTTTGTCATTTCTTTGCTTCAAACTGTTTATAATTTACTCTTTTTATCCTCAGACGCGCCGCGTCTACCGGCATTTCATACTTGCGTTGGTTCTAACGAAGAGTTACTTACCGAAGAATGGTACAACGAACACGGTATGCTCCTCTGAATGTTTGATGCTGCACTGTTCAGTTCACAATGTCGTTTCTGTCTAGATACAATCAAACCAATCAGACTAAGTTGAGCAACCGACTGAGAATATATATGGGTCGGTAAATGTGATGTCTTTACCTCTTGTTTGATCTAGCAATCAAGTCAATCGTATTCACTAGTTTCTGTTCAGCACTGAGAATCCTGACTATGATCTTTCACTTGACTAGGAATTGTACTTGTTCTTGGAACGAGGGTGATTTCTGCTGATGTGCAGCGGAAGACATTGCTTACATCTAGTGGAGAAACCATCAGCTATAAAACTCTTATCGTTGCCACGGGTGCTCGGGTATGTACAAAAAAACATTAAAAAAAATTCTGGTTCATCCTGTCCATCCTCAGTTCTGATCTCTGAAAAAACCTATCATTCTTGGATTGTCCAGTATCTTGTGTTTTACTGGCACACTCGATCTAGCACATGTTTCTTGACAGATTTGATATTGTTCTCTGTTCTTAACGTAGGCCAGGAAGCTGGAAGAATTCGGAGTGAGCGGTTCAGATGCGAGGAACGTCTGCTATCTGCGCAATGTGGAGGACGCAGACAAATTAGTGGGTGTAATGAGATCATGCCCTGGTGGAAATGCCGTTGTCGTCGGTGGTGGATACATAGGGATGGAATGTGCAGCAGCTTTGGTTACAAACAACATAAAAGTTACCATGGTCTTCCCTGGAAAACACTGCAGTAAGTAGCTGATTGAATTCAGTATGCATTTTATTTTTGTGGGGATCTCGATATGAATATATATGATGTGTGATTTGTCTTTTGAATGCAGTGAGTCGTCTTTTCACACCGAAAATTGCTGAGTTTTATGAGAGCTATTACGCTTCAAGAGGAGTTACTTTCGTCAAAGAAGCGGCGGTTACGTCCATGCAGATTTCAGCTGGGAAGGTTTGTTTCCATTTCATAATTGTAAGTTTGTTTTAAATTCAGAGTTCTACTAGCAGTATTGAACTGAACATGTATGAGTGATTTTGCACAGGTGACTGCAGTGATCTTGGGAGACGGTAGGCGGCTTCCTGCCGACATGGTCGTCGTCGGCGTCGGCGCCCGCGCGAACACCGGGCTGTTCGACGGCCAGCTGATCATGGAGAATGGCGGGATCAAGGTGAACGGAAGGATGCAGGCGAGCGACGCCTCCGTGTACGCCGTGGGCGACGTGGCCGCGTTCCCCGTCAAGCTCTTCGGCGGCGACGTCCGCCGGCTAGAGCACGTCGACTGCGCGCGCCGGACCGCGCGGCACGCCGTCGCGGCGATGCTGGACGCCACCGGATCGGTGGGGGACATCGACTACCTGCCATTCTTCTATTCCAGGGTCTTCTCGCTGTCGTGGCAGTTCTACGGCGACAACGCCGGGGAAGCCGTCCACTTCGGCGACCTCGCGCCGCCCGACGACGGCGACGGCGCCGCCGCCCCCAAGTTCGGCGCGTACTGGGTCCGCGATGGCCGCATCGCCGGCGCGTTCCTCGAGGGCGGGAGCAGGCAGGAGTACGAGGCCGTGGCGGCCGCCGTCCGCCGCGGAGCCGCGGTGACCGACGTCGCGGAGCTCGAGAGGCGAGGCCTCGCGTTCGCCACCCAGGCCACCGGCCGCGGCAAGCCCACCTGCGCGTGGCACGCCACGGTGGGCGTCGCCGCGGCCGTGTCCATCGCCGCGTTCGCCTGCTGGTACGGCTGGCAGGCGCCGTACGTCATCAAGCGAGACTTCTGAAAAATCTGTATCACCCGAACAATCTCCGCCCATGTATACGCCGTGAAACGCTCGAACTTGTCCAACCCAACGCAAAATCTGTCCAACTCAATCCACGCATCAATTGTACTATTGTTCAGTGTAAAAGATGATTATTTCGTTGTTCTTTCTGCTGGTTGAGGATTTGCCATGGTCGTGCGATGCGTGCACAACCGCGAAAGAATGGACTTTTGTCGTGCAGCCGGCCGGGGTCAGGGTATGCTGGTCGGTTAGTTGCACCAATCCAAGCTACCGCGACTTATTCCGGTAGATCACTGAACCCGCCTGCTGTTCCCGCGCAATCTTCTCTCGCCGCCGCTGGGCCCCTCCGCCACCGAAACCCCACCTGCCCGTCGCCATCGCCGGCCGTTACACCTCCGCTTCCGGTGACCTCTGCCCCCTTCGTCTCTACTATTAATACAAGCCCAGCTCGAAGTCTTGGAGCATCTGTAAGTGCAAGAGAGAGTGATAAAAAGTGCACTAGTGCTTTGCTGTCTACTGTGCAATCGAGCGGGGCAAAGATGGTGAACTTCGTGGAGGCGCAGAAGCCGCTGCTGAAGCGGCTGATGAGGATGGCGGGGCTCCGGCCGGTCGACGTCGAGATCGAGCCGGGCACCACCATGCACATCTGGGTGCCCAAGCACCATGTCAGCAAGAAGACCGGCACCATCAGGCCGGTCGTCGAGCACGGCGCCGGCGGCGCCGGCGAGAAGGCCGGGGCGGCGAAGAGGAAGAAGAGCCCCGAGTCGAGGCCCAACGTGGTGCTCGTCCACGGCTTCGCTGCCGAGGGCATCGTCACGTGGCAGTTCAACTTCGGCGTGCTCGTGTCGCGGTACAACCTCTACATCCCTGACCTGCTCTTCTTCGGCAAGTCGGCCACGGCCAGCGCCGACCGGTCGCCGGAGCTCCAGGCGCGGTGCGTGGCGGCGGCGCTCGTGCGGCTCGGCGTGGCGCGGTGCGACGTGGTCGGGTTCAGCTACGGCGGCATGGTGGCGTTCAAGCTGGCGGAGACGCGGCCCGACCTGGTGCGGTCGCTGGCCGTGTCCGGGTCGGTGGTGGCCATGACGGACGCGGTGAACAGCGCCACCATGACACGCCTCGGCGCCACCTCGTCCGCCGAGCTGCTTATGCCGGAGACGCTCAAGGGCCTCAAGCAGCTGCTCTCCATCTCCATGTACAAGAAGATGTGGTTCCCGGACAGGTTCTACAAGGACTATCTCAAGGTAAATTTAAGCATGCCCTGCTATTATTTGCCATATTTCTTTTACTTGCTTGATAGAAAAATCTGATCTTAAAATTGTATTCATTCTTATTCCCTCCCTTCCAAAATATAATGATTTTTGGGAGTTTTAGCATAAATTAAGATTGACAGGAGAAATGGTTACACTCGACTGAGATGAGTAAGGAAGTGAAGAAATTAAACTAAAGATGTTATTATTGGTTAAGATAAGAAAGCGGGTGTACAAAATATTTATATTATGTCATAAATTTTGAATTTTAAAAGTAATTTTATATTTTAGAACTGACGGAGGGAGCAGTACAGTCTAGAGAATTGCACGGGTCAAGATTGGACTTGTGTTCGGGTGTTAGTTTGGGTATGTTTTAAATTTGGTTGGTTAATTAACATGTTTTTTGCTTGGTTTGGTGATAAGTAGGCGATGTTCAACAACAGGAAGGAGAGGATGGAGCTGCTTCAAGGGCTCATAACCAGCAACATGGATGCCAAGATCCCTACTTTCCAGCAGGTAAAGTAATAACCTTTGTTAAATCAAACCAACCCACATCTACTCATTTTTTGTTCACCAACCTTGTATATACTAATAGTAGTAGATACGAAAATTGGCATACCCTGAACCTAAAACAATTGATTAGTGAGAGTTGACTGGCAGAATGCAAACATCTATTCACCAGACCTTGATATCTACTCCTGAACCTGAGACGGTTGACTAGTAAGAGTAGACCATCAGAAATGCAAATATAAATGGCAACATCATCACATCTTAGGGCCCAAAAATGAGTTCAACCTAAGTTTGACGGCCCATAACAACCGGCTCAACCATGGACGGCCCATGAATTGTTGATTAGCTGACGATGATCTATTTTGGGCCTCTGAGTTGGCCACCTGCTTTGACAAGTTGCTCCTCTCCTGCTGCAGAAAATAATGCTGATCTGGGGCGAGGAGGACAAGATCTTCGACATAGAGCTCGCCAAGAAGATGAAAGAGTAAGCACCACTTCTCTCTCATTCAGCACCGGTTTCTCCCTTTTTTTCAGAGATCAACACGGCGCATGATGACTGAAACCTGACAATGTCTATGCGAATCGTGCGTGCATGTGTGCGTGTGCGCAGGCAGCTGGGCGACGGGTGCTTCCTGCACGGCATCCCCAAGGCCGGCCATCTGCTGCACGTCGAGCGGCCGTGCGCGTACAACCGCCAGCTCCAGAGGTTCCTCTCGTACGTCAACTCGGAGGAGGAGGCAGCCGGTGGTGGCGCCAACTGAACTTTGATCCGTTCCAAGGCGTCCGATTACTGGGCTATACATATATATTCCCTTGGGGTCATTGGTGATTTTTGTTGTATAATACTCCTGCTTCTGCTGTTCTTGATGTTTGTTGCTTGAAAGCAACTAAGCAAGTGCCAAGTGGTGTTGTGTTGGGGGTGGCCTAGTAGTATGTGGTGGTGGTAGTGAAGTAGTACTACGAAAGTAAGTAGGCCTCGTGTTGTCTCGTTCGTTCAGTCATTCGTTTGGATTCTTTGCAACTCCGCGAGTTTTATCGTATACGAACACCTGTAATCCGCCATCACGTTACATCCCGTACTAGTACGTTGCTGTCGAATAAAATTCAGAGTTCCGGTTTTTGCAGCACAGGCGCACGTACAGTGCGGCGGCGCCCGGTTGGATGGATGGAGCTGAGCCATGAAGGATGAGGGGCATCCGATGTCGTTGGTGGTGGCCTAGATCGAGAGCCTGAGCCTGAGCCGGGCGCGGGGCAAGTAAGGAGGAGTGTGGTGTGGCCGGCCGGGCCCGACACGTCTCGTGATCCGCATTGCCGAAGGTCGAGTGGTGCCGGAGAGAAACCAGCAGTTCGTCCTCGATGATTTACCGCGAAAAAAGCAAGTACGCGCGTCCTCCTCCCGTCTCCGTGGCCGATCGAGTCAAACGCGCGCAGCGCAAGACGGATCACACGCACGCGACAGCCTCATCAGTCGGGGCGCGGGCGCCGCGGCTGGACCACGCGCGCTGGTGGTGGCCGGTGGCGGAGGAGGCAGGCGTACTACTCATACCGTCATGGCGTCATACGACGCCCCTACCACCAAAGTACTCCTCGTCGCACACGACGCAAACTCGCAAAGTCTCTCCGACCCCCAAGATCGATGACCCCATGTGTGCTCGTACGCTTACGCGATCGCGGCGAGCGACGTGATTAATGTTGGCCGCTGCTGCTGCGTACGTGAGCCGGCGTCGCGCCGGCCCGGGGTCCGCGTATGGCCCTCGTGGTCATGGCATGGGCAGGGACGGGGTACGCTTCGGCGGGATCGTCGCGTCGCGCGCGCAGCCGCGCAGGTCGGGACCGCGAGCGCGGCGGTGGCACAGCAGCAGGGGAGCGCGTCACGACGCGACCGGGGCATATTTGGGCGCTCGGCCGCTCGCGGGTTAAGCTGGTTGGATTAATTCAAGTGAGACTCTAGCTGTGCGAAAGAGACAGACAGGGTACTAGTACGCTCCATGTCCACGGTCGTGGGAGGCTGGAGCTACAGTTATTATTATTTTTTTGAACTCTACAGTTATTAATTGGAGCGTATCAGTATGTGTGTACACATGCACGTAGGATGTATCCTGTGTAGGTAGCCATGTACTTCAGTGAGCAGACAGACTGCATTTCTGTTCTCGCATGTTTTTGTCACCTAGAATCAGGATCTCGAACGTGCCAAACAAACGCTAACAAAAATATTTCATCCGTCCTAAAATATAGAAAATTTTATGTTTGTCCTAAATTAAACTATTTTAAAGTTTACCAAATTTATAAAATAAAATGATATACTTATGATATCAAATGAGCATTATTAGATCATTATGAAATATATTTTTTATAGTTTATTTTTTTGATGTGATACTTTTATGTACAAAATTTGATCAAATTTAAAATAGTTTGACTTAGAACAAAACACAGAATCTTATATTTTATAAGATGGATGGAGTAATTATATTGGTGTAAGTGTAAACTACAATTTGTGTTGTATTCGATATGTGTTTTGTTTCCTTTAGCTAAGTTAGCAAAACACTTGTATATAGTTAGTATGCCTTTAATTAGTCAAACAAAACGGCATGACATGAGATAAACACGCTTGATTGTTGACATGAGATAATCTAAGTGCATAGCATGTAAGCGACAGCAACATATATAAAAGATGGACAACTATCGCTTTCAGCTAGCAAGCACCCCTAGAGCATGCTTACTTGGATTACCTTTATATATTATCAAGATCTTTAGGTGCTGATCGATCAGCATTGCTTTCTTCCTTTCCAAACTAATCACCTAGGATACCTAGCTATTCTTCAAAGCCAAGCATTACTTGTCTGCGTGTCTAGTGTTGAAAAGGGGAAAGCTAAACTACCACACCACCCTCCAACAAAGGAGAGGATGCAATGGCAGCTTGCCTTCCAAAATGGGTTCAGCAATGCAATGCTACATGTGCCATGCACAAACATGAGCATGGCCAGAGGGGGTTTAAGTGGTGACCTTCTTTACTGCCGGGTGACCTTGTTGCCAATTGCTGCCTGTCCTTAATATTCCTCTCCTGCCTCAATTATTTCACCCTCCTTGTACTAGTAATGTGATGAAGAAACTTAGGATGTACTGGCTAGTAGGTTGTTGGTTGGTGAGGGTGCGAGACACTCAGGCTAGGTATACAACATGAGAGTGGGCTGTGATGATCCTAAGGGTTTTCTAGGGGTGTCTTTTTCACAAAAGGCGCTTTCCAAATATTTAAGAGATGAAGAGGATTATTAGAAGACATATGGGTGCAAATAGACAACTACTAGCCAAGATTAATTAAGCAGGACCTTCAAAATTTATGCTTAATTGATATCTATGTAATTATAAAAGACAATGGTCAAAGAAACGAGAGGTAGTATGAATGTCCAGAATGACACATACAAGGATAGTTTTTTTTCTAATCAACATGGAGTACATAGTACTCAAGAAGCTGAAGCTTGGTGTATAATATTGTATTCGGGATAATGATATCTTAAATATAAATAACAATATTTGTTAATTATATATGAGTCAACCGCTTGGAACTTATATAGGTGGCAGCCTCTACATCATCCTGTGAACCCGAAAATCATGCGAGATGCACAAAACCATCCCAACATACGTTTCTTATGTGTCATTTAACGACAACTATCTGTTAGTTTTGTATAAGAATACATCTCCCACGGATACAGAAACATTTGTACATAAATCATTTATACGAACGTTGTTCCAGTTGTCCATATTTTATGACCTATGAAAATCAGATATTTACACCGACGAAAAGACAAATGCTCGTGGAGATTCCTCAATTTCCCTCAGACAGCCCATAAGCCTAAGACGGCTCCAAGCTTCACCTATATAGGCAGCTGCACATTTTAACTGCATGTGAAAAATAGCATGAGATCTGTATAAATCATTTTTATAGGAGTGTCGATCCTGCTCATCTTTTTTTATTTTTTCACTATAAAACCATGTCTCAATTTATTGACACAATAAACCCACACATCACGCATAGCCATATACTAATAAATAAGTATGTCGAGTCTAAGACTTAAAATTTAAAAAATTTAAGTGGTTAGATTTTATTTTTGGAACTCCAACTAGTTGAGATATATTCTCAGTTCGCTTATGACATGTACGCTTTCTTCTACGTATATATTTCCTCTCAAAATATATATGTGATTTCACAACGAATTATCTCCACCGGATTCCTCCGAATTAAAGAAACGAAGATATCAACAGTGTCGATACAGAGAGAGAGACATACCGCCGTATCAACATTCTGTTTGCGTACGTGGGTAGAGCATCCAGTGCACAGATGGGCGTGATCTTTTCCTCTGCCTCAGCCGGCCAACAACTAAAGCAACGTGTTTGATCTACAAGAAGTGAGTTCGTGGACGTGCTTGGCTACCTCAACTGCTTATCGTATAGAATCGGATTCTCTCACTTCTATTCATCTTTGGATCCGTATGCAAAGACATGCTGCCTTTTATAAGGGAGTATAATTAACTAGTGGAAAAGGATTTAGACGTGGAGAGAATTTTCCTAGAAGCATGTTTGACAAATGAGTACTGGCCGAGATATATAACGTCGCATTACATGATGAGTTGATGACATGATGTGATTGGTCAAATGAAGAAAAGAACGAGATAACTTTTGAAGTTCACCGGCCTCATTATTTTTGTGAAGGATGTGATCTTTTTTTCCAACTAGCAAAATACCCATATATAATTTACTATTGGTAAAATACCCATACTTATTTGAATATATGTTATTTATTTAATTCAAACAAATATTAAACTATTTCATAATATTATAAAAAATATTAGAGACTAATTTATAAAACGTGTAGAAATAGTGATGAGCTGGTGACAGAACCACCACCATCATTATTGCATATAGTAGTATATTTTTCAATTACATCATAAACATACATGCAGATAAGTCACTGCAGATGCACACCACACACCTGCAAGTGTGTCACTTAAGACACTGTTGAACGCGAAATTCATCGCACACACGAAGGCCTGAGAGATTTGCTTCACTTTTAGTGCTTCACTTTTATTGATCCTGCAATCAATAAGATAAACAATTGCAAACGTTAAATATCAGGCCCAATCGGCCACAGAGCCGATTAGAGATCATGTTGTCAGTCGATACCCGAAAGAATCGGCTATCCTTAAAATAGTTGAAAGAATGTTATGCATTGACATGATTTGGATTGAATATAATTATAAATAAACTTTCTTTAATAAAATCAATCTTGATAGGTCGAACTAAATTGATACAGCATAAGATTGATAATATTAAAGTCAGTTTCTATATAATTACATGTTCCAAATCACAAGTCAATGAACAAAATAATATGAACATGGCCCGAAGTAACTAAGATTGGCTCAAAGGTAAATGTTATGTAATTGCTAATTCAATTTGTTTCTTTGAAACAAGTAAATATGGTAAATCGGACCTAACCGAGACAATATTAGTCGATGGTAATAAAGATCAGATAAACTAACGATTATATGAATTTAAATAATAGCCGATAAACTTACTTAGGCAGACGGACAGATAATATATTGGCTAGAGCTCCGATACAACCTTATATGAGAATATCACACTTGATTAAATTTATTAAACAAGTTACATTTTTAGCAGATTGGACCTAACCGAGACAGTGCAAGATCGACAACGAGCTTAATAGATTTAAAGAGGTGATATATATTCATATAAGATGACAGATATATCATATCTAGTAAAGAAATCAATCAAACTTAGACTAAGACAGTTTTATCAGATAAGATCGACTAAAACTTTGATGGAACCCCTATCGATAATTATAGAGCAAGTTAATTCTTATAATTTTAAACACAACTTAGTAGGTCAAACCTAACTGATGCAGCACCAAGTTGTAACTAAATTTGTTAGATCTAAACAAGCCGATAAGTGCTATTCAGGATGGTAGATATATTGATCAATCTTAGATAACAAAATAGTTTGGATAGTATATATTTATTCGAGATGAATCGACTGATAATAGCAAACTATGATATCAACTATGATTGAACTATATATATGGTAAATAACGCTTGCATCGGTGGGGACAGAGTATCGGACTTAACCGAGAAAGCCCTAGCCCCGCCGATAGCGAAATTGACGGAACTCACCTTGTCATCAAAGATCGAACTCAACTGATGCAGTCCAACTCGAAAATAAGAACTTGTCAAAATAAACCTAAAAAACTAGGGTAACGATGCGCCGAAAGTTGTATTATTGAACTGATGTCCCCATATAAAGACCCTGGGTGTAAATATCTATACCCATGAGAAGATACTAGTCCTTATCGGACACGATACAAGTTTTCCTAAAGATAGAGTAAAAACATATAAGCCCAAACCGGACTCTAAACAAACTTTCCTAAAAATATAAACGAAAAATAACTAACTCTGCCTAATTAATAAATAAATCACCACGTCGCATCCTTCTTGGACCCGGCTTCTTCCAGATAATGTCTCCTTTAATCGAACAATTTTCTTAATCGAATCCGACAAGAAATCGACTTTTGGCCACTGATAACTTCTATCAGCAATTTCCATAATTCTAAAGCCGATATTGATTCCGGCCGATTCCATTTTTTTCAACTTTAGCCGATGCAATCTCTATTCCTGGCAACCAAAATCACGCCGTTAATTTCGCCTTTGACTTGCTCCTTGACTGACGGTATATGCCAAATTTTATCGTTAACAGACATGTTTAAAAAGCGAGGACCAAAGATAAGGCCCCCTTTGATTCAAAGGAAAGTCATAGGAATTTTGAAGGATTTCATTTCTATAGGAATTTTTTTTATATAGCCCTTTGAATCAAATGATTGAATCCTATAAAATTCCTATCAAAAGTATTATTCTATATATGTTTTGAAGAAAATTTAACATAAGGTAGAACCTCATGGAAAGTTTTCTTTGAGTATATATCTCTTTTAAAATTCTTGTATTTTTTTGCGGTCCAATCAAATGGTCATTTATGCGTTTTTCTTGTGTTTTGTAATTATATGTTTTATACTTGTATTTCTGTCAAAATCATGTATTTTTTCTATTACTCCGTTTTTTCATTTCTACGATTCAAAATGCCCTAAATCTCTGCTAAACTTCTATTGAAATCACACTCATGTAATTAAAATTTATGTACAGCATGATTTACATCCTAATGATAGAACCATTCATTTATGACTTCATCACTGCACAATCCATCCTTCCCGGTATGACCACTATTTGGACCTACGGTTAGCATCAGCTCTAGCAGACATGGTAAAAAAATGGAGCAAATGGGCACCAAGAGGGTACATCCCCAACCTATACCTAGCTTAGGACCAATGTATAAATGATCTCTTCTTCCTCGCTTCCCAGTGCTATCTTTGTATCTCAAGAATACGGTCTGACCTCTCTCCTCGAATTATCAGCTAATCAGGGTGCATGAGTACGACAGTTTTGGTACCATAGCAAGTTAGTTTTGCATTATTAAAATATGGGAGTCACTATATTCTTTTTACCAGCTTTTGTGCGAATTAGTCGGGGCATGAATGAATGGAAAGTACGTGCCTATGCTCCTGAACCCAGCCAACAGAATATTATATGGAAAATTTGCAGCCCACTTGGGATGCATATTGTAGGTTTGCTAGGGCCTACGCAAAGACTATGAAATTAACTTAAGTGTAGCGCACATATTATCGTACGTGCAATGACGTGAGGTTGGAATGAAACTTTTTAATAATAGAAATAGTTTCCGTCTTCGATCTCTACCAATAGACAAACGGTCAATAAGTAAAAAATGATAAATAAAAAAACTTGAGATTATAGGACTCCCTCCCAATGAATATTCAACTGAATTAATCGAAAGCACTTAGAATATATAACGATATTTTGTAGGAACAACACCATTCAAAGTGAAAAAAATTAATATCTATTGATTTTAAGAGTGCAGCTTCACTGCACATGGTATTATGTTCCTCTCGTGAAAACATCAAATACTAAAAATAGATGTTAAAATGAAACGATATTGATGATCATTTTTTACCTACTTTATCAGATTATTACTTAGATTGTTTGCTTTAGGTCTATACAAATATGTTTTTTAAGAAAACTTTTAGTCTACCGCATTATTTAGACCATTTGTTATAGTTTATCAACCAAGTTTATTTTAAAAAACATTTAATATATTTCTACCATATCAAATAGATAATCCTCTTAGTAATTAAGTAAATAATCTATCACTATCATTTACTTACATTTCTATTGACAAATGGCTTTAGGTAAGTAATAAGGTACTAGGTACACTTCAATTTTCCATCTACTTTCATGTGAGGCGTGTGCTTACCTAGCTGGTCCAAGTGCCCAGTGTACGTGCACGGTCCACCCCCCACGCTGGCTGACGCCTGCGTCGTGTTGACCAAACACGAAGAACAGCGGCGGCACAGGGGATCCAGCCGCTGCTGCGCACGGATTCCAACGAGTGGTTCCTGCCACGTGGCCTGCCGGGGCGCCACGTTTTGGGAGCGACTGGTAGCCCGGCGAGTACGTACGCTTTGTTTAATGCGTGTTAAGTCGCGCTAAATTCAATCATAACGCGATTATGACGCCAATAATTGGGTGTAGATCGATGGATAGGAGTATGTGGCAGGGGTCAAAGCCAAACATGATCGTGTGGATTGACTTTTGGTTCGCCTGATTTTGGTTTTATTTTTGTAACTTTTGACCATTATAGTTCAAATGTTACTGCTACGATGTGTTAAGGCTGAGCTCGCAACTCTGTTCCCGTACGCACGAAAAACGAAACAGTTCATTAACACGTGATTAATTAAGTATTAGCTTTTTTTCAAAAATGGATTAATTTATTTTTTAAAACGACTTTTGTATAGAAATTTTGTTAAAAAAATACACCGTTTAGTAGTTTGAAAAACGTACGCGTGAAAAAAAGTACTATGCGCGCTGAAACACAGTTGCCGAACACAGCCCTAAATGCCTCTCGTCGTGCCATGGGCTTGAGATGGTGTATATGAAAGACTATTTACTGTGTGGAGTGGATGAAAAATAGATGGGTGCATGAAGAGAGAAGTAGGAGTATAAGGCTTTATAAGTTTTTTATATGGTCCCTAATACTACCATACTCTTGATTAATTTCTTTTACGCTATCAACAACTACAAAATTAATATATAGCATTAAAAAATCTGAATCTAATTAATGACAGGACATACATGATATTGATACTAGGCATAGATTTTTTTAGTTTAATTATTACTACATACTCTATCTATCCCATAAAATAAAATCTAGTACGAGATGTGACACATCATAATACTGAAAATCTAGATGGAATATGTCTAGATTCGTAATATTATGATATATCACATTTCTTATCCATATTAACAGTATTAGGATATGTCACATCACATCACATACTATATTTATTTTTTATGAAACGAAGGTTGTACTTAAGTTATCAATATTGATTTTTCTAAAAATAATATACAAGTGTCTTATAATTTAAGACGAAGGGAGCAGGTAATATAGACAAAACTAAGAACCCCAATTAATAACTGTTGTACATACCCATTCACAATCACCCTATAGCTAGAACAGTATGGTTTCTACACATGCATCTTTCCTATATGATACACCCCAAAAAACTGCTAAAGATAGATGCATGTCGTCATATAGGAAAAATATTGTTTTGCACCTTTACAATGTTGGAGATAGATATATGCATAGGCAAACCATTTTTTGTCGTCATAGAGAAACAAATATTGTTTTGCACCTTTACAATGTTGGAGATAGATGCATAGGCAAACCATTTTTTGTCTTAATTTTGACTCTATATGCATGCAAGTGAACATGACTCACGCATGAGATCATTTCTACTACTAGTTCATATACAATATAAACTAGCTAGAACTCTAGGATGCATGCATCCCTAACAAATATTGGCGATATTTAGACGCATGTATGTCATCAGTAAGCAAAGCATTTTGGCATTGAGCTAGGTAGGAAGCTGCACATTTGAATCCTCAATGTATAATCGATACGTATTCAAGTGGTGAACTACTGAACATAAGACTTTTAAAGTAGCTTCAACAACCACCTTATAACAATTTTGGCTCATATGACGCGATTCCTAATTAATGCTCGAGATAGATTCACATCATCATACAAATTACTCCTTCGGACTATAAATATAACAGAGCGATCTTGATTCTTTCATTTATCCATAAATAATATAAGGGAAGTTAAAGATCCCGACAAGAAAAAATGCGCAACAAACATCACCTCGATTGTGCATTCAATCCTTCAATGTGCCACTTTTTTTACCCTTACCTGTAAATGTGCCAAAAGTGCAATAGATATAAAATCTTGAATGTATTTTTTTGTTGTTACCTTATTTTTCACCAATAATGTTAACATCTTTTATATTTATGAATGAAGAGAGTAATTAAAAATTTATTACTTCTTTCATTTAAAAATTATGACATTTAGTACAATATTTTAACAAATATTTAAAATTTTGATCATCAATAATTCCTCAAACGGTTAGTTAGAAAACAATATACGTAGATTTGTCTTGAAATGGACTATCCCAATTTCATAAATTTATTTTAATATAAAATTATTGCTAAAATTTAAAAAATTGATCGAATCTTGGCTTAAACAGGTAGGAATATTTATGACCGAATGGAGTGCGGTGAGTAAGCATGGATTTGTGTGCATCCCAAATTATCACTCCCTAAATATCCACAGCACCTCGCAGCCGTTTTTGGTTTTGCACGCTGAATAAATCCACCGTTGTGTGTGTGACATTGCATTTGCATTCCATAGCAAATGCTGGAGGGTAGAGCTAGCATGTCACCATCTCAGTACACGGCTACACGCGCGCACACAGCGCAGCGTCTTTTGGCAGCCACCCGGGGCGTTGCAAGACAGCTGGTGTGCACAACGCGTACGTGTGCCAACGTGTGACGCCAGTTTAGCAGTAAAGACTTCACCTCCCCCTCTCTCTCTCTCTCCTTCTAGGCTTCTACTATACCATCTCTGAAACAGGAAAAAAAAAGGTTTCTCTGCTACTGCTGCTTTACTAATAGCTAGCGTGCTGTTCCAGTTGATGCATTGCATTGGCACAAGAACTTTCTGTATCATTGCATTGAGTATTTGCACTGCGTTTTCCTTTCGCCATTGCCGCTGCAGGATGAAGTGAAGAAGAGGTGAGTGAGGATAGAGAGGTAGAGAGAGAGGGAGAGAGGAGGGCATCAATGGTAGTGGCAGACCATGGCACACCAATTAGAGTGGCCTGACGATGGTGTTTGTGAAAGGGGTCCCATCGTTCTCAATTCCCAAAGCTGTCCAGCGTCAGGTGACCGTTTTACCCCTATGTGTTGGTGCATCATGCCAAGACTCGTTCACTGTGAGACCAACGTTTTAGCTGGACTGGAAGACTGGATGACTGGACCTAAGCCAACGTCTTCCTGCCATGGAATGGACGGGGCTCAAACTCAAAACTGGCGCAGCGAGCGAGGTTATTGGGTGTTTGATTACTAGGGGAAGAAGAGCCAGTAGTGCCCAGCATGTCGGATGCAGCTGTTTTATTTGGGAAAAACACATGCCGAACGAAAATGGGATTAGTTTCGGACCCTACGATAAATTAATGCACGATATCTTTGGAACTGACTTGCCAACCATAGTTGTTTACTTCTCTTCCCAAAACAAAAATTTTAAAAATAATCTATGTTTCTTCCCCATAAAAACACATGGGATGTATGGTATTTATGAACATCTAAATTTAAATACTAATAGATAGTAAAGTCATACATGACTATATCATCACACCGCTGGTATTTTTCCATTTGATATGTAATAGTTCTTTAATAATACTAGCAGAAAATCAGATTATTTCATCTTAGAAGATGATAAGAAAATGCCATACCTATACTTCCTAAACTATATATGACGTATGGAACCTTTCAGAGGTTTTGGACTATTTGCCACTCTCCCCAAGAAAGGACATGTTCTCAAATACCACTCTCTCAAATAGCTTTGATTTTTTTGTCATCGGAGAGAGAAGATTTCTTGTTTGTGTGCCATTTTTCAATCCATGAGAAGCCACGTCATCAAATCCAGGACAAAATAACTGTCTTGCCCTTCTTCCTTTCTTCTTCGCCTTCACTCACCTTCATCATCTCCCTCTCCTCTCACGTGTTCCCTGCCGATGAAGGTGTACGAGTGGGCGAAGCCGCGTGAGCTCCACGCCGAGGGCATGGCCTCAGGCCATGGCCTCACAGTAAGCATCCACGAGCGTCAGGCCTCCACTGTTGGCTCGTCGTCGAGGGGTACGAACGTCGCGCCCACGATATCCTCTTCTACCAGAGCCACCGCCGACCCGTTGTCAAGGGGCCCACTTCCATGCCGCCGGTCTCGGCCACTCCTACCTCCCCCCACCAACCTCGTTCTCATAGGGCAAAGCCACCACTAGCTATCCTTGTCTCCTACGTGTTTGAAGGAGCGGTTAGAGGAACGGGGTGAAGGAAATGGCTGGAGCTCACGGGCCAGGGGCCTCATCGACGTGGAGATCCTCACCGGAGCCCAAGCAGCTCGCCGACTAGGAAGTGGGAGGGGATGAAAGAGATTGAGAGGAAGGAGAAAGGAAAAAGAAGGGCAAGACAGTCATTTTGACCTCGGATTTGGTGATGTGGTTTCTCATGGGCTGGAAAATGGCACACGAGCAAGAAATCTTTCTCTCTCCGATGATAAAAAATCAAAGTTATTTGGGAGAGTGGCATTTGAGAATACGTCATTCGAGAGATTGGCAAATAGTCCAAAACCTCTTCAGAATATGTCCTTGGTCCAAAACCTCTCTACCAAATATCATCTTGCTAGGGTCATAAGTTGTTCTTATTAACAAAAAGAGTAAAATTAATACATGTCTGATCCTTAAACTTGGACCGGAGTGTCATCTAGATTCATAAACTTGTACAATGCACATCTGAGACCTAATCTTGATTTAATGTATGATATGTGATTCAAAGTGCAAATAACACAGACATAGCTCGAACGTTGACGTGGTCGTCCATGACAGTGAAAACATTGCATTAGGCCCCTTCACTATAGTATGCCCCTAAATCGACTCCCACCATACCTGTGGGAGAGGAAGCAAAGAGACATTGATTAGGACGACATCTTTCCCAGAGAAAATATAGATGGCACGATGGGGAGAGGGTGATCCCGTGAGCCTGGTGTAATATGACTGTCGCTATGAAGGCAGACGATGGACCTCAGATTGCCGGAGAATCACGTAGATAATAACGCCACGTCGGAATTGCAAGATCACCCTCTCCTTATGACACCATCTATCTTAGCAACAAGGACATCCGATAGCCGACTCCCACGACACTCGTAGAAGAGAATGCAAAGAGACAATGATTAGGGCAGTAGCTTTCCTGGAGCCAAGATAGATAGGACGATAAGGAGTGAGTAATCCCACAAACCCGATGTGATATGATTGTTGCTATGAAGGCATATGACGGGCCTCAAATTGCCGGAGGATAAGGACAACAGTATGGCCACATCAGAATCACGTCATCACCCTCTACATATGGCGCCATCTATTTGCTTGAGGACCTCCAGTAACCAACAATCACAACCGCTCAAATTGCCATCTTTTCGCATCCTCTTTGGCAAGCGTGATGGGAGTCGATTTGGGAGCATATCGTAATAGAGGGGCCAAAATAAATAAAAAATCTCAAAATCATGAATGGGCACGTCATCATCCGAGCTATGTCATATGTACTTTAGACCTTTGGTGATAAAATTAAACCAAGATTAGAGATTCGGATGGATATTTTATAAGTTTATGGATTAGATGGCACCCAGATCCAAGTTTAAGGACTAACCATATATTTTACTCTAACGAAAATAAATTATAGATTATAGGCCTCTGTCGTTAAGTACATGCTCCCTCTATACTAAAAAAATTAAAATCCTAGCTTTTCAAGGTGAGGTTAAAGAGAAATACAATAGACCAAAATATCCTTAATTAATAGGAAAGTTATATTGGTGGATAGATAGATGAGAGGTATTAAAGGGATAAAATTTTTCGATTTGCGGATCGTAAGAAGGACGCAACTCCTATCTATGATGTAAAGTAAGAGGGACATGAGTCCCCTCACAGGTGGGGCCCACCGTCATGACTCACACGTTAGTGTCATACGTCCATATGACGTACGCAGAGGAGCCTCACCCAGGTAAGAAGGTAGGAGTCGGTTTATTTTGAGATAAAATTTAAACAATAGAAGTTGATTTATTTTGGGATGAAAGGGATAACTAATAAGCTATGTTGTAAAAAAAAAAGAAAGACCCTTGGCCACTTACAACACCACACAGTGTAGCTGAGCAATCGATCCTAGTCATCACAGTTTTGGTGTACATTCGGAGTCAGCAGTTCATATGACACGGAGAGGGGGGGGGGGGGGTTTAAATGCAGTAGAGATGTGAAGCCAAATAATAGGGGGGAGGAGACACTGATGTACTTGGAGTCAATGGCAGTAGTAACATATACTGCCGCACTTATTGCTGTGTGGTAGGTCACTGCAGAGTAAACTCGCTGGCGTGGTGCAATTAACGGAACCAAACCACGGCAACAAGCCAGTGACGGTGAGAATGCCAATGGAGGGAGGTGGAGGTTGAGGAGGAGGAAGAGATGGTGGTGGAGGTGTTGGTGGTGGAGATGGTGGTAGGGAGTGGCAAGTAGGCCATAGTGCAGGTTTGTGAGGGGGTGAAACATGGCCCTGTCGGTGGGCATGGGGTTCGTCTTCCACCTCTCCCCCACCTCAAATCATCCTCACCATTCTCTAGAGTAGACTGCTTCAACCCACCAAGCCAAGCCAAAGCCATCTTAGCTTGGCTACTTTCTCTCTCCTGTCACCTCTCTCCTCTGTGGTCTCTCACTCTCACCATCCCCTCTTCTGTTCTTCTCTTGCTTGGCCTGGCCTGGCCTGGCCTTCTCTCTTTCCTCAGGATGCATGGATGGATAGATAGATAAGATAGCTAGGTAGCTCTCTCTCAAGGAAACATTCCCCACTTTATGCCATAATTAATACTATTGTTGTTGTTAGTCATATTGTTATTAGTAGTAGTATCACTAACCAAGCCATGCATACTACTACCACCACCACCATCCATGCTTTTGTTATCTAGCTAACCAAGAAACAATATAATCCCCTCTTTTTCATTTGCTTCCTCCTCTTCTTGACTCCTTGAGGCCAACACCAAGCTTCCCCCCTACTTCTCTTTCTACTACCAACACAAACCTACAACTTATAAGAGCTCAACACCATCCCCAACTCAAACCCTTACTCCAAACAAGCAAAGGAGGGAGGAATCATCCTAATACTACTAGCTAGCTAGCTCTCTTACCCTAGAGAGCTAGAGACGCCATGGAGTACAAGAGATCATCGCATGTGGAGGAGGAAGAGGAGGAGGAGGAAGAGGAGGACGACGAGGAGGAAGACGAGGAGGAACAAGGTCACCATCAGTATACGACGGCGGCGGCGGCGACGCAGCAGCTGCACCCGCAGGTTCTTGGCTCGTCGGCTTCCTCGCCATCGTCGTTGATGGACTCCGCCGCTTTCTCGAGGCCCCTCCTACCTCCCAACTTGTCGCTGGTGTCGCCGTCGCCGCCGCCGCCGCCCGGTGGATCCTACCTGCATGCGGCTCACCACCATGGGCAGGGAAGAAGGGTGGAGACGCCTGGTGGGGAGAGCCAGCACCAGCTCCAGCGCCACCATGAGCCGGCGAGAAATGGCGTTCTTGGTGGCGGCGCCGGTGCTCACCCGGCCTCCACGCTTGCGCTCGTGGGGGCTGGTGGTAGCGGCGGTCCAAGAGGCGGCGAGGGGGCGGCGGGGGAGGCGCCGACGTGGAGGTACAGGGAGTGCCTCAAGAACCACGCGGCGCGGATGGGCGCGCACGTGCTCGACGGCTGCGGCGAGTTCATGTCGTCCCCTGGCGACGGCTTCGCGGCGCTGGCCTGCGCCGCATGCGGCTGCCACCGTAGCTTCCACCGCCGCGAGCCTGCGTTCGTCGCGCCGGCCTCGCTCTCGCTCTCCCCCGCCGCCACCGCCGCCGGCGTGGTGTCCCCCTCTCCGACGCCCACCGGCGCCAACTCCTCCCGGCTCATGCCGCTACTCCTCGCCCCGCCGCACATGCAGAAGCGCCCGCCCGTCCTCCCCGTGTCCCCGGCGTCCGCGCCCGCCGCGCTGGCCGAGTCCTCCAGCGAGGAGCTGCGCCCGCCGCCGCCGCCGCCGCCACTTCCCTCTTCCCACCCCCACGCTCACGCGCCCGCCGTGGTGGCGTCGGCCTCCGCGCCGCCTGGGCCGAGCAAGAAGCGCTTCCGGACCAAGTTCACGGCGGAGCAGAAGGAGCGGATGCGTGAGTTCGCGCACCGCGTCGGGTGGCGCATCCACAAGCCCGATGCCGCCGCCGTCGATGCGTTCTGCGCCCAGGTCGGCGTCTCCCGCCGCGTCCTCAAGGTGTGGATGCACAACAACAAACACCTCGCCAAGACGCCCCCGTCGCCGACCTCGCAGCCGCCGCCGCCGGTCCACCACGATCCTTCTCCTCCTCCCCCTCCTCACCACCACCACCACCACCACCACCATCACCACCACCCACCACAACATCATCAGCAGCAGCATGATGCATGAGTGAGTGAGTAGAACAATGCAGAGAGGATGATGCATTAGCATTAGCTATTAATTAGCTCTCCTTTAGCTTTTCTTCTCCTGTGTAATTCTTCCAAGACTCCAGTAACCCTCCCTGTTGTTAAGTTTAACTCATGCAGCATCATCAGTTACTTAGGAGAGTAGATGCATTGTTGCAACGAGAGGTAATTAATCTGATCTTAGGACATGCATGCATGCATTGCTTCCCTTGGATAAACATGATTAGGTTTAGCATGATAGAGCCAAATGCTAAGTGCATTTTAGGGCTTCTTCTCTCTCTTGCTAGTGCTAGTGGTAGTGCAGCAGTAACGCGTGCGCGGCTGTGCTTGTATGTATTGTGTTGTAGTAGCAGAATTTGCAGTGGCATTTGCAATGCAATGCTCTCTGCTGCCTATCTTGGCCTTGGGCACCACATGCTTTTGACTTTGCCTTTTGGGTTTGTAGGATTCCTTTTGGCAGAGGGTGTGTATTGTGCTTGTGCATTGCTGCTGCATGCATTGGGGTTTGGTACTTTGGTTTGGTGAGGGAGAGGAAGAGGGAGAGGGGAGGGGGTCCCTTTGGAGGGGAACGTACTTAGGCATGGGGGTTTGTCATTTGGTGTGCAAAAGTACAATTAGGGGGGTCATTAAAGGGAGCGTTTGTTTATGGCTTCTAAGCTTCTGTGCTGGGCTTTTCTTCTGTCCTGGCAGGGTGGGGTCACCTCCACTGCCCTTGCTGCTAAACTCCCTTTCTTAAGGGCTTTTGCAGCCTTTTTTGGGGGGCAATTTTGTTTGAGCTGCTTCTAGCCTTCTGCCAAAGCTGTGTTTTTTCTCTCTCTTTCTTTCTTCCTCTCTCTCTCCTTCTCTGGTGGTGTTGGACTTTGGCCAGAAGGCAAGTGCATGTGAGAGTGGACTGTTGTGTCAGAAACTCAAAGGGAAAGAAAGCCCTGTGTTTTGAGTGTGTGTGTGTTGGATGTGGCCTCTGCAGAATGAATGATGATATGTACTTGTCGGCAAATACAAGGCTTGGATTGGAGCCATTCAACTTTGCATTTGATGCGGTAAGGAGAAAGATGTGTTCTTGGTAATGACATTTCATCGCACCGTTTGTTTTTAGGTCACCAACATGATATATATTGATGTTTCTGTCTTCATAGCCCTCCCTGAGTGGGGAGTATCTTAAATGTCATGTTTCAGGTGTCTTAAATATCTAAAAGAAAAGTTTGACTAGCTACATTTTTGCATAATTATACACCCAACATTAGCAGAATATGTATATATTATAGCAGGTATATATTAAGCTAGTATTTATGCATTCAATTTAGAGTCTAGAAAGGAGTGGGCAGAAACTTCAAAAAATTGATACTATGGGAGCCTATGAATGTTTTACCTTGATCAACATGTCAGCACTCAACAGGATTGGCAAGACAACAACCTGATGAAACTAATAAATATGACCCTCAAAACCTGCAGACACCGCGTGTACTTAGCTATAGTTCGGCTTTGATGGTTCCAAATGAGAGATCTCAGAACGATAGTATACTCCTAAAAGACGTGAGACCAAGCTTATTTATTCGATCGGAAACTACATCATTTATACGAACTATCATTGATACTGGGACCACTGAACCATACTGTGATGGCACTGTTGTTCTCTTTACTCCTCTTCTCGGTTTTGGCTCCCTTTTCAGTTACATCTGGTCACGAGTGAAATAAAGCAAACATTTTCTTGGTATGAAGTGGAGTATAATGCCATGAGAGCGTATGTTGGTCAGGTTTCTGTAATTTCCAACTGAATCTTGATTGAGTAAAAATACACCGTTGTTTTAACTTTGATATGTGCACCGTTCCGAGTTTCCGGTCAAAGAAGCAAATGACTCGAAGAAACCAGAAAAATAAGATTGATCCAGTTTAAAAGACTAATGTTAGGGGCAAGACATAAGTGCAGATAATAGATAAATCCTACACAGACGACATGCAGGTCTATCGGTAAGTTTTATCCTTTCATCCTCTATGCGTTCGAATCTGCTTATGCTGTTGGATTAAATTCTAGATTATCATGACACGTTTTTTAAACTGCTAAATGGTACGTTTTGTGCGAAAATTTTCTATATAAAAGTTATTCTAAAAAATTAAATAAATCCATTAATGTCATCTCGTTTTACGTGAAACTCTTAATCTTCATTTTAAGCAGATTCAAACACTGATAATGAAGACAAATCAAATTCCAAGATGAATGGTTGAACCATCAGTCAAATAAGATTTTCCAGCATGCGCATCTCCGTCTTACCTATTTGCCTGTCTTTCCATAAAAACCACCATAAATATGCTACAGGCAAAGAGGTGGAACAAAATTGAAACGGACAAGCCTAGGTCATAAACCCCCCCCCCCCCCCCCCCCCCCCAAAGAAAACTTCAGTATCCGATGTGGTTCTAAATTTCAACTTCCATTGAAGTCAGCTGGAGGAAACTGACTATCTCACTCCATTCCTCATATCAGAACATATGGGGACAGTAGATCTGAAAAGGGCTGCTGCTTTCTGATGAAATCTATAACATTGCTCAAGTTGAAGACTCAGAAGCAAGCTTGATGCGCTGATGATGCTCAGCCACTTTGTATTCAACTACCTCCATAAGCAACTGGGGATCCAACACACAGTCAGGGCGGCCATAAACAGCAGCTTGCACACTGGCCATAAGCTTAGCAATCTCTCTGCCAGAGAACCCATTGATCTTCCTCGCAGCCTCCCTGAGCAAATCATCACTTATGTCCTTAATTTGTATCTTCTGCCGTTGCTTTTTCAGCATTGAGCCCCAAAACGAGTCTTTGCCATCTTCCTTGAGCATATAGTGGTTCAAGTATAACCTGAGCAGCTGGAACCTCTCCTCCTCCCCAGGTAGAGGGAACTCAATAACTTCATCAATGCGGTCCGTAATAGCAGCATCAAGATCACTAGGCCGGTTTGTTGCAAGCACAAGGACGATATCCCTTGACTGGTCTCCAGTTCGGAATAGTAGTGCATTGAGAGCACTCCGCTGAGCTTCGCTCATGTGGGTGCTGTTGCGCCTAGTCAATTGCAAGGAAAAACATGAGATTAAAGGAGAGATGTGAAATTTGGTCATTTGGTAAGACAAATTTATGATAGATGTTTGTTGTTTTGGGTTCTAAAGTTTGCTTTAATTTGTTTGAATTCAGTGGCTGCATAGAGATTGGATGTACTTTCAGGCTAAAAATTAGTTCAATTCAAGCTTAAGAATTGGGAATATCCTCAGGATTAGCTCATTTACATGCATATCACTATCTGTGAAAAAAACAGTGGTCAGACAAATACTTAAATATTAAGTTGTGAACATACTCGCACAAGAACGCATCAGCCTCATCGATGAAAAGCAGCATGCCCTTCCTTGACTTCTTAGCCCAGTCAAAAATTTGATGTATTTTGGTAACAGCCTCTGTTCCTAAGGGTGCAACATCTCCTCCTGTCATCATGGCATAATCCAAGCCCTGTTACATAAAGGGCAATGGTAAGATTATACAATTGTTGTATAACTGGAGTTGATGGATGTATTAAAAAAACCAGAAAACAAGGTTCTTTATAGAAGATCCATAAGCCTGATATTTCTCTAGGAATGGTGCAACTATCCGATTAGATCTGTTGAAAACTTACTGATTGGCGTGCCATCTCCCTAGCGACTAATGTTTTCCCAGTTCCAGGTGGACCATAGAACAGCATGTTGCGAAATGGTGCATCATGCGACTTTGTATTTGCAGTAGCTCGTGCAAGATGTTCAATCCTCCGTTTCAGTGAGGGATGAAGAATGACATTCTCAAAGCCTGCACCTTCTGACAGAGATGCCGAAGTAGGTTTGAGAGCCTTAAACCTTGAAAGTGGAAACTTTGGTATCGATGATTCACGGATCAGTGAAGGTTGACCCAAGATTCTATTAATGTAACCCCATGTAACCTTTGCTCCTTCCCTAAAAGTATAAAAGAGGTAATAAGAACATGACATGTCTCAAATAATTTTTGTTGACAAGGGAAAGATGAAGTTGAGCCGTGAAGTGGTCTTGTGTGTATGCATACTTCAAAAAGTAAATTCAGCATGAAATCCAGATTAACCTGGTAGTATAAATTCCAGCAGCCAGCGCAGTAACTCCTCCAATACCCATCAATAATTTACTCCTGTCAGTCAACAGCATCCTAAACCCACCTACATGTTCACATTAGAAAATAAGTTTCAATGAAAAGTAAAGTAAGGTATCATTCTGTTTATAAACATTACCATGACAATTAGATAAAAATGAAGAACAGATGTAGTGTCACACAGTAATAATACTAATTTTGACACGAGATCATAAGTTCACTTAAAAAAACAATGAATATGTGCTGGTGTGATTTCACTGATGACATTTCCACACAACTACTAGACACCATAACCACTGAAAACGGAAAAAAATATCTGTGTGAGAATGCCAATAATATTGTCAAATTGAGAAAAACCCTATAATACAGGAAAAAGGAGATTAAGAACCTAAAACTTCAATAATGATTGATCAAAATAGGCACGCACATTTACTATGAGTAACCAGCAATAGTAGCAGAACCAAAAGAAATTCAAGATTAAATTCATAAGGATTGTCACTAGCAGGAATATAAATACCTTCAATGTGTGAAAAAGTTGTATTTATTGCAGCAATCCACTTCTCTTTGTCGCAATTTATATGCTCCAGGAGCATCTTTCTGTTGTGCTCTTCTAAAGCCTTTGCTTCACGAGTAAGGGCTTCACCTTTTGCTTCAGCATTAGCTTGGATATTTTTTTGCTTTAAGAGAGCCTTTTCTTTCTCATCCTGTAGCATTTTTTCTAAAATCTTCTTTTCTGTGGTACGCCTAGCTTCTTCTTTCCTAAGGGCAGCTGCCTCTTGCATCTTCACAAGTTCTGCATCTTGTCGCCTTTGTACTTCACGCTCCGTCTGGGAAAAAAAATCACTTGATTAAATGATGCGTGCTGTTAAAGAACCATTTGCCATTAAAGAAGGTAAATAGAGGGGGGCAAGTCAATACCTGCATTCTTTTCCTAGCTAATTCGTCGTCATAGCGTAACTTTTGTGCCTCTGCTTGAGCTTGCTGCTGCAAACTCTCTCTGAATTTTTCACCTTCTTTCCGTTGCCTCTCCTGTAGACCAGATATCGAGCAACAGAGGACAAACATGAGTAGATTGCTGACAATCTAAAGCATTTCCATTATATGCCATGATATTTCATAGTAAGTCTTTGCCATTCAAAAGGGCCGAGGCAGAATTAAATCTTTTGCATGTTCACTGGTTCAGGGTTTCTATTTCTTTTTATAAAGGAAGCTTTATTGATCTTCGATAATTACATCAAGATGATACAGCCACTCTAAGACCACTCCCATCCTCTGCATAACTAGGGCGCACATAGCCTATGATTATTGAGAAAAGAGAAAAAGAAGGGCGACATAACAACAAGTGTCATGCCACAGCAAACTACAACCACAATTGATCTTTCATCCTAGCTTCAAGCCCCAAGATAGTTATGTCCTCACTAGTAAAGGTATGATTCACCAAATAGACTAACGGTGATAACGTGGTGCTGATGATTCATCAGCACTCAAGCAAGAAAAGGTTAGATGAAATTGACTGCTACTTGAATTTCATTCTGTTAGTCAATCACTGGAACTGCAGAGAAAACAGTCTTCTGACATTTTGGGCATGTTTGGCATACCACATTGAATTATTTGCATCTACGAAAGGGGAAAAGACACTCACAATGTCCCTGAGGTGTTGTTGGATGATGTACTGAACCTTCTCGGCCTCCAGCTCCGCAAGCCGGGTCTTCTCCTGCATGCGCATCAGCTCAAACAGCTGCAGTCCAAACCAACCACACAAGAGGTAGCGTCAGTAGGGGGCAAACGCCGGTTAGGTCAAAACAGCAAACACCTTGCCTGCTTCGCGTATTTCGACGAGTTGAGCTTCCGCAGCAACCTGGCCGCCCGCTCCAGGCTCTCGGGGTCGAACCCGCTGGAATCCACTTCAACGCCGACCTCCGGTCCAGAGTCTTCCGAAGCGGCGGCGGCGGCGCCGGGGGGGGGGGGGGGGGGGGGGNGGGCGGAGTTGCGGCGGAAGAAGGAGTAGCCGCTGTCCGCGTAGGCGACGTCGGCGAGCGACGCGGCAGCCGCGGCAATGACGGCCGCCGCCGTTGCCCGCGACCGGAAGCGCCACATGGAGTCGGTGGGAAGCGAGGGTTTTCGTGGGGGTTTTGGCGAGTTCGGCGGCGAACTAAAAAGAGAGAGGAGATTGGAGAGAGAGAGGTTCAGAGAGAGAAGGGGAGAGATGATTTTCGCCTTTTCTTTCGGGAAGCTCCTCTTTCTTTCTTGCGTTCCAATCCAAACGAGAGCAACAGAATCCGGGCTAGGCCTCCACGGTATATTTTTCGCTTGTATCGGCCCAAAATAAGGCCCAAAACAGGAATTAGCTTGCCTTTTACAAAATTCCTAGTGAATTCCTCCATTCCAAAGGGAAATTTTATGTAAAATACCCATGAATTTTTCCATTCCGAAGGGAAGTTAAACTGGCAATGAAAATTGAAGGATTAATGGTGTGAAGAAATACTATAGTTAGTAACAGTAATATGGTTTACCACCGAGCAATCATCCTCGTCTCACTGCACTGGAGTCTAGACTCTACAATCTATAGAAACGTTGTTTACAGTAGAGTTAACAGAAATTATCACCGTCTAATTAACTTGCTACTGCTTTACAAAACGCGAGACAACGCCGGGCTGGGTTGAAAAGGAAGAAAACGCAAGCACAGGCAAATGCCGATGATAAGATCCTAGATGAGCAGGGGAAATGGCTTTGCTTGCCATGGATTGCAAAACAAGATTAAAAAAAATACAATGCAGAAAGAATGATTCGAAGCATGAGTCTAGCAAGGTTAAAGCACTGAGCTAGGCCTACAGCATGTCGAGTTAGAACTAGAAGTCCTCTTCATCGTCCAGATCTGGATCATTAGATGGCCGTATTCTCTTGCCGTCTCTCCCTCCAGGACGACCTCCCTTCTTTGGTTTTCCTCTGTCCAAAAACACGAGGGATCAGTGCGAGGCGATTCTACTAAAAGAGATGTTCCTAGAATCACTAGTTTCTTTTATATATATAAAGAAGTGTTAGACAAACTCTGCCCCTTGCGTGAATGTATGTAAAGTTGATAAGGATAGCACATTTTTTGCCGCAAAGGTTATCTGAGCACTTACTGCCCATTTGCAGGAGTGGTTGCGCCTTTCGAACGACCTGATCCATATTCTCTTCCATCTGCCAGGATGCAGCTCGTATTGAGCCCAGAGTTCCAATTGTTCCTGGTTTCAGCTTAATGAAAACAAGAAAGAAAACTTACCATCTCGTCCAGCCATATGTTCATCGACCTGAAATGAATAGAAAATAATGGTATGTATTAGCAAACTCACAAATATCAGTATAGCACAGGGGGAATAACAATCGTCAATCAAAGCAAACCAAAAGGTAAAAAAGAAAGGGCACGCGCCTTTCAATGGCATTAGGATTTAGGATTACTAGTCATACCGCTGGAGATGTAACCGATGACAGGGAGAACAGCCTCTCGTCAGCCTGAAACTTCCTAGAGCGCTTGAGACTGAAATTAGTCAGATAGAAACTGTCATGACTAATTTTATGTGATCTATTAGCAGAACAGAAATGATAAAACATTTGCTTGTGCAGAATAATGAACACACAACATAATAGCCAATGGTAGTCATAAATCCAAACCTCCCTTGGTGATGCTAGATAGTGCATATAAAGAACCCCTGCAATTGGCCAAGAAACTGATAAACACTATCATTGCATATTTTGGGTTATGAATCTGTTGTTTAATATCTGCCACTATAGATTATTCATCCGATTATTAGTAAATTATATGTGATCAGAGGATCTTTCATTCACTATAAATTATTCATCAGAATATTAGCTAAATTATATGTGATCAGAGGCCTGGCAGAAAGTTCAAGGGTAGGATAGTAGGTCATTCAATCAACAGTTAGAAGTAAGCAAAGAACATGGCATCAATTCTGATAGGTGAATTCTGAAGGTTTTGAAATGGTAATTATACAGATGTCAAAAGAAAATGAATGAAGACCTCCAAATGGTAAAGCGCATATCAGTTTAAGAAAAAGGTTTCTTACTTGGAAGTGTTTTTTGACGATGACAAAAATGATTCAAAACCCTTTAGCACACTTCCGAACTGATTAGAGTCTTGTAGGTAGGTTGTCTCCATTTCATAAACCTGCGACATATGGACATAAACATCATTTGCAGGTCGCATAAGAACAATTCTGTTAAAAGCATGAATAGATATTTTGTTCAATTATGAGCGTTTAACATCATAAACAGAACTTCCCCTTAAAGCCAAGCAAATATGGTTGACATTAGATCATGTGTTGTTCCTGATATTAAAGAGCAACATATCAGTGCCATTAAATACTTGATATGAGAGCAATAGCACTTTCCTCCCTTTTTAGGATTATGGTTTCTACTAAAACAAATGCTCCTCTTATTTAATGATTTTGGATGACACACCAAGATTCACCATCACAAACAAAGATTGAACCGCATAGTGTTAACTCTGTAAAACTTAAGAGTAGAAGTGGCTCATTTGATACTTGATGCAAATAATTTCTAACTAAAGCACAGTAAGGAACTCCAAATTGGAATTTACAATTTGTAGCCGATTGATTTTTTTTTTACCTTAGAGCAATCAGTGTTTTCATGCACCAAGAACAACATACAAGTAGGTCAATCAAACAATGAAGAAATAGAATGGTCATAGTGGACAAACATATCAAATTGATACTTTCTTCCCTTCCTCCTAATTTTATCCAATAGTTGTTCATCACAACTGATCGTCTCTGTGAAATGACAATCAGTGATCTCTGGCCCAGCATATTGGTTCTGAATATGTTCAGATTTCTATCGCTCCCGAGGCATTAAGGAAGATTGTATCCATCCACAACTCCAATTTTACGAACACCCGCAGCAATGTAAAATCGCACCACTCATTCGCATGTTGAGCAACGGCAAGCCCTCGCCATCCGAATACATCTATGCAACAAATCCGTGGCCGCTTATACAAACCCTAATCCCATAAAAAATGAGAGAGGCGCACAGAAGAGGTAGGGGGCTTGAGCAAGACCTAACCTGGCGCTCTATGGAGCGGAGCTCCTCCTGGAGCTTGGCGCGCTTGCTCATCAGGGCGGAGAGCATCGCCGTGGGGTTCGCGGCGGCCGCCGCTGCCGAGGGTGCGGAGCCCGACGCGGCCTTGTGCGATGCCCCTCCTCCGCCTCCCGAATCCATGGTCGCGGTTCTAGGGTTCGAGTTCGTGTGGCTCTTTGGGGCGTTCGTTCTGTAGCTCGGAGTCGGAGGTTGTACGGTAACAGTTCGCTGTTGTGGAGACGAGTAGAGGGGAGAAAAGATAAAACTAAAAAGACAGAATTTCAGAAAACCCTAGGTTGGGTAACCATAATCATAGGCATACTTTTATTTATTTTCTCATAACACTATTCCTAAATTTTATCCCATATCATGGGATAAGTAAGCTTTAGTTGTATGACCTAGTCGCTCACTAATTCATTTAATTTGATCAATACAATATCACTTTTTTAAAGAACAATACCACAAATTCAAGGGAAAAAAGATACAAGGACATATGACATGGCATCCTCACTCTAGGTCACTTAGGATCACTTGACAGGTCAAGATATAGCATATTAGGATGGCTGGTGAGCGAGATAGGGAGCACCAGCCCTGTTGCCGCGCACTCAGGAATCATCGCTCGCCTTCCCCGCTCAGCGTCTCACCATTCGCCACACAGAGTCGAGGGATAAAAAATAGGTAGAGAGCCGAGAGGAGTATTTTTTAAAAAAAAATTAAGGTATAGAGGAGAAAAATGTTTTAATTTTTTTCTGCATGTTGGGCCTACTGATACACGGACGCTACCATAACATGTCATGTCAGCGCACGAAACGGGTTAGAATTTGTTTAGACGTGTATGACACCCAAGATAAGTTTGGAAACCTGAAAATACATTTTTTAAGAGTTTAGTGACCTACATGACACGCTCGCATAAATTTAGAGACCGCATATGCACTTCAGTCTAACATGTATGTATTTTGTAGTGCAACAATTTTACTAGAGATATTTTAGTTTCCATGTCCATAACATGGCATTCCTCATTGACCATGGTCCATGGAAGCAATAGAAGGGACCTTTTACACTAGTCAACCTCCAACTCAAATCTTGGTAACGATGGAACAAGAAAGCACTATCACAAACTAACTGCAATAGGAGGGACTTTTACACTAGTGAATCTTCCACTCATATCTTGATAACGATGGAACAAGAAAGCACTACCATAAACTGACCTAGAGGTGGAGCCAGCTTCCAAGCTAGTCGGGCAGCCTCCTAGGCTCCACCGCGGGTGCCTTCACTTTACCAACTTATGTTGACATGTATAAGAATTAGTCGATCACCGAGAAACACTATTAGTGTTGGATGATACCACATGCTCCATCACTGAATGGACCAGTCAAAAATGGCTAATTACGACTGGCTCCTTTAAAATTGATAGCCGATTCACATCTGAACCTAAACTAATATGAATCGTTATGATAATTTGACTAGCACTATGTTGGCCAAATATCTCTACTAATGTAAAAGTGCAGTCGTCCTTCTCCCACCCCCGCCGCATGAAGTGCACCTTCACACCTCTAAAAAAAACCGACACACACAAAAAAAACATCTCAATTTCATCGCACACTTCCTAGGAGAAAAAACAACTCTATAGAAAACCAAACGGTTTCATTACACTTTGTCAGGAAAAAACCAACCCATGTAAAAACGAATAGTTTCACCAACGAACATGAAAACCGACGAACCTATTGACCCATCTTTTCTCCGTCGTCCTCCTCTTCCCACCCACATCCCAAAAAAAAAAGCTAGAAATACTGAGAGAGAAAAAAGAAAAATATGGGAGAAGGAGTTTGGAAAAAAAGAAAAAGATGGAGAAAAAAACTAAACTATGTTCCCATATTCCAGGAGAAAAACAAATACAGGACGGAGTTTGGAAAAAAAGAAAAAGACATGGAAAAAATTAAACCATGTTTCACATATCTGAGAGAAAAAAAATAAATCATGTTTCTAGCATATCGTCTAGTTTCTCATATTATCTCGTAACGTAGAGACATGTGACTGTTATATAAGGAAAACTGAGAGGGCTCGATAGGTGGTTGTGCTAACTTATCTCAAATTTACCTAAGCTACAATATTATTCACAGTGGTGGGTCAAGTCCCTGCTTCCCACCTTCCCCTCTCCCTCCGCCCCTAGATTTCGAGGACGGTACATGTTGAATTGTTGAGCTATCAACTATGCCCGAAAATCTTAAAAAAACACCCACACATGCAAGACTGTACATCAGTACATGTGGATATGGTCTATGGAATCACAATTCAGATTATGCAGATTCAGGCGCCGTTCGAATGGAGTAGTATAAAAGATAAAGATTATCGTGGCACGCTTTTCAAACTGCTAAACGGTGCGTTTCGTGTAAAAATTTTCTATATGAAAGTTGTTCTAAAATATCAGATAAATTCATTTTTCAAGTTTATAATAATTAAAACTTAATTAATCGCACATTAATATCATTTCGTTTTACGTGAAAACACCAGTTACCAATGCCCTCAACCTGATAAACAATGAAGTCATATCAATTGCAATTACGCAAGCTTAGTTTAGTTTGTGTTCTCTTGTTACACTGTTACACCTCGTTGTTACACTTTCTTGGAGTGTTCTTGTTACAACTTGTTAATTTGCTACACTTGCATGTTGCATATCTGAGGCTGTGATCAACGAGTTGTTTTTTTGTCTTTGGATGCTAGTATTACTCAGGACTGATCGATCTTATCATATCTTCCACGATCACAAGTAGACGCTGCACTAGCTTTGCTTAGGGACCACGCTGCCGACAGAGCTCATGGCCCTCACCTATCCAAGATGGCTAATTTTCCTTGTCTTATGACTATTGATGAGTACTTAGACCTGGATTTGGTACGTTGCATCCAAAAGCCCTGAACTTTCCTTCGTCCAAATCCTGTCGCAGTATCGTGCAACCCTGCAGCATCGTCTTAACGATTCAACGACATAATTGTTGATAAGTTGGGCCTACAATCACAATGACACAATGGGAGTTCGCAAAATAAGACAACATGAAGATATTAGATAAATAGTAAGAAGATGTGAACTTTAGATATCAGAGAAGATTATAAACTTTCCATCAGATAATACATATACGGCATCGTCAGATGGCATACAGCAAAATATAATTCAGCAAACCAGTCATAGCTCTACTGATACTAAGTTACTAGCTACTGGTCTATTATGGCCAGTTCTGATTCACACACGCGCATAATATAAAACATAAACGAAATAGTGAAGGTAGCATCTGCAGGGACAGTCGATCATATGTGTCGGTCTTGCTGGAACTCAGGCTGCTTTCGGCTTTCGAGATGTCAATGTCACATTCACTGAAAGTTGTGGTACCTCCTCCTGGAACAAGAAAAGAAAAACAGTAATAATAAACCCATTATTCATCTTCTCGAACGGAAAGATGAAGATAAAATGTTACCAATTCCATGCAAGACAAGAAAAGCCCCACTGTTTGAAAGCGCTTTATACCCGTCATAAAGGCGAAAAACTTTAAGGTGGTGGGGCTCTATGTTGCTTTTCTTGCAACTCTTCAGTAAAAGATGCATGGTTGCTGCGCTAGGTTCCATTCTCATGGGGTCTTTCTCTTTTTGGAGAGATCCAGAGGCAGGTTCGAAAAAGATGAATACAATTCTTGGCGCCTTTGCCTGTCTATTTTCTCACAGACGCACACAACTAGAGTAATCAAATTTAAAGAGCAAGTGTGAAGCAGTGCAGACATACTGATAGAAAGAATGCCAATTGTTCACTTGCATAAACGATTTTCTGGGCCACGAGACTAGAGCCTTACAATATGTAGTTATGAGTCCTGGCCTACTTATCCTTCCAGCAGAGTGCACACTCATCTCTTCAACAAATAATTGAGTGGCCGAGTTACGTTTAATAGCTAGGAACTAGCTAGGACTACTGGATTATCTCCATATCTTTCCCCAGATTAAAGAATTTAGAATCGAAACGAAATTAGATCAGATGGACAGGTGATGTTGAATTTGCATATTGCCTGCAGTTCCCCATACAGAATATTTCCATTTAGTTAAATTTGCATGTTGCCAAACAAAGCATGTGATTGACAATTAGACAAGGGAGAGCAAAAGGAAATAATGTCTTTCCTCATTGAAATCAAGTCCCGATCAACATAGAGCAAAAAACAGGAAGAAATAGCATAACTTGTTATCAGTAATTGGAATAAAGAGATACAACAAATGTAGTATAGATAAGGCCAGAGACAAAAGGCACTTTGAAGCGCTAGTAAAATTTCAAGTTTTCATAAGAAAGTCTAATTAACAAACTAATGGCATGACTTGAGAAATAAGTCACCTCCAGCTAAATCCTAAGAAAAATTGTTAGCCTTACTTTGTGGAAATCACATGGTAAGGATAACCAAGGTTGTGTCCACACACACAAACAAAATAACTAGAAAATCTAGCTAACGGAACAAAGCAGAACAAGCAATAAAAACATGTTGCAGATAGAAGGGTAAAGATAATCAAGGTGGACAGCAGAATATAGTAAGCTAGAAACAATAAAATGAACAAAAGCCTCTAGCTCAAGTAAACATATACTCATGAGTCATGACTTGTGTAAATAACTTCATAAGAAGAGGATGTACAGGGCAATGATGGTGCATATATGGAACGATCATGAAGAGAGTGATGAGCCACCAAATTACCTCTGGTCCTCATTGGCACTGCCCCGAGAGCTGCTGCTGCTGCTGCTAGCATTGGAGCTGTTGTAATGGGATCCTTGATGGCCTCCTGTAGAGTCAATGTGATCCACGTCCTTGATCAGCTTTTCATAGTGCCTCTTCACCTCATCAACTGACTTTCCACCACCAACTGCCCGTGCCACATTCTGCCAGCGATCTGGCGTGTCCCTGTCATATATTGCCAGTGCCCTCTCAAACACCTTGTTCTGCTTTGTTGTCCAGGATGAACTCATCCTCCTTCAAGAAAGGCCAAGGTCCTAGAAATGGCTACTATTTGTGGTTGCTTGTATTTCAATGGAACAAAGAGTGAGCATGGTGCTGCTATTTATACAGAGGGGTACCAAGAAAATACCCTGTAATGGTGGTGGTGGTGTCACTGGTGTGAATCATGTCGATGGGAGTACCATAGAGGCCGCTGTTTCATTTATTTGGTGTCTATGGGACGAGTACCATAGAGGTTTGGCCTTCTGACCCCCTCTGCCCCACCCCACCCCCAACAACACACACATGAAGAAAAAAAGAACTATTTAGAGAGATCATTTATCCTTTGATCCCTCTTTGGGACAATGTGTTAAGGATGCATTTGATGGTTAACATATGCTAGGTAATCATTATCACTATGTGAAGGTATTGGCACTAACAACTTGTAGAATGTTTCAAGTAAAGGTGATTTCTGGTACTGATTCAAGTCAACTGAATGGCTGTAGAAACCACGAAATGTGTATCAGTTCAGTGATTACGACAAGCGAATAGTTTTTGGAATAAAAGCTGTGGCTATGAAGCCTTCCAGGTAAAAACAAAAGACTAGCAATTTGTATTTACATCCTCCCCTCTCAAACAGAGATGTTCAAAGATTTTTTTTTTGTCACAATCTAAATGATGAGATACATGCAGGTCCTAAACAGTCTATTGAATGCTTGTATTATATTCATTTTTAGTAGAATTAGAACCTTTATATTCAAGTCAAGAGGACAAAATGACTGCAGATTGTCTTGTGCAATGCACATATAGCAGGCCAGTCTTCACTATAACCTTCACTCTGCAGCTTCACTGAAACTATTTAATGGAAATGCTAATAAAATTAGCAGGGATGAACACACATTAAATATATGCCTATTTGGACTTTCTCTAATTGAGGAAAATGAGCCTTTATTGCGCCAGAAAGGATGGAAGTACTTATCTACCCCTCCATATTTCAACTAAACTAATCTGTAACGGTGCTAGAAAAGACCGACAGGCCAACCAGATATATTATTCAACTGTGATATGTAGTAAAAAAAATGGATAAAAACAACCCATATCAACACCTAGAATTTGGCCCCTTTGCGCATAATGGCGACATACGGAGATATTATTTAGTCAAAATGTTTGTAGTCAAACTATATTGAAAATAGCTATTTCATTCAAACATTAAGTCACTTTGATGTCAATTTTCTATATATATATATAAAGGACAGATCTGATCCAAGCATGATCCAAACAATCTAAGGTATTTCTTTTTCTGGTAACCCTGTAGGATGGTGAAATTGCCACTTATTATAACAATGGTCCATTCCATGTAGAAAATCACGTTTTATTTCTCTTGCTTGGAATAAACATTCCAATAGCATCATTCCATAACTTTCTTTTCTCAAAGGACTAATTGTTCAAGAGAACTTCAGAAGCTATACAAAATGAATTTGCCGAACATTTCTAAATGGCTTGTTCCTGAAGAAATGTGATTTGGCTGTTCAGTTTTATCTTTTTTTTAACATTGTAAATTCTTAGCATTTACTTCAGATTTTTGTTCTTTCATCTTAGTCCTCAGGACTTCCAATTAAAATCAAATTCCTGCCACGTCTACATTTTGGCCAACATCAAATAGTTGACTACGAGAGAGGAACAGGTCATCTAGTTATAATGACGAGAGTTTAGAAAGAGATTATGCCTGAAGGTGTGGATTACGAAATACTTACTGGCTCCTTTACATCAGTCGAATCAGCAAAAACAAAAGTCACCTGCACATATGCGAATCTCCCACGTGATAATTCAAATCCTCAACATCCTAAGGTGTGGACAGGTGGATTTGAGACGATGGGGAAGAACCCCCACCATGCAAGTGGCCGATATTCTTGTATTACATGGGATACAAATCTCTACAGTCAAGTACCAGGGTGCTCTCTTGGCAATAATCTATTCTACAGATTTGGTACTTGAAAACAAAAGGACTCAGATATTTATTTGAATCTTTATAACTCAAACTTACCAGCCAAGGGTATTGGATTTCCTGATCAGTCTTCAACGGAAGGTATTTGCTTTCAACTATTTTGTGCTTATAATAAAATGTGCAATGAACCACAACAGTCTTCAAATATATCTATGGAACATACGTTGACTAACAATATCAGCCTGTCATGACAAATAATATGAAAGATGAAACGAGCTAAGAAAATTTATGATCAAATGAACCAAACTCCTAGCACTCCCAAAAAAAAAGCAAGAAAAATATTTCTTCTGATATTTTTCTGATTAATCATGTATTTACCTCTGCAAGTAAGCATGTGATTATGTGACGATGACATCATAAGAACAGGATCAACACCATAGACTAATATAGCACATCAAAGATTAGATTCCCAACATAGATGTGCACTTGATGAAAAGTAGGGAACCCAGCAGGAAAAGGTACCTGATAATTGATCTGTGGCATAGGAGCTAAAGAATGATGCCTGATTGCCTGGATAAGAATCATAAGATACGATAAAGCCACTGTGAGAGGAGGAGGCGACGAAGTATAGATAGATAAACTAGAATAAGATCTATCTGATCTCGGGGCTTTGATGTTTCCTTCTTGCAGAACAATTGGTCCAATTTTGTGTAGACAGCATGTTGGCACGTCGGGGCGTATTATTGGCCCGGTGATCTCGTTTTCAGCCAAATCGTACGAAATGCCGACTTCCATTTCCTTCCCCATCCTAGATTCCCCCGTGTTTCTCGTCTCGCAGCCACAGAATCAAGCACCTTCGCTACAGATTACGCGCAAACGAATGATACTATGATAGTGGAGGCCGGGGGGCAATCTCACCTCACCTCACGGTTAACTCGAATGGCCGAAGGCTAGGAAACCCACGGCGGCCGCGAGCGAGCAACCATGCCCATGGCCTCCCGCGTTTGTAAGGACGCCGTGCCCGCCGCCGCCGTGGAGAGAGGGAGGCGGAGGAGAGGACACGCGCGAGCTGGTGGGGGAGTGGGGAGACCGGAGGCGGAATCCCCAGGCTTCCCGCTGGGCCGTTCGCTGCGATGGCCCAGAAAATGGGCCACGGCCCATTTTATGAGCTTACTGGCCCAGCGGCACACTGGCGGCCACGGGCCCATCTCCACCGGCTAATCTCGGGGTGGCTGCGTTTGCCATATTGCGAGGCGAGACGTGTGGTTTGACGACATGAGCGGCGCCGATGGGCGCAGCCGTATGACGGGTTTGTCCGGTCGTCCGGGTCAATCCCGGGGGTTGGCATTCGTGTGCAATGCAATGCCGTCGTAGGCTCGGGATGGGTCAACCTATCGGTTCGTCAACATGTATTATTCAGTACTTCATGTACAGCGAACCTCCGGTCCACTTGCACAAAAACAAGCGGAGAAACGCCGGCGGTGCCGGTACATGATAACTACGTACTACTGCATCGCCTAAATATATTTCGTACTTCTAGCGCTGTACCTAGAAATGTCCACTGGCTGATTGGTCTGGCTCGTACTGCATCTTAGCTGAGCGTCTCGACCTGTGTTTGCGTTGCGGCCATGAGCCTATCATTTGGTGTTTCTTGTGCTGAAACGTTCAGAGGCGCGTGGACGTGACAACGTACGTGGTCCTCTCGTGTGCTCCGGGTGGAGGTAGCATTGTTTGTGACCTGTGACTGTTTTTGGGATTCGGAATTGGGTTTTCATTTTGGCCCATAACCCTATTGACACATGGTTATCGACTATCTGACTCTTTCTCTTTTTTGTGCGGGACCCTCTCTTGAGTTCTGAATATATACGTGGTGCTGCATGGCGTGATGTGCAATGCTAGCTACTAGTAGCTCATACCGGTATGGTATGTGATCTGTGTGTGAGCAAGCCCAAGGCTTTCTGATCGCTCCGCAACAATTTGCAGCATGGTCTGATTCTGATCTATGTACACACTTGTCAGCTTCCGCTTCAGATCGAATTTGGATTAGGAAATGCTTTTTGGGTTGGAGAGTACACTATTATGGACAAGTGTAAACCTGACTGGATTATTGCAGATCCTCTAGTCAAACCAAAACGATCTTCTTGTCTGCAGGCTGGATCCAGTATTCCAGTCCACGAAAAGTGCATTTCATATTATTGCGCTCTTGTATACTACTCCTATCGGTGGAATCAAGTCATGGAAAGAGAGGATAATTAAATCTGCTTACTGCATGCGCTCCACTCACGAACGTACGCTGCGTCGCTGCCCTGATGACATCAAATCAAGAAAAGAAAAGGTCATGAACTAGTCACGTTTGAATCGTTCGTGATAATTAAGCATGTCATTGTATATGCTCCTTGCGTGTTTTCGGATATTGAAATTATGATCCAAAAGGAGGAGAATGACCATTCGCCATTTTCTAACCCGTGTTGTGATCACTAGACGAAAAGGGACTTCCATGTATGCATATGCCTTCCTTTTACCAATTGACCATGAGGTATTTCTCCGGCATCCACTTCCGAACCGAGACCCAGGTTTCCCCGGTCAAGAAAAGTCACCTGCAGATTCATATGCAACTGCTGCATATACACTGCATATCTCCTTTCCTGACGTTCTTTTTTTCTTCGAAAAATCAACCCCTGACAGTGCTAGAATACCGTATTCTTCTCTGACTCCGATGATGATCTTACCCGGAAGATCGAACGAGGAAACATTCGTCGTTGCGGGTCAATGGCCGAGTTAGCCGCGGCAACGCAACGACGAGATTGGTGATGAGAGGTGAGGTGATGCGGTCACCGGTTTGAAGTTTAACCACGGCTGCTACGCAGAACGCCCCGTTTCTGGCGACGTTTCTCGTGCGACACCGATCGATCGTCGCTGTGCCACAAAACCCTCGCGCGACAGCGACGCGTGGAGCCGTGCACCCCCGCGGCTGGACACGCTGAGGGTGCCAAAAAATCTGGACTTTGGAGTTTTGAATTGTGATCGGATCAAATTAACCTGCCGCCGTTGCCTAAACTAAAGTCGATTTGTTTCTGCTTAAGATTATTATAATCTAAATCATTGTATCAAATTATTATAAAGAAATTATAATAAGCTAAGAATGAGTTATGAGTTGTTTGTTTCCCTAGATTTGAATTATTGGATTTGAAAGACTAAATTCTATAATACTCTTAGCTATTTTAGGTGTCTTGTTTATCTTTTTGTCACTATATACAATAAATACATAATTTAAAGTAGTTAAAAAATATTGTCGTATATTTTTTTGAGTGAAATATTGTAATGTATTAATAAATAAATAATCATGAATATTTTATTTGTACAATAGCCTGAACACCAACTCTCCGTGTCTATAGTGAAATATAGTGAAATAGAATAAAGAACGATATGATGAGAGCTGAGGGATAGATAGTTTGTTTCAAGTATAAAGAACAATAGGTTTTAGGGTGAGTTTTTCATCCAACTTTCTCAACTCATATATCTCTTTTTTCGCGCGCATGTTTTTCAAATTGATAAACGGTGTGTTTTTATAAAAAGTTTTTATACGAATGTTATTTTAAAAAATTATATTAATTTATTTTTTTTAAAAAATTAGTAAATATTTAATTAATCATGTACTAATGAGTCGCTCCATTTTTCATGCGAAGAGAATTTATTTCCAACACATTCATCCGAACATCGCCTTAGTCTCTCAATAATTAAAAAACTCAACAATAGATAATAATCTATTATTTTTTGTTTTAGATTACTTTTAATCATTTATATTATAATAATTTTAAATTGAATCAATCATTCCTACACCTCTCGAGACAGGTTGAGATCGCGGCGTTTGCGTCTGCACCCGCGGATTGACACGGCCGACGCGGGCACGGTGCCGCGCGGCGGTGTCGCGCGCGCGGGGACAGAGACACAGGTCACAGGGTGGAGGCGTGGTGGGAATGTGTGATGATGGCGTCCCGGGCATGGCCGCGCGCGTTCACGTGCGAAGGGGTGGGCAGCGGCGACTGCTGCATAGTGCAGTCATGGCCCCGGGCGCACACGTATACACCTGCGTTTAATGAACCGATGAGAACGACTAACCGGTGGATCGCCTTAAGACATAGTGTCGCGTACGTAGAATCCAAAACGAAACCAGCTTTTGTACGTACAGTCCCGTCAGTATGGATTAAAGCATATGTAGCGTACCATCATGCATGTATGGATATTAAACGTGGGGTCCATATCAAACATAGCTCCCATAAAAACTAGTGCAATGTATAAATTGACAAAAGATATTATCATAGATTCTACATAGATTAAAATAAGATAAAAACCCATCATCTCTCTCCAATATGCATGTCAAAGACATAATTTATACGCATGGACTTTGTCACATTATTTTTTTATTAGAATCCAATGCTATGACTAGCGTTCAGCTCTTGCTTGAGACCTGCTTAAAAAAGGACACGTCGCACCGCACGTAGCAGGCCGATCGATCGCTCCGCTAACCGGGCGCACACGGACAGCGACTTGCACTCACACTCATGGACCGCACAGGCACGCTTTGATCGGATCGCAGCAAAGGCATCGTTGGAGCCGTGGCCGCGGTCGCCGTCCGGCGGCGCGCGCAAGCACTAGCTAAGCCGTCGCAACACACGGTGGCGCGCGTGGCCGCGTGGAGGCAGCGGCAAGCCGGCAAGTGTCGTCTTTCTTCTCGGAGCACTGGGGCTGCTCAGTGGACTGCACATTGTTCACGCACAACGGCACAAGTGATGCCTTTTTTTCCTTCCCCCTTTCAGATCGGAGGTTGTCGTCATATGCGCTGCCTGGTCAAATGGTTAGTGAGTACTCCTACGAATGATTCATAAGTCAGCCCTCTTACGTATGCGTCACCTGGTGCCCGTCTCGCAGCAATCAGGGAAAGAGAGACGCCCTTCATCACCACACGTCGCCGTTTGCCCTGAATTATGAACCGCAACAAAATTGATGAGCCGATGCGCTGCACCGACACACGATCACTCACCACTCATCAGACACAGACACTCGCAAAGCGATTCCCTTTTTCACCTAGCCAGTAGCTTGGCCACATGTAGTAGGAATAGAGCCCAAAACGTTCCAAATCGTCTAGCGCACACACGATCACATGGCGCAGAATGTCGCTGAGACGGTAGGCGCGGTAGCTACAGCAGCAGAGGAGCAATGGACGACGTGAGGTTTGATTGGCACCGAGACGCGACCTACACCAACACCCGACATTGCCTGCGCGGGTGGGCCTTTCCTGCCGGCCAACGCGGAGACGGCACCCGTTGCCGTTGGGTGGTTGGTTTTGGTTGGCCCGAGCCAATCGGCCGAGACGCTACGCCCGCTGCGTCTCGTTCGCCTGGCCGGGGTGGCGTGTCAACTATCAATCGATCGCCCTCGGCGCGGGCACAGCGCGCGCATCACTCGCCTTCGCATAAAGCGGCTCGTTGTCACGGTGTCACGGTGTCACCGGTCGATCGTTTTTTGGGTGTCGTCTTCTCCGTGAAGGAAACGAGAGCGAGAACGAGAGGATGATCGAGTGATCGCAACCTGCGCCCACCAATCCACCATCTCGATGATCAAAAGGCATATCGCGCTCGCTGCGCGCATGTCGATCTGCTGCTGATCACGCCTCTCGAACCAGTGGTGGCGCGCGGTTCGCGCGGTGTTCGTGTAGTGTGTCGTGTCGTGTCGTTCGGCTTGCAGGGGACGCACGAATCGTGACGGATGCTTCATCACGACGCAAGGCTTCTGCTGCTGACTTGTGCGCTCAATCTTATCGTCTCGTGGAATCGTCGATTTCGTGATCGCCATGGGGACGTTCAATCGTGGCAGGAGATTCCTGGCCCCCGTGTAGCAAAGCAACACAGGCTTCTGGAAAAAACACCACTACCGTCTCTATTCCTTTCTCTTTTTTTATGTGCGCGCGGTGCGTGCGGCTGCCTACTGGTGGTACTCCCGATTTGTTTTGGTTGACATGTCCAGCACCGAGCACGTAACGCGCCTGAGCTCAGGTGTGCTCGTCGCAAGCAACGCACGCACGCCCGCGCCGCGGAGAGGAGGGGAGGGGGGACCCGAGGGGTGGGTGGCCAACCGGCCCGTGTATGTGTATCCGAGGCGAGAGCCCGCGTAGAGCGCGTCCGTGCTTTTCACATCATCGCGGAAGGTGGTGGGCGCGCGCCGCCACCAAAATCGTCGCTGCTGCTGCCGCCTGCCAGTCTCGTCTCGGGCGCGGGTCCCCCCTCCCCACAAACAATCCCAGAGTATTTCTCACTCTCTCTACCAACGCGATTGAGATAGGAAGGAGAGAGAGAGGCTGAGGAGTCTCGTGTGGTGGCGCCATCAGCGGTGGGACCCGCGAGCCGCTACGGGGGCGTAGACGACGACCAGGGAGAAGAAGAAGATTAGGCACGAGCCGGAAAAGAATAATTAGCGAGCGCCCGGGTGGTGTTCCCATCTCTTCATCATTTCCAGTTTTCCACGATTCCACTCTCTCTCTCTCTCTTTCTCTCTCCGTTCCTTCTCCCTTGCCTGTCTCTCTCTCGCTGCGGCCGCGCCATCTTTATCCGCCTCGATCGAGTGTGGCCGGGGGCGACGAACGCCGCTCTCTGCCTTGCCTTAACCGATCGCTCCCTTCTGACCGCCTTAATATTCTGGAAAGATCGGTTCTTGGGGCTGCTTCAGGGGCGAGAGAGGTTTGTGTTGGTTCGTCTCACGGCGGCGGGAGGAGGAGAGAGGTTTTGCGTGTCTCCTATTCCGACTCTCCGGTTGATTCCTCCGACGAGTACGGGGAGTCCTTCAATCAGGAAGGTCTTGACTCTCGACGAGGAGATTCGTTGATTTCCTAAGTGTTTTCCTCTTATTGGTTTATGCTGTTAATATGCACTATATTGTTGCTTGATTATTGTTATCTCGTTTTAGTAGTTAGTAATCTGCGCTAATAGGATCCTTTTGTCAACAAAATAAGATTTTCTTTTGGTGGTTTCGATGAACAGTGAACCTCAGCTTCCTCAGGTGTGACTTGTGATTTGGTACTTTAGTATTGGGTAGTTTAGCTGTCTGCGTTCTCCCGTCCTGTTCTTTCCCCGGAGACCAAAACCTTGCCTTTGTTTCTTTGCATTGTTTTCGGTTTGCACGTTTTAGGTCCACACCTTAATACAAAAGGGGGCTAATTTTGTATCTTCTCTGCCCCTTCTTCATTCTCCTTGTAGAGCTCCTTGTATGGTAGTCGGTGTGGTTGGGGTTTAAGCCTCACGGTGGTATACTGGTGCAGTATCCTGTCATATAGGCATGATCAGAGAATTCTGTAGAATTGAATGGTTCTTGTGCTTGTGTTTGGCTCCTTCCAGAAAATCTCTTGCAAGATTCAGGTATGCTGCTGCCTCGGTGCAGTTGGCAATGTGAAGTGACGACCTTAGAATATAAATATTTAGTATTAGTTTGCCCTTTGTCTTATCAGGTGATTCATTTCTGCACCAATCTACTCTGTGTGCAAAGGATGTATCCCGACCCATTTGGAATCAGCTATTTTTCATACGGAGTACAATTTATCTGCAAATTTGTATTAGCAAACACTTTTTTCAAGAACATGCAAAAGGCTCGCATGCCATTTTTTATTTATAAAAGATGAAAACAATAGCTACAGCAACAAACCACGCCCCATGATAAGATCGGTGATGATACAGCATGTATTAGAATATAGTTGCTAGAGACTTTACTAAGATAAACAATTTATTAAATATCCAAATGTGATGCTCTCTTTAGTTTAGCTTGTTTAAAGTGAATAGTATCTACCGGAACAAACCTTTTTACAACAATGGATAGTTCTCATAAAAGAAAACACAATTGACTTTCCTTTGATTTCATGACCACTAAAACCTTTAAGAATCGACATTTGTTCGATTGAATTATCCTATCCTAAATTGAGAAAAAATAATTATGCATATCATTTCTACTTTGGTAAGATGCACTTTGATTTGATCCGGTTATTACCTTCTGTGTTGAAACAGTTCAAGGTTCTTGGATTAAAGATTGGCAGTCATTCATCGTGGATGGAGAATAGGAACAAAGAAGACATGGGTCCATCCCATCGTAATTCTTGCCCTAAGGTAGAATGCTGAATTGCTCCCTCCTTTTTACTAATATTTTAATTTTCGTTCAAGCATAAATTCTGTGGCTGTTTGCCACTTTCATCCAAGTGGAAGCACTCTTAACAGTGGGGAAGTCATGCTCGTTCCCGTGATCCCAATTTTTCAGCCCTTTGTGGCGTGGTGACATGTGAAGCTAAATGCTAGTGACCGTTGAAGTTGTAATATTAATCTAAATATCATCATGTAAAAGGAGAAGAATGAATCCTCATATTTTCAGGGAATGGTGGGAATATTTAGACTGAATAATATAGTTTATTCTCATTATCTAGTGTCATTGTAAAAAAATGATGTATTCGTCCTATCCATTTCATATTCCCCGTTGTTTGTCTGTTTCTTATTCAATTGATTTGCTTTGTTAGGTTCACAGCTCAATGTGCAGTGAGCTGACAATTATGTTAGACAAAGTCTCCTCTATTCTTCCATTAATTGAGGCAGCTCGACCAGGATGTAAAGCAGGTATACAGGAGTTATGCAACCTATACAATATAATTGAGAAAGGGAAACTCATAATTCAGCACTGCGTTGAATGTAGCAAGCTCTACTTGGTAAGTTAATTCTTGTTTTTATTGGAAACTAAGATTATAATATCCTTCATTTATTACTGATTTCCTAATTATTGTTTTTTTTTACCATTTGATGATTGTGTGTATGTATTTGTGTTCAGGCTATTACTGGAGAGGCGATTGTATCTCGGTGTGAAAGGATCAGAGACTCACTTAGGCGGAGCTTGTTCCTGATTGAGAACATGGTCCCACCAGCACTAGCTAATCAGGTTAGTTCATTTTGTGATCTTTGTTGTTTTGCTCTCTATTATGTCAGCCTCACAAACCCAAAAGCCATTATACTGTTTATAAGTTAAAGAACAAAAAATTTACTTCTCTCATGTGCATGAATTGCTATATGGCTTTTCTTTGGTCCAGTAAATAAAAGCACTACTGAAATATACTCCCTCCATCCAATAGTGTAAGACATACTACCTCCGACCCAAAATATAAGAACCTAGTACCGGATGGGACATTTCCTAGTACTACGAATCTGGACATGCACTAGGTTCTTATATCTTGGGTCAGAGGTAATATTTCTTTTGTCACCAAGACCAAGGATGAATTAACTCATCCCCCATGTAACAAAACCAAAGAACTGTATACATCCATGCAACCAATGAATATTAAGATGGTTGTTTGGGTTTTGGTCAACAGTTAATTTAGCACATGGAGACTACAAATATGACCATCTCTTTTGGAAAAACCAAAAAATGAAATATGCTTAACACTTTTGGATGGAGGGAGTATCTAGTATTCTTGTAATTTGATTTCATCTTCACCAAATAACCTGAGTTTTCAAAGGTCTCCAGACCTACTTCTGTAAAGTAATATGATTTAACTTGAAATACCAGTAATTTATAGAAGTGCCTGCAATAAACAGCAAATGGATCAAAACATGCTTCTTATAACTTGCAGTTAGAGGACATATTGCTTTATCATGGAATTCTGTGTTGCTATGATATCTTTCTTGCAACTACTTCTCGTTTGCTTGATTGTTTACGAAGTTACTTTTTATCACAGATTGTTGACGTCCATGATGATCTTCGGGACATAAAATTTGTTATTGATCCCACGGAAGAAGAGGCTGGCAAAACCATTTTAGAGATGCTTCGGCAGTCTGATGCGACTGAAGAACTTGAACTTGAGACATTCCTGCAGGCAGCTTCAAACTTAAACCTGACATCTCCTAAAGCTATGTTAATTGAACGAAGGGCTATCAAGAAACTGCTTGACAAGATTAGTGGTACTGATCCCAAAAAGGAGGGAGTTCTTAAGTTCCTTCTATACCTTGTTAAAAAGTATGGAAAAAACATCAAACCAGAAACTGGTGAGCGGAATGAAAACATGCAATCCGAAAGCCAGTCTTCGACTCCAAGCTCAAGTTTTGTTAGTGATACCAGCACTCCTGGAAAGTGGTACACACCCACAGACATCCAGAGAAATGAGGATCAGACTAGTATGTCAGGAGCAGCCACACCACCTGCAGAGTTCTGTTGCCCACTATCAACAAAGTTAATGTGTGATCCTGTCATAATAACATCTGGGCAGACTTATGAAAGAGAAAATATTGAGAGATGGTTTAGGGAGGGATATGATACCTGTCCCAGGACACACATAAAGCTAGAAAATTTCTCGATGATTCCAAATACTTGCATGAGGGATCTCATTTTCAATTGGTGCAAAGAGCATGGTTTGATAATGTCAGATTTACTCCCTCCATCCAAAAATGCATACAGTTACTTGCCAGAGCAATTGCATGGTTACTCCATGTCAAGTCTGCACAATGTTTCAGTACCTCTAATTGCTGGAAAAGTCAGGGATTTTGTGATTGACCATAGCACTTCATCTGTTGCATTATCTGATGCCGGTTATATGTCAGATTCATCTCATGTGCGGGACATGGAGGAGCCGAAAGATAGTTTTTCTCAGTTCTCTTGGAATTCAGACTATCAAGAGTGTTTGTCGTTTCGCAACTTCAACCAGGACAAGTTCCTAAGGTTCTTTTGCGAGCTGTCGAAGCTCCCATTGGAACTCCAAGACAGGTCCATTGGAGATTTGAAGATCATTCTTGATGAGGAAAATGAGGTTTCATGTGCTATGGTTTCCAATGGATTTGTAGAGGCATTCTTTGATTTCTTAATGAATGAAGATGGAAGCTACAGTATGCAAACTCAGAAAGTTGGATTTCAGTTCTTTCATGTTTTTCTTTCCAATAGCAGGTAACAACTTCCTCTGACAAATGTGTTCCTTTCATCAGTCTTATATTGGAGATTGTTTGCTCTTGTATTTAGTTTTACTCATAGCTCACAATCAAAGTGAAGGTTTTTTAACAACATAGCTTTGACGTACAGGACTAGTATTCTACACATGAATGAAGAAGCATTCCGTCTGATTGCATCCTTTCTTGATTCTGAGTTAAAAACTGAAGCTTTGCTGACACTTCATGAGCTGGTTCAACACCCAAGTTATCGACAATCCCATTTGATGGCCTCTATTATCACTCCTTTATTGGGGTCTGAAGATGCCGAGGGTCTTGAGCTTTGCCTGAAGATTGTCTGCAATCTTTCATCTGATTCGGATGTAAAACCGTATCTAATTTCTCTGGGAATAGTCTCAAGGTTGTCACCCATTCTTTCTGAAGGAAGCTTTGCTGAGTGTTGCTTGGAGATTTTGCGAAACCTGTGTGATGTGGAAGAAGCCACAGTGCTTATTACAAAAACTGATCGATGCCTTGGTTCAGTAGCAGAATATCTGGACACTGGAAGCCCTAAAGAACGAGAGCATGCAGTGGTTATCCTTTTAGCAGTATGTTCCCATAGTTCTGAGGATTGTTTACTTGTAATGAAGGAAGGTGTAATCCCTGCCCTTGTGGACTTGTCAGTAAATGGAATTGATGAAGCAAAAGGTTGTTCAATGAAGCTGCTTCATCTTCTCAGGGATCTGAGGCGAACCGACCAGTTGAACAACTCATGTTCACAAGAAGTGGTTGTCACCGATGTAGTGGAGGGTCCTCCTGACAGTTCAATTATCAAGCAGCCAATACCAAAGTCATCTCGTTTTTTCCAAAGAAAGTTGAACATTTTCTCAAAGCCTCGGTCACTTACGCTATTCTGAAAACTGGCAAAGATCGATTGAGCTAGTAGTCCTTGTATATTTTATAACACTAACAGTTCTTTTGTATAGGGTGGTAGAGGCTGTATTGTCCGAAAGAAATGCTTGACGAGATGATCTTTTTCATCCTCATGTATTTCAGTAGAGTTTGATCAAACTATTGTGATGCATCTTGCAGATTGCAGTTGTTTTGCATCTTGCTGTGTGTAAAAAGTAGGCTAGATATAGTTTTTGTCTTTTTTTGTACTCTGCTGTAGTGCTGTTCCATTGACAGCTGGAAAGCCTGAAAACAAGGTTTTGTTCATCTTATCTGAAGTTATGAAGAAAGCAGAACTGGTGATCCATCCCTTTGTTGACTATTATCTTTCCTTTTTTCTCCCTTTTATAGCTGGTATACACTGGCAGAGGTATCAGCTGATTCGGCCAAGGTCAAATAGGACCGGATTACTTAGATCTAACAATCCAACTTGAATGGCAAATTCGACTGGACATTGGATTAATGTGGTAACTTGAGGCTTATTAATCATCTCTTTAGGAACTTGCACTTTTTATCAAATTATCAAATTTCTCCTCAATGGCTAGGGCATGAACAGTGGTTCAGACGGCCAGGGACGAATTCAACATGGTGCGGATCTCTTATCCCGTTGGATCCTCATAGGGAGAAGGGAGAAGGAAGAAGAGGGAGAAGAAAAAGAATAGGGGATGCTGAGGAAGAAGAAGAGCCTCCCTTTCATACTAATCATGCAAACGGCTGTTGTCTAAATATAATCTTTTCACGTTATATCGTGACGATATACAAACAGCCCACACAACAGCTCGTTTATAGTATAATTAAATTTATTTCTATAAATATCCATATGATTGGCTGGTAACCAACAAACGGCAATCTTCTCTATCTCCTCTACACCTCATAAAAAATTTCATGTGGCACCTACTACTAGACGCTGATATCACACCATAGGTTCCTGAAGAGGGGAAGGTAACATGATTTCAGTGTTAATTTATGATAATTCCCGTTATCAAAAGCTACACTAAAAAATGACCACAATGCAAGTCCTCCTGGTCAGCTGGAGCTGTTCTGTACCCGTCTGAAAATGTCTACCATCACCAGAATGCAAGACGCGATCATGCCAGTCTCTTTTGCATTCCAGATCAATCGTTGAGTGCAGAGATTCTCTGAATCTGTCTCAAGCAATCGCTTGGAGGACTGCACATTTGTTCCCTTGTTCCTTTTGTCATCCCACCATCGCTAACAAAAACCATAGTTATGTCAGCTTCACTCATCATGATGATGGCTCAGCCCAGCATGTAGCTCACTGACTCGAGGCCGCCGGGGCGTCAGATCGATCGTACATTCACCGGATGCGTCGAACCTTGGCTGCACCATCAGTCCATCCCTTTCCAAATTCCCCTGAATCAGGTTCAGGCACGCAAGCACATTCTCATTCCGAAACCTGTCGCGTGCGCTATTGAATTCCATAAACTTATGGTTCAAATAAAAAGAACAGTTAAAACAGAACAACATCGTCTCTCGGGACTTGCTCTACTATGATACCATATTGAGTTTTATGTGCGGATATATCCATCGGATGACATGAAATCTTTGGTAGTTCTGAATTTCATTTCGTGGTGGTTCTGAATTTCAGTTGGTGACACAAGATCTGCTCCTGAGTGCTCATTTTGCACCCACAATCCATGAGCAGCAAGTGGAGCAATAAAAGTCACAGACACACTTGAACCTTCCTGACGCCCATTCCAGTTATGGCCACATGGGGGCTACACTGCCGCTACTACAATCCTGTCCAATCTGGGAACGTTGATGGTTCCCAACTCCACCTTCTTTTTTTCGCACGCACGTTTTTTAAATTGTTAAACGGTATGTTTTTTATAAAAAAAATTTATAAAAAAGTTATTTTAAAAAATCATATTAATCTATTTTTTTTAAAAAAATAGCTAATAATTAATTAATCATATGCTAATTAGTCATTCTGTTATATGTGAAAAAAAAATTCAGTTTTCAACTGTCACCGCCGAACACAGCCTGTCTTCTCTTCTTCCACTGCATGAGGTGCAGCGCACGGTGCCCGGGGCATGTCTCGTTTCTTCCTTTGGGTGCGAAGGCATCAACGCAGCATCCACCAGCGCCATGAACACGACGAGATCGTGTCACCCGCCTGTGCCGCTAGCTTGACCGCCGGTGCCCATTCCCCTGCACTGTCAACTGTCAGAGTGCATGCGCAAAACGGCAGATCCGTCGTATTTGCAGTAGTAATTACACTTGCAACTGCATGCGCAATTGCACAGCACACGGATTGGCAGATTAAGGTGTTGACGTGTTGTTTGGTTTGATCAGGGTGCTCGCTCGCACTGTCACACATGGCTGGCTGCATGGATGCTTGGATAGCCAGTTAGCCACTGCTCCGAGTTTACGCCTCACCCAGTACACTAGTAGTACCAGGGACGGCTTGAGCTCCTGCAGTTTGTTCGTAAAAACCGCTGCAGAGGTCTCGCTTTTGACCTGTACTACTATACTACTACTACTCCTGTGCCTTTCCCTGATCTGCCTGCCAGGAGCGCAGGATACGATTCCGAAATAATCTGTGATCTGCTAGCTCCTTGATAACTGGAGCGCAGAATAAGAGAAACGCTCACAATGACGACGAGTCACTGCAGCCTATAGCTGCTACCCCTGATGGAAAGCGAGAAAAATTCCACGATGGGTTGGTCGCTGCGCTGCTGCCACCGCGCGCCGCCGCCTCCTTTTCCCCGGCCTATAGTGGTGGCATATCGCGTGGAGCCCCCGGCCCGGCCGCCTCTCTCTCTCTCTGCCCAAGTTCAGTGCACCGATCAGGAGAACCTAGCGTCCGTGCTGTCGCTGGCGAGTGCATGCGCCTGCAGCTAGCTAAGCGCGGCACACGCTTTTGCTTTCGCGCGGCGTAGCGGAACGCGCGCGGAGGAGGATGATTACCATTTACCACCAATGGTGGTGGTGGCGATCGGATCGACATGCTGTTGCGCCGTGACGGCGACCGCTGGCGCGGGCGGGGGTGAAACGCGACGGGTTTTGAGGGCCTCGCGTCGCGGCGCAGGATAAGATTTTCTCGTCAGATTTCTCATGTCTTCTGTAGTGGGCGCTGGGCGTGACCGCGAGAGGAGAAGGGGCGTGTCCCCGCGCCACTACCGGTGCCGACACCGTGACTTCGTAGCATATCGTGGCGGTGGTGGCGGTACACAACACTATACGCCGTTGAAAATGACTTTGTTGGTGTAGTGCTACTAGTCTACTACTACTACCTGTCTGTGGACGGTTAGTTACCCTGTTGATGTATTCATGGCACTGGACTGGATAGGGATACTAGTACTAGTGTCCACCTCTAATTCTTTTGGAGTTTCTCTTCTTCATGGAAGATCTGTCGGGGTACTGGCAGGTTGAAAAGACGGCTACACTGGAGGGACCGTAGGATCAGATTTTCAAAACATTAATGGCTAGCTTGACAGCTTGTACTGCTAACAGTATGTACTGTATTCAATAGCATACGAGGAGCAGAGGACCTAACTGATGGTCAGGACTCAGGAGGCTCAATTCAGGAGGATCGAATTCATCATCAGGTTTCGCTATTAGAATGTTCCACGCTGTTACTACAGTTACACAATTCTTTCCTACTCTAATCGGTTGAGAACTTAAGATATGGCTGATAGGCCGTAGAAAAATGATCGAAGAAGCTTAGTGGAACTTAAATGAATACATTATTAGCAGTTCAAAAATCTAAGGATGAAAAATGAACTGGGATGATTAAAGATAAGCCCAAAATCAAATCTATAATTAAGTCTTAAATTTCAAACTTTGGTTATGGTTGATAAACCACAAGCCACGGTGAGAGCGGGCATTTGAACAACAATAATGGAGTAAATTACAAATACACACATTGAAAATTTACAACACGAAACAAACACTTTCGCGATAATAAATCACTTAGCAATTCCCTATTGTTAAAACCACCGCATTCAAATGACCCATGAGAACTATTTTAGGTGAAGTGCTAAACTCTTGAAAATACAAATTTTTAGAGGCCCGCTTGGAACACATGAATTCTATTGGCAAAATGCCGTATAAAACATTTCATGCCTTCTTTGAAATGTGGGAGGCTCTTCTATATCCTTCTAGAATTGAATTGATTTCTATGGAAGTCTATATAATTTTTTTGTACGATTTGAAAAACTACGTTTTTCTTTCAAATATCCTTCATGTCAAATTCAAAGGACACTCAGTTGGCATGTGGCAAATAGAAGAGCCTCAGGAGCTGGAATTCCTGTTCCCATAGCCGTGACATTGTACCTTGCCCTTATCCAGACAGCTGTGGAGAGGCCAAAGATGCATCAGACAGAAGAGAAGGGGAAAGAGAACCACCCGAAAGGATAGCAGATAGCTACCCTTCACAGGGACCTATCATTCCCGGGCCCTAGTTTTGGAAGCCAACAAACTTGATGAAGACCATGCTGATGGACCCATATGATTGCTCCTGGCAAGATTCCCAACCTTCACCATAGCTCTTGTGAGAAATTCAAACATGCATCAATATCAAATTTGTACTACTCTAGTTTCTTTTCTGGGGCATCAGCTCCTGTCCATATTCTTGACAATTATCAATCAACGACAGTTCTTTCCTGAAGGTTCTTTTTTTTTACATGACTCAAATTTGTTTTTTTAAGGTTCTCAATCAACAGCATTGGTGGTGGAGCCAAAAATTTTACGAAGCCAAAAAACCACTGCAAATCGTTGGTCTACCAGAAATTGAACAAATTCTCGGTGTTTTTCCATTAGAGGATGTCGCTTTGCCTCAATAGCTCGAGAGCGTGAAGCCCAGGCAGCTGCCCACCTGGATCCACTCTTTGATCAACAGGAGAAGAAAAATGACTGGAGGTGTTTTATGGTACTTGAAAGCCATATGGCCTGTCCATTGGATGCAATCCAACTCTCCACAATATCAGTTGCAAGGTCAATTCCGGATCCTAGCGCACAATCTGTAGAACATGCGGTTTTAATGTGCCCACGTCGGTTTAATTAGCTTTTTAGTGAGTGTAAAAACTCCACTGAGATATATATACTAATGCCGGTCAGTCTCCTAACTTATTGCCACTAATTGTATACCACATCCGATTCAGATGAAAGCAAAGTTTCAAAGCTTAGGTCGATTTGCTGCCAGGTTGAGTCTGCATCAAAACAAAAGTTTGAGTGCCCGTAATTATGCACGTAAGGTGAGATGCATCATTAAACAGTGATCGATGATGAAAATCTGACGAGAAATCAGCTGTGCAGTAATCCGGTCTACCTCAATCAAGGTCTGGGGAAAGGATATATAGGCTGGATCCTTGATGGAAATGCCACATCTTTGGTTACTTTGGAGTGATAGACTGATAGCCTAACAAGAGTTGGTGACACAGATGCAACAAACAGAGGATGGTGGAGCCTCCAGTTAGTTCTCCCGTGTTCCTTTAAATTAATTGTATCTTTTTTCTTAAAAGATAAAAATCTAAAAGGAACCAAGCTCGCCCGAGTGAAATGCATTTAAATGGGGACACTATATATCAACTCCATCTGTTCTGTTTAGGTTCATAGCTAATAATATTTAAAAACGGAGGTATCAGTGCGCCGGTACACTCTATTGTTAATACAGCAAGTATCAGTTACTTATGGACAGGATTCATAAAACCGGACTTTTTTTTTTCAGAAACCGTTTGAAAACCGGTGAAATTTGACCAAATTTTGCCAAAAAAATTGGTTTGATTTTTTAAAACTTAACTCGAAAATCAAGCGGTTTATGTTTTCGAGCGAGTCTGAAAAGTCCGGTTATCATGAAAACAGATGAAATTCTCGGTGAACATTTTTGGAGTGAAAACTAGCTATAAAATGGATAAAACTCAAGGCATCCATGACTCGTCCCATATGGGAGCTAAACATTAATTAAACATTAAGTGGATCTAGCTTGGACCCGCAATATAGATATTTTGATTACTATATATCCGCCTACATACATACGTACACGGATAGTATAGCCTGAATATCCACGAATTCTGGACCGCATGCATCATGCATGCAGTGCGTTCCAATCGACATCTACTACTGCTGCATGCATGCATCCCCCAAAGTTTGTCAAGACGTGTAGGCAGCAGCTCAAAATGCTTAATTAGCCGTATCGAATCCCCTTGGTTTACTGCATGTGAGTGGACACCTTGACGCGTTGGCCATTCACCTGCTCGCTCGCTATGCATGAATGCATGCTAATTAAGCCCGCACCCCACACGTATCGTACGTCCATCCATGTGTAAAATCAGCCGCACCACACCTGTCCAGGAGGAGCTAGCGAATGCCACAGATATACTAGTACGTAGCTAGGCTATGGCTATTGCTATGGCTACGTACGGGACGGGAGGAGAGGACTCGTATGAGACTGTGGACGATCACGCGGGCGGAGGCACGCATGTGGGGTGTCTTGGTAGCTGGGGGTGGCTTTCAGGGGCCCTGTTGGGCTGCACCGGCAGAGATCCCCTCTGCCGTGCCTCCCGCCGGCAGCGACAAATAGAAGACAAGCCGCGAGCCCCCACCACACCACCACCACCCTGCTGCTGCTAGTGCCTCCTCTCCCCGCTTCATCCGTAGACCGTAGTTCGTTGATCCATGCATCTGCGTACGTGCATGCGCGCTCGCTGCTGCGTGGAGGAGGATCAGCAAACAGTTCACACTCTTGCCGCGTTGATCTCATCCGCCGCTCCTAGCTCTCTGCAGCCTTGACTCCACTCACTTGACTGCATTTTCCCATTGTTTTTCATTTCTACGGTATCGGCGCGCTTTCGAGAATTGATTTATGACGCTGTGTTTCATTTCTACGGCGTGGGCGCATCAGTAAAAAGAATTCATTGTGTGTGTGTGGGGGTGGGGGAGGGAAGAAAAGGTCGCTGGTGTTTTTTCCCTTTTTTAAAATCTTTTCTGCCGTCACAAAACGTACGGTTAAATCTTTTTTAGAAAAGAATATTAAACGAGTCTCTAGAAATTCATACAGTTTAGCATTGTAAGATTTGTATTTTTTAATTAACTATCTGAAATATTTTTAAATATATAATTTATGTGTAGTTAAACATTAAATGACATGAATTTTTAAAAGTTGACGGTCAAAGAAATAAGTGTTTGACTCGATATAAAACTAAAATAACAAACAATTTGATGGAAATGAGAGAGAGGAGCCTAGCCCTCTCTTCACTAGAACTCCCATCCATTGACCTTGACCCTTGCGCTATAACTCAGCGATCCCTCTCTCAAGACACTGAGAGGTGCATGCATGCATTCAGGGTCAAACAGATCGAAGCTAGCACACAGACAGCTTGGAGAGATACGTGATGAACTGATGATGGGCGTACAGTGCATGCGTGTATGCGCTACATTGGAGGCTGTGTGCTCTGTAGCACTAGGCCACCACCGGTATAGCACGCATGCATGGCAGTGGTGTGGTGTGGCTACTTGCATGGACGTGGCGCCCCTCGAGTTCTCGCCCTGTGTGGACTCTGGTCGTGCACGTGTCGCGGCCACGTCGGCGCGCGCCGGCCGGCCGGCCGGCTTCCTGCTTCTGCTTCCCCGTCGCTAGCTAGCTCGCTAACTGATCCATCGAGATTGGAATTACTAATGATCAAACTGATCTTTCTTGATCCCTATCTCCTTCAATTCCTCGGATGAGATTGATGATCAAACTGATCTTTCTTGATCCCTATTTCCTTCAATTCCTCGAATGAGATTGATGTAGTGACATATTGGTGCATGCAGAAATACAAATCTGCGTCATCTCTCTGGCCGCTGACTGGAGCTGTATTATGATCACCAACCATGCATAGGTTTTGAAACAGGATCTTATTTATACTAACTTGACCTTCTTTTCAGGATTCGAACCCAATTCATGGCCTGGGGAGGATTTAAAGTTTGTATGGTTGCACCTAACCCAACTGGATGGAGGTGAGATCCAGTTAGCTGAAAGCCTGAAACTGGAGCTTGAGTTGTTCAACCGAAAGGAGACAGCTAAACTACCCTAATGGGCTTGTCCCCAGAATTTGGATGAATTTTGTACTACCTTTTACAGCTTTGCTACTCAAGAGTCAAGATACAATTAATCACACCGTCATAAATTTAACTTTAAAGAGCCGAATGAACTGTGTATGCCAACTATAGCTCATAGGTGCAGATCTATGGAAGCAAGACATATACATGATGGACACTGGTAATAGATTTAATTAGTTGCAATGGTCCAGTGGACGTCGACTATTTGGAGCATTTGTTTGCTCAAAAATTCATAAAACTGCAGGAACGGCTTAATAAAATCATCAGCAGATCCACACAAACATTCATTAATTACACAGGGAACTAATATAATTGAATGTTAAACTGAAAACCACCTAGCCGCAAAACGAACAGAAGCACTCCAGGGTTTTTCAAATCCACTACTGTCTCTGAACAACTACTAACTGTTGCACAGTTCCATCTTAATCATGATCTATAGCAGCATTACTTGCCCTTCAAAAGAAAATAGTCTCTTCTACTTAAACTAACAGTTCCCCTCAATATCCTGCTTCCATAATGTGCTAGACAACATGCACCAAGATGGGGTGCAATGCATGCAATCACCAGGAGATTGTCAGTGGACAAAAATTAAGCCGATGTTCACGTGCACTGCTCATTAAGGAATACTCGTGTTAAAGAACTGGAACGCAAAGTCCGGTTCTGTTCAGTAATATGGCCAACGGGTTGTTATCACTAATCTGAGCATCTTATTTCTTAATGCAAATGTACACGTGGCGAGTATGGTGTGGTGGGACAGGGGCCAGTGCAGAGAAGATAGAGCTGTCCATACAGGTTACTGGAGCAGCTGTCACCTCCCCAATCGTCCTTTTGCAGCATCAGCAAATGTTCAGAATGCACCTCTTATTTCAGCATATGCACAAATAAAACCTTATGCATGTTATTCCTTAGAAAAAGGTTAGCTAAGTGCATGGAGCATGATCATCATCACTTAAGTTGATACTTGAGAATGGCTAACTATGATTCAAATCAGCAAATTGAAAAGGAATCATATATAATGGGTAAATAATATGGAGTGGTTCAAGAGCCAACATCTTATTGCCTGATATGGAGTTGATTTATATGCCCATCACTAAAGCAATTCCATTGATTCTCACATTGATATGTTCTTTTGTAGAGGAAATGAAAGCAAGAGCATAATTGCTAATTTGTGGATTACAGGAGGGCCAATTGATGAGACGTTGTAGCCAATGCATATGCCAGCTGAAACACAGGGACCCGCCCTACTTTATCCAGCCCTACCTCACATGATCACACCTAAAGGGCCAAATCCAATCTCATACCAAAAGTACGATTACACAATGAAAGGTTCCTCCTCTCTATCCACCTATCGTCCACTCTATATATATGGATTAGGAAAAAATTCCTGAAGAGCAAAAGAGGGAGGGAGAGAAAGGGACACGCAAACTTCAGGAACAAGAACCCTCCCCTTAAGCTTACACATTAGCTATACCATCTTGTTGCTTACCTTGAAAGGGTCTCATACCTATTTGTATCAAAGGATAGGAAGAACCAACCAATCTAGCTTTGGTCCCAGAATTGATCGTCTTCTCTTCTTGCTAAGTGTTAGTAATATGGCGCAATGCGGCGGCGGCGACGTTTCACGACACCGGAAGGGTCATCTTGACACCGTCGAGAGCCTCTGCCAGGGGCTACTCGACGACGTGATGCTCGACGACGACAAGTGCCGCGCCATGTTCGGCTACCTCCAGGAGTGGCAGGACCTGGGCAGCATGTGCTACGGGAGCTTAGGCGGCGAGTCGCCGCTGGCGCCGGAGGCCAGCAACGGCAGCGGCAGCAGCGGCGGCTTCAGGAAGAGGAGACCGGACGACGCAAAGGTGAGAGATTTGTGCATTGGCTGTGTTAACTGCTGCAAACCTTGCAAAAGTTCAGCTACTACCCGACCGAGTATCTGACTGGCTGTGTATGTATGCGCAAAAACTTGTGTCAGGGTGAGAGCAACAGCGTCTGCAAGAGGCAGAGAGGGAAGCAGCAGCAGCAGCCGTGTCATCCCGATCAGATGGCGGCGGTGGGGAAAGGGAGGCCGGAGAGGGCACAGCCAGGAACCAAGAAGAAGGCGGAGGTGGCGTCGCCCAAGGATTCCCCGGCGACCTCGGCGTCGACGGTGACCACCGGCCAGAAGACCGACTACATCCACGTCAGAGCCCGCCGTGGGCAGGCCACTGACAGCCACAGCCTCGCCGAACGGGTACGCCACCGCCATTGATCCTACCTTCATCTCGCGTCTTTGTTGCGAGGCGAGAGCTAACGACGGCATGGCCAAACTGTTTTTTGCAGGTGAGGAGGGAGAGGATCAGCGAGAGAATGAGGTACCTGCAGGAGCTGGTGCCCGGGTGCAACAAGGTCACCGGCAAGGCCGGCATGCTCGACGAGATCATCAACTACGTGCAGTCCCTGCAGAAGCAAGTCGAGGTACGAGCACCAACGATCCAGCTCCTCCTCCTCCATGGATGCAGCTCTGCTTTCTTTCTCGGTATGTGTTCATCGAAGGGCTTGCCGCTGCTGCTGTTCTTGCAGTTTTTGTCCATGAAGATCGCGGCATCAAACCCGGTGGTGAACTTCAATATCGTCGAGGACCTCTTCGGCCGGCAGCTCAGCCAGGCGGCGTGCAACCCTGCGGCTCTGCAGGCCATGACGCTGCCGATGGCGCAGGTCGAGCCGTCCTGCCTCCAGATGAGCCCCTTGCAGCAGATGCAAACTTCTGCAGGATCCTCTGGCTATGGGCTGGAGATGGTCGTCAGTAACCAGTACTCGCCGGCATCGGGCGGGCCGATGTCGGCTGCCGCGGCGATGTCGGTGCCCGCTGGCGCATCGGTGGAGCCATGCCTCAACGTAGGTTGCTGTAAAAATTAGTCCTTGACAGGGTGTGTGGTTTTCTAGTAACTGCATTTCTGAACTTAAGGGGGTTTCTGTATGCTGCTGCAGGTGAACGGAGCTGCAGGTTGGGACATTGGCTCTCACGGTTTGTTCAGTGGATTTGATGCACCGTTTCAGTCAGTACAGAGTGAGTAACTGATTCTGAGAATCAAGCTTGCAGGTTACTTTGTGCTGAACCTAATGTGAAAGAACACAGACAATAGTTAGTCCAGAAAAAAATTATAAAATCTTTCCCTGATCAAGTTAACAATTCAGAGTACAGGGTAAATTGACAGGTGGTTGAAGAACTAAAAAAACTGCATCCAGCCTCGTATAATTGCTCATCTGTGAAAATTTGCGTTAAGTGACAGGTGTATTATGCTTAAGCACGCTAGCATAATGATATGAACAAAATGATGCTTATCTTAACCAAGTTTTTGTACCTGTGAGTGATGAAAGTGTTAAAGCTTGAAAGAGTCCCTTTTATTTTTAACTAAAGTGACTGAATCCAGCTTCTGCTTTCTCCTGCAGGTGATTGTTTGCTAGACAACCTCAAAATGGAAATGTAAGAAGGAATGAAGGAGAAGTCCGCATTCCAAGAGTTAACCACATCAATATTTGTGGCTGAAGATTCTTTATTCATAGAAACTGTACTAATGTCATCAATGGCAATACAAGTACATTTGTGTGTTTATATTTGTCTTGCTACTCCACCAACTTCTAAACAATCCATTATCCTTCATTGCACTATCAAACAATACCAATCCAGTACAAATATGCGAACAATTCACAACAGAACGTATAAAATTACAATAATTGGAAGCATAACACCATACCGACGCACCATCATCTGCTACCTATCTTCCTTCTTCCGCCCTTTAAAGCACAGACTGTTCACCAGCTTCTGCAAAGACACAATTGAACCTTACTTGTACTGGAAGTGAAAGATAATTCGTCTAAAAAATATACGCTGACAAATACTTCTAATTTCTGAATGAATGCATTCGGGTCCTGCTCAAAGAAGGCATCTGATCTAACTATCTATCTAAGGATGTAAGCATCTTATCTTGGTTTGAATTTTTTTTAGAGTAGCAATAAACTCAATCTCTTCAATTAAATTAACCTTATCATTAGAAGACCATAATCTAAATAAATTTACTCTCAAATCAACAAAAATACCAAAAACAAAAATCTGCTTTCATCAATATACTTTCAGATTAATCTCTTTCCTGATCTCATAAGCAAGCTTATAATGTTCAGATAAAAAAAAGGTTCTTTACAACGCAAAATCGTAGAGAAAATGTAAAATAATTTTCTTGTTATCCAAACATATCTAGTTTCTTCTTGATCTTATCTGCAGCTAAGCACCTTTACTCCCTGAATATTTTGTGAAATAAGAACTTGAACTAACCTTTGCCTGGGACAATGATAACTGGGGCTGCTTTACAGTTGTGGAAGCAATATTCACTGACACTTCCCTGCAACACACTACAGTAGAAAGGCGAAGTTAGAGATGGAGTTGAAATGCCATCAGCAACTCATGTGCAAGAATGAAATATGACCATGCATCAAAAGATTGACAGTAAGGGACAAATATAATATTCAGCAGAAATTTGCACAAGGGTCAAGGATTGGCTGTATTTCAGATCAACTTGTTAAATTATCATATCTTCTCTTAAGGGGCACCCTACTACTCCAGCTGATGTTCCTTTAATGCATTAGTTGAAGCACATCACACTAGAATTCCTAGTAAAGCTATAAGTTGTGGTTTCACTAGCAATATAATCATGCCAGCCTTCTTCAATCATCGAATTAGAACATGGACTTAGCACTTCACAGCAAATGTTAAAAGCAGAAGTTCTATTACATATGAACATCAGTGGAGTTTCTTTACATCAAAAGGTAAAGGTAAAAAGTATGCAAGATTTAGTTGCCTATTTTTGCAAGATCTACTCCTTCAAACGATGCATATAATTCTGATTTTTTTCAAACAAAGACCCCCGTACACGCAATACCAATGCATAACACCATTGGTGGTGATTTTTTTACAAGAATACTCACAAGATTATTCTGAGTAAAGTCAATTGATATTATATTCCCTAGAGTTGAAATGCCTCTTCCATTAATGTCAGTGGTTATTCTATTAAAACACAATATCAGAACATGAAAGTTAAAGTTAGTCCTTTGTGAGTAGTACTTTTAGATGGTGGATTAGTGAGCAGATTTTAGTGTTCACAGCTCAAGATATTAGTGAACAGATTTTATGGTTCACTACATAATCATCCCAATATTTCAAATAGGGGCTGTAAATAGAAGAACATAAAAGAAGGGTTTTAGAATAACAAGTTCCATGGGTTGCCCATGATACTAATCTCATCTTGATGGTATACTATTTACCAGAAAAATTGCTACTCACAAAGTTGGCCAAGGCCGTGATCTTTTATCAGGTCTACAAACCAATTTATCAGGTCCTTAGATTACCTAAATTTTACACAGTTGGAATTGGACAGCAGTTTAAGAGTCTGATACCTCTGAATTAGACCTCTACCACGAGTGCCCAGAATGACTGCTGCAGGCTTTAGCCGCTCTGCCTCTCGGCAAATAACCCTTCCAGCATCCCCTTCAACGATCCTTGCCTTGGTCCGGACCTGGTAAAATCCCCAATAAAAGGAACATTTATTAATTCCTTGTGGAAAAAATGAAAAAAGACCATGCATATATCAGAAGAGAAAATTCGATCCTCAGCAAACAAGAAAGTGGTTCCAAAGTTTTCATTAAAAATCCACCCATAGCATTATGTATATAGATTTATAGGGCAACAAATAAGGCATCAGGCATGTAAATGAACCCTTAAGGATCAACATTGAGTGCTTCTTTGTGCAACAAAATAATACTACCTCCTTTTCTAAATGTATGACGCCGTTGACCTTTTTCACAATGTTTGACCATTCGTCTTATTTAAAAATTTAGTGTAAATATGTAAAATTATAAGTTAAAGTTATATTTTATTTGACGATAAAACAAGTCACCACAAAATAAATGATATTTATATAATTTTTTTGAATAAAACGAATGATCAAACGTAATGCAAAAAGTCAACGACATCATACATTTTGAAATGAAGGGAGTATATGCATGGGAGGAACAAAGCATACCAGTGATGTCTTGAATGCCTCAATGGCTAAATCCTCCATGAGTTCCTGACTTTTCTCATATACTAGATCATTATTTACACCTACACAAATTATGCACTCTGCGGTCAGCCTGATTTTCAATCATCCAAAAAAATTGATAAGGAAACATGTCTCAATAAGTAGAAACTTAAATTTCTTTCAGAATGTAGACTATAAGACCAAGTGACCAACTGTCTTCTATTCAACATACAAATTCCGGAAGCTCGAGTGATCTCAAACAATTTACCAGATGTCCCTAGATTGTAGAGCTGGTTCTTTTATAATACTCTACCGTTTCCACGTATGTCCAGGATACCAACCCACAATCTTCAAACTTACTAAGTTACAATACCTAGGTGCTACTATTCCCTTGGTCTCTAAAACTACAGTACTGCTTTCACCTTTTTTGCCGGGTGGATTAGGCTGACCAAATCTTATTAAGAAAAGGAGGTTACAAAGCGGTTACAAGATCAACATTAAGCTGTTGAGCTGGGGTACTGCTTTCACTTCTCTAATGAAGTGGATCATCAAACGGAAGTTCCACTTCTAAGTCCATCATAAGTTCCTGGAAGTCAGGCCTCTATATAGGTTCATCCAACAGTAAACAATGACACAACACGGTGATGCTGCATTGTATCTTGCGGGGATGACCGAAGAAAGGCCATCCGAATGTTATTAAGATAGAAGAAAAAAAGGGTTACAAGTATCACAACTAGCCTACTGAAAATTATATAGGCTCGCTGTCTGGGCTGCTGCTATCATATTCAACATGTATATTTGTATGGTGATTCAAATCTGAAAAAAGTGCAGTGAGCTAGCAGCCAAATTGAGAAGCAGAAACTTCTGATTAATTAATCCATACACGACGACCGGTTTGTGTGCACTAAACAAATCAAGTTGTTATTCGCTTGAGCAATTATAAATTACTTAATCATCAACCTAATTCCCGAAAGCTAATTAAAGTAGTAGATGCATATATGCTCCACAAAGCTAGTAGGTAAGTTCGGAGGCGATCGGACGGGATGGGGATGGGGATGGGGCCATGGAGGTGCTCAACTGGAGACGGCGTGGACGAGGTGGAGCGTGTCGGCCATGCGGGCGAAGTGCACGAGCGCCCAGTCGAAGGCGTGCTTGGAGTTGGGCCCGAAGTCGACGGCGACGAGGAGCTCCCTGCCCCGGCGGCGCTCCCCCGTCTCCCGCTCCAGCTCCGGCGCCGCGTTCGACACCACCGGCACGAGCCGCGGCAGCAGCACCTCCCTCCAGCTGTACTCCTCCACCTCCTCCTCCACCATCTCCATCGACCGATCCATCCCCAAACCTCCCAAACCAAACCCCCCCGCGCCGCCGCCCACGAAGCCGAAGAGCACCGAAACAACAAAAGCTTGGCTACTACGGCGTTGATCACGACGTGTCAGATCGGCGCCACGCGCGAATCCCCGTATATATCGGCACTTTCCGGTTTCTGCTGCCGCATTAACTCCGGGGTTTCGTGTGCGCGTGACTCTGTAGACTAGACTTGTCCTTCCCGTTTGAACGTTCGGATGAAAGGTCTCACCTTCTAGAAGGTCACGTGCGCAAATACAGTAGTCTCTCTGTTTTATAAGTTACCAATCATAATTGCACGTTTCATCCCAAATTATAAAAAAATTGATTGACATAGTACTAAGATGTACTCCCTCCGTCCCACAAAATCTCTAACCCTAGAATCCCTATGCAATTTTAGGACAAGAAGCAAAAGACTCAAATACCCTCAGTGAAAGTACATCCAATCATTAGCTACAAGTAAAATAATACAAGGTGAATTAGTACTATTATATTGTTACTGCAGGCATTAATTAAGTGCTCAACACACAAGAGGCCGCCACTAGGGCGCCAAATAATTTGAATGAAACAAGTGGGTTGAGGGGCCACTTCATTGGCGGCAAGCACATACAAATCTCTCTAACAAACCTCATTACAACAAACCCTGTACAAGTTTGAAATAAACCATAATCACAAGTTTCCCTCCCACTTTATCACTTCTTGAGTCTGCAAAAACACCTCCATGGCTTTAGATCTAAATATAGCATTAGATGTGGGAGATGAACAGGTACCTGATCTCAATGAAGCAGTGGCTAGAGAAGATGGAGATGAACAAATATCTGATCTCAATGAAGCAATGGTTGGAGAAGATAAAATGCATGTTGGTCAGGACAATGATCAACTTGGAGGTGATTTCCAGGGAGGTGCCAACTCTATGCTTCCTTTTGATCTCAATCTTGATGCACATGGCCATCAAGGAGAAATGCATCCAGGTAACGTTACAAACATTAGAGAAGAAATGATTAATCTTTGTAGCATTGACTAGCATAAATCACTCAAAATCTTTGCCAATTCTTTGGCAAGATGATCAGTAACAAGTGCATTGCTGCAAGCGCTATGTTCTTGGAACAAAATCAATCTTTGATAACTTTGAGGAAATAGTTAGGACTTGATTTTTTTTGTTAGTTCTTTACCGACTCAATTCTGTCTATGAGTTGGGTATAAGGAAGTTTGTTCCCTTCCATAATATCACATATTATACATTTAAGTAGCTACAACTAATTAAATACTTCTCACATGATGCTTATCTCCTTCCATAATATCACAGGTTATACATTTAACTAGCTACAACTAATCTTTGTACTGGAATTAAAAGAACAAACAAATTCTATATCTTTTTTTTATTGTCATAGTTTCAGCTAGTACTATATAACGAAGTTAGATTGCACCTCAATATAATACACAAAGAGGTCTGAACTTCAACACCAAAGTTTCTACAATAACAAAAAATTCATTCAAGTATGGCCCTAATATGACTATACCAGTAAAATAATCAGTGGTTGTACTGGCCTGCAGCACAAGCACCTTTAGATAAAATCACAATTTGAAAAGAAATGTATAACATAAGTTGGCAAAAAAGAATCACGAGCACTTCCATCAGTATATTTACTGCTGAGATGGACATGCCATTGACCAACTAAACATTTGTCCTACAAAAGGACATCATAATTTATTAGGACAACAAAGATGAAACCATTGATCAATATATAATCATCTCCATGGCAAACTTGACGCCCTCTATTGAAAAACATGGTAAAGGGTAAAATAATAAAATAGGTACACAGAAAAACTAAATATCAGATGGGTATAAAGTTGGTACCTTGATTGTGGTTTTCAGATCTCATAATCTCCTTTGTTGATGTTGTACTACACAAAGGAACCTATATCAATCATTGGTTCCATTAGCTATATAACAAAATAGATTAGTTATTAATAGAAGTATTTTGGCTATATTGAAAAATAGTATAAACATTATTCTTTTTAGTTGCACAAATCTAGTATGGCAAATATGCATAGCATGTCAAAGAGGAAGTATCACCAGTAATGACTGATTTTAGGAATGGAATGTGTGAGCTATCATAGTATAATGGCCCATAATTATATTTTTTTGTACAATCTAAATAAATAGCATCAATAGTATTGTACTTGAAAAAAATATTGCTATTTGACATGGTACTCACATGGTAATTGTTATTGCAGACAATGCCAATGCAATAGATCAAGTTCTGCAACTTTATGGAGGTCACAGCCATAATGTCTTTCCTTTTGATCTCAACTTTGATGCCTATGAGGAACACCTACAAATGCAAGCAGATAAGCTTTTTTAGCTGACATGAATAAAAACTTACTAAAAATGGTAAAATGTGGTTTTACTCAAAGCATCACCGAAGAATAAGAATAGTGAACCGAAACAATGTTTTTAATTAGCAGATACTAATATTAAATCATGCCAACTACCTAGAATAATCCAGCCATGACATTGGCTGCATTAGTTGTAGTAATAATTAAGGATTGTAAATTGGGTATTTCAGCACATAGTAAATCACAACGAATGATGAGATTGACCAATAAATATGCTAATGTGTTGTATTTACATAGAACTGCCATGTCAATTGGCTCATAGCCACAGCAATCTCAAAGAAAGCACATAAAGTGAATTGTGTCAATGTTTCTGTCCTTCTAAAATCTAATATGTATGGTTAAATCATATTACAAAGAAAACCACATGGTGAGCATAACAAGTTGTGCAAGAACTTTATTATCCACATGACCACTTATTATGGAGATCTCATTTCAAGTTTTGCCTACTAGGATTGTTCAGTACAAGTCAAACTATATAACGCATAATCATGTATACATCAAGAATATGCATGTTGTATCAGCCATAATTTTGCAAGTGTATTGATCCATGACAATAAATATCCATCATCTAAATTGGTACAGACAACTCACCTGGTAATTGTTGTTGTAGACATGCAGGAGTACGGCTTGTATGCTGGTGATGTGGAAATTGTTTTCGGACAAGAGGAGTTGGATGATTCAGATCAGGAAGATGAACATCCATACAAAAATCTGACCGATATACAAAGACAAGCAATATATGTAGCATTGATTGGGAAAACTACCAATGGAATTCTAAGGAAAAAGGCTACAACTGAAGTTGCAGAAATGTTTAATGTGAAAAGGGCTAGAGTGCAAGATATTTGGAGAGTGAAGCAATGTCGTGCTCAGGGAATACCAATCGATGTAAGCTCTAGAAAGAAAAAGAATTCTGGTCGCAAAAAGAATGAAATCAACCTGTCAGATGTTGCTAATGTTCCCTTGCAACTAAGGGGCACTTTACGGTCATTTGCATCAGCCGCAGGTGTACCAAAGAGCACGCTGCATAGGATGTTGAGAGAAGGGCTGCTAAGACATCACTCGAACACACTAAAGCCATTGTTGAAGGAAGAGAACAAACGATCAAGGCTGCAGTGGTGTCTTTCCATGCTAGATTGGTATACTTTGCCAAATGAACCAAAGTTTGTTGATATGTGCAATATTGTGCACATTGATGAAAAATGGTTCAATACCACTAAAAAGACAATAAATTTTTACATGGTTCATTGGGAGAATGATCCATACAGACCTATGCAAAACAAGAATTCTATTGATAAAGTGATGTTCTTGGCAGCAGCTGCTAGGCCTAGATACAATGAAGAAGGTATCTGCACTTTTGACGGCAAAATAGGCTTGTGGCCTTTCACCAGAAAGGTATCATAACCTCTTAATATATGTATTTTTACTTAGTGTTGTGATGTGAAACTTAATTGTTAATCTAACTTAATTAATTTACTACTTAGGAACCAGCACAGGCCAAGGAGGACTCTAGTTACCAAGACAATCAAGGTTGATCGAGATACTGTAAGGTCATTTCTGATCGGTAAAGTCATACGAGCTATTATATCAAGTTGGCCTCGAGAAGATGCATATAACACTATCTGGATTCAGCAAGACAATGCTCCCTCTCATGTGCTGGTGGATGATCCTCAATTTGCCTATGCAGTATCCCAAACAGGGTTTGACATCCGCCTCATGCATTAGCCTCCTAATTCCCCATATATGAATGTACTTGATCTTGGGTTCTTTGTGTGTCTACAATCATTAACATATAGAAGGATATCTAGGAATATGGATGAGCTAATAGATAATGTTGAGCAGGAATTTCAGGCTTATGATGACAACAAGCTAAATAGGGTGTTCCTAACACTACAGTCTTGCTTGTTAGAGGTTATGAAAGCTGATGGTGGAAATGGATACAGGATCCCTCATATGGGTAAAAAGAGGCTAGAGCGTCTAGACATTCTCCCTAATACCCTTAGTTGTGGTCGTTAGCTATATGATAAAGTCATAACAGCATTAGCCAACCAAGTGCAGTAAATCATGCAATATGGGAAGCTCTATCATGGTTTTAGCTTTTGGTTAAATGTCAGGTTGTATATATGATAAAGTAAGATCAGTATTACGCAAGTAAATGCAACAAATCATGTAATGTGGGAAGTTCTATGATGGTTTCAACTTTTGAAATATGTAATATAAAGTTTTATGACGGTTTTAGCTTTTGGAATATATAATATGAAGTTTTATGATGGTTTCAGCTTTTGGCTAAATTTTAGATTGTATATATGACATCATAATATCAGCATTAGAATAAATCATGTCATGTGGGAAGCTATATTATTGTTTGAGCTTTTGGATAAATTTCAGATTGTGTGTGTGTGTGTGTGTGTGTGTGTGTGTGTGTGTGTGTGTGTGTGTGTGTGTGTGTGTGTGTATAATATGAAGTTTTATGATGGTTTCAGCTTTTGGCTAAATTTTAGATTGTATATATGACATCATAATATCAGCATTAGAATAAATCATGTCATGTGGGAAGCTATATTATTGTTTGAGCTTTTGGATAAATTTCTATATTATTGTTTGAGCTTTTGGATAAATTTCAGAAATTTATCCAAAAGCTCAAACAATAATATAGCTTCCCACATGACATGATTTATTCTAATGCTGATATTATGATGTCATATATACAATCTAAAATTTAGCCAAAAGCTGAAACCATCATAAAACTTCATATTATATATATATATATATATATATATATATATATATATATATATATATATATATATATATATATATGACAATGTAAGATAAGCATTACATGCATCATCATCAAAATGTTGGTAATGCTACAAACATCACCTTAATTTCATTCACCACCATAAACCATCATAATTTAAAATAATTCGATATGTTACCATCATAACCACCTAATGTCATACAATACCAAAAGTGTGCCTATTTTGACATATGTTGTTAGGCTGCTATTCATAACCACCTAATCTCATGTACTACCATAATTACACATAATTTCATACAATACCAAAAGGGTACCTACTTCGGGTTAATTTGTTAGGCCACCATTCATAACCACCAAACCAGCACATAAACAACACATAATTTAAACATTCATCTAAATTTTGTACTCTTAAAACACTCTAAAAATTCCTTTATCGATTTTTCCAATGCATCTTGGTCTTGTAGGAGTTCTTCTAGGCCGCTATCATCATATGGATCTTGCGCATATCCCCCAATGACCATGCCAACATCATCGTCGCTTGACTTCACCTCCTTGCCGCTCCCCTCCTTGCTGCTCACATCCTTAGCTTTTCCTCTCATCTCCTCGATGCTAATTTGCCTGACGCTTGCCTTCTTCTCGAACAGGACCGTGTGGTCGCTATCGTCTGCCAACATTGTCCTGGAAAGGATAAAACACTATGGCAATACAAGATGGGATCAGCTTTTGGAGACTTTGACCACGTACACATATTAAAGTATTTGGATTTGTAGTGTAAAGATGAATCTATCACTGAATCAAACTGAAATGTACTTTGATTCCATTATATATTCGATACAATTTTTGAAAAAGATAATGGTCACACATGTAAATAATCAATGTAAAATGAAGTACAGACCAAAGGGACGGATGAAGGCAATATTGATTATTCGATATTTAGTGTAACTAGTAGTTTTAAAACGAACAGGCACTACAACATCTGCAGCTTTCCCCAATAGCCACAATTATGTTTTAACAACATTGTAGTGGATGGTTAAGCAATATCTGACAGTGCTGTCACTCACACTAATTAGTGCCATGCTAAACCATGTAACATTGGATTGATAAATTAAGTTGCTAAAATACTTATTTGCAAAGCTATGAGAGAATTTTTCTTGGAGGAAGTCAAATCTTCCTCTGGCTCCACCATGCCGTATATATAACACAACACTTCGTCTCTCTGTTTTGAAACCTTCCAGCGCTGCCATGGCCTCATGTTCCGCGGATGGCGACCATGGTTAATTTCGTTGGCGAGACCAGCAGCGATAGACGAGATCCAGCGCCCGGTGCGATCAGACGGTAGGCTGTCTGCTCCACGCCACGCACCATCAGGTTCTCATCGGCAATCGGCAATCTTTTACTAGCAGACATCTAAGTTAAATGATCCATTTCAATCCTACGTACGTACAAATTCTCCTGGTGATCCAACTTTCTAGCTAATCGGTCTGCACATGTACATGCAAGATCTGCGCAAGACACACGCTTGTTCGATTTTGGGGCTTTTAATAGACTACAGATCAAAACGATGTCATATGCAGACCTAAAACATTCACTGCTACTTAGATATGTCACTGTACTTACATAATTTAAAGTGTATATAGTTTGAACTAGTAAAAAAATTGAGGATGCAACCGCACCCCATGCATCTATGCTACAACCGGCATTGAAAGCATTTTTCATTGCATGAGAGAAACACATTGGTGGTAGGGAGACTGAGTGGGAGATACCTTTCAGTCAATCCACACATACCGCCGCCAAAGTCTCTAGCTGTTACCACCGGAATCATAATAGGAGGCCGGTAAGCCTCTACCTCCGCCGCCACCTCCTTGTGCATCACATCCGCCGTCTTGCAAACCTTTGATGCTGCTGCCGCATCTGAACCACCTCCATCCGTCGCCGCCGTCGCCTTCTTGCAAACCTCCGATGCCGCTGCCGCATCGGAGCCCCCTCCCGCCGTCGCCATCTTTTGGATCAAAACCGCAAGATTACATGCCTCCTCTGCCTTGGCTCGCGTCTCTTGAATCAAAACCCTAAACCGTTCCGCCGCTACCATGAACGCTGCTACCGAGCCAAATCCTTCCAACGGAGCCATCTCCGGCATCGGATCTAACTGCTCACAACCCTCACCCGCCACATCCGAGCAGTCGCATGGACGGGGAACTTCGCAGGGAGATGCGGGAGTGAGAGGAAGCGGAGTGGAGCGGAGAGAGACGCGCGGGGAGGAGCAGGAGGGAGGTGGGGAGGGAGTCGGAAGCTTGGTAGGGTCTCACATCTGGACGTCACTGCGTCGAGATGCTAGCGATTTAGGAACGAGAGAGGAGAGAAACATGAGAGAAAGAGAGAGAGATGCGAGAGACGGCCGGGAGGAGATAAGGTTTATGTGGTGTTCACGAGAGGAGAGATAGTCGCCGACTCGCCGTCCACACATGGCCCACGATAGAGTTTTCTGTGTTTTCTGTGAATCGGGTTTTTGTGGACCAAAGTCCTTCCTTCAGGAATCGAGATTTTATGGGACGGAGGGAGTAGAAGCCTCGTAACTAACCAAAAGTAAGTTTTATGTGAAACGTTAGTTTTACACGGGACAGAAGAAATATAGTACATAGCTCTGCTTCTAGAAGGCCAGCCTGTACGGAGGTCATCGTATTCTCTTGTCTTCCCTTCCGTATGTCACTATGTGGTGACGTCACGACGACATGGACATCAGAGATGCTTAGAGGTCGTCGCCGTCGTCTACTCTTCCGTATGTTACTGTGCCATGTGGTGACGTCATGGCGATATGGACTTCGGAGTTGGGAGATGCTTGCTGCAGCGGCAAAGCCTAGCGTGTAGGAGATGGACCATGGATAGGGTCGCCACGCCACGTGAAGAGGCGGCCACGGGCCGCAGCTGTTGCCGGCTGACGGCATTTGACCGGGAGGGGGAGAGGAAGATTCAACCACCGCTCGGTTAGCCGCCGCGCCGGCTGCGAGCAGACGACGATGGTTAGACGCTTGGTCAAGCAGCAGTGACTGCCGATATGCAATCTGTATGACTCTGAAGATGATTGCAGCAGGGTTTCTACTAATGATTCTGCAGGAGTAATTGTAACTGTAACAGGCTCAAACGATGGATCACAGGAGATGGAAATTAGCATCATAATCGCCAACCTCACTGTAAACAAGCAAGATGAACAGCGTCCATATTATCCATAGGGCAGTGATATTTCACCGCTAAACATTCCAAGAAAGTACATAGCAGTTTGTTGGTTACAGCATTGTCACTCAAATCTTTCCTGGGTTTGCCAGTTGCCAAGATATAGATGCCATTGTTCATCTTGATCTGACAAAGCTACCGTCTCCCCCAGGAGCAGGCTCGTCTTGGCATAGCAAGACCGAGAATTTTACAGCATCCAACGGAATCAGACGCTGTCTGAGCTAAATAGAGAGAAGACACAGGTTTGATACCTTTCTTCAGTTATTCGCACGCCGGTTTGGTGTCAAAGCTAGTCAGGCAGATCGCGAATGCCTGGAACGCGGAGAGCGGGTACCTATAATCCATTGTGAATATATCCTTTCCGATTTTCCCAAATTGGAGGATGACCTTCTCCTGCTCTGCCGCAGGGATACCAAGGGAAGGATCAACTGAGGCAACGAGCTGGAAGTTCTTGACTGATGCTACTGTAACGCGCCCTCGGAAGTTGAGGCACCAGCACTGCAGCTGCTCATGCCAGCGGGGAGCTTTGTTCTTCAGGACAAGAGGCACTTCATTTGTACAGACCGGTCCAGACAAATCAGCGCTGAGGCTTGTCGATGAAAATTCTATGGCTGGTTCCTTTCCTTTGCTAGTTGATAAGGCGGGAACTTGTTCGTCAAGTGAGTGGATGATGCCGGTAGGGGTTGGGGCCTTCCCACCTTCCTGAATACACAATGCCGGTATTGAGTGCATAGTGCATTGCATTCTCCTTGGTCCTCGATTACGTAGGACAGTGAGCTCATATGAGACCGTAGCAACATTGTAATTGCCTAGTGGCAATCGCGGTGATACTTGCTTGAAATGCCGTTTGCTTGGTCGGTTGTTTGGCAACACTACAGCATCGCAAGGAGGCTGGCTGTCAAAGATTGTAAACTTTGTGCCAAGGAAGTTCGGTCTGATACAAGGGAATAAATTTGAGTGAGCTTTCTAAGACAGTAGAACTCTGGTCGAAGTAAGAGAATAACCAAATTACTTAAAGTCAACATTATAAAGTGCTTACTTCAGTTTGCCAACATAGGTGCTACTGGATTGAGAGAAGTCATTGGAGACCAGTGAGATCACAAAAGAAGTCCTGGTCGCACGCCTAATCTTGCGTGCTGCAAGCAAAAGCTTGTCGTTTTCTCCATGTAGAGCTGCATTCATAAATAGAATAATAGTTAGTGATGTAGTCAACATTAATTGTCTGTATTCTGAGTTCCATATTAGCTCTATTCAAATTTTCAAATCAGGAGATGAGCTATTTAGCCCTTATAATACATCCTACCACAGCCTGGTAGATAAGGGAGGTTAGAAGTAGATATTTATGCATCTAGAGTGAATAGGAATCTGCAGAATGGCATGCATATCATGGATTGCCTGCACATATTGTCTAACCTATTCCGGAAAATAGTAAAGCACCGCACTTTCAACGGTTAGGTTCAGCTTAGGATCCTGTACATCTGCTACGCTACAAAGACTTGTTGTTAATGAGGTAGCCAAGTGTGTCGAAACAGCCTTTACAGGCTCTAAGTTTACTAGTCACAATTTGCTTCTTTCTCAATCTGGAGGAGCAACCAGTTCAGCTCATGTGGTCCAAAAAGGCAAACAATATCTTTTATCGCCGCTCAGTACTTCTTTGCAGTTGAATTTGGCATAATGTAGCGCTCAAAGACAGGCAGGACAAACAAAACCTCCATCTCCATGCATGCACTAGAAAATGGGTGCTCATGTAAATAAGGAAAATTTGCTACGCATATGAAACACCCATACCAGATTGCATTCCCCTAACTTTAACCTTATATGTCACACAATTCATTATCTGACACAGATTCCGCTAATCGTAACTCCTTCAAACAGCTTATTCTGGTACTTCACTATTGCAAATGGCACAGACAAACGCATATGCAGATGAACTGAACTACTGAATACTGTCATATTGATGATACATGGTAGATTGGTGGTACAACAAGATTTCTAAGTCATATATTTTGTCAACAACAAATGTAAATTTAACTTACATGGGCTGAGCCCCAGGTAGAGGAGATAGGTGGAAGTCGCCCTGTCCCTCCTCACAAAGCACTGCACTGGATGCTCACGAGGCCCCGGCTGCTCCAATCCACCAAGTTAATCATGGAGAAATTCCAAACTATCACCGGCATGGAGAGACGGAGAAACTTGTTACCTGCTTGAGGGAGATGGGGAAGGTGATCCTGCCGCACTCCTCGAGCGTCTTGACCACCTCCTTGGTGACCTCGCGCCACGAGCGGCAGACGGCGGCGCACGCCACCACCTGGCGCCGCGCCGGCCACGTCGCCTCGCTGGCCTCCACCCTCTGGATCACGTCCAGCAGCAGCTCCGGCGGCAGGTTCGCCCACCGCCCCTGCTGCTCCTGGCCCTGACGCTGCAGCGGCGGCGGCGGTGGCTGCTGCTGCTGCTGCTCCGACCACAGGCCCGGCCAAGAATGCCGCGAGCCACCGCGGCCGCCGCCGGCGCGCCCGTCGGCGGCGGCGGCTCGCCTCGACATGCTGCCGATGCCGTCCCTCATCTCCCTCAGCTCCCGCACAATGCTCTTCAGAGACATCGCCGCCGCTTATGGCTAAGCACCCTTCGCTATCAAACCCTGCTGCTACTCCATGGCAAGATCCGCCATTACTGACGAATCTACTCTAAAAAAAATGGCAGGAGACACCTCATAAAGTAGTCCGCATCACTGCCATATCTAACGCCCAACTAAACAAATGAACTTTCTGAAAAAAGGATTTGAAGCACGGGGCTACCATGAACAGCTTGCTCAAGAGCCCAAATTTTGGCCGGATTTGGGGAGAGCGCAAGCAAAGATCCGAGTTTCCCTCGCACGGCAACTCGGATCTGGGGGCAAGAACGCAATGCAGCAACGGAGCACCGGAAGAAACGAGGCTTCGCGCTCGGGTAGCCTCAAGATCCAAATTTCTCCAGCCCCGCAGCTCAAAAAGATCAAATTTCCCGGCTCAAGAACGGATCAAGGAGCTTCCTTTTTTCCCCATTTCATCACAGCCCCCATGAGATTCTCCCAACTCCTTTCCCCCCAACCGGCTCCAGATCACAGAAATCACCCACCCCTTCCTCTCTCTCTCTCTCTCTCTCTGGCTAAAGATTTCTTCACGGCATCCAGCTCCTCGCCTTTATGCTTTGTCTCTCACTCTCCCCTCCCCTTCTCACCAGTCACCACACTGCAAGCTCCTGCGAATTCATGTGTGTTTGTGTGTGGGTTTGTATTAGGCAAGAGGATAAAAGGGATTGAGAAAAAAAAGGCTGAGCCGATTTTTTTAGCCCGGTGGGGGCAGCTTTTGTTGGGTGTTTTTTTTTCTCGTCCGCTGGGTTTTCCCTTTTCAAGGCGTTAAATTTTTCCGGTGCGTACTTGGCTACTTGCAGTAGCGGCTCCCAAAACTCAACAGCTGCCCAACAAGAATCCTATGCCAGAACACGGAGTGTATACCACAACACAACTACTACTCTACTCATATCTACCAGTGGAGCGCTCCTGTTCTTTCTGGCCTTGCAGTTGAGCTGCTGCTTGGTGTGACGTGGTGTGGTGTGGTGAGAATGAGATTGCTGGCCGGCAAGTTACTCCTCCTACCATGATAAAAGGCCACTTTTTAATATGTTAGAAAGACCTCTTCTTTAGTCGTGGAATGGATGGCCAAAACATGAGAGATGAAAAGTTGTCGAGAGATTGAGAGATTATCATATGTGCTATGTATTGGACTTAATTTTTAACGGAATGAGGGTATAGGAAATCAATCCTTATGAATTTTATAATCATGTTCCTTTGTTTGATGTCGGTAAGTTACTAAGTTCCAGTGATGAGAAGCAGAAGCATATGGGGTGAGAGATCGCTAAAGGCTTATATAGCCATAAAGTGCAGTGCAATTTCGAATATAGTGTGCCTTTTGTAAATTACCTTCTTAGCTTCTGGAATACGAGTACTCCACATCATTGCGGCAGATCCATGAACCCATGCTTGACAGTATGGTGGCTCATCTGAACTTTTGAGAATGGATATCGCTATGTTCACTGAATTTACCCTCCCAAATGCTAGAGGAGGTTCAATGAATTCACTCTGTCCAAACAAATATTTTTAAATCCTGTATGTATTCCTCTTAAATCTTAAATTGGACCCAATCACTCTAGCATTAGCCATCACTTCATATATAGATTTCCCAAGGTGCATGCCCATGTGATCTAACCTTCCCAGATTCATGCCAAATAAACAATGGCAATGGTCAATCAAGAATTATACAAGAGTGGGAAGTTTTTCTCTTCTTTTGATTAATCAGCACAGAATCAGATGATCAGTTGCATTGATCCCACACATAATTGCACGCATATATACTTGCACCCCCTTCATGAGGGTGACAGCTGCTTGTTGGTTGCCACTGGCACATTGGCATGATTGCATTGCATTGCATCGCCCCCTCTTGCAATCTATTCAAAGCATTCATTTCATCTCATCTTATATTCATGTGGGAGGGCGTACGTGGAGACCACACCTACACCACATTTCCTCGCCTCCATCCGGACGCCAAGGGGTCCAACTCTCCATGTTCCGGCGTCATCTCTGCGAGATTGTTTTCGCAAGAGAAGAAACTGGGACACAACTGCAATTGGCATGCAGTATGAACAAGAAAGAAAAGGTCGTCAAAAGGACCCCAGTTACCGTCATTTCTTGACGAATAACATCAATACATCATGGTCCATGATCTCCAAATATATTTCGGAGTTCGCATATCATGGCCTGAGTTTCTTCCTTTTTTTTCCCTGCCCTTTTTGACCGAGCGACGTACAGATAGAGAGATGTTGGTGGCACCACGTGAGCATTTTGATCTGAACTTCTGAAGTTTTTTTTTCTCTGGAGTTGTTTTGAAATTCAGGAGCAACAGTTTCAGTGAGCTACTACTACTCTGATGGAGTCCTTGTATTTTTCCTATATATAATGTCACAAATCATCAAGAATTGAAGTTTCGAATTTGTGAACAGGGAGCTCTGAAATGGAGAGGCACAAAAGCGCCATTTCTAAAGCATGGAACGTATATTGTTTCACAAATCATGTAATTTCTGTGTCAGAACAACACCTTGGAAACATAAGCCGTCCATTGCTTTCCAGTTATTCAGAGAGAGAGAGAAAAAAAAGAAACATATACATCAAAGTATCAAATCACCTAGACCGGTCGACAGCTTAATTTCATATCACAATACATGCAGCTGGCTATTTTCTCTTGGAACTACCTCCCCATCCCTTTGTCCTGAACCCAAAATCCACAATTTGTTGTTTGTGTCCCTTCCGTAACTATAGTTGCTATCGATGGTAACCATGTATAACTGCACCTCCATGTTTACTTCCTGTTTTTAGTCGCATACGAGTCAAACAACAGTTAGAAATTCTTGCATGCAGAAACTAATACGAGATTAATTAAAATTCATAATAAAAAATAAAATAAAATACGAAATTATAAAAATAAAAGAAAGTTGAAGTAGGGATACAATTTTGAAACAACTGAAATAGAAATAAAAAACAAGAAATATTAAAATAAAAAACAAGAAATATTGAAAGAATGGTCCATATAAAATATTAATACGAGATTAATTAAAATTCAAATAGAAAATAAATTCTCAAATTAGAAAAAAAAGAGTTCAACTAGGAAGCAAAACGATCTTTACTACCGGTTTAAAATCCCTTTTAATACCGGTTGTAGCAACCGAGAAATCGAGACTAAAAATCTCGATCTCTTAACCGGTACTAAAGATACATACTAAGTAAAAATGGTTTAAAATCCCTTTTAATACTGGTTGTAGCAACCGAGAAATCGAGACTAAAGATCTCGATCTCTCAACCGGTACTAAAGATGTATACTAAGTAAAAAAATATGTGGGATATGGGATTCAAACTCAAGATCTCTCACATCAACCCTCACACGTGTTACCATCCCATCTACTACACACATTTAACTTGGATAGAAATGTTTTCTTTTTGAAATAACCCTAGAGGCATCTTTAGTACCGGTTGGTAATATCAACTGGTACTAAAAATATCTTTAGTCCCAGTTAGTAACACCAACCGATACTAAAAAAACATCTTTAGTACCGGTTGGTAATATCAACGGGACTAAAGATCCTTTAACATTAGTCTCGATTGGTGTTACCAACCGATATTAAAGAGATATTTTTAGTACTGGTTGGTAACATCAACCGGGACTAAAGATGTTTCTAAGAACTTTGACTTTTAGAACCGGTACTAAAGTATCTTTAATACCGGTTCTTAATTTAGCCGAGATATTTGTGTTTTTGGTACCACGACGAAAGATCAGTTCTCCAGTAATGAATATAATTTATAAGTAACTAAAATTCGTAAGAAAAAAATAAAAACTATTGAAAGAAAAAACCATCTAAAACACATCACGAGATTAATTAAAATTCAGAATAACAAATAAAATAAATTCCGAAAATAGAAAAATAATTATAAGATTTCATGTAGGAATAAAATTTATAAATTAAAAAATATCAGAATGAAAAATATGAAATTTTCAAAAAGATAGTCCATCTAAAACACAACGATGATAAATCTTTATCTTTACCTACTTAAAAAATAAAATCTGCTTTCAACCAAAATTTTAGTTCGTCTGTGTTGCTCAAAATCTGATTCCAATCAAAATTTCGTTCTTCCGCTTTCCCGCGTTGCTGACGTCATCCGTGCGTAAGCGTAACGAGGCCGATTCTCTCTCCACTTGTGTGGCCGATTTTCTCTCCGATTGTCACGCTTTTACCTGCGAGTTATGAACCGTTTCCATGACTGAGTAGGATTATATGGGCCGATAGACTATGTTGTGAGCCGTTTCCATGATCCATGTCCGACTACGATTACAGATTACTTACATATATACACTTATACACTTGGGCCTATAGACACAAACACCAGATCATATATATCAGCACCAGATACCACACACCAAATCGCATAGAAGCTAGCAGCAAAACTGCAAGAAAAGAATACACCAGATCGCACAATAGCTAGCAGCATTAAGACAAGAATGTCATCACGTACCATCTGCAGTAGAAGAAAGTTTAAATTTCAGGCACACATGTATATTGTAAGAATGTCATTAATGAAAGTTTAAATTTCAGGAACGCATGCATATCGTTTAAATTTCATACATGCCCTAGCAGGCCGGAGGGATCCAGCAGAGCCTTTTTTTTCTTTTTTTAAAACTTTCTTTCTTTCTTTAGGAATATATTTTCTTCAAGAGCTCATATCATAAAAAACTAAACCCTAATCATCTAATATTTTTATATTTATTATAATTTTATTTTACCCATTGCAACGCACAAGCATTTTTTCTAGTAATAACAAAAAGGGAGAAGCAATATACTCGTAAAGAAGAAGTAGAGTAGTGACGGTTGATGAGACATCTAAAAACTATAAACAAAACCCCAAATAGAATCCCAATGATAATTAAGAGGAGGGACAACGAGTAGGCCGTTAAGCAACGCGATCACAGCGGTTGACGGGACTTCTATATAGTAAAAAATAAATCCCAATTATAATCATGTTTAATTTTTAAAATCTCAATAACAATAAAAAAGGGAGGCAACGAGCAGGCCGTAGAGAAGTACAATGGCAAAACCGCTAACGGTTTGGTGGGACTTCTAGAAAGTAAAAAAAATAAACCCAAACGATAATTATGTTCGATTTCTAAAATCCCAATAACAATAAAAAGAGGAGGTAACGGACAGGGCGTAAAGAAGTAAAGTGACGGTGTTTGACGAGAGTTCTAAAAATTATAAAAACGAGACCCAACGAGACAATGAACTCTAAAACTACAATGTCTAATTTTTAAAGGTTTCGAAGCAGGTGAATAAAAGCGATGGTAGATGGAGCAAGCAAATAAAGAAGTGACAAAGGAGTAAGGGGTAGTGACTGGCGTGACTTTTAAAAACTATAAAATTAGAAACATGGGGATAATAAGATTCAGTCTTTTAAAGTCCCAAGACAACGAGATAGCTATTTAACAAATTTTAAGTAAAATTATATGTAAAAAATAGATAATTTAGTATGGGTGTTAGCCGTGTAATTGCGTCGGCCACCTAGCTAGTTTAATTTGGTAATACCAAAAATTAATCATATGTTTGGTTTGTACCAAAAAATTTGGCATTGCCAAAATATTTTGGCTTAGTTGAATGCCAAATGCTACTTTGGTCAAAGCAAAAGAATACCTAGACAATGTTTACAAAAGAAAATGCTGATGGCCAATTCTCGCCATGGCAAAAACTTTTTTGACAAGGCTATAAATGGCTATGAACCAAACATACCTTCAATGTTATACCCATTTGATTTCTACGGAAATTAAAAACATATAAAATTTTTAAAATTGTTGTTTGGTTGACACACATTAGAAACACAGAAATTTAGAGTAATAGAAAAAAAATCGAAGTAGAACCTCATTCTTATTTTCCTTCAAAATCTATATATAATTGTCTATTTTGCAGAATTTTTCAAGGAAAGGACATGATTCAATATTTTGTTTCAAATGCTTTTTTAGGAATTTTTCCATTAAATTTGAAATCCTCCAAGCTTCCTATATTTTTTTTACAAATCAAAGGGGTTGTAATGTTTTGGACACTAACATGGTCTTGAATATGCAATATCTTAACAGCTACTCTTTATATGAATTTGTGAAATTAATATAAATTTAATCTATAATTATTGTGAATAATGAACCTAGTGCATATGATACAGAGTTATTCTACGTGATCAGTAGAAAAAGGTTAAAAATATCCGCGCGATCATATATTCCCTCCGTTTTGGGAGTATTTCTCAATGGGAGGAACACCAATTTGTCATTTTATCTTGGGTATCCTCAACAGCAATTGATGGAACAATATACCAAATTGACAGAGAATACACCATCGAGAGCTAATCTATTTAGCAAAGCGGACCAGATTAAGAGAGGACCGCTGGTCCCTGTAATCCACAATGATGAATGATGAGTTGATGACCACCATTTTCCTCTTTCAGAGGACGCAGACAGCAGCCCAGTAGCTATACTCTAATCACACCCTTTTATCGATGCCTTTTCTTTTGTTTGTTTAAGTTCAGAAAAGGTTGCAAAACAAAAGGTTTCTGCACCACTAGAGATCCCCAAGGCTGCATATATTAAACCCCCAATTGTTAATGCTGTCTTCATCGTGTTTACCCTAATTCTATCCACGTGGCTGACAATTGGGGCCCTGCAGATCCGGGCCCACCAGTCAGTAACTGTACTTGGACCTGGTCAGCCTTGTTGTGTGCCACTGCGAACGGAGCTGTTTTGTAATGCGGTTAATTGGCGCTCTCTCAGATGCGGAGTTGCCCATGCGGAAGTAAAATACTCCAAGCAACGGCTTCGCGTTGCGCGCGTAGTTGCTCACTTGCCCCTCCTTTTCAAGCTCCAATTGCAACTTGCATAGGAATCATGAGCAGCGAGCACGGAGTTCTGCAGATTCTTGACTGAATACTAGTAGCATCACTTTTGTTGACAAGCCCAGCATGCACGCAAGCTGAATCACACAATTCAGGGTAGGATTAAGGGATTCTCTGAGAACACCCAGTAGGAGAAACTGCAGAAAATTTAGCGAGTACTAGTACATCAAAAGATTATGAACGTAAGAATAAAAATTGAGTAGCTATTGTTAAACACGACGTAAGATTCTTTTATGATACCTCGCATCGTCCCCTCGTGTAGGCGGCACGAGGGGCGAAACCTAGCCCCCACCACCGCCTCCTCCCTTCCTCTCCCTCCCCTCGTCGTCGTCGGAGCATGCCGCCGGAGAACCGAGCGCCCAGCCGGGACGGCAGCGGCGAGGCCGATCCTCAGCAGCGCCCCGCCTCAGCACGAGGAGGGAGAGGAAGACGACGCGGGGTGGGGACGGCAGATCCGGTCACCCCGCGGGTGGATCCGCCACCGTCGCGCTGAAGCAGTTGGCGGCAAGGACATCGGCGTGACGACAAGGCCACGAGGGCGAGGGCGGCGGGAGACCCACGCAATGACGACAACGGGAAGCCTCGAGGCCGCCGTGGTTGGTGGCAGGGAGGCGCGGGTGGTGGGGCGGCTGGGGCGTCGACGCCAGCTCTGTCGGAGCTAACAGAGGTGGTGGCACCGGCGCGGCTGGAGGCCTTGGACGGTGGCCGAATTCAAGGAGGCAGGCCCAACGACGGTGCACAAGGGAGAGGCGGCAGTGGAAAGGGAGCTGGCAGCGGGGGGTCGTCTTCCTCGTTGATGGTCAGCACCCTATCCCTTCCTGGAGCTCCCTCCTTCGTGGGGAGTTTCTAGGTTGGGTTGAGGCGGCTGCTGGTCAGTGGGGGAAGCTCAGGTTGCCGAAGCGACGCCGTCTAGTCTCGGGTTCTCCTTTGGCCGATCATGGCGAGGAGGCCAACGGGTGGCAGGACGGAGGAGGCCTGGGCCAGCTCTCAGGGGAGGAGCAGTGGGATAAAGCGAGCTGGCGGCAGAGTATTGTGGCAAGTTCGGAAGTCGCCTGGTGGAGGAGGGGCTTCGGTGTGGTATGGTGGAGGCCACATGCTGCCAAAGCCCGTGCGGTGGTTCTGAGCTGGTGGGCGACAAACTACTTGAAAGGTTGGAGGGGTCCCAGGTGAAAGCCCCGCCTGGTGGATCATCGGTTGGTAGCGGCTACACCTTCAAGTGTCATAACCCTCTTAGGGCCGCTATCGAGGGTACCTCTCTTCCTTTCTTGACGAGTTTTCTTTAGGTGAAAACCATATCTTTCTTAGATGGGTGATGACGGCGTCATTGATGTCGTGACCTCCGTGGTGGCATCGTTTTCGAAGTCTCGTCTTTGTGGTATTGTTGTAGGTCGGGCAGCGATCAGCCATATGCTTAGCGGGGATCGTTTTGGTGCTTGGCTTCACTCTCAGTGGTTGGTGCTTGTGTGGTTAGCATGTGGTTCTTGTATGTGCTTGGTGCACGTCCAACCTTGACAGTTTTTGTCGTATTTTTCTTGTAATTTTTCTCCTTTTTAATACATTCGGATGGTCTTCGTCGGCCTTTCCGACAAAAAAAGAATAAAAATTGAAAATTCATCTAGGAGCACGGTGGATAGAATCCTTAACTTTTCTCCCACAAAGTCCGTTTGGGACATATGAATGATCTTGTCAAAATTCTGTGGAATACATTATGATGCTATCAGTTCTGTAGGAAGATAAATATGAACTCAACCCTCTTTGTTAGTGTCATCTTTGAAAAGTTTATTGGTTTCCTCCAAACGTCTATATGAACCATAAAAAAATAATTCGATTACCACATAAGTTATCACAAGAAATAGAATGTCTACGAATACTAAGCACACATATATGCTTTCAATAATTATCTAGTGAAGTCAGGGTATAATCCAGTGAAGTTAGGGATTTACCATTGGCCTTTGTCTCTATTAATATAAGGAGGTGTATTCGTATGTGTGCAAGTATGGTACACATGCGTCATAGTGTGCTTCCCGTCCAGTGTAATCGATAAAAAAGAGAATTTCATCCATACATAAACATTTGATCAGTACTAATAAATACCACAAAATCATTGCACCTCCACTCTATAACACTACTCCGTCTAATTTGTTTCAAAAATACCATGAACTTGGACGGAGAACAGATAGTACTGATTCTTGAGACAAAATTGCCCTCGCTCTTGGTTCACTGCCTTGTGCGAGTCGACAACGGCATCCTGGTAGGGAGGCTTGAGCCGCCGCGCCGCGTCGCACCATGCGGAGGACGTGGACACGACGCATGGCCTATTCGACGCGATTAGTCAGCGAGGGTGCGCTCCATTGTGGTGCCAATGAACTCTGCCGGCGCCATGAGGGTGGACGCAGCCACAGAGCAGGTTACTACGTCGTCGGCAGGAACGGCCGGCGGTACCTCGTGCCGGCGCTCGTCGACCCTGACAACTACTCATGCCTCCTCATGACATAACTGAAACAGGTTGTGATTATTTTGCTTCGTCTGCATATGCTTGTTTGTAAGCATCGATCTATGGCGCATGTAGCACCTGATCAGTTGTACACAGAGCAGGGGCGGACTCAGGGGCCGGGCTGTCCTGGCTGCAGCTCGGGTCCAGCCCATGTAGTAATTAGTACCCTATATAATTTTGGCCCAATAAACATTGAAAAACTGGAACTTTAGAAGGCCCAAGCCTGACTATTAGTAAGCAGCCTTGGTATCACTTTGAGTTTTTTGTTATCAGTTATTAGAGGTTAGAGCTTTATTTGGTATACTTTTCTACCACAAACTTGTACTAGATGATATTTGAGCAATCCAAATGAATACTGCTAGTTATCTTTCTGGATATATCTATTATATAATATATTATAGCGCAATAGCGCTAGTAAGATTTTTAGTCCTTTACTGTTCAGCCCCCCTCTTGTCGTATTTTTGGGTCCGCCGCTGACACAGAGTATATGGATATTCGTATACAGAGACCGTGTCCCTTGATGTTGCACCAAGGATGGCGAAGGTATCCCAACGGTGCGGCCGCGGGCACCAGCCGCAACCAAGACCAGTGCGGCGGATGTTGATGTTGGATGGCGCTGCAGGAGGCAGACGGCGAGGGGCTGAGGGTTGCCTGACCGGTCTAACTGTCGTGAGTCGTCGTGCCGTTCGCGTCTGCTAGGACGGGGGCAGTGCCTCTATCATGCGAGAGGAAAAGCGACGACTTCCTCAATCGAACCAAAAATAAGGGCAGTTTTGTCTCAGAAAATTTTGGTGTCCGTCTCCATCCACTTTCGTCCAAGTTAGTTGTATTTTTGAAAGGACTAATGGACTGGTATTTTTTGGTACTGACTAGGTGGTGTTTGAATCTTCTGAAGATAAAGATAAAGATGAAGATTAAGTGTTTCACGTAAAACGAGATGACCTTAACGTGTGATTAATTAAGTTTTAATTATTACAAACTTGAAAAATAGATTTATCTGATATTTTAGAACAATTTTCATATAGAAAATTTTCGCATGAAACATACCGTTTAGCAGTTTGAAAAGCGTGTCATGAATATCTAGAAGTTTATCTTGTGCTTGTAGTAGTTTCGAACGCGGTGTCTATGATATGGATGAAATTTTTCAAGGAAAAAAAAAGTCCAGGTCGCCTAACCTTTTGCTGCAGCAAACAATAAGTAGGGCAAGAAGCTTAGGCCTGTTTGTTTCAGTACTCTAGATTATTAAGCTAGATTACCGTGAGTTGAATTACAATAAACTAGAGTAAAATAAGATATGAGTCGCTCTAGATTCCGGTCCTCTTGTGTCGACGTCCTAACTTATGCAAGTTAGCCACATAGAAAGGCCTAGGGGGAGAGCGGTTCCATTCTTTCTCTCTCACCCTTTTTCCCTCAACCCCAAAGATGTGGATAGAGTACAGTTTTGTGTCGGTTGTTAGGGTTGGGTTTTGGGCAATCTCAGCTATAGCTCCTTTGTTGGCCTAGCGGCGGACAGTCACGTTTAGCCGTGGCCAATCCGGTGTTAGCCTTTCTCCTGGGTCTGTGTGTTGGTGCTATCAGGGTATAGGTGTGTTGACGCCAAATCCGTACCGCCGATGAGGATCCGGCGTGCAGACACACGAAGGCCTGGGAGATCTGCTTAGCTCCAGTGCAGGTCCTAAAATTGATGAAGCGCGGGCGTGCCAGTCAGTTTGATCCTGCTACTGACAAGATATGCAAAACAGCAGAACATATAGCGTATCGGCCTATCGGCCGATAGCAAAAACAGCCTATCGGCCGATGAGCCGATAGGGCAAAAACAGCCTATCGGCCGATGAGCCGATAGGGCAAAAACAGCCGACCGGCCGATGAGCCGATGGCACAATTCCAGCCGATGTACTGAACAAATATCTATATAGAGACGATCGGCTGATGATAACATGATGATATAGCAATATGATATAGCATAATCCAGATAAATATAAGATAAACATTGATATGAAGATTAAAGCACACATCGGCCAGAAGTCCGATGGCATAAACTCTCAACAAGCAGATAAACAATATATACTCTGTTGTCATCGGCCAGATCCAATCTATATATAAAACTCTTAGGCCGATGCAACGTCCAGATAACTCATCGGCTGAAACCCCGATGAAACCCTTATTGGCAGTCAATAAGCAGGCTAGAGATTACGGTTCTAATCACGACTTAGTAGGTCAAACCGAACTGATGCAGCACTAAGTATGAAAAGAAACGCAAGATCTAGACAATCAAGCCCTTGACTGATTTTCAGGATGGTGGATACCTTAGCCAATCCAATCTAGCAAGACGATTTAGTCGATACCGGCATAAACCCTAAAACGAATCTCAGCCGATACGACGAAATCGAGAAGCCAAATCAGATTGACTAAGATATATGATAGTAGGTGCTTACGTTGACGAGATCAGAACGTCGAAGCCCTAGCCCCGACAGCGCAGGCAACCATAACGAGACTTACCCCTCGCGGGAAGGGCATGAACTCGTCGAAGAAGACGAAAAGTAAAGGGTGGCGATGTGCCGAAGTTGTATTGATCGTGTGATGATATTACATGAACTACGGGCTTACATATTTATACCCATAGACTAACAAAGATCCTAACAGATTAGGACTCAAACTTTTCCTAATTAAGAGATACACGCCGCATCCTCCTCAAATTCGGTCTTCTCTGGATAAGATCTTCCCGAATCTAACAAGAATCCGACTGCTGCTGGTGGTTGGTTTAAAATAACCCCCATCGGCCGATATAGAACTCTAGGCCGATATTAGCTTTTAGCCGATATAGATCCTGGGCCGATGAGGACTTCGGGGCTTACCAAATTCTGGTGTTAACAAGGTGGTGGTTATTTTTGTCTTGTTTTCTTGGTTACGACCTTTCAGGGTTGTAGTCTTGTAATTTTTTTCTCTATCAATATGAATTTCGCATTGTCTGGTGCAAGTCGTTCAAAAAAAATGTAATCTGTTTGTTTCTATGAATTATTAGAGGCATGGATTACTGGGTTTGAAAGGCTAAAGTCTACAATACCCTCAGCTATTTTAGATGTTTTGCTCATCCTTTTGTCACTGTATACAACAAATACATAATTTTGAAGTAGCTAAAAATATTGTCATATATTAATAAATAAAACATTCATCAATATTTTGTTTGTACAATAGGCTAAACACCAAATTATTATCTACTAACAAATAAAGCATCAGCAATAGGTGAGGAAAGAACAATACGGTGAAAGCTAAGCGTACGGATGACAGAGATGAGTAATTTCTTTCAAGTATGTAAGGAAAAATAGGTCTTTAGCCACCCAATAATTTAAAAATAGCATATTTGAAGAATATTGTCAGATTATACTAATCTGGCTTCTAAATTATAATAATCTATTTATCTATTTGTTTTAGAATACTCTTAATAATTTAAAAATAACAATTTTAAAATGAATCAAACAGAGCCTTAGACACGTCAAAGACGGAAGCGTTGGATTAGTACGTACTAGTAGCAACACAAGCACCGCGCAGACAAGCCCGGCCCAGACGGCCAGTAAGCCCAGATTCCACACGCGAGATATTTTCATCAGGAGGTCCGTGAGGCCCACCTCCGAACACTTGACGCGAGAGAGTCGCCTGCCTCCATCGATCTGTGTCTCCCTCTCGAACTCCTTTGGCCCGGACGTTGCCACGGCTGCCCGATTGCCCGCCGCCCACACAAATTTCGCTGCGGAAACCTATACAAACTTCGTGCTCCCCGCTTGTCCCCACGAATTATCAAGCTCTCTGCCTCTCGTAGTCTTCTCCAAGAATCCCGCCGCTGCCGCCACCGCCGCCACCGCAGCTGCTGCACCGCCGCCAATGTCGGTCGCGTGCGCCGCCGCCCTCCCGACCGCCTCCGCGCGCCGCCGCGGCGGCTCCCCGCAGACCGCCCTCGAAGGTACGCATCTTGGTTCCGGCCGTCGGATACTTCTCTAGCTGATTGATGCATGGGGGATTCTTTATTTTTTACTGTATTTTATTTTGCCTTGCGGCTTCGTTTGATTTCTTGGTAGGAGGAGGCAAGCTGGTGATGATGCAGAGGAGGGACCTTGTGACAAAGGGGGTCACCCTCTCCGTCTGCTGCTCTCTGCTCTCCTCCTCCAACGGCTCTGCGCAAGGTACCTAGAATTTTTTTAGTTATGAACTGAACAGTACTAGCACTTAGCAATCGATTCTTGTGTTACAGTAAAGGCAAAAATTGGTTGTATAGCATTTAAAACGAGCAACTGATGCTCTGCGCTGCGAAAATGCTATTGCGGTTCAATTCATTCTGATTGATCGGATTTGTTTTGTAGCATTGGAGAGGTTGCCGTTCAAGGCCGATGGATACAACTTCTGGACATGGAGGGGTCGCCGGATACATTACGTCGAGCAAGGCGCCGGCCAGCCCATCGTGCTCATCCACGGATTCGGCGCCTCCGCGTTCCATTGGAGGTTAGAATCATCTTGATTCAGTTGCTTGCTATGCATGTAATGGAACCATTAGTCCATTACCAGCTACTCAATTTGGGGATTACGCAGTATGCAGCAGAGTTGCAGACTAGCTAAGTAGTTATTGACACACAATCGCCTTGTGTTCAGAAACCAGAGTTACGGTTAGCGATAGAAGAGTTATAAACTGATATATTAATAGAACTACGTAGCACTATAGCAGAGCATTTGGCTAATCAACTACTGTACTCCTAGCTGAGTGTGAAACTTACACAAGCTAAGATTTTGCTTCAATTTTCTGAAAATTTTCAGGTACAATATCCCGGAGCTGGCCAAGAAGTACAAGGTGTACGCCATTGACCTGCTCGGATTCGGCTGGAGCGAGAAGGCGCTGGTGGAGTACGAGGCCACCATCTGGATGGAGCAGGTCTGCGACTTCCTCCGGGAGGTCGTCAAGGACCCGGCCGTCGTCATCGGCAACAGCCTTGGCGGCTTCACGACGCTGTTCGCGGCGACCGAGGTGCCGGAGCTGGTCCGGGGCGTCGTGCTGCTCAACTCCGCCGGCCAGTTCGGCGACCCCAACCGCCCGCCCGAGGCGGACGCGGCGCCGGCGGAGGAGAGCGCGGTGACCAGGCTCGTCGTAAGGCCGCTCAAGGAGGCGTTCCAACGCGTCGTGCTCGGGTTCCTCTTCTGGCAGGCCAAGCAGCCGGCGAGGGTCGAGAAAGTCCTCAAGAGCGTACGTGACCTGAACGGTCGACATCTTGACGAACACCTTCGCGCCATTGCTTTTGCTTTGCTTGCCCTGACGACCGTTTGCTGACTTGCTCATCGCGCAGGTGTACAAGGATGCTACTAACGTCGACGAATACCTGATCGGCTCCATCACGGCGCCGGCGGCGGACCCGAACGCCGGCGAGGTGTACTACAGGCTGATGTCGCGCTTCATGGCGAACCAGAGCCGGTACACGCTGGACAGGCTGCTGAACAAGCTGTCGTGCCCGCTGCTGCTGCTGTGGGGGGACCTCGACCCGTGGGTCGGCCCGGCCAAGGCGGCGCAGATCAAGAAGTTCTACCAGGACACCACCGTCGTCAACCTCCAGGCCGGCCACTGCCCCCACGACGAGGCGCCGGAGCAGTTCAACAGGGCGCTGCTCGAGTGGCTCGCCTCCCTCGACGCCGGCAAGCCGGCGGAGCCGGAGCCGGAGCCGGAGCCCGCTCTCCAATCAGTGTGATCGACAAGACAATAAATCTAGAAGAGAAACAATGTGATGTTAAAAATGATAAATAATTTACTACTAGTGATTTTAGCTTATAGCGATCTTTGTATAGTGTTGGGGTGTTTGTTACTTGTTAGTATAACTGACGAGCATAATTTTTGAGAAATCCCTCGTTGCCATCGCGAGATCCGCTCGAAATTAAAAATTCATGCTGGAAGCTTCAATCCAAAGCTGAAAATTACCATGTAAATGCTGTGAATCAACGGGTACAAAATATGTATATGGTGATTATATGTACAAAATTTGCAGCAGCCGTTCGATCCAAATCAACGGTCGAAGATTACTTGCCAGTTGCCACACCCTCCAACTAATTGGCATCATTTTTCTTCTTTTTTCTTTTTTTTCGAACGCTCTGGATCAAGTAGAGTCGGCGGTGATGTGCGAGGAGGCGACGAGGAGCAGGGTGCTGGTGGTCGGCGCCACCGGGCGGCTCGGGGGAAGCCTCGTGCGCGCCAGCCTCGCCGCCGGCCACCCCACGTTCGCGCTCGTCCGCCCCCACCACCTCGCCGTCCCCGACTCCGCCCCACTCAGGTCGCTCGCTGGCGCCACGCTAGTGAAGGTAACAACCAGCGCGGCATTCCCCGAGCTCCCCACCCTTACCCTTCCACCGGCCGATAGATGGGAATCTCTTCGATCGACGTCGGTTATCTAATGTCTGAACTTGTGGTTTAGGGATCGCTCGAAGATTACCCGAGCCTGCTGGAAGCGGTGCGGCAGGTGGAAGTCGTCATCTGCGCCGTGCCCACGAAGCAAGCGCTCGAGCAGAAGCCTCTGATTCGGGCTATTAAGGAAGCTGGATGCGTGAAGGTGAGCTCACAACTCATGGTTGGTGGGATAATCGGATTGTTTTGATATCGGAGTATGCTAATGGTTACATCATATTGATAATTTATTCTCGAAAATAGTAAATGATTAGAAGTTTAGGAAAATGCACTAAAAAAAATCTGAACTAAGGAATGGAGGGTGAAACGAAATGTCGCACTCTGATATCGACTAAATTTTAGTTCCATTTCATCTTATTGGAAAACAATGGAGGAAAAAAAATCCAAAACATAGGTGGCACTGCAGTGTAGACAACTAACAACTAAAATACGCTTAGAAAAATGTCTATCCTTTGGTAGGCTTGTGAGTTTTGGCATTATCATGTCCAGTTCTACTCATGTTAGTAGTTTGTTGGACAACATCCAGAGCGTAAGTCTTATTACTTGATTCCGCACTATGACCAATTCACCATTACTGCATTATGAAAATGAAAGCATCACTTCTAACTTTGCAATGAGTTCTTGCAGAGATTTATTCCCGCGGAATTTGGACTTGATCCCACAAAGGTTCAAATTTGTGGCATGGACCATGGCTTCTATGAGAAGAAAATTGAAATACGCCATTTAATAGAGAGTGAAGGCATTCCTCACACCTACATCTGCTGCAACTTCTTGATGCGTTATTTGCTTCCGTCACTTGTTCAGCCAGGACTTGATGCTCCTCCAAGAGATGAAGTTAAGATATTTGGCGATGGAAACACTAGAGGTCTTTGCATATTACTTCTCAGCTTCTCACCAGTCTGCTGTTTGGTTCCTGAAAAGAAAAAGGGTTCTTTCATATTTTGTATTTTTAACCTCCACGGAGAACTATTCTTTGCAGGAGTTTTTGTTGAAGAGACTGATGTTGCTAAATTCACGATCTGCACCATAGATGATCCCAGGACATTAAACAATACGCTCTATATGAGGCCCTCGGGAAATGTCTACTCAATGAACGAATTGGTTGACCTCTGGGAGAAAAAAATAAATAAATTCCTGAACAAGATATACATCACAGAAGAACAACTCCTGAAAAACATTGAAGGTAAGTGATAAGTGCTTCCAAACCGAAGGTTTCCATATTCCATTAATGTGTGTAAATAACTTTGAAGTCACATTGCTTCACTTGTTTTTGCAAAAGTCCTGCTGTCAGTTTGCGTTTGGTTGCAGTATAAGAAATAATCTAATCCAAGTTTCTGAAAGTAGTTTCTGTTGCAGTTTCATGATCTGATAACCTTTGCAGTTTTGTTTTGAATTTATCCGATTAATTTTTGTAATCTTCACCAAAAGAGTTGCAAACATTCACTTATGTTTGACCAATAAGTAGATGTACACTGCTTTGTTTGTAAGTCCTTCCTAAACAGAAAGGAACTGACCATATTGGAAGAAATTTTGAAGCCTTTCTATTTGTTGATTGCAAATTAACTTTGAAACCTGCTAGATAGCAATGGGGCTGATTCATGTTTGGGTTACTTTTGTTTGCCATTCTTGATTGTTCATATCTTTCATTCTAATTTATCCTATTTTAATATTTGCAGATGCACCATTGCCCTTGAAGATGGATTTAATATTTATATATTCAACATTTATTAAGGGCAACCAAACATATTTTGAAATTGACTCGAGAACGGAAGGAACTCAATTGTATCCTCATGTAAATTATACCACAGTGGACGATTATTTAGATAAATTGGTTTAGAATATTAAATATTTGCTTTTCCAGTACTAGTACTATTCCTATCTTTATTAGTTATATTACCTTTCCCCTTTGGATCATGTGGCTCAATGGGGACTTCATCTCTAGCTTACCCCAACTTGCTAGGGACTTAAGGCTATTATTCTTGTATCTTGCTCATAAACAATACCCTTCTGTTAAATGGTATTTTTGAAGAATTACAAAATGACAATCAAGTCTCAGTTTGTATGTTCAATTAATCTCATTCAATAATATGATCTTGTTTGGTTGTTCCCTGCCAATTATTTGGCTCTAAGACTTTGTCTAGATTTCTCTAATTATCAAAAATAATACAAAATTAAACTTCATGGACATCAGATAACTTAATTTAATAAATTCTTTAGGCATTAATATTTGATAAATGATCAACTAATCATTGAAGGCTAATGACCTAATGGGAATACTGAACATGTCTCTTCCAAGAGGCATGCTGTTTTTTTCTCTTTTTGCAATCTCTAAGGTCAATTTGCTTATTCAGTTAGGACTTTGGTGCAACTGACATACTAACCAGTGGACGAAATTCTAGTTCCAAGATCTACTCAATAATCTGCTGATAATATGGCAAAATTTGATCATGTGCATGACATGCTCTTTTAGTAATGAACCTCACAACTTACCCATAATCCTTCAGAAAATACGTTATGTATGGTGGATGTTTGTGAAGATCTAGCAGATGTTGCATACTGTGCTTATTGATGTCAGCAAGATTCACAGGATGAGAAAATGTCGATGAAGGATCAATACGTAAGGCATAAATGCAAGATCATACAGCTACAGGTTCTACATATGTCCTCCTTTTAGGGATATATTTAGCTTCTTTGGAATAGATGACAATTTTTATAGTGAGCAGCCTAGGGAGTGGAGAAGAATGGCTGGTTCCTCTCTTCTTCTTTGGTTTCTTCTCTCCTTGGTGGAGTGAAGGAAGAAGACAAAAATGCCAACACAGAAAAATAAAATTGAAATATGTGTTTCTTGTCTTTGTCCTCTTATTTGTCTCTTTATAGTTCTTGCTTTTGTCCTCCTTTTGGCCCTCCAACTGTGGATGTTGGAAGAACACTATACTGCTCTTTCAGGTAATAACTTTTCCTGATTCATCCTTGATCTGTCTACTTATTTGATTCAAAATTTGCATCACACATTTCCTTACCCTGAAAACTGCAACACCTTAAGAATGAGATATTGGCATGAGCTATGTGTGAAACTCAGTCAGATATTTGGTTCTAGATCCATTATGTTCTCTACAGTTTAAGTCTCTAGAAGCAAGGTAGAGTTGCATCCAGGATTGGAAACTAGATGGTTATCTACTTTGAGTCAGAAATTTGATTCTAGATTCATTATGTCCTATGCGGTTTAAATCTCTAGAACTAAGTTAGGGTACTATCCAGGATTGGAAACTCTAGGGTTGTCTAATTAGAACCTATAAACACTTGGTAAATTCCATTTTCAAATGATCAAATCCTACCACTTTCATTTTATGTAGTGTGACTTGTTTAGTAATGCATCTCTGGAACTGTAGTTTCCCTGTATAGGAGTTAAAGCTAGTTAGGTATTTTGCTTCCATATACAAAGTTTAGGGTTTTCAGCTAGTTCATACCGAGGCCACATTGATCTGTTGTTTTGTGCGTTTTCTCCTAGCCAGATTTTCGCCAGAACACTCTATTTGTTAAGGTCATATAAACAAATCGACCCACAGCGATCCAGTGAGATAATACTGAAGAATGCCATGTAGGAATGAAGGAAGAGTGAAATCCGTGCAACACTAAATTTTGATTTAACTGTGATCTGTGAGTCTGAATAAAGTGAACGTAAGTTCACATAAAGTTATGAACTCAGTTTGTATTTTGCACTCTCAGAAAGTTCCCTTTTATATAGCAATCTAAATCGTTCTCTGTTTGTTAATTTACTATAATCATGGAAGTGAATTACTTAATCCTTATATTAGCTGCATTATTGCATGGTCTACCAGGTTAATTATATTCATTTAAGTTTTTAAGTTACATCATAATGAATCTTGATTTGTTTTATTAATTAATTAAATTTTGAAATTGCATAGTCTTTTTTACTTTACTCTGTTGATATTCCAAAATTGCAGTTTAATAAGCCACAGAAGCTTTGAAGTTCAAGAGATAATTCTTTGCTCTGTTGATATTACAAGATTGCAGTTCTCTAAGCCACATAAGCATTTAACTGTGAGGGATTGAGTATGTTAGCTGCAGAGAGAAGCTCAGGACACAATAGACATTCTCGTAATGATTCTTCCACAAAGCACAAGAGTGGCTATGAACCTTCAGACACAGAAACTGAGTGGCACGAAAGCCCTTGGAATGACGCAGTGTTGCCATCAGGTAGGAATACCCAAATTGGTGCTAGAAGGCAAAACATGTCTCCTAACCATACTAGAGAGTATCCTAATGAGAAAACTTCAAACTTGAGAAACAGCCGTACTCCTCCAAGGTTCACGGAACAAATGCACCAAAATTCTTCATACAGTGGTGGGAAGAATGAATTACGCAAGAAAAGCAACCGAACACCTCCCAGATTTCGTCCTTCAATGGAAAGCTTTAGTCGGTCATCTATCAAGGAAAATTTTTCCCACAACCGGTCAATTTCCACACCAAAGCTACGGCCTCATGAGAAGGAGCATCCTCCTAGAGCTCCTGCATTCCTTGGCACTAATCTTATCTCCAAACAGGGGGAAATAGAGTCAGCTGATAATATAAAAGAGGATTCACATGCAGAAAATTGTTCCCAAGAGATCAATGAGTTGATTGCGAATGGCAAGTGGCCTAATTCCAGATATAATGAGTATGCATGTACGAGTACAGAGTCCATACCTACAGGTGACATATTCTTCTCTCGTGACTGTAGGGCTCCAATTCAGAGAACACCAACAAAGCATAACAATGACAAATTCTTGACCTCAGAAACTGCCCGTGCTGAGAATTATGGTACTGAAGCAAATAGCAATAATTTAGCCCAAACACCAAAATCTGTTTCAGCCCAAACAGGCCTTTCACGAACAATTAGAAATTCCAACTATGGTACTAGTCGGCACACTCAAATAAATAATGGCGCCACTTTGAGTAGCCAGTTTAATAGTGGCAGATATAGTGAGGACAGTGGAAAGTTCAGTGATTTCACTGGGAAATTAGTTGGAGGAGTCATGAAATTCACCTCCAACATGCAAAAGGCGCCAAATGATTCTTGGCTTCCATGCGTCACTGGAAAGACATGCCGAAAACCAAAATCACCAAACAGCAAAACAACCGATGAATCTGAATCGAGTTTCATTCAGAAGGCTCTTGTTGTGGAAAATATTAGGCTTTTCTGGGCTGATAAATATTGTCCGAGAACTCTTGGTGGATTTACTTGTCACAGGGAGCAAATTGAACAGCTTAAACAGTTGGTAACCTCTTTCAGGCGCTTTCTTAACTAAACAGAATTTTGTAGATCTGCCTTTGTTATCTTTTATTGGACGAGCTGTCCATTCTACCTCCTGACAAAATTAGTTCTGGGAATTGCTAATAAGCATGGATCTACTTAGCAGTTGCATGGTCATACTTTTATACATGTTGTCATCCCCGTTGCTCAAAGTTTGTGATTTAGTCTTCTAAATTTTAGCGTTTTGTTGCAACAGGTCTCCACTGAGTTTTGCCCGCATATCATTTTCAAAGGACCTCCAGGATCAGGAAAGAGGTCATTGTGCAGAGCCGTAGTTACTGAGATCTTTGGTGACTCCTCTCTAAATGTACAAACTTAAAGACTGAAAAGGAAAAACTTTGTCAATATATACTCATAGCTTGCGTTAAGTATTTGTTCTTGGTTTTTCACAGGTTTCTCACTACTTGAAGAGCTGCAGTGGCCAGGTTAGTGCTGCCATCGAAGTGTATAATTTAAATTAGGAAGTACTCCATATAAGTTAGTTTCTCATAGTTTGGTGTCTAGATTAGTGAATAGTGATAACTAATTTTAGCAAAATTACAGATAAAGTGCTGTGTTGATGTTTGTGGTCTGTACCTAACTTGTCTATGTGGCGGGGTTACTTATTTGTATCTATGTACATTATGCCTACGTACATCCCGACAACTTTGGGGCAGAGTAAAAATCGAAATTCAATATTGCTCTTCAACTAGAATTTTAACATGTACATATGACATATCACATGACCTGCTGCATTACTTTCTACTTAATTTACAACACAACAGGGTGCCCTTTGCTGACTGGGATTTTTTGTGTGTCACATGATCATTCATATTTGAAAAACAGAACCCACCACACAGAAAAATTCATTTTTAAGAGTTAAAATGAGCAAAGGGTTTCCCTGATTTTGGCAGGGTTCTACAACTATGCCTGTTCTTGTCCCTTTGTCATCTAGTGATCACCATATGGAGCTTAATTTGAGGTATTATTCGAAGAATGCTAGATATGTTTTGATGGATTTGGCAAATGAAATTACAAATAAGAACAAAACCACCGATCCATCTGTGAGAAATAAATTCAAAGGTATATCCATCCTCTGAAACATTGTTATTTGAAATCCATTTCATTTGAAGCCTTCCTATCATGATTGTTGTATCCTATCATGATTGTTTTATCTGTTGATTGCAGTAATTGTTCTCTATGATGTTGACAAAGTTAGTGAGAGTAATCAACGTTTGATAAAATGGATAATTGATTCATCCTCTGACGCACACAAGATATTAATGACTTGCCAGGACGAGTCCCATATTCTTGATTCAGTGAAGAACCGTTGCAAGCTTATTTGCATTGGTGTACCCAATACACGCGAGGTGACGTTTCTTGCTCACAGCATTGTGCTTAACTCCATTATTTGGGTAACATCACTGACTAATGTAGAAAAGATTATCAGATTGTGGATATTCTTTCTTACATATCAAAGAAAGAAAGATTTGATCTTCCTTCAAGTTTTGCTGCTACCATCACAAGTCAATCTAGGCAAAACATGAGGGAGGCAATATTGGCCTTGGAGGCATGCAAAGCCAACAAGTATGGTTGCCATATTTGTCTATTCTGAAAAGTATTAATTCCTTTTCATTAATATCACTATATTCCCATTATCTATTTTCTGTTTTTGTTTCCCTTCCATTTACCAGTTACCCCTTCATTGATGGACAAGCTATACCATTAGGATGGGAGAATGTTCTGCAGGAACTTGCTGCAGAAATATTAGATGACCCTTCTCCTAAAAGGTTAGACATTTGGAGCCACAAACAGTCATTGAATGTTTAGCTGCCGCTTTATATACTGTGTCAACTTTTATCAGTCACCGAGTGCATGAGTTTCGTTGTTAATTGACATTCGATACAGAAAGGTGGGATTGAACTGTGATCACATATTTGCAATTTTTTTCATGTAATGCATGAAACATACCATGTAGGCTATTTTTGGTGAGAGGCAAGCTTCAGAAACTCTTGGTTGAATTTGTACCTCCTAAACTAATACTCCAGGTAATCATTGCAAAACAAACGGAAGTTTCCTTTTCTGGATTTGTATATAACTTCAAGCATGCTATTATCTTTTCACATGTAACCATGCAAATGACCTTTATCTTGATCTTTCTCAGAAGCTTGCAGAGCTATTTCTGAAGGGAATCCAATCTAGTATAAAGAGGGAGGTTTATTATTGGCATGCCTACTATGTGAGTTTTGCTCTGCCGTGTTTCTGTTTTCATGCATTAATAGTATGGTCTATGATAATAATGTATGGGCATTGAATTCCAGGATAAGAGATTGCCCGTTGGCGCAAGTGCACTGTTGAAACTGGAAGGTAATTTGCCAGCTTTTATGTATTCCAGTATTACCCTTGTCCGAGTACGATCTATCTTTGTGCATGTGTTCCACAGAGTTTGGTTGTAAACCTGGCAAATGCTTAGGTTTTCTTCTGGAACATTTCCCCCTCCTAATTGCTTTAAAAAGTGAAACTATTCCAGTATGAGCTTCAAAGTTCGGTTTTTTGGTGATCCTGCTTCTGGCATTATTCTCCAACAAAAATCGTAGTTCCGTTTTCTAGAGTAGTATTATATTCAAGTCCTGTTGAAAGACCGTTTTCTTCTTGAAGTGCAGTGTCTTCAGAATCGCTCTTGCCTATCATGTTCAATTTTTGAAAATTGTTTCTTCTTTAGGGCGAAAAAGTTACAAAATCACATTCAATCATTATACTTTTGCAAGTGCCACTTACACTATGGATTACCGAAAAACAGCCCCTAAAACATAACATTTTTCTTTACTTTTGTTGTGCAGAATTCGTTGCCAAGTTCATTAGCATCCACAGGAAGACCTTGCCAGTTAGATCAACACGAGCAGTCTAGGATTTCTTGTGAAGGTGTAATACAAAAGAGAGCACGTCTTCAGTGTGTCAGTTTTTGTAGAAATGATGTTTCTTCTGAGTATGAGCGTGTTTACATTTTGGAAGCGTGGGATCCAGAGCAAAGGCAATGTAAACCTTATGTTACGTATGGTACAGTCGACGAACCGAACCATGCATAGCTGGCTTCGAAATGTAACGTACGGGAAATAAGTGTCTGTACCTTTTGTGTTTGATGTCAAATTTTACCCAGACTAGTACAAGTTCAACTCTTTACAAATTCGGTAGTCCCAAAACCTTGACAATATTTTGATAGGATAAAAATTGGTTTCAAACCAAACTAACCCACAGAATTTATCTTAGGCTCCTTTTGAAACACTTCTGTATCAAATACACAACCATATTTGTAGACAATAGAAATTAAATTTTGGTGGATGAAATCATGCATTCATGACTCTACCACCACACATATTTTGACGGAACGCCGCTTAAATCCATAACGAAACACATTAGAACTTCTGTATTACCAGAAATAGCACAGCGACCATCTTGGATTAAAAGAAAATGCATGATCATGATCTCTTTTTGAACACATTGACATCAATATTTTGAATCTCTTAAATAAAAACTCAGGCGACAGTTTTACTATGGTCATAAAATGGAGGACAATTATTGTAGCACTGGAAAGTGGGAACTTTATGAGTCCATTAAAAAAAGTAAGATAACACTCCCTAAAAGAGAAAACAGTGCATTAACTCCTAGAACTTGCAAACTTTGTACTACCTGCAACATTCTATTGGATCGGCACCTTGAAATTAGAAAAGAAAAAGACATAAAAAAAACTTACGACATTTCATATTACTAAAAATTACAATAAAAAAGAAAACACCAGTGACGAAACGTTGATGTTCACAAATACTACACATGCATATGAGATTTCAATATGACTTCCCTGAGATCTAGGATGTGTGCTGGTTTTCATTTCGTGTAATTTTAAAAAATAAATTACAATAAACTATTTATAAATAAAGAAATAGAAAAAAAGAAATCACGCGTATACGGTATATACGTGTGGACAGTACACGATACCGTACTGGTACTGGTGCGATGCGACGCAGTGGCCGACGTGCCCGTGCCACTGTGCAGCATGGTCCACAGAGGACGAGGTCTACCCTACGTCGTGATCCCGATTCCCAGGATATGCCCTTCTCTTCCCTCTCGTGGTCGTGGGAAAGAATCTGGTTCGCCTGGCCCCACCCCTCCAACCCCGACCCATCTCTCTCTGCTTCCACTAAAGCGTTATCCCACACGTGGATCCATTCCCACCGTCCGATCCCCGATCCGACGGCCCCCAACGCGGCGGCGCCTGGCCCCAGGATGCCTACTCGGGGCTTTACCCATCTCCTCTACTCTCCTCGCATCGCCAAAAAGGCCTTCGCCGAGATATCAATCGAGACAAGACAGGACAGGCGGACGCGAGCGTCGTCCTCTCCTCCTCGTTTCGCTTCTCCTCCTCCGCTCTCGCGAGATCTCCTGATCGACTCGCTCCGGTGAGGGTTCTCTCCCTCGCCTCGCCTCTGGTAGAGTAGGATCGGTTGCTGCGTGCGTGGTGCGGTTTGGTTGGGTTGTCTGTGTGGTGGTGTCGTCTCGAGCGTGTGTGAGTTTGTGTGTGTGCGTGTGTGAGTGGAGTGAGTGCGTGAAACTCGCCGTTGTTCTTCCGCTGCTTTTGTTCAGATTTTTTTTGGGGCACTTTTGGGTGGTTCGTTTCTGTGGTGAGTTGTAGTGCAGTAGTCCTTGGAGTCATTCTCCTCCGCCGCTGCAGCGAGATCTTCTCATCGGCTCGCTGCGTGTGAGGGTTCTCTTCCACGGTTGTTGCGTGGTATATGTGGTTGCTTGGGTTGTTCGTGGCGGAGCATGGTGTTTGGTTTCTCGGAAACGGTCGGTGCGGCTGCTGTGTGTACTGTGTGTGGCAGTGTCAGAGCGAGCGGGTTTTTCGCCAACTCGGCGTGTTGTGTTCTTCCGCTGCTTTTTGTGCGGATCTTTTTTGTATTTTTTGTGTGTGTTTCGTTCTCTGATGAGTCGTGGTGCAGTCGCGGGAGTCATTCTACTTTGGAATTTATTTTCAACACCTTTTCATGTGCTTCAGCTGATGGTGGCTGTTCAGTTCGTGATAATATTCTTTTGGGTTTTTTTATTGGCTTCGCTTTCCTTTTCAATGCAGGATATTTCCCCCTTTTTTTCCGCCTTTTCCTTCGTCTTCGTCTACATTTCGGTGGTCTTGGAACTAAATGCTACTTCTACTAGTACTACGTCTGAACTTGCTGATGCTTTTTGGTGAATTTTAGTTTGTTGTCTGTGTCTATTTCGATCTGTTTTGCGGTGGAGATTAGTTCTCGTTTCGTGGTGTTTGCAGTGGAGATTATTTCTCGTTTCGTGGTGTTCTTTTTCCTCCTTTTTGGCCAACTTTTCTTCTCCTGACGAGTTATCCAAACATGTAGCGGCATTCTTTCGTTTTCATAGCTTTACTCCCCATCTGCTCGTTGTTATGATTTTTTCCTTTCTAAGATCTGCTTCTGCTTGCCAGCAGCTCCCATCTGCTCGTTGTTGTGACTGTTTCCTCTCTAAGATATGTTTCTGCTTGCCAGCAGCTCTTCTTTGTCGCACCTGCAGTTGCGGATGATTCCTTTTATTTACAAAAAATCTGATGTATGGTTTGTCCAGGACTAGGTTCATCACCTTGTCTCCATCAGGAGTCACTTAGGACATGATGTCACCTTTTCAAGTTCTTGTTATTAAATTCATACTAGCAGCTAGCTCAATCAATATATTAGTACAATCCTTCTGACAGCTGCTCGTAACTTGCATAGATTATTAGTCTAACCGCAATTCTTGCCTGTTGCTTAAATTAGTCTCACATGCAGTTGTTTAGTGACCCTTTTCTTAGTGTTGTTTCGAAGTTACTCTGAAGGGCACTTTCTATTCGCTTTTTGTATATGTGGCGTTGAAGTTACTTAGAAGGGGAACTTATTTGCATCCTAAGTTCGCTGCTTTTATCAGATTATGTGTAGATTTAGGATATTTCCCCTCTTCGCAACTGTTTTCAACTTCTGTGTACACTATTTTTTCTGGCAAGAAAAACCAAAACCTCTAGGTTCACTTGGTCCTTGAGATCATGCATATTGCAAGAGACATCATTACTGGATAAGTGCATACTTCGTCTGCTAGAATGTGCTGGTAGAGGGTACAGTATATACAATGCTTTCTTTGAAAAAAAATCGTACTTACAGTATGCAGTACTTTATCTTGATATGGTGTGTTGAACGGGTTTGGGAATAATGTATTATACATGTAATGTGAGGCAAAATGTTGAAGGCATGTTGCCTAGTTAGCAATCTGGCAGCAATGTACACTTATTCACTAGGGCTATCGTCGATATCTTAGTAACACCTATGTTTTATACTACTATAATTCATATAGTGGGGGGTCGATCCTTGAAAGTCAAGCCTCAGTGTGAAACTTATCTCCCCATAAAAAGGTGATTGGATCACGTTTTGTTAGATCTAATAAGTGAAGGACAATATTGACAACTTAACCAGTAGTTTTTTCATAACTTGTTTTGGGTATAACTTTTGAACTTCTTTCTTAACCTGTATTTACTGAGTATTCTGTTTGCTTTCCAATATCCTTGATTTTAGAAATAATCTTGGCTTTTCGATGACATATTTATAATTTATACAGCCATGGCTGGAGAAGCTGCCCGAATGGGATCAAGATACCCCCCTGCTGCTCTCAATGAGCGCATCCTTTCTTCCATGTCCCAGAAACATGTTGCTGCTCATCCATGGCACGATCTGGAGATAGGTACCTTGCAATGTTTCACTCAGATTATAATTTTTCTGTTCAGTCTTTTCCTTGCGATATATGTTTTAATTATACTGTGCTCTGAATAATTTCTTGTTCCAAATTTGTCTTATGTTGGATGCCTATTGTCCTCTTAAATGCAGGTCCAGGAGCTCCTGCAGTTTTCAACTGCGTAAGTTTACCTTTACTACTAAATCTCTAAATATGATTTGTGTCATCTTATTGGTTGAATGTCAAATTGGAGCTTTACTTTCATGGTTGGAATCTCTCATGGTGTCATAGGAAGTTAGGAGCTGAACTCACCATCTGGTCCTTAGGCTTCTGGAATCCTCAACCTGAACTTGCATTATATATATGCGGGGCCAAATGCTTACTCCTATTGAAACATGCTGGGACAATGTTGAGTAATGACCTTGTGTTTCCTATTTCTGGTGCACATTTGCTTAAACATGAATCAAGTTGCTGCACTCAGTTATATCCACACATCAATTGTTACTCAATGGTTGCGCGGACCCTTTTCTTGTAGTATTCCTGGTCTTGAGCTGGATTGTGGGGTGTTGCTAAGTTCTATGCTATGATACTGCATGTTTTTTTTGTCAGGTGGTTGAAATTCCTAGAGGCAGCAAGGTTAAGTATGAGTTGGATAAGGCAACTGGTCTAATCAAGGTAAAGCTCAAACTTGTTAAACAAACAAATGTATATATTTCTTAAATGTGTCAGCTACTTGTTAATCTTTGTTCTTTATGAGCACCAATTTGAAATAAGCACTGAATCCATATGTTGTGCTCAAAATGTAAAAGGAGGTTAAATGGCACTACCAATTAGCTCTTTATGGTACAAAAATCATGCTTCTTTTGATCAGAACTTAAAAATGGCAAACACTATGATTGTGCCATTAATAGTAGGATGACTAGTGACAGGATTATGGGAGTGGGTGCAATAAACGACCTCTTTTTTCACATTGACAAAAGAGAACTTGAAAATTTTACTTATGTTTCAGGTTGATCGTGTTCTTTACTCATCTGTTGTTTACCCACACAACTATGGTTTCATTCCACGCACACTCTGTGAGGACGGTGACCCCATGGACGTCCTTGTCCTGATGCAGGTAACTGATGGATGTGTATGTGTTTTTTAAAATAAAATATATAAACTTTCTCTAACATTGCTTCTTTTTCTCTCTGATAGGAACAAGTTGTCCCTGGATGTTTCCTGCGAGCTCGTGCTATTGGGCTCATGCCTATGATTGATCAGGTCAAATCCCGTCATCTCCTTGCCTTTTTTTAGAGAGAGAGGAAATTCCTCCATCCTTGTTTACATAGAAGTTGCTTTGTTAGATCAGGTTTCCATGCTTTATTGATAAGTAGTTTACCATGAGACTCTTGGATTGCTTGGTGCATGAAATTTCTCTAAGCCAACAAATGAAACAAAAATAACAGTACTCTTCTTGATCCATGCGATTTTACTCTCTGGACAAAAGAAAGAACAGTAGTATGAGTTGATGGATGGATGAGATTTCACCTAGTCAGCAGCCCAACACAAGAAAGAAATAATGGTATTCCGTAATAGTAAGTGATTATGATCTGATTGGCTGAGTTCTTACACATGATCATTTAATGCAAACAGGGTGAGAAAGATGACAAGATCATAGCTGTTTGTGCTGATGACCCTGAATACCGCCACTTCAGGGACATCAAGGAAATCCCCCCTCACCGCCTTCAAGAGATCCGCCGCTTCTTTGAAGATTGTATGTTCTTATGCTATATCCATGTTTTCCTTTTCCAAATTTATATTGTTGATAATTGACTGTAGAATGTAGATACTAGAATTATATAATTAAACTTCTGTGGTGTTGACAGATAAGAAGAATGAGAACAAAGAAGTTGCTGTCAATGAGTTTCTCCCAGCAGAAGATGCCATCAACGCAATCAAGTACTCAATGTGAGTTTTGCTTGTTCATGCCTCAGCAAAACCTGATGTTCATTCTTTATCCTGTCGTCTTCACAATCAGTCCACTGACTAAACTATATCAATTGTTACACCACAGGGACCTCTACGGCGCCTATATCATTGAGAGCTTGAGGAAGTGATCTCCAGCTGATCAATTGCAGAGGCTACATGATTCACTGAACAGTTTCTCAATAGTACGACATACGTTAATATACATGGTCTAAAGCCAGTACTTCGGGGATATATACCTTCTACTATTCATGTTAAGACAAGAAGCAGCACCTTTTCTTTCGATGTATGCCATGTCAGATACTCGGGTCCCAAGCACCTGACCCCTTGCTGAACTCTCTGCTGCTCAAACCGACAGTTTGCTGAACGGTTACCTAATAGAAATCAACCATTTACATAAAGGCTCATTGGAATCCTTTTTGACAAATCGTGTGATTCTGCCCGTGTAAGCATGATTTACTGCATTCTGATTCTGTCTTGTGAGAAGCTTTGCACCTGCTGTTTTGGAGCGCCGTGCTGCGTTACCTTGCCTGTTATTATGACGCTTGGCTGTTTGACATGCGTAATTTGTTGCAAGCCTCAAATATGTGTTGGGTTGCACCAACGACCTCTTCTCGCGACTCGAGAAACTCGTATCGCAGCCATGGAGACGTCAATTATGATGGTCACGACTCGTATCGCAGCCCCATGTCTCCAAATATGTATTGCAGCCCCATGGAGACGTCAGATATGGTGGGTTGGTCGTCTTCAAACGACTCGTATCGCAGCCGTCGTCTTCTCGCAACTCGTATCGCAGCCATGGAGACGTGGACTCTGCTCGTTAAGGCTGCGTTCGAGCCATGGATCGTTCATGTGCACATTTTTCGAACAGTTGATCACATCCTTTTAAAAAAAATTCTATAAAAAATATTTTAAAATTTTATTTTAATTTATAAATTATTTTATAAAAATAATTATTAATTAATTAATCATACGTTAATGGTTCATCTTGTTTTGTTTTTGTGTATATTCTCAACCTTCTCTCAAACATGGAAGATTATATAACTTCAATCGGTTTGGAAAATGTGGCTAGAGTCAGGTAAGAGAGAGGTAAAGACTGATATGAACAAATCAAATCTGGACAAGATCTAAAATTAATAAAGTTTGGAAATGGATTATAAAGATGCACCATTTATTCAGGATTTACCAACTGGTACAGTACAAGCAACTACCCCGAAAAGTACAAAACAGTATTATCAGACAATCCAAAGCATCTGAACATGGTGAACTTCTCCAAAATCTCTACCATCCTGCCCCCAGGGAGAACTCTAAGATCGCATTGCGAAAACTGAAATAATCCTCAGTAACGCCATTCAGATATCAAGATTCATTTAACTGGTCTAAGCACCAAGGACGTGAAGCATGATGGCATTCTGGGCGTGCATTCTGTTCTCAGCCTGGGGGAATACGATTGAGTTGGGAGCTTCAATGGCACCGTCTGTTACCTCTATCCCTCTCTCTGCAGGCAAACAATGCATAAGGAAGGCGTTTGGCCCAGCCATCTCCATCATAGCTTCATCCACCTGCAGGAACAAAGAAACAAAGTATTGAGTTCTAATAAAGTATTAGCCAGATCCCATATGCAGATAATAGTGGAGAGGACTACTGAGATATTCTGTGTAAAATGAGTTTGTGCAGACAGAACATCGAAACAAGAGCATAAAGGGAGGTATTCGAACCGTGAATCCTTGGAACACTTTTTTTCTATATTCAGCTTCCTCCTTTTGGCCCATGCTGGCCCAGACATCTGTATATACAACATCTGCTCCCTTAACTGCTTCCATAGGATCATCTGTTATTTCAATCTTACTACCAGCACTCCTGGCTATCTCCACAGTCTTTGCATCCGGCTCGAAGCCCTTAGGACAGGCACATACGAAATGTAAAGGAAATAAAGCAGCCAATCGAAGCCATGAGTGGACAATATTGTTCCCGTCTCCAACATAGACAACCTTCATCACAATAAAAGTTGAGAATTAGTCACAATAAGCAAGCATATATGGTTCATTGGCTCCTTAGGGTGATCTACCTTAGTGTTTTCAATACGACCAATGTGTTCAAGCATAGTAAGTGCATCAGCCATTATCTGGCATGGATGGTTGTAGTCTGTAAGGCCATTTATGACAGGTACAGCTGCATACTTTGCCAAGTCCAAAATGTCCTGCAAGATCATATAAGTTGTTAGGAAGATATGAGAATGCTTGGTGGAATCACCCTTAGTTGAATTCTATGAGCAATGCATGGGTGCAGAATGGCAATAACATAGAAAGGTGAAGTATGTCTGTAGTTAAGCATACAAAGAAAGCAAAATATTGTGAAAGTTGAGTAAACGATCAATTTTGAAGATAAGATACATTCATCTATAGAAAAGACATCAATCCAAATATTTCTATGTTGGCACTTAGATGATTATAGAACTACACTTTGTCAAAGTTCATACTTTATTGAAACTTTACTTCTCTAATTTTAATGATTTTCCGAATTCCCAGTATACAACTAACTGTGCCCAAGCACCAAAGAAGTTACTATATTTGTATCTTAACTCTGATCACTAAACAGTATGGAGCATGCAGATTTAATGTGTAGGATAAATTCTGTATCTGTGTACAAGTAGATTGTGCCGGTAAACAGATCAAACAGCAAGGTCATGATCATGGGCCTTATGATCATACTTGGTGAGCAAAAACCCTGGCCATAATGATGTCATTATATCCAGAAAGCACACGAGCAACATCACGGGTCTCCTCACGCTTGCCCATCTGGATATCATCAGGACCCAGGTAGATAGCATGGCCACCAAGCAAAAAGAATCCTGTCTCAAATGAAACACGGGTTCTCATTGACGGCTTGGCAAATATCATTGCCATTGACTTCCCTTTGAAAGGTTGGAAGCTCCTGTCTCCTGACTTTATCATTGCCTTCACCTCAATCGCCCGATTGAGGATCTTCATGATTGTATCCTTGTCAAAATCATCGATGTGAAGAAAGTCCTTAGGAATCTGTTTGGCTGCAAGATATGACAACATTTAATTAAGGAAGTGAACTGCACATGAATCAGTAATAAAAGTGTTATTGATGCCCAAAGCATTAAAATTGCATATCATAGTTTGAGCCGATCATGTTCCAAATTAAAACAAAGTTAAATTGGTTGCACATGTGCATCTTCAGGGGGAATAAAAGTAGGACAAAACAGCTAACAACCAACCGTGTAAACAATAATGACAAAACAAAAATCTTAACAAATAATTGTTGTTCAACGTTCAGGAGAAACGGAATCCAATCAAGAAAAATATCAAATTGATGAGAAGATCAAGGGGGAAGAAAACAGATTTTGCTTTGCATTGTCAAACAGGAAAATCTGTCCGATTCTTGCTTGATCACCCATATATATCCAGTGTCTCGAGATGGAATCTCATCACAAAATCATTTCTCATCTGTAGCTACCATAGTTGAATTCACGTTTTGCACCACCCTCAATTATTTTCCAAATCTCCCGAAGCAACCCAATACCAAATCATAGCCACCCAACAGATCACAAAAATATGATTTCTTACTGAAAAAGTCGATTCAATTCGAGAAGACAACATTCCTCACCAGAACCCTAGCTGTTCCTTTTCTTTTCCTTTTTATTTTAAGACGAGAACCCTAGCTGTTAGTACCAAGTTGACTACCCGCTAGTTCCCCAACGACTCAACGAGCAATCGAGAACACTTCAATGCGGCGCGAGAAACCACTAACCGTCTTTACCAGCAGAGGACGCCACGGCGGGGCTCGACACCGCTGCGGCGGCAGCGACCCCGCGTCGCGCGGCGGGCGCGGCGGCGGCGGCGACCGAGACCCGCGCGGCGCGCGGCTGGAGTCGGGCCCCGGGGGAGGGGGGCGAGGAGAGGACGAGGTTGGCGCCGGAGATCGCGGCCGACATCCCGGGGAATCGGACGGAGCCCGAGGCGGAGGTCGTCGGGGAGCGAGGCGTGCGTGATGACCAGTGGCGAGTGGGCGTGGCGGCTGCTGCGGCGAAGCGGCGATGAGACTTGCGATTGCGAGATCAGATGCCGTCTCTTCCCCTCTCTCGGTTTGGGCCGCAGCTGACGAGGCGGCTGGGCTTATTATTAGCCCATGCATGGAGAGAACCGTTACTGCCTATTGGGCATTTGGGCCTAGCCTGACTCGAGTCGAGTTGGCCCATTAATGGATGCAATTTGCAGGATTGGTCAAAAACGTAAACAAATAAGAGGTCTACTCGAGGATGCAAATTTGCAAACCCACTTGGACTACAATCTGTGTACGGTACACGGAATCATCAAAAATATACACCGCCATCTCTCTTTCACGTAGTCAAAAGTCAATGCACCTCGATCCATGTATGGCTCATGGCCTCCTCAGTCATCACCATGACAAGAAGACCATCGCAGATAAGCACTTCTTCCTCGAATTTCGTCATCGACAAGGCCCAGGTTGAGCGCCTTACGTCGCGGTGTTGGAGTACGCAGTTGTGTGCGTAATCATCGGGATAATGGATAAGCAATTTACAAGCCTGCTCCGAATTCGTAAAACAAACGAGGCTGTAAAATCCAACCGCTCCTGCAATCCGTGTACGGTACACAGAAACATCTACTCCACTCGTAGTACCTCTACAGTTCAGTACACCACCCCTTTTCTCTTTCACAGAGTCAGCAGTCAAATACACCTGAGTTTATACAAAGTCAATGCACCTCTGCTACGAGAACTTGTCGCACAAGGACACCATAGCATAGCAGATCCTCGAATCGAATCGGGCTGGTGATTTGCGTCGTCGGTGGCGTCACTGCGTAGCCAGGTCCCACCACCACCCCCACCCGACGGAGACTACCGCGAACGGCCCAGACTTGTCCAGAACGCCTCGGATATTTCCCGCACGCGAAAAGAGCGGTCCACCCGCGTTGCCACGCTGCACCCGCCGCGTGCCCAGCGCGCGTCACGTGGTCAGGCACGGTGCGGGAGCCACCGAACCGGAGAGCCCACCAACCCAGACAGAGTCCCAAACGAACCCAACCCAACGCACGCAGACGCAGTCGCGCGTCCGCTCCACCGCGCAAGCCACCAAACGCGAACCTGAGACGGCTGAACCCAACCGAAACGCCTCCTCGGCCTCGCGCGCCATCTCCCCGCGTCCGTCCGCGAGACCCGACCGACTCCGACCCGGCCGCTTTTTCCCGGTCTCCCGACCCGCGCCCTTTCTTCCCTTCCAAGAATAGTGGAGTCCTCGCGCACCACGGAGTGGTGCCACCGCCGCCGCTGACACCCCGGACCCACCGGTTGGATCGTGCTGGGTACGCAAGGGATCGGGTCGGGGCTCTCGCTCTTTTTTTTTCCTCCTCTTTCGTGTGCTCCAGGCAGTAAATCGCAGGAAATAAATAAATATTCCAGCTTGCTTTCTCTATCTCTCTTTTTATTGGGGTTCCGTTCCCTTCCCTTCCCCCTCGAGCTGTGCACGGCTGGTTCGTCTCGCGCCGCTTATTTTTGTGTCCCGCACATAAAATTCGAAACGCGATAGGAGGTAGAGACGGCGGCGGCGGCGGGCGCGACACGACGGCTAGGGTTTCCTCGCAGCAACGCGACCCGCGAGAGGCGCGCGCGCCGCCGCCGGGTGGCAGGTGGCTGGTATGTTCTCGGACGAATCTCTGTTTTTTCTTTTGTTCTGCCGACCGTGCTGGTTCTGGAGGGAGGAGGGGTTTGATTCGAGCCGCTGCCAGCTGCGGCGTCTCGCCTCCTAATCTGGAGGAGGAGCTGCTGGTTCGTTCGGGAGGTTGGTTTGGGTGAAATCGTTCTGCGCGGCGGATTGGGTCGGTGGTTTTTTTGGTCAATTTCTTTTTTGAAAGGGGACTGTTCGATTCATGAGCCTTCGTTTGCGGATTCATGGTTGATTTTTTTGAGACTTAGGTGGAGAAATGTCGTGCGTTTCTCCTTTTTTTTTTTCCTTCAAAAATTTGTAGGTGCTTTTGGGCATCTTACGCTGCATCTTTTTTTCGAAGGATAGGGTGCATACGTGTTCCGCTGGAGATGTTTCCGAATAATTTGGATCGGATTCCTAATCTCGGTGTCATGTCTTTCTTCCCAACTGGGATAGTGGGATGGGAATTTGATTCATCCTGACATCCTTTTGTCAATTGCGATTCAGGGCGCCGTTGATGCCGGGAAGTCGAAATCTCCGGTGATTCCCCTCCGATTCCGGCAGCTGCATCACCATGCCGACCATCACGCACTACGTGCTGGACCCGTTACTGGAGACCGGGTCAGCTACACAGACCCAGAAGGCTGCTTCCAAGCCGCCTCCAGCTCCTCCGCTTCCTCAGGAGAAGGCCACCGAGAAGCCAATACCTGTGCCGGTGGCTCCCGTCAGGAGAGCGCAGACGGCGTCGGCGACGTTGTACGCCACGCCTGAGAGCACATCACTGCCGGATTCGCCTTCGTCTTTCCCAGGAACCTGGTCACCGTACCTCATCAACCATAAAAGGAGGGGACCCTGCTTGGTGAAGACACTTTCACAGGGGGATGTTGGTAGTGAGGGTAACCAGCCCACTCTCCCTGTGACGCTACCTCCTTTGCCGAAAAGAAGTCAATCCTTCGAAGCGCAGGAGCCTGAGTTTGAGTTTCAGCAAGCAAGCAATGGTGTCCTTGAAGGTGACAGTGGTGTGGTGGAGACCCTCGACCGGCAGAATGGAATGCTACAGAAGGGCAAGGGTACTGTTTCAGGCGAAGATGAGCATGATCTGGCTGAGTTCGAGTTTCAGCATGGAAATCCTGATACGTTAGTGAGGCCTGTCAATGTTGGAAGGCCTGCTAATGGTGGAACACAAAGGAATATCAACAATGATGCCTTCTTTGAGCTTCAGGATTCACTGAGCGTGGCTAGTAACTCCGAGGCTGAGGATGCTGGTGGGCATGAGCGGTGGTGGAAGCCCAGTTCACCTCTTGGGACATCTGTTGGCACACCTGGTGCAGAATTTTATGACGCATTCGAAGGTAACAATTGGTGTGTTCTAATGCTAAGTTTTTTACCTTTTAATTTGTGTAGGCTCCTTGTTTGGAGCTTCACATCATGTTTCAACTGGATCCTGTAGTAGAACTACTACCGTTCATGCTTACCTAGTCTATATTACTTTACGGGTAAAAAGATTGCAGGGTGGAGTGCAAAGAATTGTTAATGCAAACAAAGAACTCCGGAAGGGTTCATGAATGCATGTGATTTAATTCTAAGGGTACAAAGGTTAATGAATTACTAGATTGTTGTACCACAATGTTGTGCCAATATATTTAACATGTTTTTTTTTTGGCATTAGTTTAGTATGTGACCTATTCCATGACCTCTCAATATGCCTTCTGCCCTTTTTGAAACAACTGCCTTCACAGCTTAGTTTGGTTAGATAAGCATCTTCCATAGTTTTCAGGTGCAACTTAGTTTTTAAAACTTTATGGTTTGAGGTAATTACTGGATAAAATTGTTGTTAATTGTCATCTTTCTTTTTGGATTACATTTTTTTCTTTAAGCATTGAACCATGTATGCTAATAGGCTAAATTCATTGCGATAACTATGTGTGGACTACGAGTTGATTCGTTTACTCCCATGGTTATCTCAAAGATCATTTTCCATGTTTTTGGGGAGAAAGTCATCTTCATTAACCTTTTTTGGGTGCTTTTGTTTACTTAATGACTGTGAAAATGCTTCTATTTTATTCTAAGTGCAATTTGTTTCAATTGCAGAAATATCCAGTGATGGTGCAACTCGATCTTCGCAATGCATGGATGATGACCTTCGTGAAATGAGGTTGAGTCTGTTGATGGAAATTGAGAGAAGGAAGCAAGCTGAGGAAGCACTTGAGAACTGGCAAAAGGAATGGAAGAAGCTGAGTGATCACCTCTCACTTATTGCTTTGACACTTCCACCTCCAAGTTTGGCTGAGGACACTGATGATTCAAATATGGATCCAGGAGCTGAGCTGTGCCAACAAATAACTGTTTCACAACTTGTAGCTGCTGCTATTGCACGGGGATTTGCTCGTGCAGAAATAGAGACAGATATGGAAACGGCGATTGCAGCAAAGAACTTTGAGATTGCAAGGCTATCAGATAGGGTTCAGTACTATGAAGCTGCAAACAGGGAGATGTCACAAAGAAACCAAGAGGCTATCGGTACTCATCCTGAACTTAAACATTGCTTTTGCAATTAGTACATATGTTAAGTGATATACTACCTCCGTTTTTAATATATGATGATGTTGACTTTTTGAGATATGTTTGACCATTTGTCTTATTCAACTTTTTTTACAAACATATAAAAAATATAAATCATGCTTAAAGAACCTGTAATAATAAATCAAGTCACACCAAAATAAATGATAATTACATACTTTTTCTGGAATAAGACGAACGGTCAAATGTATCAAAAAAAATTCAATGGCGTTAGATATTAAAAAACGGAGGGAGTATTATTCATTAATCAAAATGTTTCTTTTTCTTACTTAACCTAATAGACAATGTTTAGAAGTTTCTGGTGAATAATGCATTATACAACACATAGCTTCTGCTGATCTGCAGAACTCGGAAGGTTGAAATATTCCATTCGATGTGTAGAATCTAGTCTCTATATATCTCCTGGGTGTCAGGTTTCAACTGTCTTAATTCAAACTGACATGAAATACATTGTTGTAGTTATAATATTTTCACTTCTTTCCTGGGTGTCAGGTTTCAACTGTCTTAATTCAAACTGACATGAAATGCTTTGCTGTAGTTATAATATTTTCACTTCTATCAACTGCTTAGTAGTATTAGAAACACTAGTTGGTATATTGCAAATGATAATGTAATTGATGATCAAATTCCTTTCTAATGTCTTGCAGAGATGTCGAGGCAACAACGAAACATTCGAAAGAAGAGGCAGAAGTGGTTCTGGGGCTCGGTTGGGCTTGCAGTTACCCTTGGCACAGCAGCCATTGCCTGGTCCTACCTACCTGCAGCGCAGCCCCAAGCCAGTCAAGACTCTAATAGCACCAACAGCGATTAGAGCTAGATGAAGATGTATCTTCTCCACTCTTCAGAAATCCTAACAAGCTCTAACTATACAATCCTAGAGGAAAGAAAAGATTGTATAAGTTCTCTCTTTTGGTGATCGGCCGTGATCACTGCAATCTTCATTCGCCGCTTCCTCTGTAAATTGTCGAATGGGCCATCTCCCTACAGGACTGGCTCCATTCCCTCACAGTAAATCCCTATTTGCATAGTTGGTTGTGCAAAATAATACGAGGAATGTGGATGGGTAGTAATCCATGGTCCATGCAAACTCACTCCACTGGAGTTGGTTTTGAAAACAGCAATTTTGATCTGATCATTGTGTTCTTGATCTTGAATTGTGATGGTTTTTCCTTTCTGTTTGTGTTGCGTTAATCATGTCGGTTATTTGCACGTGTACATGTGTAATTGCATCTCAACTATGCAATTGTTCTTGAGGACCGTCGTCAGACTAAGACGAGACAATCACATTACCAACTTTGCAAGGCATTCTGAATTTTGTATTCTCAAGTCTGAAGTAACTGACCATCTCCGTATTTATCAATGAAATTTTTTATTCTTAAGTCTGAAGTAACCGATCATTTCCGTATGAACACTGCTACATGTACTAGCTTTTTTTTTTTACAAAACTCTTACAAACAATGATTTCAACCATTTAATTTAAGTAGATGAAAGTTATAGACAATCTAGATGTAATCATAGCGTGACACGTGGTGTTAGTAAGAGTTTAGTAAGAGACTTTTCCTTTCCGTATCTACTATCAAGAATCAGAAGTAATTGATCATCTCCGTATCTATCAAAGGGGGAAAAAACTACTCCAGTATCTATCACGGGGAAAAAAAAACTAATCATCTCCGTATCGTCATCAAACGAGGATATCGAATGCTCTCTTGCCATCTCTTCTGAGATTAGCGTGGAAGCAATGAATACGACACGGTCTCAGGTACATCTGTGAAAAGGAAAATGTAAGTGACGCAAAGCAAGGACATCATTATCATTTCGTGGAAGATATTTCAAGCATAAACTGTTTTGTATTACAAGAATCAGTGCTGTGACTATCCTGCAGCAAAAATGCCACCAAGAATCAACTGACGTTGCTATCTGTCCGGTATCTTGCGAACTCCCTCCCAAATAATTCCAATATGATCTTCCTACAGAGTATACAGAGACTTACGTTACCAGTTGCCTTTGTGTCTTATCAATCACCTATCGGCTATTGCGATTTCACATTGCTCTTTATTCATCCTTGAACCAGTGGAGAACGACATGGATGACAAAGCCGATGCATAATATTGCCGTCCCTATGGTTACCACAATCTGAACCGGTAGTGAAGAAGCAAACGCCTCTCGCACGAGCAAATGAAAAAGCGCAAACCACATAGCACCGAAGGCTGATCCTACTATACCACCCACAAGAACCTGGTTCAGTGTATGGAGACGCTGCGACACTCGTAACCACGACTGGACATTAAGTAGGATTATGATTAGAATGCACTGAAGAACTTGAAATTGCAATAAAACTGAAAGAATTGAAGATGCAAGAGTTTGCAAGGTGACCAATGGAGCTGCTATAATATGGTAGTAATGTTTTACTCAGGAAGGGTTCTTACAAGATAGCAGCACAATGCTAGAATTGCAACGCCAAGAATAACTGACAGATGAGTTCTCCCGAGCCAGTAGAATACTGCAAAAGAGCAAATAAGATAAGCTGCGTATTCCATTGAAAAAATGGTAACTGATTGTGGATATACAAGGAGGTACTGATCTACTCCAGTCTCCAATGTTTTTTTAAAAAAGTGATAGGTTCCTTTCTTAAAAATCTTTCTTCTGAAAATCCAAAATTATGTAAAAAGGCGTAGCTATCTGTAGATGTACATACACACAACACCTTAGCTATCTGAAGTGCTTATAAATTTCTAAAAGGACATTGATAGAATCAGAATATGGGTCAGATGGACTGAATTTTCTGATAGATAGATGGGAAAACCATCTTTGCCCTCATTTCGCTTAATCAATGAAATATAAAAGTCATGTTGGCATGTTGCAAAACAATAGAACGAGAACACTACCTAATATGAAATGCTGAAAACAATTGAGAGCTCTAGCCAGAACTCAGGTGATTATACTGACATACTGTATCATAATTGAACTCTGGAAGTAAATCTCAAAGTGCTTACATGAAAGAATCAGAAACACCGCAGAATAGAGAAAAGATTGCGCGTGGGATGATGGCATTCCAGGATCAGACCGCAAAGCAGACGCAGGCCTTTCATGGTTGAATATCCGTTTAAGAAGATGTGAAAACATAGAGTTTACAACAGCACCAATCATAGCCCACATAATAAGAGCGTCGTGCTTCCAAATGGCTGCAGAAGTATAACAACCCGCGACCAACCATTTACTCTGGAGCACAACATAACAACTTTAGTACGAGTTCCAGTGTTCCCGGAGAAAACAAAATTATGAGCAACTTCCAGAGAAGCAGTAATGCCAATCATTATGGTTAGTTACACTCCAGTAGAAAGCTATAAACAAAATTCTGTCTCCAAACTTAATAGATATAACTGCATAAATTCAGGAATTAGATATAGAAGACCCTACATTTGAATGAAACTAAACGTTCGTATGAAAAAGCCTGGCTCATACTCCCTCCATCCCAATTTGATCATCATCTAAGATTTTTGAGTTTTTTCCAAAACGATCATCATCTAACAAAACAAAGTGCCTCTTTGTTTATTTGTACAAAGAGTAAATGTGCATCGTGGAATGCCCTGCGTGCATGCATGTAACTAATCAAGATTGATTTGTATTGGTTCAACCCATGTAGTATTTATAGTGTGAATTATTTTTTGTTGGACATAAAGCAATGAAGCACCTTGATCGATGACAATTAATTTCAGAATGATGTATGTTTTAGTGTTTTTGGTTTTGGTGTCCTTTGCTTAGAGGATGTTAATTTCAGAATGATGTATGTTTTAGTGTTTTTGGTTTTGGTGTCCTTTCCTTAGAGGATGATCAAATTGGGATGGAGGGAGTAACAATTTACTGAGGCTAGACATCTACCAAGATAATAACTACTACTTCTAGTCAGTGCACATTCCCTATACACTACACAGATCCAATCAGAATATTTCAGGTTCTTTTCTTTATGCCTTTTTGTGGGTAAGTTACTCAGTCCTTCACCCTTTTCAGCTTTTCAGCTTTTCAGCTTGTCATGCAAAAGTTTCAAGTATTGGAGCTCAACTTAATGCCCAACTATAACTAGTTCATAATTTGCGGTAATCTTATACTAGACTCTAAGAGTAAGCACCCAGCCACCCACAGTTGAGGATGCATATCGGAGTCATAGCTTTTAGTCACAATCAAAGTAATCTTGATATCACCAGGCACTAACCGTCTGGTTCAGTCTCGCCTCGACGAGCTCCCACCTGGTCGCCTGCCGCCTCTGGCCGTCTCCGCCTCCCAGGATCGCGTCGCTCTCCTCCGGGACGCCCAACTCCTCCTCCCATGAGGGCCCGCTCCCGACCCTGGCCATCTCCGCCATGCACACGCCAAAGGACCGCGGCGTTCTTGGCCTCCTCCGGGGCAGCAAGAACCGGCCGCCGCCTCCCGGCTGCCGCTGCGGGAGTCGATTCCGGCGCACGGGCGGCTTCAGCAGCGGTGGAAATGGAGGAGACAAGAGCATGGTTCTTGGCGCGCTGACCGAGGTAGCGCGGGACAAGGGTTGCTAACGGAGGAGGGGAGCATCTTTGAGGATTGGAGGAGAGGGGATTTGGGGTTGGTGCTTGAGCACTTGGGTTTGGAGTTTTGGATGGATTATGGATGACCGTGCTTGGTTGGTAGCTTGGACTGATGCGGTTGAGGTCTTGAGGAGAGCAAAGAAGACAGGGACTCATCATTTGCCCTTCAAGAAATAAGCCATCGTGAAATTTAAATTTTAAAACTTAATTCTGCAAAAATGCTCCAGGTCGGTCGTCCGGCGGGAGGAAAAAAATATCGGGGCTCCCACCCATACATGCATAAATTTAACTATATTTAAAATGATTTTTCTCGTAAATTACTTATCCAATCTACAATTCGAACACACTGTTGTATTCATTGTAATTAAATCTTTACAACAAGATGTCATATGATCATATTCTGATAAAAAATAATTATATGTTTCAATACGTTAATTTTTTTGTTTCATAGTGATAGTGATTTACAAAATTTTCGAAACTACCGTCACTACTCTCTCTCCTCTCTCTCCAACTCATCCATGCATATATATATTTTAACGAGCTTCAAAACAATTTTTCTCTTAAACTAATTATCTAATCTACGATTCGATCATACCATTGTATTCATTATAATTAAATCTTTACAACAAAGTATTGCATGATTATATTTTATCAAAATAAAAATATATTTTTTAATCCGTTAACACTAGTTGTTTCATATGTAATAGCGACATGTTTCAACGTGTATCTTTACCATGTTTCATAAAATTTTTAAATGTTTTAGTTGTTGGTTTTTTCACCATACATAACTTGATGTTTTACTCGTTGATCAACTGAAACATTTGACCGAACAATTTTTTTTTCATCAGACGTTCGATGGAAAGATTCTTCCTTAATTCTGAGGTTGATTTTAGTACATATATAAAAAATTTATTTATAATATTTTTTTAAGCAAATTTAATGTTGGGCTAGCTAAATTGATTGTTGTTTCACATTGGATTAGGGCTATGATCATCTTTCCACGTAACACCGGGTTGCTTTGCATTGCTTTACATATTGGAATAGGATTGAAGCAAAAGCTGTTATCGGGCTTTGGCTAACCCATAGAAATATATGACTAGCGATAAGGATCTCCGATCTCCTACATTTTGTTTCCCTGGTTTGTTCCAACACTGCTACCTTCGCTTGATCAACATCGAGGCCCTCAATCCAAGTTAGGACAGGGAGCAAACAATCCAATCTGCTTCTATCTCTTCTGCTTTGGCCATCCCCATAATAAAACGAATTGTGCGTGATTAACTATGACTTGATCTGAGTTGCAAGGAAACACAAGATATGAATACGGATGTCCTAGCAAGCCACTGACCAGGAATTAATGGTGGCAGCGCTTTGCTTAAGTCTAAGGGCAGTGGCAGTGCGCCTCCCGTCTCACCAAGAAGCCCAGTCTCCATGTAAGCAAAAAGCAAATGAATCACCCATCTCTCTGATGCATGCGTAGCTTTGGGTGGATCCATAACCAATTTTTTTTCACACTGGACCCACCACGAAAATCACTTTCCCCAAGCAAATCCCACCCATCTCCTGTGCCGCCGCTCCTTCTCCAACCTCCACATCGCGCCACTTCAGATCGATTCGGCGCTGCTGCTTCCTGTCCTCCTCCTCCCAGTAGCGCAAAGCAAGGCGGGACGGCGCTGACGAGATCCCAGAGGAGGTAGAAGCGATGATGGGTGAGATCAAGGCGGCCGACGAGTTCCCGACGACACGGATCGAGGCAGGACTTGGCCGACGAGCTCCCGAAAGGGGTGCAGATCGGGATGGGTGAGGTCGAGGTTGTCGTCGCCGTCATTTGCCGGTCTTCCTGGTACGCCTGCAGCTCACCTCCTGCTTACCTCCATGGCTCTGCCACCACCGCCGGGTTCCTGCTTGAGCTTCTCGCGAAAGGGGTCGTGGGGGATGTCACACCCCGAAGTTTGCTTTCCAGGTTAAAATTCATGTCATAAATCGCGTAAAATAAATTTTCCTTTTTAACCTAGAGCAAAATTCTAATTTAAAAATATATTTAATCAAGTGAAAATAGCATGGTGGGATTTTTCTTGTGTTCCCCATGTTAAAATACACTAACAGGATTTTTAGTGGAATTTTCATAGCTCTAGAAATAATTTTAATCAATTAAAAACCTCCACCGCAATAATTAAATCCCTGGGAAATCTTTTTTTTCCTTTTTTTTGGGCCGTCGACCCACTTTCCTCCCCTCCCGGGCCGGCCCAAGTCCGTCCGCACCGCCCCGCCGCCCCCTCCTCTCTCTTGGGCCGGCTCAAGGCCACGGCCCGAGCCGCTCTGAAGTCCACCCTGCCTCCCTCTCCCTCCTGGGCCGCCGACAGGTGGGCCCGCCGCCCGGGCCGTCTCCCCCGCAGCCGGCCGCCGCTGCCCCGCTGCCTCCCGCGTCGCCCGCGCCGCATGCGCCTCCGCAACCGCCGTCACCCACCTCCCCGCATCGCCCGCACCGCCCGCACCCGTTTTCCCCCACTCCCCGCGGTTTTCCCGCGTCGTAGAGGCCGGGATTCGCAACCGAATCCCGGTTCTCTCTCCTATCTCGCGCCGAACTCCGGCGAGAAATCCGGAGCCGCCGACGACCCCCTATAAATTTTTCCTCCCCGCGCTCCCCTCTCTCTTCCCCCCTAACGCCGTCACCTCCTGTGCATCCTAGCGCCGCCGCCGCCGTTGTCTTCTTCCTCTTCGGTGAGCACCCGTCTCCTCTATTCCTCTCTCCTCTCGGCGCCGCTAGCGCGCCGCCTCGCTCGGCCGTCGCTCGCGCGCGCCCGCCCGCCGCCTTCGGCTGCCGTCCACGCCCNCCCGCGCCGCCCGCCGTGCGCGTCGCCGCGCCATGGTCGCGGTTGGCGCCGCGTGGCCACCGCGTCGACCCGCGGCCCCGCCGCGTGGCTGCCGCGTGGCCACCGCGTCGGCGCCACGTCGGTGCCGCGTGGTGCGCCACCCGCTCGCCGGCCGGTGGACCGAGTCCACCGTAGACCGGGACCCCCTGCCACCGACAGGTGGGGCCCACCTGTCGTCGCCGCCGCCCTCCCGCTGACGTCAGCCCTAGGGATTATTGCGCAATAATTGAATAAGGACTTTTCTGTTTATAGTAAAAACACAGTTAATCTTCTAAAATTCATAACTAATTTATCCGGACTCCGTTTGAGTCCGTTCAAGTTGCAGAAAATTCATAAAAATGTCTGGAATCCATTAAAAATGGTTTTGTTCTCTGTTTCAGTAGACTTATAGCCTGTTTGCTTGTGTGTTTTGTTTTTCGTTTAGATTCCGGTAATTCCGACTCTCCGATTTACTTCGAGGTTGTCGCCGAGGTCGATCCAGCGCAGGAGCAAGGCAAGTCATGCTTATTCACTTGAACATATTGTACCTAAATTGCGAATGACTTATTTTTCTCTAAATACTGCATTATTTTATAATGTCATTTATGGGCTTATTTAACTATTATACTCAGCCTTATGGTTCCATTATCTCGTTCCGTTGATAGCTTGGGAGGTAATTTGAGTAGTAGCTAGGTTAGAACATGCTTAGTCCTGCTTTGAAACATTAGCACATTATTGGGATAATTAATGCTTCTCTATTATTTAATAATGATTATTTAATGTTGGCTCACGATGGTTAATCGTGAACAATTAAATAATTAGTCAAACTAAAACATGGATAATGGTGGGTTGTGAGCACATGGTTTTGATGGTCGTGCTCATGACGATTAAGGACCGGTTCGCAGAAAACCCTGAAAGAATTATCGTACTTTCCACAAGCCAGCATGGGTAATGGCTGGACTTGTAGTATGGTTTTTTCCTAGCCGACGCATACAGGCGAGGGTGGGCGTGATGGAGTTGGGTCGACGGGGGTTTACCCGTTGATCAGCTGTCGGATTCACCTAGGCACGAGAGGGGGCTGCCTGCCTTGGTTTAAAGGTGGGGGCGAAACTTGTGGTGTGGTGCGCTTGGTTAGGAAGGGTTGTGCGAAGGGTCCTGTCGCAGTTCCTTTCCGATTTACCGTGGTGGTATGTCGGCGCACGGTAACGTGTTGTGGGGCTGTGTCTTGTGGGTACAGTTGTATACCTCTGATCAGAGTAGAACTATTCGAATAGTCGTGCCCGCGGTTATGGGTGATTAACCAGATTCAACGTGATTATTTACACTTCTAATAACTTGACCTAATGGAACTGGTGTACTTCAGGTAGTGGTTTGGGCCTGTTGCAATGTGGTGTAGAGTTGGGCAGTGATGGTTTAATTTTGATTAATTAACTCAACTGTTTTACTGCATTCAACTATTGTCTCTTAATGCGTATTTCATGCAAATAACCCCTTCAGCCTCCTTTGCTATTACTTGTATCATTACTCCCTTTCCGGTATGACTTGTTGAGTACAGTGGGTAGTACTCAGTCTTGCTTTATTTTTCCCCCATATCAGAGTTGGAGTACGTGTCAGATGGAGGCTATTCAGAAGAGTAGGCTTGCGCTTGCCGTTAAGGATGCCCGTGGAATGGAGTTGCCACGCTGCGAGCATCTAGTTAACTAGAATAACTTGTTTTCTTTTTCCGCTACATTTATGTAAGAGATTTCTATGGTCTTTGTAAGACGTGGATCTGTATGTCAACTTTATTGTTTGTGTACCCTGGCCGGTCCTAAATGGGGATTTTAATACACATTCTGCTTGGAATTCGGGTTAGCAAATTTCTGGGCGTGACAGGGGAGGGGCGAGGCCACGACATCCACAACATAGCTGTGCCGTTCTTCCCCAGGCCACGTGCCCTCGAGTTGTCAGAGAGTTGCAAAAGAACGAGTGTCCAAACTAGGCTCCGTGGACTTCGTTTGGTTACGTGCGACGCCTAGCTGGCCGCGAATATCTGACGTGTCGAGGGTTGGCCGAACGAAACCTGATGTTACGTGAAAAAATAGCCATAGCCCTGGTTTATTGTGCAACTATGGTTAATTTGCATTGCCCAGTTTGAAATTTATTTTTTTCACTAATAAGTCATTAAGCTCTTGGACAACCGATGAGGCTGACAAACTTTGAGTATTCTTGACACTTCGCAAGGCTTCAAATTATGTTCACCACTATGTCTATCAATTTAATGGGTCTATATTGATTAGAATGAAACTGCTCAGCAAACTATTTAAGTATGAAGTATACAAAAAATTAGCTGATTTTATCGGTTTTCGTCAATAGTCGAGTAACGATCATGATTATCGACAAAACCGCTTGCCTTTTGTTGATTGAATGGTTTTGAAATCTTGTTCTTGATTCGTATCGACTTGTTGCAGTTGTTTTGCTGCAAAATCAATTCCCAACCAACATATTTAATTGTTCAAACTTTCTAATATAAAATTTGAAAACTTTTTGCTCGGTGTCATAAAAGAGATGTAGTAGAGGAGATGTTGATCATTAAATTGAAAGTTCAAAAGTAGAAGAGTTGTCCGAATTTTCAACTAGATTCAACCATCGAAGCCTGGATAACCGAAATAAATATTTTCAACAACGAATTCTTCAAGCTTTTAATGTTAGACGCTGGTGTTTAGCTTCGATACAAGTATTGTTTAGACGGCTACTACTATGTAGTAGGAGTATAACTATGTTTCAGTTCCATGTTGTGATCAACACTACACACTCTCTTCGTAGTTTCTTCCTTTAGGTGGTAAAAGTCTTACTATGTATAGCACATGCTATTGGACTAAGATAACCAAATATTACTAATTGTCTAGTACTTTTTAATATGTCTAGTGCTTTTTCAAAGGAAAATCAATACACGTGTTGAGGACTTGACTTATTTGGTCTCCTCCTTTAAGGAAAATCAATACACGTGTCAATACACGTTACAACCATACATTGCATACAACCATACAGATGATATGCCGAAATTAGCAACAAACCAAATAGGCCCGTAAAGTCGTAATCCATCACGGGCTCCTTTCTTAAATGATTGTTTTGTTAATGCTGGCCACTTCGAGGTCTCCAAAGTTTTCTCGGTGCTGTATCCTTCATGTGAGTTGGCCAGCTAGATTTAAAGAAAATAATTATATATAGTATGTATATACGAAAGAAAAAGAAAAAAAATGCAATATGCCTATATTCAACACAAGAGGTCGAAAAATAAGGTGTCAAATAAAAATGCCCATCTACATCTTAAATACACACAGCCTCAAAATATTATGTCCGTTCCTGATATCTCAGCTTACATATGCGTCATGATGTGAATTTGGAGAAATCTTTTATGATACTCATGTTATTGAACAACCATGTTTGAACACATTAAGATTTAGATTATAGTAGCTAGTTCTTGCCAAGGTTTCGCTCTGGTTGTTTGAGCTAATGTTGATAAGCTTTGAAAAAAAATGAATGAAGAAAAAAAGAGTGAATTGAGGTTTGGATCATCTTTTTTTTCTTTGCCAAAGTTTCGTTTTGATTCTGTTTTATCACAATTTTTTTATTTGAACCAGGTAATTTTCTTTTCATTTGATTTAAAAGTAAGATCTAAAACTTAAATGTTGATTATGGCTGATAAACTAGCAAACAGAGGATGAGAGGATACGGATAATTTTTGCGTTAGTACAAGGCTGCTACGTTTACAGAACTACTCACTTCGTCATATAGAAAACCAACTTTTAACTGGTATGAATCTGAATGTGAACCATTGGACTGGATCGGATTGATAGCATGCCGCTGTACTGCACCTGATGTCCTGATCTGATCCCCTCGCGTCTTTGGATGCTGTGATTTTCATCCGCTGGCTCCCAAGTCCCAACGCATCACGTGGCGCCGGCGCTGGTGAAGCTGCCGGCCACCCCGTAGGCCCGGACCGACGGCGGCCGCCTCCAAAGTCCAAACCGCGAGGATCGCGTCGGTCGGTCAGTCCACCTGAGAGCAACCTTGCTTTTGACGAATCATCCTCGCCTCTAGCCGTTCCCACGTCCGACCGTGACGCCGCCACGCCGGTAAGGTGTTCGTCCCAATGCCTGTGAGGGAGAAAGTGGCCACGCGTGCTTCCGCTTTCTCTTGTGGTCGGTGAGGTTCCCGCGGACGTCCGCTCCTTCCAAAATTTGGATCTTCTGAATCCTCAGAAGCTTCCTACTGAGCCAGTGAATCTGCATCCGGCGCCTGCGTCAGCGCCTGCGTGGACATGGGAATCGCGGGCGATTCGACCTGGTTGGATGACAAGTGCGTTACATCCGCTGGACTCTGTCACGAGCCTTTCGGGACCACGGAAACCGCGCGGGCGCGCCGGGGCGCGGGCGGCGACGTGGGCGAACGAGGCGCGCGGAGCCCGCGCGCCGCGCGACAAACCAAAGCCGGAGACGGCACTTTTACTGGTTGCTCATTGCGTATGGTCGCGACGTAGCCGCGCCCTGCGCCACCAGTCGCCGGGGGGCCCGGCGCGACGCGCCCCTCGCGCCACGGGATCGCCGGAAATATCACCGCGATCGCTGCTGCTTGCTGCCTCCGCGCGCGCGGTTGGCTCGCTGGTTCTCCCCCCACTCCCCTCCTTTCCCGCGCTCCGCCCCCGCTGCCCGCGCGCGCGCGACTGCGTGCAGCCGGGGCCGTGTGGGGGCGCCGGGGCGGGCAGCAGCAGCAGCAGTAGCATGTCGATCGATCTCCTCCCGTGCCGGTTCTTGCTCTCTCCCTCCGCCGCGGGGAGGTTGCCGAGCAGGAGAGCGATCACGCTCCTCTCTGCGGGTGCTTCGCCGTCGACGCCGTCGCGGTCGCCGGGCGCCCCTTCTATCCGGCAGAGGCGCGTGCGCGCCGCGCCGTCGGTCCCCAGCAAGCAGGCGGCGCGACCTGCCGGTGAGAATGGCAGGACGACGACGAGGAGGCGGCGGCGGAGGAAGCAGCAGGCCGAGGAGGGGGAGGAGCGGGGAGAGAGAGGTTGCGTGCCGTCGATGGAGGAGGCGTCCATCAGGGTTGGGACGCTGTACCAGAACGGCGACCCGCTGGGGCGGAAGGAGCTTGGCCGGTGCGTGGTGGAGTGGCTGAGGCAAGGGATGCAGTCCATGGCGTCCAAGTTCGCCTCCGCCGAGCTGCAGGGCGACATGGCGGACCTCGACGCGGCGGCATTGGCTCAGGAATGGGGATCTGCAGATGGAAGGCTTGGGTTCGTGATCCAGGCACAGCCTTACATGTCGGCCATCCCCATGCCCAAGGGTCTCGAAGCACTCTGCCTCAAGGCCTGCACACACTACCCCACACTCTTTGATCATTTCCAGCGTGAGCTCCGTGATGTTCTGCAGAGTTGCCAGAACCAGGGACTCATCTCCGATTGGCGATCGACACAGTCATGGAAGCTTCTGAAAGAGATGGCCAATTCTGTGCAGCACCGGGAGGCTGTGCGCAGGACGGTGCCACGGCCTAAAGCTGTGCACGGTAGCATTGGCGTAAGCCTCAACAAGGTGAAATTGATGCAGAGAAGGATCGAACAATATGTGATGCATATGTCGGACCTGCTGTGCATTGAACGGGATGTGGAGCTGGAGTTTACACAGGAGGAGCTGAATGCCGCCCCAATGCTCGACGATGATTCTGAGCTGCCCAAACCGGTTGAATACCTGGTGAGCCATGGGCAGTCTCAGCAGGAGCAGTGTGATACCATTTGCAACTTGAATGTGATCAGTAGCTCAACTGGTGAGAGAGCTAGACCTGAGTACTTCCTTTTCTTTGTATGCTTAGAAATATCTTATGCTTTTGAAAAGTTCATGAGTCAATTCTTTGTTGTTATTGCAAATCACCATAAGTGTAGGGTTGGGAGGCCTACATTTGGTTCTGTTCAGAATTGAAGGCGGACACAAGCTGCCTCCAACCACACTGTCTCCTGGGGACATGGTCTGTGTAAGAACATGTAACAGCCGTGGTGAAGGAGCAACTTCTTGCATGCAAGGCTTTGTTTATAATCTAGGGGAGGATGGTTGCAGCATAACTCTGGCTCTGGAATCCCGCCATGGTGATCCTACATTCTCCAGGCTGTTCGGGAAAAGTGTGCGCATTGACCGTATACAAGGATTGGCTGATGCACTTACATATGAGGTATTTGAATTCTTCATATTGAATCTTGTCACAGGACTGAAGGGTCTGCAGGAGTACTTAATTATTTGAAACTTTTTGGTGGATGTGCTATGGATCTTATTGTAATATAATGGGATGTGGGATGCTGAGTTGCATCTATCAGGAGAAACTCATCATCTTCCTATTGCAGAATTAATTAACATTCTGTTTGCATCCTACACTAGAGTGGCACAAAATGTACACAACCAGAACAAGAGATGTTCCACCTTTAGGAAAGAACAATGGATTGGGGGTTCCATTTTTTACATAGTGCTTATTCTGAAATGCTACCTGTAACATGAGTAAAAGGTTTCATCTAATTCTTCAATATTTTCATTTGGCAGTGCAATCTTGAAGCATTGATTATTCTTCAAAGGAATGGTTTACAGAAAAGTAATGCATCCATTGGCGTAGTAGCCACTTTATTTGGGGACAACAAGGATGTTATGAAGATGGAGCAGAATCACCTGACTGACTGGGGTGAATCAAGTGCACCTGATCCGAGGATATCAGAGAGGTATGCACTAGATGCCTCCCAGTTAAGGGCTCTCTCATTAGGCTTGAACAAGAAGAGGCCTGTTCTAATCATCCAGGGTCCTCCTGGCACGGGCAAGACAGTCTTGCTCACAGAGCTCATTGTACATGCTGTCCAACAGGGTGAGAACGTCCTTGTGACAGCTCCTAGCAATGCGGCAGTCGATAACATGGTTGAAAGGTTGTCAAACACTGGCTTGAACATTGTGCGAGTCGGAAACCCTGCTCGGATATCACCATCTGTTGCTTCAAAGTCCTTGGCAGAGATTGTGAACGGAAGGCTTGAGCAGTTCAGGAAGGAGCTTGAGAGAAAGAGAACCGATTTAAGAAAGGACCTGAGCTACTGCATAGAGGACGATTCTTTAGCTGCCGGTATTCGTCAACTGCTGAAGCAACTTGGAAGGGATCTGGAAAAGAAAGAGAAGGAAATGATCAGGGAAGTACTCTCTGAGGCACAGGTTGTGCTTTCTACTAACACAGGGGCAGCCGATCCACTTATCAGGAGAACGTGTTGTTTTGACTTGGTAATCATAGATGAAGCAGGGCAAGCAATAGAACCCTCCTGCTGGATTCCCATATTGCAGGGAAAGCGTTGCATTCTTGCTGGTGATCATTGCCAGCTTGCACCAGTAATTTTGTCAAGAAAGGCCTTAGATGGAGGGCTTGGTAAATCTTTGTTGGAAAGAGCTTCGTCATTGCACAATGGATTACTGACAACAAGGTTGACAGTGCAGCACAGAATGAATGACTCAATAGCTAGTTGGGCATCTAAAGAGATGTATCATGGACTGCTCAAATCTTCTCATTCTGTTGCTTCACAAACTCTTGCTGACTCTCCAGTTGTGAAGGTACATACATGCTTTTAGTTCAGGTGTCAGGATTGCTTGATTATGTAATTAGTTTCTGTTTTGGTGCTCAAGATTGAATTTCATATCAATGTGGGCAATCCCTTTATTTAAACTTACTGGATTCCATTGACTGTTGCATATAAATAAGTTGAGATTGGACCCCGTTAGATGAATTTGCTTTGTTTTTCCAGGGGATCTGAATCACATGCCATTTGGTCTTTTAACTCTTTACCACTTTGCAAGCTCATTAGTGTTCGACCTTCATTAAGACTGGTCTTTTCTGAATTAGCCTTGTGATAAATTTCGAAGACAATTTGGACATATCTGTCCATCCTATATAATATGCATACTATATGGAGTATAGTATGATGCAACTATATGGAGTAATGACGAGATCTACGAGTACAAACAGTTTGTGATGCGTAAAGTTCACCGTCACATACATCCAAAGATATTGCTGATCCAGTCAGCTAGTTTCCAAAACTAACAGTCAAGATGAGGTGGAATTAATTATTGTATGTTGAAACTGGATGTTGGGGACAATAATTACTTGGAGAATTATCTGTGGAAGAGACAGTTGGATATTGAATTATCTAGGATCAACCCACAAGTTTTGCTTTGAATTGTTATGCTATTCATTTGAAATATGTGCACTTCTTGTCCTGGAACTTTTGTCATCAATGCATCTATATGAGTTGATTTTATATAGGTACTACATTGTAAATTGGATCTATTTTATTCTCCAAAAGAACTGATGTATTGTACCTTTTGATTTCAGGCTACCTGGATAACGCGGTGCCCACTGCTTTTACTTGATACTCGAATGCCATATGGGGCCCTGGACACTGGTTGTGGGGAACAAATAGACCTTGCTGGTACAGGCTCATTTTATAATGATGGAGAGGCAGATATTGTTACACAACATGTTCTCAACCTTGTACATTGTGGTATGTACATATTTCTACTTTAGTTAGATATTGTTTTACCAATTTAAGGCTCTTTTGGTATATTCCTTCTGCTCCAATCCTTATTCGGTTTTGTTAGTTACATGCACATCAGGGTAATCAGATAGCATTTCACACTCAAGGTTGTAAAAAAAAGGATCAAAGTCGTACTTATTTTCTATGCTCAAAACATTGAACTTACAACCAGATGAAAATCATGATTGCAGGAGTATCTCCAACAGCGATAGCCGTTCAATCACCCTACATTGCTCAAGTGCAGTTGTTAAGAGAGAGGCTAGAAGAATATCCAGGGCTTTCTGGGGTTGAGGTTTCAACCATAGATAGCTTTCAGGGGAGGGAAGCTGATGCAGTTGTCATATCGATGGTAAGCATCCAATCCCCTGTTCTATACCTGCCACTTTTCTGATTTATACGCTGAGCAATTACAATGCTGAAGCAAATGACATTTACAGGGGCAATGCCCATCGGGATAGCAATCATTCCATCTTCCATTTCAACTCCCTGAATCTTCAAAATACTCCCCCATTGACGTGTATTTTCTGTTTTTATTTCTAGGTTCGGTCAAACCCACTGGGAGCGGTAGGTTTCCTTGGTGACAGCAGGCGCATGAATGTGGCTATTACAAGGGCATGCCGGCATGTCACCGTGGTATGTGACACCTCTACTATTTGTCACAGCACCTTCCTAGCAAGGCTCCTTCGTCACATCAGGCGATATGGGCAAGTGAAACATGTAGTGCCTGGTTCTTTGGATGGGGTGTCTGGCCTTGGCTTCAGTCAACCCACTCTGCCGTCCATCAGTTAGCACACACAACAAATGACTTCCCACATTATCATTCGGTGGACATGCCCATCCGAGCATGTATGCATATATGCAAAGAGGTAGACGCTGTAAATACACAAAGAACTGAAGACTGAAGAACCATAGGGTCCCCGTTCGATATCTATCTGTGAAGAGGATAGAAACAGTGATTCATGGATAGACATGGAAGAGCTTGCGATGACACATGATGCATGGCCAATTGATCTGTTGTTGAGAGTAACTGGAGGCAGGAGGTTAGTCAGTCTTGCATTTTGGATTGGTGCACATGATCGTTTCAGCAGGAGGAGAAATTTTACTGTCCTGGGCATCTCAAACCTACTGCATTGCCGGCTATGATGCTCCTGTTCCCTGTAATTTCATATAGTTTTTTTTTTCGTTGGACTTTAGGGGCCTCCCTAAATTGTAATTAGTTCAAATATTGTTGACAAGGATAAATACTGCCCACAAAGGAAATGTATAGTAAATTGACATTTCACAAATGATTTGAAATTTTTTTAAAAAGGTGCATCTCATTTGGAAATTCCAGGTTTCCGCTGCATGACAGCAGAACTAGTTATTTCATTTCGCCCTGTATAATATATGATTCTATTTGATTATGTGTCATATTCCATGATTCCATCCGAATTCAGCCTGTCAAATTTTATTTGGAAATTTCAGTCAAATGTTATATACATGGAGATCTCAAAAACATTGTTATTTATATTTTGCATATTTGATAACTAGTATTTATCCTCTCCTATGTTGTCCTTGTCAAGAATCATCTCACTTACGCAATATATTTTTCTTTTAGTGTTCTTGCGTATGCAGCTGCAACTTTCCAGTATTTAGCTGATTTCACTTTGGGGTCTCAAAAGTAAAAACAAAAAAAAAACAAAACTCATCTCATCGATGAATGCGCGTGCAGTCATTCACCAAAGAACCATCTGCACTTACGCAAATGGATTTTTCTTTTATTGTTCTTTCGTATGCAGCTGCACTTTTCCAGTTTTTTGCCGTTTTCACTTTCAGTGTCACGAAAGTAAAAAAATGATATGATTGATCAGGCTCCGTTCGAAAGAACGGCTTACCTAAGTTTTTTGCCACACGCAAAACAAAAATGCTATTAACATATGATTAATTAAGTATTAACTATTATTAATTTTAAAATTAAGTTTATTAGATTTTTTAAAAGACTTATATATATATATTTTAAAAAATATATCGTTTAATAATTTGAAAAACATACTTACGATAAATGAGATAGTTGAAAAAGGCACTTTCAAACTCAGCCTGTTGAGTGTATGTGCAATCCCGTATGGATGAATCATCTGCACCGACGCAAATGAACTTCTCTTTTGTTGTTCTTTCGTTCGCATCCGCAAGCCCTGCAACTTTCAGTATTTGCTGTTCTTACTTTCAAATTAACACACCAACGTGTTTGCTTGCTTCTAGACACGAGAGGAAAAAGACCTGGAATGCATCAGAATCAATACATGACTGTCCATGTCCATTTCACTTACTGTATGAGTATTTCTGTTTCAATGTTCATCCTGTATCCTTGTATATATGGAGCTTTCAAGTTACAAGTCCAAATCAATCAACCTGGTACCTGTAGCCATGTGTATTGAGAGAGACAATGACGCTGTTGTCATGTACGAAGGCAGTCTGTCAGTATGGCAGGCAGTGTCACTATGGCTTGTCATATACGAGTAATACATCTGTTTGTTAAGCTCCAGCCGCAGGGAGAAACTGTTAGCTATGAGTAGTACAGATGGCAAACTATAGAGTACACGCATGTGTTTGGTTAGGAACGAAGTGGGAAGGTAAAACGTACTCATCATAAACTGAGATGAACTCAATTTAATTATTTGATACGAAGGATGATATGGTCTTGTTTTTTAAGGATGACGCATGGTACATATATTAGTAAATATATTAGTAAGAGAGAAAAGTAGGTTAGATTGGTTGTTAGTTTTTTTAGAGAAGACCAACCCGTATCTTATAGAAATATTCTGGATGATCCCATTTTACTCATTTCCGAACCAAACACCTAACACTCTTGCTACGTTGTTGACATACGAAGTTATCTATATGGAAAGCTATCAACCATGAAGTAGTACGATGTTGTCGAGGGAGTTCATTCAGTTTCACCTTCTGTATATCGTGTGATAATAAAAAAATAAACCATCCATGTTATGCAGTTCAAAAGGGTAGAATGGATGGATCATATATGATTTTCTCTTAAAAAATCGTGCCGTTTATGAGGTTAGAAAGTGTATCGTGATATAATTCATACAATCTGTGATCAACGGTAATCCCAACACACGCGCGGGGTTGGGGTGGGGTGAGGCGGAGGGAGGGGTTGATGGTGGTGGTATTGTATGCGGGGGGCTCAACCACTCCCTACTATTGGACAACCAAGCATAACCAAGCATGTACCTGCTACTTGTGCACATGTTGATGGTTGCTACCATACAATTAAAAGCTAATTGTCCAAACATTATCAGTTCTTCTTGTTTTTTAGATAGATTCTTGTGATATATTCACGTATATTTTTGGATTTGTCTAATATTTAATCTTGTATTAGTTTGGTGCATTCCATTGGCATCCTAAAATTTGCTCCTACGTTCACCACTATTTGTGATTTGTGTACAATATGTTTCCGTCTTCTACCTTCTTTTTCAGAAAAAGGTTATTTGACTTCCACTTGTCAGTTTTGTTTCTAATGCAAATAGCATGTTTCTAAAAGAGTTTCTTGCACACTCTTTACATCCTTTCTACCATAGTTATAGTTTTGTAAAAGATCGGGAGGTGATCCATCCTCTCTCCACTGTTGGAAATTCGTAGAACTAAGCATTTGTTAATGGTAAAACGTAGAATTTCCCGTTATTCATGTTTCCTCGTTAATAACTCAGCTGTTGGTTGGTGTATAAAGTATCTCATTGGTCTCAATTGTTGGAGAGTTTGTTGTCTTAAGGTAATATGATATGTTCTTTTTTTTTGACCGAACAACAGCAAAAGAGCCCCTATAAGGGTTTACAAAATCGTACGGTTATGACGCGGTTATCGTTATAACGTGCGGTAACCTTTTCAGTTTTTGAAACCACGGTATACCTCACGGTAACCGTACGGTTTTCGCTGTAACCGCGCGATTACCGAGATAACCGTTAAACCGTGGAGTGGTGGTAACCCTACCCAAAACAGTTTGGTGAACCCTGGCCCCTATAGTTAATTTCTCATTAATTTAAGAAAATGTATTTACAAGTGTAACACCCGTGTTTTTAATCTAAAATCTCGGATTAATTTTAATCAAAGCGTCGTCCTTTTTCCAACTTCGGTCTCCAAAAACTTGAGAGTTAATTTTCATCGTCGTTCGTAAATTATCCCGGCCTTATCTAACCATTTCTGTTCCAATCCAATTAATCTTCATTATTTTCGAATATCTACCAACCGGCGATTATCGGTCCTTTTTTCCTTTAATTAATGGTGTGTCACTAAAAGTACCGCTCTCTAATCCTTTTTTAGCCATCGTTGACCCAGCCATGCAAGCACAAAATCTCTCTCTGCCATTAAGGGTTACTTGACCTAACCCTTAACCCTAAACCCTAAACCCTAAACCCTGCCAAATTAGGCACCGCCCCATCCCCTCCCCGACAGCATCTCTGCTTTTACATTTACTCAAGCGAGACAAAACACCTGAGCAGCTCATTCACTCACGAAGGACAAAACACCTGAGCAACTCATTCATTCATGAAGGACAAACACCTGAGCAACTCATTCATTCACGAAGGACAAACACTTGAGCATCACAGAGGGAACAGAGCAATATTATAGCCAGAGACCTTTGCACAGCTGCAAAAATGGCGGCACTCACCGTTGGAATATCTACTGCATGCCAAAGCAAAGTATAAATACCCCCACAAATCAAGCATTGATCCCTCACACTACTCCCCACAAGTTTCACTACGATTTGCATTGACTGAAAGGAGTCGCCGAGGCCATGGAGTTGTCGCAGGTAGTCGGCGCCGCTTTTCCCATCTTTTCCTGCTTCCGACCGAACCACCACCCTCGTGAGCGTCACGGCCGGCCGCACCAACGCCGAACGACCGGCGTTCGGCCACTGGCTGACCAAGCCGGCCACGGCCTCCTCCTCCTCCTCCTCCGCCAACTCCTTCTCCCGGACTCAGCCGGGCTCGATTTTTTTTCGTCCCGTGAAAATCCTCCAAACTTCAAAAATTCATATCTTTTTACCCGTAACTCCGTTGGACCTCATTCCAGTTCCATCATCTCTCGAAAATTCTACTCTACCCATCAGCACTTCATTGCATGGGACATTTTGCTTCTAGCAGTGATTTTATGTATTGTTTGTTTTGTTGTGTGTAGAGTCCAAGACCAACGCGGGGTTTGCTCAGGAGGCCAACGCTTCGACTTTCGTGAAGGATCAAGGCAAGCCTCCTTAACCACTTTTTGGACCCATATTTTTGAACTAATTATTTTGTTTGCCAAGTTGCATTTTTTTGGGCATACTGTTTTGGCCGCGAATGCAATTCGTCGGACCTTCCTATTAGTTGCACTTTTATTATTAAGGATTTGTAAAACTCCATTTTCCTTGTAACTCCACCATATTTCCATCGGTATTCACTCATGCCGAAGTAGACTGCCTATAGATAACGTTTGTACTGTCGTATGGGAAACTTTTGGATATTCAACCCCTTTTGTTATTTAAAAACCCAGCGAGATGTTGGTATGATTTTAAGATGGAAAAAATAATTTCTAAAACTTGATGGTGCGGGAGTCAGTACCTGGGTGGTTTGGCTACGCATCATCCATAAGGACCGATTCCTTTGGAAAATTCATCCAAACATAAGACAGTGCAACCACATTGATAGAATGGGATGCCCTTGGCTGAGTAAGTAGTTAAAGCGTAAGTGTCTAGCATGTTGGCAGGTGAGGAGCAGCGGTATGGTGGAGTTTATGGCAATCTCCTGCAGTGGGGATGTGTCGTGGGGTCCATACGGTGGGGCCTGAGTAGATGAGGGCCTGAGACTGGCCTGATGCTTAGTGGAGAGATTCCACCCATCTGTGTGACACAGGACATTTATGGGTTGGTTACAGAAAAGCCTTGTAGTGAGCTCTCCTTTGTTGGCTGTGTCTGATCCACATGTGTTCGGTAATGTGAGAAGTTCACGATGTGTGGGTAAAGCGTGCAACCTCTGCAGAGTTTAGTAAAACTGTTTAAACAGCCGTGTCCACGGTCATGGGCGGATGTGATGTGTTTCTCATAGTGTAGTTTTATTTTTGAATTTCTTTATAGAAATGGTTTGTGGGATGGGAGCCATTACCAGAGTTTGTCTTTGTGACGAACGACCAACCTTTGTGGTTGGGAACGAGCTTGTGTGATTCGGGGTGTCATTTGGCACCAGGGTGATGGTTTTGTGCTGAGACGGCACGGTGTTGGTTTTGTGCTGAGATGACACGGGTTTGGTTGTGCTGAGACGGCACGGTGTTGGTTTGTGCTGAGACGGCATGGTGTTAAGTTGTGCATGAGACTTTTTGTTACTATGACAGGTTGTTGCAAAGCAACCTGGAAATTGGGGCGAGGCGTGGGCCTCGTTCCGAACTAAAATTTGAACCACTAGTGTTTTGAAAATAAATTAATTTAAAACCTTGTTCTTCGAAAGTAACATTTTTCCTCCTTGTTTATAGCCTTGCATGTCATATTTTTCCCGGCTTACTGAGTACACTGAGTACTCATCCTTGCTTATTTATATTTATAGAGTTAGCAGAAGGATACCTCGACCCTTCTACTGAGACGTACTTTCAGGAGCAGGTTGAGTACGATTTCTCGGGGTTTCAGGCCTCGTTCCAAACGTAGCCTGTGGATTATGTTTACTGTTTTTCTCTTTGTGTCTTTTACTCTGTGTTTTCCGCCGCTGTTCTATATGCTTTCGCCTTTGTCATTTCTACTTGTCTATGTTTCTATCAGTCTGGGGTATGTCCATGATGATAGTATGTATGAGACCTCTCTCAAGGTTGTAATAAAGTTTTGTTATTTCTGATTTTCTCAATTATTCTGTGAGTACCAGCTTGTGTATCCTGGGACTGGTACTGTTATCACAGGTAATAATGTGACCTTCAGCCTATGGCGGTTCTTGTTCTTGGACTGATATAGTTTGGGGCGTCACAACAAGAGATCAAAGAAAAAAAATAAGAATTACAAGTTGCGAGAACGAAACCACTGTGCTGTTTCCTGTTTTTGATTTCCCTTTACCCTGAACTTAAGCAGGGTAACATCGTCCTTGACAGCTCTTCTCCAATCTGATATTGTTGGTTGTACGTTTTCAAGAATCACTGCACTGCACCTCTTCCATGTGTTCCAGCAGCTGATGAGAAAAATATTAAATATCCACAATACCATCTCCATGGTACGAGTATGCTTGCTCTATCAAATCCATTACTGGAGTAATTGTGTCCAGGGAGAGTCCAATAGGTGCCCAGCAGTTGCTAAGGTCCCGTTCTTTTCTAAAGTTGTTATAGCTGGCTACTGCCTTACATGACCACGAGTATATTTACTGAACTGCTAAATGATATGATTTTTTTTAAAAAAAAACTTCTTGTGTACAAGTTTCATAAGAAAATAAGAAAAATCTATTTTTTAACTTTGCAATATTTAAAACTTAATTAGTAATTAATCATGCTCTGATAAGACACCTCACTTCTTATGCGGCTGATCAGCTTGGCTAAACATCCCGATCGAATGGAGCTTAAGTTACATGAGAAAAGGAGGTGATAAAGTTGTTTCGATGCTTGTTCCAGTTTGTCAAACTTTTAGTAGCCAAGAACATCTTTAATAGCTTATCCAAATTAGACTCTTTAAATACTCATATAGCTAGCTATTCAACTGATTTGGGTAGTCAAACTAGATGCTCACCCTAACAGATTCTCTATTAATCCTCTCCAAAATAATAATGGACCCACATGTCAGCCTCTACTCCTCTCTACTCCTCTTCTTCCTCCTCTTTCTCCCTCTTTCTTCCTTCTCTTTCCTTCTTTTCCGATCTTCTTCCTTTTTCCTGTTGACCACGCTAATTATAACGGTGGCCGGCGCGTGGCGTGCGGTGGTGCAGCGGCTCGTCGGCTCAGTGTTGGGCGTAGGCGGCGTGGGGATATGGTAGGCGGAAGGCGGCCCAGGGAGGCGGAAGGCGGAAGGCGGTGTGGCGGCGTCCGTGCTCCACCAACGTCGGCACTCGCCAAGGTGCTCTCCTCCTCCCCACCGACCACTCCCCGCAGCCGAGCGCTGTCGAGCTCCGCTCAGGCCACCGGATCTAGAGGCCGCCGTCGGCCTTGCCAACGTCGCCCCACTCAGGCCCTTCTGCTCGACGGCGATGGCGATGCAGGGCCGTCTCCAGAAATTTGGGGCCTCGGGGTAAAATGCCAAATGGGGCCCTATAATTTGAAAAATCATGTCTAATTAGCCATATTTTAACCCAAGTATATATATTGCTTCAACATATGTTATACTATATACAATGCTTCAAAGTATATCATAAGTAGTATAATTAAGAGAGCGAAAGATAATGCAGTAATACTGACCTCATGATCTACTAAAAAGCATCATCCGTCTAGTATTTCTTGAAATAAAATCTTCAATTATATCTTCATAATTAATCTTCTCCAAGATATCTTTTTCTAGTGCTATTGTTGCCAACCCATTGAGCCTTTCTTGTGTCATCGTAGAACGCAAATAAGATTTCAATAACTTTAGTTTAGAAAAGCTCCTTTCTGCAGATGCAACCGTCACCGGAATAGTTAACAAAATTCTATATGCAACAGTTGCATTAGGATAAAAGGGGCGCTCTTTCAGAAACTGCAGAATATCAAGAGGTCCCATAGATTTCTTAAGTATTTGTTGTATGAGACCTAATTCATCAGACAATTCTTTTCCATCAATATCTTTATGCTCTCCACTCTTAAGTGCAACCTCAAGATTTTCACAAGCAGCCAATAAACTGTCATCATCCAACAATCGCAACCTATCCGAAGTAAACAAGAAACCAAAAGTTTTTTCATATCCCTGGTATTGTTCAAATCTCCTGATAAGTGAAGCTATGGCTTGATCAACAACAGGTATAAAATAGTTGATCCTAAATGACTCCTCTCCTGATTGAGAATCAATAGATGCATCACTTGTGCCCTCGTCAAATTGTCTTTTTCTTTTGATTTTACGCTTGGTGCGGAACTCTATAGGAATATCCATCTCCAATGCAATTTGTTTTGCAGCTTCCAATGCTTTCGAAAAGCCATTTTCTCTATACTTTTTAAAAAGGGAAATCAGCCCCTGTACAGACTCAATTGCAATATCAATAACCATATCTTTTGATTGTAGTTGCTTGCTGACGACATTAATAGAAGATAATATTTCATACCAGATGATTATTGCCACCAAAAACTCAAAGCCACCAAGTTCATTTTCTGACAATGAATTAACTTCACTTACTGTCAACGGATCATTATCAGTTTCAGCCACTTGTAGTAAAGCCTCTCTTATTTCTGGGATCTGAAATCTTATAGCCTTAACACTGTCAACTCGACTCTCCCAACGAGTAGATGACAATGACTTGAGAGTCAATCCTGATAGGTTATCTTTAAGAATTTTCCACCTTTTTGTAGAATTAGCAAATGTGGTATAGATGCGCTGGATAACTCCAAAAAATTCCGTTGCTTTACGACAAGACTTTGCCATATCACAAAGTGTCAAATTTAGACTATGACAACCACAAGCGGAATAGAATGCTCTGGGATTTATATCTAAAAGTTTCTTTTGTACCCCTTGATGTTTTCCTTTCATATTGGACCCATTATCATATCCCTGTCCTCTCACATTGGCTACATCAAGGTCAAGACTGTTCAATTCTTCTACTAGAACATCAAATAATCCCTGCCCAGAGGTATCATTCACATCCAAAAAACCCAAGAACGATTCTTCAATAGAACATGTAGTTACATCAACATACCTTATTATCAAAGACATTTGTTCTTGATGGCTTGCATCAGGAGTGCAGTCGAGTATAACTGAAAAGTACTTTGCTTCTTTTATTTTTGCAATGATGGAAGACTTGATTGCAACGGCTAACAAATTTATCAACTCATTTGTTCTTGATGAATTGAGGATTGACCGATTGAACTGCTATAGTACTGTATTCTTTCTGTTTAATAAAAAACTAAAGTAACTTCAGTGATTTTAATCAAACATGAACTGATCAATTAAATTTAATTTAATTTACATTGTACATTTGTACTCACAAAGTCACAATGGAGAACAGGAGAAGCCGAGAAGGTCCGACGGCAGCGGCGGCGCGGCGTCGGCGGCGGCGGTGGCGCGGACGGCAGCGGCGGCACGGCGTCGGCCGGACGGCAGCGGCGTTCGGCTCGGCTGCCTGGATTGGATGGCGAGGCGACGAGACGACGAGGCGGCGAGAGCGCTAGGAGCCTAGGGCTGCGAGTCGTGCGATGCGAGGACAGAAACCGAAGCGATGCCGTCGTATACTCGTATGCTGCTGCCTTCTATCGATCGATCAAACTCCCGAGTCCCGAGTCCGAGTCGCGTACGCGTGCGGCGCCGTGTGCGTCCGCAGTTCGCAGGCCGCACGCTCGGCTGGGCTGGCTCTAGTCCTACTGGGCTTCTCGCAGGTGGGGGCCCCTGGAAATTGGGGGCCCCCTGCGATCGCCCAGCTCGCTCTCCGCGATCGACGGGCCTGTGGCGATGAGGCGGCGGCGCGGACGTGCCAACCTCGCCCCACTCAGACCCTTCTGCTCGACGGCGATGGCGGCGGACGAGGTGGGAGGTGGCAAGCGGCGGCGACAACGGCTTGGGGAGGGCGGCGGCGGAGCTCAGGGCAGGGATGGTGGACGAGCTGCCGACGACGAGGGAGATCAGTGCGGGGAAGAGACGGCGAGGAGCCGTGTAGAAGGGGGACAGCGTGTGGGGGCCCACCATAGGCATCGATTGTGGCTGGCCAGATTTGGCCAGTTGCTGAGAGTGTTTGGCCAGCCGGATGGCTTGGCCATCCGGTTGGCAACTCTGTTGGAGGCCGAATTTTGGCCACAATTGTCAAATTTTGGTTTAGAGAGTCATCTAGCAATATTGTTGGAGATGTTCTAAGATGTGGCATGTCACAATTTATGTGGCTTGAAAATAGTTGGCCACAAGTTACGCAAGCTTTGGCAAAAATATGTTCCCATGACAATACGTGGGGACACAAAACCAAAAAGTGTGGCATGACAAATATTTGGTAAACAAATAAACACTAGGTTAAGTTGATCAAAATTACTTGCCAAAGTTGTGACAAAGTGTGGTCACTATCCAAACACCCCCAAGAGTTTCCAATAATCCATATGTACATAGTATACATTCAAGCTGACTGTTCACTAGAGTATATGGTTCTACCTTCGTCCCAAAATAATTGTATTTCTAGAATCTAAATTTATCAAAAATAATTGTCACGGTAAAATATTAATTGTCTCATCAATCATTTTTTATTTAAATATCTTCATGTTCTATCCTCAACCACCCTCACTCTCACCTATACATCATTTAACGAGCGACGCCATAGTCTTACGGTCTTTCTTCTAAACCTTAATATATGCTAATTTAGAATTACAATCTATACTATCTATAAAGTTACAAACCACTAATTCTAAAGCTCAACATGCAAACATACAACTCTATCATTTACTAGCAATAATTACATACAAAACTCATGCAAGCATTCAACATCATCTATAATTCATTGAATTCTACACATCAACATTCAATCATCTTCATTCACATTATTTTTATAATATTTTTAACATATATATATATATATTCATTATTTTTATAATACTTAACATATATTCATCTATATAATCAAAGTGCGGGATATCATATTTCATCTACAATCTCATACATAGTTTATTAAATTTATTTCTATTTGAACATAGTTTGACAAACCAGTTTTATTTGTTGTTAATAACGAATAATTTTTACTCTTAGCTCAACTATTAAAAAAGTATTAAAAGTTACTTAGTAATTTATGTAGCAAAGCGCGGGGAATTACCTAGGACGGAGGTAGTAGTTAGAGATATCCATATATATGAAGTTGGCAGCAATGTGTTCTTGTTGAGTCTTCTTATTAACCAAGAGCAACCATCCAAACACCTTTGTACGCCCCACTAGTGTAAAACGTTTGGATTCTCGAGAAGGCAGTACCAATCTATCAACTCTCACCTACACGATCAAATTTCACCCAAAAAAAAGATCTAGGGAGACCCTGAGCTCCCTGATCATCCGAGCTGCACATTTTTGTGAACAAAACATGAAGCATTACTGTTGGAGCTCAGGGACCACCGGTGATTCAGATAGCACACTGCACACCAACACAAAATGCCCCCCAGATATTGCCGCATCGCCGTCACCGCCATAGCTTTCTCATCACTCGTCAGAATCTCTTGCTGGCCATCCGCCACTGAAACGATTTAGCTTCTTGCTGCATTTACTGTTTGCTCTCCCTCCAATTTACCACAGCCACTAGCAGAGAAGATTACCGGGATAAATCCATGGATATTTTTGTTTAATGTTTTTTGTGAGCGAGATTAATGGCAGCGGTTTGGGGTTCGAGTGGAAGAAAAGTCAATGCACAGGTGGCTCGGCTCATCCGTTTCAGTTGTTAGTGGATTCCAATTGATCATAAATTTACGATGGAGATGGCGGCGATGGCGTACGTGACACTGATGTTGCCCGGCTCGGTCATCCTCGCCACTCACTTCCCATGCAATCAAGAACCAACTACAGCAAAACTACTGTAGTATATATCTCTTTTACAGAGAGTGTTCTTGTGGTGCTCAAATTCCGGTGCCTGATTACTTGCATTATTTCTGGTGTAGCGGTGATTTGGAGTCAGATATTAGCAAGGGTGATACCTCCTGAATCCCTGAAGGTTGTGGCTGGCAGATTCTTTGCTTCCTAGATGGCAATTTCGGGCGTCATTTAACACATAAGAAAGCTCCACTACGATGCTCTGATAATAGAAAACAATCTGAATCGTTGATCTCATTTAATCAAAAGGGTTTATTTATTTATACTACCACCCTAGTTAACGGTAGTAGAAATATGGAGGGACATTATTGTAAAAAAAGATGCGAAGGGGTATAATCGTCATTTAGTAGTGACTAAACTTTTTTCCTTCCTTTTTTGGTTTTTTTGATGGAATATGAGTGATGCTAGCGCAATGAATTACCACATATTGATCTAGTCAAAAAAAAAAATAAATGACAAAGTTATCCCTAATCACTGTATTAGTAAATTATAGATTTACCCTTAACAACGAACGGTCCAAATTCGGTTTAGATATAATACTATTAGTAGAAAACATCGGAGCATCGCTCAACACATAATAGATAGGAAGCTTTTGGTTTTTTTAATATAAGAATTCATGAAAATTTCTCACCTTTCAAAATCATGCCTTCACCATTCAAAAAAGAATTCCTTCTTCTGAATGCAAGGCGTGCATGATTGCCGGTATAGTTGGTCAAATCAAGCTGAAATGGTATGTGTAGTACTAGCACGATTGGATATTTGGATGTACACCATGTTGGATTCTTATGTTGGATTCTTGTAGTATCATTTTTGGCCATGTTGCATTGCGTGCACGCGTTCAGCTACGAACAAAAATCTCACAAAAAATCTACAGTCATATTTTTTTTTGTCTGCAGTTCTACAGCTCGCCCAGCATTCAGCTTGTCTTGGTTGCTCTTCTCGACAGGTTTCCCTGTAACAATATTCACGGATCATGTCCTTCAGTAATCAGGGTTTAATTTCCCTTGTGATCAATAAAAAGGAAAGACGTGTTCCTCTATATTCCACAAATCAATCATCCAATGACCATAAGTTGCAGGGATTAGTGATGTTCATGCGTGATTGGAATACCAGAACAAAAATTGTGTAGATATTATTTGAAGGGAAAATGGAAATGGACGATGGCGACCAAGGAGAAACTGTATGGCAAGGAACAAGAGGAGTCGATATAGACAGTGTGGGCCCTATCAATTCACATCCAATTCGTAAAATGATGGTTTGTGAAATTTTTAGATAAAAATGAAAAATCTGGTAAAAAAAATCGAGTCCCTCTATTTGTGTTTACTTGGTACCCTTATTCATTCGTCAAACTCGTAAATTTCAATGGAAAATTTCCTATTTGCACTCACTGACATCTCGTTTCTTAGTTTTTCCCATATGAATTTGATGTCTGCATACATGCTCTCCCTGATTCCAGATATAAGTTGTGTTACATTTGTGCATAAGAAATAAGAAAGCAACTAAAATGACTTTGTTATACTTCATTTATACTGTGCTGAAAAGGATGAGTCTTTTGTATATAAGATTGACAGCATTTATTTGATGACGCTAAACGTGTTAGAAATGATGAAAGGTGCATATACTCCAAGTTATAAAATAACTTGTTTTAGGAAAGAGTTGAAAGGTTAAAATGGCTCATTAAAATCAAAACAAATATCAAACGAAAAATGATGCATGGGTCGATGATTTGGATCTAGAAGCAAATTCACCAATCTCGATAGTCCTAATCAGCCAACTTGTTGCCTTATGGACCGCCGTCCGTGACATCCATCCCGACGAGGAGGAGACCGACAAAATTGCGTGGAAACTCACAAGACATGGTCAATATTTGGCATCGTCAGCCTACTAGGCATAGTGTCTGGGAGCGCCAAGCATGGTCTTCGACTCACTTATCTAGAAAGTATGGTCGTCCGAAAAATGCAAATTTCACGCTTGGCTAATCATACAAAATAGGGCATGAACTTCTGACCGGCTCGCGATCCGTGGCAGAACAATGAATGATGCCCCCTTTGCCGCACAGAGGGAGAAACGGCCCTACATCTTCTCGTCAAGTGTAGATATACAAAAAGAATTTAAAACTTGGTAGCTGACTGGGTGGCCTACCAGCAGCTCAAGCTTGATCAGTAGGATGCAACCCAAGCTGTTAAAAACTGGCGGGAGAAGATAGCAAATATGGCAAGTGTTCCGAAAAGAGGACTACACACCCTTATTCTCCTCATCATTTGGAAAATCTGGAAGGAGAGAAATCAGCGTACCTTCAAGCACAAGGAGGCCACAACGACATACCTCTTCACTAAAATTAGAGAGGAAGCAAGGACGTGGGTGTTGGCAGGCGCAAAGCACTTACGCGACCTTTTACCCTCACCAATGTTATTAACGTCAAATTTTGGTAAGATTCTTAGTGGATTCGGTCAAGGAAAGAGGTCTATCAATCGATGGAAGTTTATCCAGTAAAGACCAAGTTCAATAAGAAACCATGAAGATCACAACGACAATTTAATTTTATCTATTAATTAGGCAAGATTTAGTAATTTTTCTTTTATCTTTAGGAAGTGTTTATCTAGTGTCCGATCAGGACTTGTATCTTTCTTTTTATCTTTAGGAAACTTGTATTGTATCCAATCAAGACTGGTATCAACCCGAGGGTATACATCCGGGGTCTTTGTAATCTATCTCTCGATCAATACATCTCTCGGCGCATTGCCACCCTCTTTTCCGAGATTTTTATCACCGGTGGAACTTGGCACTTGACGCGGGGCTGCATCGCCTCGATCTCCGACAAAGGGGTAAGCCCTAAGTTCTGCTGGCCCTGGCAATTGTATCGGTTATATTGATGTTGTTTAAGGCTATATCATTTCGATCTCTTGGATTGCTCTAGTTCAGTTGATATATTTGGCTACCTGATATTTCAATTCTGTCTTTAATTGTATTGTGTTTGAAGACACATCGGTTTTGTTGGGACTGTCTCGGTTGGGTCTGATCTTCTATCTTAGTCGATATATCTCTACAATCACAATGCTATTTTAAATAGATTTGTTATATCCATCACGTTAGTATAGATCTATCAGCTTATCTAGCTTGTTTGATCAGACATGATCTAGAACTGTCTTGGTTGGATCCGATCTTCTCTGTTACTGCTGACAATCTAAGTCTTGCTAAGTTAATAGATTTGTGTTATGTTTTATCGGAGTGCTAGTCAATAAGTTATCTTTACATCAGACTTCCAGAAGATGTATCGTTTAGCCATCAAGACTATATTTAATATTCTGTATCAATATCGGTCCATTGGTTCATTGAAAATTTACTTCATTATATTATTATTGACCGATTGGATTATTTGTTCAAGTTCTTCTATTGTTTTTATCTAAGTGTCAGAATCTACATCGGATATATAGCCAATTATTCAAAACCCTATCGACATCGGCTAGTATCGCTACATTGGCTTCTTCGCCGATCGGCTCCTTCATCATCTGTTTATATATCTTGTTAGTTACAAAATCAAACTAACTAGCATGTCCTGAACCCAATTGATAGGACCTGCACTGGAGCTAAGCAGATCTCCTAGGTCTTCGTGTATCCAAACGAAATTTCACGTCAACAAGTATATAGAGTGCTTTCTCTTTTTCTTTACTTTTAGGGGTTGTATTTTTTCCCACTATATTTAATGAAATGCCACAATCCTCAAAAAAGATATTATAAGAGGTATTTCTTCCGTATCAAAATATAAGAAATTTTGGGTGGATATGATACATCCTACTGTCCAGATTCGTAGTACTAGGATGTGTTACATCCATTCTAAATTCCTTATATTTTGGAACGGAGTGAGTACAACGTAGACAAGCCCGTAGGCGAGGTGGTTGTACGTGAAGCCGACGGGCTCCGCGTTGCCCCCGTCACTACCTCCGTCAGGCCCCTCAGCTAGCGGCTATATCGCCAGCGGGAGCAGATCCATGGCCACGCGCGAGCGAGAGAGAGAAGGCACCGGGTTGGGGGATGGGTCCGAGCGGTCGGTCGGCCGCGTGCGAGGCGGATGTGATGCGATACGTAACAAATCGGTGCCAAGGACAACCAAAAGCCAACGAAGGAGAGAGAGGAGAGAGGAGATGAAATGAAGGGAGAGAGGAGGAAAATACGAATATTCACGACAGGTTTCCTGTAACAATATTCACGGATCATGTCCTTCAGTAATCAGCGTTTAATTTCCCTTGTGATCAATAAAAAGGAAAGACGTGTTCCTCTATATTCCACAAATCAATCATCCAATGACCATAAGTTGCAGGGATTAGTGATGTTCATGCGTGATTGGAATACCAGAACAAAAATTGTGTAGATATTATTTGAAGGGAAAATGGAAATGGACAATGGCGACCAAGGAGAAACTGTATGGTAGCAGGGGGCAAGGAATAAGAGGAGTCGATATAGACAGTGTGGGCCCTATCAATCCACATCCAATTGGTAAAATGATGGTTTGTGAAACTTTTAGATAAAAATGAAAAATCTAGTAAAAAAATCGAGTCCTCTATTTGTGTTTACTTGGTACCCTTATTCATCCGTCAAACTCGTATATTTCAATAGAAAATTTCCAATTAAACTAACTGGCATGTCCTAAACTCGATTGATAGGACTTGCAGTGGAGCTAAGCAGATCTTTTAGGTCTTCGTGTATCCAAACGAAATTTCACGTCAACAAGTATATAGAGTGCTTTCTCTTTTTCTTTACTTTTAGGGGTTGTATTTTTTCCCACTATATTTAATGAAATGCCACAATCCTCAAAAAAGATACTATAAGAGGTATTTCTTCCGTATCAAAATATAAGAAATTTTGGGTGGATATGATACATCCTACTGTCCAGATTCGTAGTACTAGGATGTGTTACATCCATTCTAAATTCCTTATATTTTGGAACGGAGTGAGTACAACGTAGACATATCATGTTGCTTGCTGCTTGAAAGGTACCATAAATTAAATACGAAATCCGATTTATAACACAAAATATGCAAAACCGAATGATTTGCATTCGGAGAAGAAAATGTCGAGTACTGCAGATATATCCTGTTCGAGGGAGGCAACAATCCAAAAAATTGGCAAATCCAACACGGCCAGGGACGAAGCTAAGTACAATCATCGGGGTCAGGTTACCCTGATGACCTCCAATGAAAACAATGGTTATATTATTTAGGCAATTAAGATGACACTAGAAATTAAGCAAGATTAGTATAATTTGATCTCGGTGACACCGATGAACTAATTTTCTAGCTCCGCCCCTAAACACGGGTGTATCCAACATGCATCCAGACACCAGATTTTGGATTGATCATTATAGATTTATAGTATCTTATACTGCCTTGCCAATGATCCAGGTTTTACTAGTCAAATAGTCTTCATAGTTCATAGGTACAAGGAAGAAAATCACGCAGGTATCCTTCCCTTGTCTGAAGTGGTACAGTAGTGCTCTTCGCCTCTTCCCAGTCTAACACGAATCTCAAAGCAATAGCCCTCTCTTAACATTTATAAATAGCCGAACGGTTAATCCCACAACTCGGCGCAGTAGTAGCAGTAGCATGCATATTGGCAGGATTTGCCCTGCTCACTGCTCAGTCACTCACTCACTTACCATGAAGTCCATGAGGCTTTCCTACATCTCTCCTGCTGCTTCTGCTTCTGCTGCTCCACAGAACCCCAGCTATGGCAGGAAGAAGAACGCCTCCGCCGCTCCGCCGTCGGCCGCCGCCCCCGCCTCCACCACCGTTCTCACCTCCCCGCCGGTGACCACCACCACCACCCGCACTCCGAAGCAGACTGAGCAAGAAGAAGAGCAGTTGGTAGCCAAGACCAAGACTACGAGAACTGTTACTGCTACGACGAATGGCAGGGCGGCGACGCCGAGCCAGGCTCTGTCTCGGCCTCGGCCTCGCCACCGGCCTGCCCCCGCCGCGGCGGCTTCGGGCGCTTCGCTGCCGGTGACGTTCTGCAACGCGCTGGAGGAGGTGATCAACACGTTCATCGACCCGCCGGCGCTTCGGCCGACGGTGGACCCGCGGAACGTGCTGACCAGCAACTTCGCGCCCGTGGACGAGCTGCCGCCGACGCCCTGCCCCGTCGTGCGCGGCGCCATCCCGCGCTGCCTCGCCGGCGGCGCCTACATCCGCAACGGGCCTAACCCGCAGCACCTCCCGCGCGGGCCGCACCACCTGTTCGACGGCGACGGCATGCTGCACTCCCTCCTCCTCCCGGCGTCCCCGTCGTCCGGCGACGTCCCGGTCCTGTGCTCGCGCTACGTGCAGACGTACAAGTACCTCGTGGAGCGCGACGCCGGCGCGCCCGTCCTGCCCAACGTCTTCTCCTGCTTCCACGGCGTGGCCGGGATGGCGCGCGGCGCCGTCATGGCGGCCAGGGTCCTGACGGGGCAGATGAATCCGTTGGAGGGCGTCGGCCTCGCCAACACCAGCCTCGCCTACTTCGCCGGCCGCCTCTACGCGCTCGGCGAGTCGGACCTCCCCTACGCCGTGCGCGTCGACCCGGACACCGGCGAGGTGACCACGCACGGCAGGTGCGACTTCGGCGGCCGCCTCGTCATAGGCATGACCGCGCACCCCAAGAAGGACCCCGTCACCGGCGAGCTCTTCGCGTTCCGCTACGGCCCCGTGCCGCCGTTCGTGACGTACTTCCGGTTCGACCCGGCCGGGAACAAGGGCGCCGACGTGCCCATCTTCTCCGTGCAGCAGCCGTCGTTCCTGCACGACTTCGCCATCACCGAGCGGCACGTCATCTTCCCTGAGATCCAGATCGTGATGAAGCCCATGGACATGGTGGTGGGCGGCGGCTCGCCCGTGGGTTCGGACCCCGGCAAGGTGCCCCGCCTCGGCGTCATCCCACGCTACGCCACCGACGAGTCGGAGATGCGGTGGTTCGAGGTGCCGGGCTTCAACATCATACACTCGGTGAACGCGTGGGAGGAGGCCGGCGGCGAGGAGCTGGTGCTGGTGGCGCCCAACATCCTCTCCATCGAGCACGCCCTGGAGCGCATGGAGCTGGTGCACGCCTGCGTCGAGAAGGTGCGCATCAACCTCCGCACCGGCGCCGTCACGCGCACCCCGCTCGCCGCCGGGAACTTCGACTTCGGCGTGATCAACCCGGCTTGCCTCGGCCGCCGCAACAGGTACGGCTACTTCGGCGTCGGCGACCCCATGCCCAAGATCGGCGGCGTGGCCAAGCTCGACTTCGACCGTGCCGGCGCGGGAGACTGCACCGTGGCGCGGCGCGACTTCGGGCCCGGGTGCTTCGCCGGCGAACCGTTCTTCGTGCCCGACGACATCGAGGGCGACGGCAACGAGGACGACGGGTACGTGGTGTGCTACGTCCACGACGAGGGCACCGGCGAGAACCGGTTCGTGGTGATGGACGCGCGGTCGCCGGACCTGGAGATCGTCGCGGAGGTGCAGCTGCCCGGACGCGTCCCCTACGGCTTCCACGGCCTGTTCGTCACGCAGGCCGAGCTCCGGTCACAGCACCAATGATACAAACCAACGTGGCAGTGTATAGAATTCACGTTTACATGGGAAAGTGTTTTCAATCCTTGAGAGATATCTTCTCGTTTTTTTCATGTCATCTAAATAGTCATCAAAAAATTTTAAAAAAATTGACAAGATAAATTAATATAAAACATATCACTTCACAAATATGTAAGTTTAAATTAACTTCTACAAATTCGAACAAAAATAACAAATATAACTATAAATGTACGTTAATTTTTTTTAGTTTAATTTATTCTTTTTGTTACAACTTGTAGAAGTCGAATTTAGTCTTGTATATTTATGAAGTGATATATTTCGTATTAATCTATGTTATAAATTTTTTTCAAATTTTTTGATGACTATTTAGGTGACATGCAAGAAACGAGAAGATATTTCCTCGAGGGATGAAAATTCATATCCCGTACACATTTCCATAAGAAATCACGAATTACTTTAGTGGGAAAATAAGTACTCCCGCTGTTCTTTTGTATATGACATTGGACGTCATATATTTAGGGATAGAGATAGTAGTATGATACTGTACACAGTTGAGAAAATTATGTATATACATATGATGATTTCAAAGGCAAAACACAGTAACATATGAAGTTTTTCAAGTGCTGATAAACTTGTGCTACAGGGGACCATATGCTGTGGACTAGGAATTTTGAAAAATAAACAATTCCAGATTTGCAACAAACACGGACAATCTCACAAAAAGATCGATCTCAAATGATGCAACTTGCATGACTTCCAGGACTGTGAATTGATACAGTCCATGGTATACTCTGGTGAAATGAACTACAATCATTTAGGAGATACACAGATTTTTAAGTCATTTAACCGCTCTGACTTGTGCACATGTATAATGTTTACAGAGTACTTACATATGCAGGAGTGTAACAGGATACGTATTGTTGCCTTGTTGGGGATTCACTAAGCCGACGGAGCTGCCGAGTTGGATTTGCATTTGGTAACAGGACAGTCAATTCAGGCAGCATCCTCAGTGTTTAGTCTCAAAACTAAATGAGCATAACCTCTCTTTACTCCTACACAAATCAACTTCTCCTAGGAAATGAAGAATAAGAATGCTGTTTTCTGAAGAGAAGCCATATGGGGACTCTAAGCTAAGGACCGATGACAGCATTGTTAACATATAGTCTTACCTACCTGCACTTGAATCTTCTTTGCGGCACTTCAAGTTTTCTAATGCATATGCTTTCTGTATCTATATTCTGAGTAAGGAAGAACAGGAGATACCTAAAGGAAGGGGATAGCAGCGACCAACTTCTTAAGAATTATGATTCATGTGGAACGTTTGACGGCCTAGAAAGCGATATATAGGGCACTGAGGCCATGTTTCTGCTCTTTACGACATGTGAAGTACTTTCAAGCAACTCAGATGCACATTTTTCATATGGTACTCCAATGCCTGTCAACTTTTCTCTATGCCGGGCCCAGGTGACAAGATATAAACCAGAGATGATCAGAAACCCTCCAATAATACTGCAAGCAAGCGAAGATCTTAACTTCAGAGTTTAGATCAACAGAAATGAGAAAAATGAATTGACAGAAAACTATTTGTACCCTGATCAATTATAGAAGCTTGAATTATTGATCTATCATCAAATAGCCAATATCTTGGCATCAATATGCAAACATACATTACAAATTTACACCAGGAAGGTGAGGCCATGAGGCACCAAAACAGTATTGTTCTCATCACAAGAGAGTTTTAAAAAAATTATGATTCTAATTAAAAAGTAGAGTTAGTGATAACATTGTTCTTACCTTGCAAGGTAAACTGAGCTTCCCAGAAAAAACATCGACAGTAGAGCAGAAACCACTGGCTGAAGAGGCATATAAAGTGACACCATAGCAGGGCCCAAAATTTTGTTGGCCCATGTCAGTAAACCAGTATTAAGAGCAGAAGAAATGAATCCCTGCAACAAGGGATAAACACACTTTCATTCAAACAATATTATGCACGGTATGCAGCAACTAAATTATTTTATGGCCTGTAAAAACTAATGCAAGGTTTCTTCAATAGGACCACATATAGAAGCAGATTCTCAATTCAAGGAACATGCAGCAACCCAATGCACTGCATCAGCACTAACATATATATGTACCAAAGGGATATTGTAAGCCATGCAAAATGCACACTAAGAACATAAACGTGAGAGTATTAAATAAATTTGATATAACTCTTACAGCATATACAACAGCACCAAACTCGGATCGAGTCAAAATCCAATCTTCTTTATTATTTGTTGCAAAAACTCCTGAAATGACCATTAAAACAGCACCAAAAAGGTACGAGTACGCTGTCAATGACAAACTACACGGATATTTCACCAAAATTGGAGCCTGAAATAGAAATAGACGAATATGATAAATATAAAAACAAGAAAGGTTAGAGCATGTTGATCGCATAAAAGTTTCAGTACTCAAACAGGAGTAAGATACTAAAGTCAAGTTGAATACAACACAAACATAAGTTTCAAAGTACAGTGAGATAGATAGTCTCCTGTAAATGATTAGTCTTCGTTTTTATGGTGAAGTATAATTTGATCAGCCCATGAAAAATCACCTTGCAGAATTTTGTCAATCTATAAAAATAGACAATTCGATCATGCACAATCAGTGACCCTATGTGATTGATGGAACATGTTTGGGCAGCAACAGGACAATAAAATGAAGAAATTATTGTATGGCATAATCATCAGAACCTGGTGGCAAGTGTGGAAAGAGAAGGATACAAGAATTTTTTAAAATTCCCCACACAATGCTTCAGAGAGAACTAGTGGTTTCCCTGTAATTGTTTGTTTAAACTTTTACAGGTTATTCTCTTACAATCTTTCGTTTTTTTAGCATTTCCTTCTTTCAATTTTATTTTAAAAAGAATTATCCAATATCAGACTAAATTTAATCTCAAATATTGTAATCACTAGAGGCCAGTTAGGATGTGCCCTTTTAGGAAGTGAATAAAAATAGCCTAAATTTCAAGAGGGACAAAACTATGAGGAAATTGTCGACACTGAAATGTATCCATCTAAAATGGTCTTGACAGATTTCATGGTACTAAAGTCTCCTTTTTAAATAGTAATCTAGCTTACAGAACTAGCTCTACTCATATGTTTTTATCATAAATTAAAGTTTCCAGGTGTCCCAGTAACAAAAAAAAACATCAAAGAGCGCAACAAAATTGTGCTTTAACACGCTGAAAAATCAGTAATACCTGGAAAGCAAGATAAGTAGCCATACAAAGACAGTTTCCTATCAAACACAGCACTCCAATGTGCCACTTTTGCAGCCCAAATGCAATGGACAAAGGTCCGACTGGCTCAGGCTGTGACATGTCAGCAATTACACCATGACTATGAACATCATCAAGTTCGAGCTCGCCACTACCGAACAAAGCAGGACCCCTGTACAACACCATGAAAACAGCCCCCATCACACAGACGATCGTTCCACCAATCTTGGCCCTGCCTTCATGTGTGCTCAGGCTCACCGTTTCAGTGCTGAAACAAACAAAAATGCTTATCTTGACAAACAGAAGCATGAACATATACGCATTGTCACAAACCAGTGAGAAAGAGACTGACCCCATGAGGGCGGCCAAGATGAAGGTGAAGACAGGAATGGAAGGCTGAATTGCAGCGGCGTAAGTGGGATTGGTGTAGCTGAGGCCGAACAAGAAGAGAAGCTGGTTGGCGAAGATGCTGCAGGGAAAAACATAGTGGATTCAAAGTAAGAAATTTTAAGAGCATAGCAGCAGCATTACTTCAGGACTCGACTACCGAGTTTCTGACCTCTCAGTGACTTGGGAGTTGGGAAGTTGGGAGTGGGTGGTCTTACCCTGTGAGCCCAAGGATGAAGAAGGAGGTGAGGAGGCGCCAGGTGAGAGGCGTGCGCGCCGGCGAAGGCGACCCGCGGTGGCGGAGGAAGGCGAGGGGCGCGAGCACGGCGAGGGCGAGGACGTCGCGGAAGACGCAGAAGACGACGCGGTTGACGCCGACGTTGAGCGCCTGCTTGGCGATGACGTGGTACCCGGCGTTGATGAACTGCACCCCCACCATCGTCGCGTGCGCCCGCCTCCCCTCCCCGTCGCGCTCCTTCGCCGGCGCCGCCATCCCCCTCGCCGATCCCGATCTCCCCTCTCCCCCGCCTCCCCCTTCCGGTCCTCTCCTTTGGTAAACTCCTTTTCCACCACTCCACTCAAAATGGCAGACTTCGTTGGTGGGCTCGGCTTCTATCTAGTCCAAGTGGCAGACTTCGTTGGTGGGCTGGGCTTCTATCTGGGCTGGGCTGAGTACTCCCAATTTAAGCTCGGATCGGAATTCGCATCTCGTGATGAGTTCGAATTTTTTGTATTTTTAGATTATTTTTTTTAGAAATATTATAGCGGCAAAATTTTTTTACAGAAATAGACCCTGCTGCCCTTGCAGAGGGCGGTAAGCTGACGTGGCACACGGCACCGTGTGCGCCTTCACGGCGACCACATGACACCAGATACGCATTTTACGTCTAGGTCCTTACCGCCCTCTGTAAGGGCTGTAAGGTGGCTATTTTGCGTTTTGTCCCTGCAAGGTCCTAACCCCCCACTACCAGCCGCCCCTTGCAAAATGGCAGCCCCTCGCGCCCCTGGCCGAGGAGCGGGGAAATTTGCAAGCAGCCCCTTGCCGCTCTCGCCGCATGTAAATTTTCCAACTCCACTAAACGTCCGTCCCACGCACGTCTGTCATGTTAGCTTGCCGTTCTAGTGGAGGGCGACAGGGTCTATTTCTGCTAATATTTTTGTCGCTATAATATTTCTGTAAATATTAAAAAAAATAATCTAAAAATAAAAAAAATTCTGATGAGTTCGAGTTGCGATTGTATCCGCGCGGCACGTATCGCCTCTCGTAACTTCCTAAGTGATCGGCACACGGAAACCTGTCTCGCCGTCGAGTCGTCGTCGGCGTCGCCGAACATGTCGCCGACAGAGGACGCGCCACGATCTTGGTCGGAGCTCTCGACGGATCTCGCCGGCGTAATCTTCGTCCGCGTCCAGTACCACGCCGACCGCGTCCGCTTCGGCGCCGTTTGCCGCCAGTGGCGCATCAACGCACGGAGGAACCCGCTGCCCCGGCAATTCCCATGGCTCGCGTTGCCCGACCGGACCTTCTACAGCCTGCCAAACTCCGCCTTCCGGCGGCTGCCGCTCCATCTCCACCGCCACCGGCAGCTACCACACGCGCAAAGCTCCTGCGGGGAGTGGCTCGTCTTCCAGCGCCAGGACGGCGCGTACACGCTGGTGAGCCCTTTCTCCACGGCCACCACCATGGTTCTCCCTAGGCTGCCCACCGACCCACCGGTCACCCACGAGACGCCACCGCCGCTGCAGAAGCTCGTCGTGTGCTCGCCAACCCTCGTCGCTGCTGTCGTCGGCACGTACCCGAGCCAGCTGTTGCTGTGCCGGCCGGGGTCAGCCTCATGGTCGTGCAGCCTGCATGAGAGATTGCAAGCACTCGAGATCCAAGACATGGTCTCCTACCAAGGAAACCTCCACGCTCTCGTCAACAGCGGAGACCTCCTCTCCATCTCCATCGGCGAGGACGACGACAGCCACGCCGGCGGCGAGCCGACCGTGTCCAGGGTCGCTTGCCTCGTCCGGATAAGCCCCGGTCGCCGCTCTACTTGGTGGAGTCCGACGGCGCATTGCTCTTGGTCCGCATAGAGAATCACAGCACGAGAGAGGTAAGCGCCGACGACGACGAATCCTACTTCATTCTCTATTCCCCCGAACAGATAGAGCTGCGGACCAAGTTCGAGGTGTTCGCGGCGGACATGGCGCGGTCGCGGTGGAGGAAGGTGAGGAGCGTCGGCGGCGACCGCGTGCTGTTCGTCGGACACTGGTGCTCCCGGTCTGTCCACGTCGTCCCCGACCATCAGGGCAAGGCACACAACATTGGGGACCGCATCTTCTTCTTGCAGGATCGTGGCGCCGATGGCTACGGCGGCAAGCAATGGCAGACGGTGCAGTTCTTCTGCACCATCTACGACATGAGGGAACGCCGGTCGCAGCTGTTTCTCGAGACGCCATTACGGCCAGTGGGTAGCTTGGGGACGTGGCTGTTCCCTCCCTCCGGCCGGACGGCACGAGTGAGCATTGACTGATTCGGAATTGCTAGATTTGTTACAGTTTTCTTCCCTCCTTACATTCAGATTTCTAATCGTATGATTCGCTTTGCGATTTGTGCTGACCTAGACCCAGGAACCCACTTCATCATGTCGAGTCCCTTGTCATGTTGTCAGGTCCATTAAAATAGCAAGGCCCAAAATTTTTGAACAGTAGCATTCTCAACTTAAAATGACAGGACGTGAACTCAGTTATCAGTCAAAATTTCTAGTGGACTTCATTAATTCTGCATCATTTTTAAGTTACCATATGAATCATTGCTACTTTATACGCACGTATCAGTTACATGACGATTACATTGTACTTATATCAACTTACATACCAGTTACATCGTACTTACACATAAGCTACATGTGTAATTTTAATGTTGGCATATTGTAATTGTCTGTGCAAATTTTCTAAGTCTCTTTTTTTTTCCCAAAAAATGTCCTATCCGCAAATTTAGCTGACTAATTTTTATGGGTTTATGCTTTTTTTTAAGTTCATGCGTATGTGATGATATCTTTATTTCGAGGATGTTGTCACATCAATCATGTGAACACTTTGTAATTAGCTGCAGATCTTTTTGAAACTAATTAAATCACATCTCCACATTTGCCACTAACTTAAGTTGGTATATGATATGTTCGGCCTTTTTCTCAGGCTCTGGACCAATAGCCAATGAGAAAAGGTCATTTCGCCTCCAACTATAGCGCAAGTTCGATTGTCATCCATTAACTGTAAAACCGGATACAACGTATCCCCCATGTTTCAAAACCGGTGCAAATGAAGTCCTAAGGCAGTATTGTGTCCGGTTTTTACTGATGTGACGCTGACGTGGATAGTTTGACTCGGTCATCAACCCGCGTGGCACTGATGTGGCATTGGAAGCAAAATTAAAAGATTAAAAAATTAAAATAAAATATGCGGGGCCCATATGTCAACCAAACAAAAAGATAAAAAAAATTATGCAACCCACATATCAATGGGTCCCACCCCTCCACCTCACCATTTCCCTTCTCTCTCTTCGTTCATCTTCTCTCTCCTCTCGCTTATCTTCTCCACCATAGCCGCATGGCCGCCACGGACAACCAGTACAGCACCCCTCTCTTTCTTTAAATCCTCTGCCGACACCTAAACCTTTCACTACCATTACCAAGCATCAGTCACACCCGTGTCAAACTATGAGCAACAGCAGCCGTTGCTGTGACAGGCAGAAATAACCATCCTCACCTTGGAGCTGAACTCGGCATGGACTGAGATGGCCTGGGAGAGCAGACCGGGTTTGTCGATGGGGACAAGCAGCTCGTAGATGGTCTCGTCGGAGGTGGTGAGTGTGTTCTGGCAGGCACCGAACTTAGCCCCAATGCTCTCGAGGAACTTGATGATATCGTGGTTGCTGACTTGCTGTAGCATGACATGGCAATGAAGGCGAGGTGCTCGACGATATGCGCCACCCTTTGCTCGTCCTCCTCCTCCATTGACCTACGGAACATGCCCACCACGATGCAAAATCAGCAAGCAAACTCGCGATAACGCTGGGGGAGAAGAGCAGCTATGCTACGGGAGGGGCAACGATTCGAGAAAGGTAGCGAGCGAGGGGAGTACTGACCCAACCTTGATGGTGAGGAGAGGGCGACTCGTATGCGGGGCTTGGGGTTGGAGTGGATGTAGTAGGCAAGCCCGTAGGCGAGGTGGTTGTACGTGAAGCCGACGGGCTCCGCGTTGCCCCCGTCACTACCTCCGTCAGGCCCCTCAGCTAGCGGCTATATCGCCAGCGGGAGCAGATCCATGGCCACGCGCGAGCGAGAGAGAGAAGGCACCGGGTTGGGGGATGGGTCCGAGCGGTCGGTCGGCCGCGTGCGAGGCGGATGTGATGCGATACGTAACAAATCGGTGCCAAGGACAACCAAAAGCCAACGAAGGAGAGAGAGGAGAGAGGAGATGAAATGAAGGGAGAGAGGAGGAAAATACGAATATTCACGACAGGTTTCCTGTAACAATATTCACGGATCATGTCCTTCAGTAATCAGCGTTTAATTTCCCTTGTGATCAATAAAAAGGAAAGACGTGTTCCTCTATATTCCACAAATCAATCATCCAATGACCATAAGTTGCAGGGATTAGTGATGTTCATGCGTGATTGGAATACCAGAACAAAAATTGTGTAGATATTATTTGAAGGGAAAATGGAAATGGACAATGGCGACCAAGGAGAAACTGTATGGTAGCAGGGGGCAAGGAATAAGAGGAGTCGATATAGACAGTGTGGGCCCTATCAATCCACATCCAATTGGTAAAATGATGGTTTGTGAAACTTTTAGATAAAAATGAAAAATCTAGTAAAAAAATCGAGTCCTCTATTTGTGTTTACTTGGTACCCTTATTCATCCGTCAAACTCGTATATTTCAATAGAAAATTTCCAATTAAACTAACTGGCATGTCCTAAACTCGATTGATAGGACTTGCAGTGGAGCTAAGCAGATCTTTTAGGTCTTCGTGTATCCAAACGAAATTTCACGTCAACAAGTATATAGAGTGCTTTCTCTTTTTCTTTACTTTTAGGGGTTGTATTTTTTCCCACTATATTTAATGAAATGCCACAATCCTCAAAAAAGATACTATAAGAGGTATTTCTTCCGTATCAAAATATAAGAAATTTTGGGTGGATATGATACATCCTACTGTCCAGATTCGTAGTACTAGGATGTGTTACATCCATTCTAAATTCCTTATATTTTGGAACGGAGTGAGTACAACGTAGACATATCATGTTGCTTGCTGCTTGAAAGGTACCATAAATTAAATACGAAATCCGATTTATAACACAAAATATGCAAAACCGAATGATTTGCATTCGGAGAAGAAAATGTCGAGTACTGCAGATATATCCTGTTCGAGGGAGGCAACAATCCAAAAAATTGGCAAATCCAACACGGCCAGGGACGAAGCTAAGTACAATCATCGGGGTCAGGTTACCCTGATGACCTCCAATGAAAACAATGGTTATATTATTTAGGCAATTAAGATGACACTAGAAATTAAGCAAGATTAGTATAATTTGATCTCGGTGACACCGATGAACTAATTTTCTAGCTCCGCCCCTAAACACGGGTGTATCCAACATGCATCCAGACACCAGATTTTGGATTGATCATTATAGATTTATAGTATCTTATACTGCCTTGCCAATGATCCAGGTTTTACTAGTCAAATAGTCTTCATAGTTCATAGGTACAAGGAAGAAAATCACGCAGGTATCCTTCCCTTGTCTGAAGTGGTACAGTAGTGCTCTTCGCCTCTTCCCAGTCTAACACGAATCTCAAAGCAATAGCCCTCTCTTAACATTTATAAATAGCCGAACGGTTAATCCCACAACTCGGCGCAGTAGTAGCAGTAGCATGCATATTGGCAGGATTTGCCCTGCTCACTGCTCAGTCACTCACTCACTTACCATGAAGTCCATGAGGCTTTCCTACATCTCTCCTGCTGCTTCTGCTTCTGCTGCTCCACAGAACCCCAGCTATGGCAGGAAGAAGAACGCCTCCGCCGCTCCGCCGTCGGCCGCCGCCCCCGCCTCCACCACCGTTCTCACCTCCCCGCCGGTGACCACCACCACCACCCGCACTCCGAAGCAGACTGAGCAAGAAGAAGAGCAGTTGGTAGCCAAGACCAAGACTACGAGAACTGTTACTGCTACGACGAATGGCAGGGCGGCGACGCCGAGCCAGGCTCTGTCTCGGCCTCGGCCTCGCCACCGGCCTGCCCCCGCCGCGGCGGCTTCGGGCGCTTCGCTGCCGGTGACGTTCTGCAACGCGCTGGAGGAGGTGATCAACACGTTCATCGACCCGCCGGCGCTTCGGCCGACGGTGGACCCGCGGAACGTGCTGACCAGCAACTTCGCGCCCGTGGACGAGCTGCCGCCGACGCCCTGCCCCGTCGTGCGCGGCGCCATCCCGCGCTGCCTCGCCGGCGGCGCCTACATCCGCAACGGGCCTAACCCGCAGCACCTCCCGCGCGGGCCGCACCACCTGTTCGACGGCGACGGCATGCTGCACTCCCTCCTCCTCCCGGCGTCCCCGTCGTCCGGCGACGTCCCGGTCCTGTGCTCGCGCTACGTGCAGACGTACAAGTACCTCGTGGAGCGCGACGCCGGCGCGCCCGTCCTGCCCAACGTCTTCTCCTGCTTCCACGGCGTGGCCGGGATGGCGCGCGGCGCCGTCATGGCGGCCAGGGTCCTGACGGGGCAGATGAATCCGTTGGAGGGCGTCGGCCTCGCCAACACCAGCCTCGCCTACTTCGCCGGCCGCCTCTACGCGCTCGGCGAGTCGGACCTCCCCTACGCCGTGCGCGTCGACCCGGACACCGGCGAGGTGACCACGCACGGCAGGTGCGACTTCGGCGGCCGCCTCGTCATAGGCATGACCGCGCACCCCAAGAAGGACCCCGTCACCGGCGAGCTCTTCGCGTTCCGCTACGGCCCCGTGCCGCCGTTCGTGACGTACTTCCGGTTCGACCCGGCCGGGAACAAGGGCGCCGACGTGCCCATCTTCTCCGTGCAGCAGCCGTCGTTCCTGCACGACTTCGCCATCACCGAGCGGCACGTCATCTTCCCTGAGATCCAGATCGTGATGAAGCCCATGGACATGGTGGTGGGCGGCGGCTCGCCCGTGGGTTCGGACCCCGGCAAGGTGCCCCGCCTCGGCGTCATCCCACGCTACGCCACCGACGAGTCGGAGATGCGGTGGTTCGAGGTGCCGGGCTTCAACATCATACACTCGGTGAACGCGTGGGAGGAGGCCGGCGGCGAGGAGCTGGTGCTGGTGGCGCCCAACATCCTCTCCATCGAGCACGCCCTGGAGCGCATGGAGCTGGTGCACGCCTGCGTCGAGAAGGTGCGCATCAACCTCCGCACCGGCGCCGTCACGCGCACCCCGCTCGCCGCCGGGAACTTCGACTTCGGCGTGATCAACCCGGCTTGCCTCGGCCGCCGCAACAGGTACGGCTACTTCGGCGTCGGCGACCCCATGCCCAAGATCGGCGGCGTGGCCAAGCTCGACTTCGACCGTGCCGGCGCGGGAGACTGCACCGTGGCGCGGCGCGACTTCGGGCCCGGGTGCTTCGCCGGCGAACCGTTCTTCGTGCCCGACGACATCGAGGGCGACGGCAACGAGGACGACGGGTACGTGGTGTGCTACGTCCACGACGAGGGCACCGGCGAGAACCGGTTCGTGGTGATGGACGCGCGGTCGCCGGACCTGGAGATCGTCGCGGAGGTGCAGCTGCCCGGACGCGTCCCCTACGGCTTCCACGGCCTGTTCGTCACGCAGGCCGAGCTCCGGTCACAGCACCAATGATACAAACCAACGTAGAATTCACGTATACACATTTCCATACGAAATTACGAATTACTGTGAAACACGTAGTATAAGGACACACATAGTTCGAGAAAGTTATGTAGAGTATATATGAAATGAAAGAATGATTTTAACTACACGAGCACAGATGCAAAACATAGTAACATCTGAAAAGTTTTCCAGGTGCTGATAAACTTGTGTGTTACAGGGGACCATGATGTGGGCTAGGAATTTCGAAAAATAAGCAATTCCAGAGTTGCAACAAAAAAGAGCAATCTCACAAAAACATCGATTTCAAGAGTTGCAACTGGCATGATCTGGTGAAATGAACAACCATTTAGGAGATACACAGTTTTTTAAGTCATTTAACTGATCTGACTTGTAACTGGATACGTATTGTTGCCTTGTTGGGGATTCAATAAGCCGAAGGAGCTGCCGAGCGGGCTTTGCATTTGGTAACAGGGCAGTCAATTCAGGCAGCATCCACAGTGTTGTTAGTCTCACAAAACTAAATGAGAATAACCTCTCTTTGTTCCTATGCAAATCAACTTCTGAAATGAGAATAACCTCTCAGTGTTGTTAAGTCTCACTCTCACAAAACTAAATGTTGTTTTCTGAAGAGAAGCCATATAGGGACTCTAAGCCAAGGATAATGACATCATTGTTAACATATAGTCTTACCTACTTCACTCGAATCTTCTTTGCAGCACTTCTTTCTGTATCTACGTTCTGAGCAAGGGAGGGCAGGATATACCTAAAGGAAGGGATAGCAGAGACCACCAACTTCTTAAAGAGTTATGATTCATGTGGAACGTTCCACAGCCTAGAAAGAGATATATAGGGCACGGCCATGTTTCCACTCTTTACGACATGAGAAGTACTTTCAAGTGACTCCAACGCCTGTCAGCTTTTCTCTATGCCAAGCCCAGGTGACAAGATACAAACCAGAGACGATCAGAAACCCTCCAATAATACTGCAAGCAAGCAAAGAAGATCTTACTTCAGATTTTAGATCAACAGAAATGATAAAAAAATGAATTGCTAGAAAACTATTTGTATTATGATTAGTTGATCAATTGTAGAAACTCGAAGTATTAACCTATCAATAGCCATATCTTGGCATCAATATGCAAACTTACATTACAAATTTACACAAGAAAGGTGAGGGCACAAGGCACCACAGTTTTCTTTTCCCATGAAAAGAGAGTATTAAGAAAATATAATTGAAGAGTAGAGAAAGTGATAAACTTTAATCTTACCTTCCAAAGTAAATTGGACTTCCAAGAAAGAACATTGACAGTAGAGCAGAAAGCACTGGTTGAAGAGGCATATAAAGCGCCACCATAGCAGGGCCCAGAATTTTGTTGGTCCATCATTGAACCATAATTAAGAGCAGAGGAAATGACTCCCTACAACAATGGACGAAAGAAAAACTTTCACTCCAAAAGTATTATGCATGGCATGCATCAACTAAATTATTTTATGGCATGTAAAGCCTAGTGCAAGGTGTCTTCAATAGCACCACACAGATGCAGAATCTCAATTCAAGGTCCATGCAACAACTCAATACACTGCATCAGCACTAACATATGTTTTATCACTGATATATAAAAGAACATACATGTACTGAAGAGACTGTAAGCCATGCAAAATACGCACTAAGAACATAAATGTGAGAAACATAATTTTAGCACAACTCTTACCGCATATACAACAGCACCAAACTTGGATTGAGTCAAAGACCAATCTTCTCTACCATTTGTTGTAAAAACTCCTGAAACAACCATTAAAATAGCTCCAAAAAGTACGAGTATGCTGTCAATGACAAACTACATGGATACTTCACCAAAATTGGAGCCTGAAATAGCAACAGTTCAATAAGTATAGAACAAAAATGTTCGAGCACATTGATCTCATAAAAGTTTCGGTACTCAAACATAAAAATCAAGTCAATTCCAATACAAACATAAAGTTATTCAAGTACAGTGAGATAGATTATCTCCTTCGAAAAGAACTAGCATTCATTCTTATAGTGAGGCGCAATTTGATCGATCCATCACAAATCACCTTGCAAGAATTTTTCCAATCTCAGACCAAATTCAGATTTGGAAAATGTAATAGCCAGAGACCAGCTAGGATCTGCCCTTTCTAGGAAGAGAAGAAAAACAGCCTAAGTTTCAAGAGGGCAAACCTATGAAGAAACTGTCAAGGCTGAAATTTTGTATTAGATCTCGAAAGATTTCATGGCATCAAAAGTTGCCCTTTCAAAATACTAATCTAGCTTTCAGAACTAGCTCAGTACATATGTTTGGTCAGAAATTAAATTTTATAGGTGTTTTGCTCAAAAAAGGCATCAAAGAGCATAAGCAAGATTGTGCGTCAACAGGCTGAGAAATCATTAATACCTGCAATGCAAGATAAGTAGCCATACATAGACAGTTCCCTATCAAGCAAAGCACTCCAATGTGCCACTTATGCAGCCCAAACGCAACAAACAAAAATGCTAGAGGTCCGACTGGCTCCGGCTGAGACATGTCAATGATGACGCCATGACTATGAACATCATAAATTTCGAGCTGGCCGCTACCCAACACAGCCGGACCCCTGTACAGCACCATGAAAACAGCCCCCATCACGCAGACGATCGTTCCACCAATCTTGGCCTTGCCCTCATGCGTACTCAGACTCACCGTTTCAGTGCTGAAACAAACAAAGTGCTTAATCTCAAGAACAGAGAGAAGCGTGGACATGTATGCAGTTTCGCAAATCAGTGTGAGACTGACCCCATCAGGCTGAGTAGCAGCGGCGTATGTGGGGTTGGTGTAGCTCAGACCGACCAAGAACAGCAGCTGGTTGGCAAAGATGCTGCAGGGGAAACATACAGAGGATTTAGAGTACGAATTTTTCAGAGCATAGCAGCAGCATTACTTCAGGACTCCACTACCGAGTTAAGTTTGGAGTGGGTGGGCTTACCCTGTGAGCCCAAGGATGAAGAAGGAGGTGAGGAGGCGCCAGGTGAGAGGAGTGCGCGCCGGCGAAGGCGACCCGCGGTGGCGGAGGAAGGCGAGGGGCGCGAGCACGGCGAGGGCGAGGACGTCGCGGAAGACGCAGAAGACGACGCGGTTGACGCCGACGTTGAGCGCCTGCTTGGCGATGACGTGGTACCCGGCGTTGATGAACTGCACCCCCAGCATCGTCGCGTGCGCCCGCCTCCCCTCCCCGTCGCGTTCCCGCGCCGGCGCCGCCATCCCCGCCGATCCCGATCCCCCCTTCCGTCTCCGGTCGTCGTCGTCGTCTCTCAGTGCGCTGGCCTCCCTTGAGTTGGGCCTCACTTAAGTCGACATAGCTAGTGGGCTGGGCCAGGGATGCTCGAGCTCAAAGTTAAAAAATTCTGCGTAGCACGAAGAACCCGCCTGCTCTCGGCTCAGCGCTGCCGCCTCCGCCATCGCCATGGCTCCTCGTCATATCCTGGAAATCCTGCGCGATGACGCCAACCCAACAAAGGCTAGAACCGGCGGCTCTTCGTGTTGGAGCTCCCATGCTAACCGCACCCCACCGCCTCCTCCTCCATTCAAAAGGCTGCATTCCCGCTCCCCTCCCTCTTGTCCTCTCTTGCTGCTGCTTCTTATAACATGAAGCAATCAAGCGCAGCGACCACGATCGTTACCTCTCCATAACCTTCTCGCTCGTTGCTACCTCTCCCACTTCCATCCCAAGAACCCTACATTAATCTTGAGTACAGGATTTTTCTCTTTCTGTCCCCCTCACCGTCCAAGAATCCTCAACTGATCTTGATTACAAGGTCTCTCTCTTTCTCTCCCCTCATCGTCCAAGAAACATCCAAATCTTGATTACAGGGTCTCTCTCTTTCTCTCATCCTTAACATCAATTCTCCATTGATCACGAATTGCAGGATCTCCCTCTTTCTCTCCTTCTGCACCCTCAAAGAAGGTCTCTCTCTTTCTCTCCCCTCATCGTCCAAGAAAACCTCAGTGATCTTGATTACAGGGTCTCTCTCTTTCTCTCACCCTTAACGTCAATCCTCCATTGATCAAGAATTGCAGGATCTCCCTCTTTCTCTCCTTCTGCACCCTCAAAGAACACGAAATGCCTCATCAGGACAGAGGCAATGCTGTCGAGCAAGCACCCGGCGGCCAAGAAGCCACGGCCACCGACGAGGACGAGCGGGCATTCCAGGGCCAGGCAGCGGCGAGCACCGACCAGGAACCCGGCACTGCCATCGCCGCCAATGAGAGCCGCCACCACCATTTGGTTAGCTCCGCCAAGAAACTTGGGTTACGGGAGCTGGGTCTCCTGCGGAACAAAGACAGAAGCTTGTTCATCCAGGAAAGATTCCGGAATATAACTCTCCAGGTTAGAATTCATGAGTTTGATGTCTGATGTTTGTGCGTCTCATCATCTCTGCTAACTTGATATGTGCGTCTCATCATCTTGATAACTTGATATCTGCGTCTCATGATCCCTGGTAACTTGATAAGTAGTCTTTGACGTTAATTTTGTGTAAATGGTATCTGATTAACAATTGGATCAATTCGTGGGGCTTTCGATGCATCGTATCGTTTCTTTCTTAGGTCTAAGAAGAAATAATAGAAACTGCGAAAGATTCCCTTGGTATTTTCAGTCTTGGCGTATATCTGCGATCATGTGTCAAAAGAGCTAAGCAACAGAATGATCATATTACAAATAGTGCAGAGGAAAAATGCAAATAGCCAGTAATTATTCTTCTTTATGTACAATCAGTTAGTGGTATTCATGTAATAAATATAAATATGTAGATAAAGACTTCAGCAACAGAGTGATCATATTACAAATGAAAAGGGATATCATCCTAACATGTATCCTGACAGTTGTATTGTCATTCAGCGTGATATGTAGAAATTCTTTACATTTCTACCGACTTAATTATTTTGTAATAGCAGAATCAGCATATGAGTTCTGTCTGAGTAAACCATGGCTTCCTCTGGTTGAATGTCGATGTGCCAGAAACTACAAACAAACACCGGAAGAAACATGTTATTTCTCACTTACAGAAAGTGTCTAGATAAAAATAGTATGTACAAAGCAATTTTAAACAAGAAGCTATCGATGATATGTTTTCAGTAATGTACAAAAACTCGCAGGTAGTTCACACACCTGTCTATAAAATTCATTCAAAATGCAAAAACTGATAAAACAGAAATGGGGCCTTCAAGAGTAGCAAAACTCTCCACAAGACGATCCCATTCTTTACTAGAAATCTTCAGAACCAGCAGCTTGCAGCTTATGAGGAAATATAAATAGTGTAAAAGCAACTAGATATCTGCAAAAACAATGTTTCACTTCATGTGAATGCAATATTGAGCAGTGAAAAGAGTAACAACCTGTATTTACGGATAATGCAGACTTGTTTCCTACTTTCATGTTCTCTTGTTTTTGTTACTGCATATGCTGACAATTGCAATCTGCACGCTCTTATTGTTCTTGCCATCTATTAAGCTGACATCACATTCTACACTTCTTTCGAATAAAAGAGAAATAGGTATGAACATCAACTTTGTATGTTTTTCCTGCATGCAGGAGGAATACAGGACGTATTCTTTTGATCTTCATAGCTTGACAAACCTGCCGATTCTTCAAAAGAGAGCCATTATACAAATATGGCAAGCAGGTGATGCAGTACTTGCATTGTGCGAGTCAGGCCTATGTGTTGCATTCAACAGATGTAAGATAAGATTACCCTTCGCTTGGCAACTCTAATGCTAAATCAAATTGTACAGTGTGCAGTATGAAAAACAACTATACTTGTTTTCTGTTGTTTCTTTGCAGGCACCAATAGACGTGCATGCATCATGAACCACATGGATGAAAAAATTACGAAGGTTTTCTACAATGAATCCTGTAAATCATTTATAGTCATCTCAGATAGCAGAAAGAGTACAACGCAAATATACAGGTGCCGAGCAGCAGAGGTCCAGTAAGTATAGACTGTTGCTATTTATAACTGATTTAGTAGTGAACAGTATACGTGCAAACAAGTATAACATAGTGATTTTCCAATATTTTAGAGGACTTAGATCTGATTACTGAATTATTTGCAAACTTCCTTTGAAAAAGGAGATAAAGATAATCATGCCTGATTAGTTCATTAAACTGAAAAGTAATAATAAATACACCTATTATCTCCCTCTGCTTTACATGAGACCTTTATATTATCATACCTGAAAATCTGAAACAAGAAAGATCCATCCACTTTATCTGATCATCTCCCATTTAACTGTTGCAACAACACAAACTGCAATAAGGACAATGAAATTTTGAGCCATCAACGCAATCCTACTAATGTACCGATCATTTTTTTTTCTCAAAGTGCAAAACAATTGTATATAAAGAAACATCATGAATGATCCTCTTGAACATACATACCATGCAGCCTACAACAGATAGTGCTAGTTCAGGTGAATGATTTGCATGTTATTCAGCATCAGCAAAAGAATCAATAATATTTAAGTAAAATTTACTACTGGTGCACTGGATAAACATCCATAAAAAAACACCAGGAGCCTTTTTATATAGGTAACTCTGTACTGCACAGTCAACAGTACACTCCACCTCACTCCATTCATTTGGTTCCAACAGTTGGATGCATGCACAACAAAGAAAAGTTTGCTGACCTTTGTGCTCTTACAGGCATATACTGCAGAATGAAAAGGACAAATGGATGAATATTTTCCAACAAGCCCAGCTGGAGGAGCAGACGCAAGTACGATGCTGTGAGAGATCTCAAAAGGCAGTAATTTGGTCTGATAATGACAGGTATGCAAAATTTCAAGAACAGATTGCCATACGTACGCATTTATATTTATGTTTTATGATGGCCTAACAAGATAAAATATCTCCAGACCATTTCAGATATATAGCCTGCACGATTATTCATTCATGTACTCTATACCAACGAACAATGCAACGGGTATAGCATCAAGGTGTGTCATTCTACTAATCTTTCCACTCGTTTATTCACAGAATAGCTCACAACTATCCTACATAACCATTTCTATATTATTGACATCAACAGCGAAGACATTTTAATTCTCACATACGAGAAGAGTCAACTCCATCGATTTACTATGGAATTATTCTGTTTCACAACTGGAATATCACTTAAAGAAGTTGATCTCTTTATAGATGGCAGAAATGATGTTCAGTGTGTTAAATTGATAAATGAAAACATAGTGATCCAGCATAGGAACAGGAACATCAAAATATTGAATGTAAGCACAAGTTCTTGATCACACTTTTTCTTATTACTAAAGAATTTAGTATCTGCATAGAACTAAACAATTTGTCGCTATTGGTGAAGCTCAAGAGTGGGAACACAACAGAAATTACACATTCAGCAGGATCAACAGCCATAGTCCTGCCCAAGCTGAATAGGTTTTTGGTGTACAAAAGCAACGCTTTCTCCCTTTGGGATATGGAAGGAAAGCTGGTGAGGAAAATGGAAGACCCACATCCCAAGAATGTTAAAGCTAAAGTCTATGTCTGCAAGGATGAGCCCAATGTCATTATTTCATACTTCAAGACCAAGAGAACACGTATTCAAGGTAAAAATTTATTTACTTCCCTTGTTGCTTCAAGATTGGGTAATCACTGACATGGCTACTAATGTTTGCAGATCCACCAATGGGAAAAATAAATGTGACCCACATGCTGACTGGTAAATGCTTAGCAAAAATTTCAGAAGACAACACCACGGTCAGAATTGGAGAAACTGAAATGCGCTCTTGCATACGGAGTACAGTAGCAGAAGCATTAGAAGAAGTAACAGCAATTTTCTGCAATAAAGAGTTGACGGAAATATACACCGGAAACAAGCAGGGTTTGGTCCATGTTTGGTCCAACTAGATTCTACTTGATGTGAGTACCATAGAAGATTTATATTATGTATTATATATGCCATAGATTCCATAGGAGGAACAATTTCTTAAACCAATTAGCGATTTTGGCTGCTGTTTTAACAAGACTTACATCCTTTTCTTTTTCCTTTTTTTTGAAGGGAACTAAGAATTTCATCTCGCGCTTGCAAGGACAGAAGAGAGCCTAAGGCAAAAGCAGTGGATCTATCAAGTTTGGTTTCAACCAACTGAAACATAAGAGTTTCATCAGATCAGTGTATTGTTCACAAATTGTAAAGTACAGCAAACACCAGTAACGACAACTCTGTCAAGTGATCATCTTGATGTCTCACTCCCTTTTCCCATTCAGGAAATCAGGAGTCATTTTGTACACTACCGATAAAGTAAACTGAGTATAGTTCAACAGTTTTAATTAGCGTTTCCTCTCCAATGCAGTTGTGCTTATTATTTGTACCTTGCATGCACTGTAGAACACAGATTCTTTGAGAACCCTGATGAAGCTGTGGGGTCAGTTGACCCACAGAATTTTTGCAAAACACAAGTATATATGTGTTAATAGTAGAAAATCCTATAAAACCTTTTGGCACAAGTATATATGTGTTAATAGTGGAGAATCCTATAAAACCTTTCGGCGTTTATAACTGACCCCGCAGGGCTATATGCAACCATACATTTGACCCCACATGGTTGAAATTTCTGGCTGCGCCACTGGACGCAGGGCAGAGTTATAGCCTGTACAAGCCTAATCATAGTTACCATGCAAAGTTGACAATTACAATGCATGTGATACAAAGTTAACCTTGAAGTACTGAAGTGTAATACAATGCACGATATCAGGGTACAGGGTAGTCAGTAGAGTCTTTTCAAATATAGCAAATACCTTGTCATTCTTTAAAAGTAACAATCAAATCATTAAATCAGGAAAACAAATTATACTTAAAGGGCATGTACAAAAATAAATTCACTACTAAAGAATTCATTGGGGGTGGTACTGTGTTTTACAACTGTCTGTCGCTTTTCCATTTTCAAAAAGAAAAACATAACCGAGAGATGACACCCCGATATGTACCAATCGGTTTTTCACCACTGTACACATATTTTAATTATTATTGTTCATCAGCTCCACTTGTATGATCTTCTTTGCCCCTCTATAACTTGGCTTTTATTTGGCACAAAACTATTCTCAGAAATAATTTGTGTATGAAAAACATATTGTTAAGAGAAAATTTAGGATTTGCATTTCTGAAGGTGCCTCCTCGGATGTGAACCTGGCTGTCAGGTGTATTGCAAATGATGGTAACGTGTGCTGCAGGGGCAAATGATCTCTGTAAAATTCTTGCAGATGGCTTTAATCCTAATAAATCAACCCCCCCCACCCCAAAACCACCACCACCACCACTAATAGCGTAATACATAAGCTAAACTGCACTGCGTAAATTTTAATCATATTTTCTAAATTTCCAAAACTGAACAAAGCGCAATTCCCAGTTCAGCATTGCAGAATGGTCCATCTTAAATGAATGGCCTACCTAATAAATTAATTGGAGTGCCGATATGCTATTTTTGCAAATCAATTGAACACTCTCAGCCAGCTAATGTCACATCTTTGGAGTGACATCACTGCCATTACATTTCTTTTTGGAGTGGCATTTTTCAAAGTGCCAAACTTTGGATTAGCACAGACCAAAAAAAACCCTTGTTTTCTTGGTACCTAGTGCAAATCTGCAATAAGCAGCATAGTGCTCGTATACTTGCAAAAAGGTGAAGTCTACTTCAGATCTGCAACTAAACAACTACTCATATCTAAGAGAGCTTCTAATAAATCAAAGGGTAAGATCTGGGCGAGTAAGGTGAAGCTCCGTTTTCGAAGGGGTAAAATCTCAGCTGTACAGTACAGTTGAAATACAGAAAATATTGAAGTCATAGGTATACAATCTTAGTGGTTCATTTGTTTATCCACATTTAGTTGTACAAACGAAATTTTTGAAAATTGCAACGGGAGAGAAACGAAGACACAAGTTTCTAACCTCGATATTGACCTGGTTGTCCACCACCCCTTGCCGCCAGACTACCAGAATGTTTGCCGGTTGCCGCCGACCACCGGACAACAGCGACCCCGACATCGATGGATTGAAGCGCCCGTGCCCCGTCTGCTTGCCGCTCACCAGGGACGCCACCGAGCCGAAGGCTCTCGGATCGAGCCGCGCCGCGCCGCGCCGCCGCCACCGATTCCGGGCTTTCCGGCTTTTTGCAAGTGCGATGATTAACGACTGACGAGAGCTGAACGCAACTTCTTCATTCTTCAGGTCAGGAAAAGGCAAAGGACAAGGCCGATGGATACACATCTCAGGCTCTCAGCCCAAGTAACTCTGATATTGGGCTAACGACACGATGGACTTTTCTAGGGGGAAAAAGTCTACTCTCCGATTATATGTCAGGTCTAATTCGTACCCTAAACCGCAAAACCGGATTGACCCTTCAATTATTAAAATCATTTAAAACGACTTCATTGGTTGTTTTAATAACGATTTTCGCTGGTGTGTTGTCCATGTGACAGTCCGGTCATCATGGAAATTAAACAAATAAAATGGAGCCACATGTCATCCTCCTCTCTCCTTTCTCTATCCCTCTCCCCGATATCTTTTACGGGTTGTTTGATTGGGGGAAGTTTTTAAGAGGAATTAGGAGTTTGAAACGCTATTAATTATTTTGTTTGGTTGAAATACATGAAAATTTTGGTGGGATGAGGATAAAAAATGAAGAGAGAAACTCTCTTTTTCAATACTTGGATAGGGGTGGTAATTGAGAGGAAATTTCTCTTTTACTTTACCTAAACAAATCGTAACCATCCGTTTTCATTTAAGATTTAATCTTCAACTAAACTCCCTATCAATTTTCACCATGTCTATCAAATAAAAGATTGAAATTAAAAATTAAATTCTTATATTAATCTTATCATCAATTATCTCATCTAAAACTCTTAATCCTCTTCCCTCGAGTTGCCTAGTAAACCGTTACAGTCTTCGCGGCATGTGCAGCAGCCGGCGGGAGAGGAGCCGGAGGCAGCGGCAAGGCATGTACAGCCCGGACTTCGGCCACGCAGAGCAGACGCAGGCGCCGAGGAGTTTGATCCTTTGATGTTCGAGATGGCGTCTCGGCCAGTTCCCGGTGCTGTACAGCTTGGCTGCTGTCGACGCCGTCAGGCCACCACCGACAACAGCATCGTCGGCACGCCACTGGCCGAGATGGCGGAGTTCGAGCGGATAAAGGTGGAGCCGCAGATCTCGGCGTCCCTGTACGCCATGAAAGGCCTGCAGGAGTACTTCGACAAGCTGTTCGGCACGCATCCGCCTGTGAACCGTTCTGGGTCTCTCGCCACTGTGCCATTTAGTATCTCTGTGTGACAGCTCTGGCCGACGCCGGCGGCAGCGTGTCTCCTTCTCCATCGTCATTCTTGCTCTTTTGCCTCCTGGATCAGCTGTACCCGTGTACATATCTGTGGAAGTACAATTGGTCTTTTTTTGCTGCAGCCAGGCAGTGCAATGCAAAGAGGCAGAGGATTCTACTTGTTTCATTGGCTATTTTTCTGCGCAATTTGCTTTAATTTTTCATTTCAGGATAGATTAACACTTCTATACTGTTGCGTTGCTAAAAAGACTGAAAATTTGTGCAAGTCTATTATGCAATGACTGATAATATTATGAGGTCACTAGGTCATCGTCGCCTGCGCTTCTTATGTAGGGAGCTATGTCGCTAGATCATCACTCTGTTAGCGCGAGAATAGGCTTAAGGCCCTCTAATTTTTTTTCTTTTTCCTCCCCCAACCCCGGCTCCCATTTCTTTTGTTCAGCTCCGTATGTAATTTTTATTTCTCTTAATACAAAGATGCACAATCCTGTTACGTATTTCAAAAAAATAAATTATCAGGTCAGCCCAAAAGTTCAGTTTAACCAAAATTATCAATGATTTGTCTGCAACTTGCAGCTCCATATGGCTGTGCTCCACAAGAGCAGAAGAAATACTACTGCTGCTTACGATGCTGCCACATGCAAACGCACACAAGCGGGTGAAGGATGTCATCTCTAGTGGGGAAGAGGCCGGGAGGGGGCTCGGCGAAAGGCCACCGGAGTTTAAACTTGCGCGGTTGCTCCACCGAGGCCAGTCCGCTGCCTCCTTCACCTACAGGCTATGACATGGACCGATTAATGTGACGTTGGTTCTTGTTTGCATGAGAGAGAGAGAGAGCGAGAGCGAAATGGCTAATTCGCGATCAACCGCGCGCCGGCTTGCCCGCCGCACGATCAGTCCGCAACATCCCACTTTTGTCCTAGGCTTGTCAGGATTTACCTTTTCGGCCTATCGAGTATCGACCCACAAGCTTAACGTGCGGGCTTTTTTTTCTTTTGTTGGCTGGGCTCTTTTTCACACATTGCATGTGCTTCCTATAAAATTAATTAGAAGCATCGTTGCTGGTTTTGAACAGTGTCCATTTCTCCGTTCCTATCCCTCTCTTTGGCGATTCAATCCCCTTATATTTCTCCTGAGACGGTTTTTGGGCCCACAATATATTCTATTTTTCTATACGTTTATGTTGGAGAAATTCCTCGGTTGCTCGGGGCACTTCGGGGCTCACCAACAGTCATGGTGAGAGCTGACCAGGAAACTGCTCCGAGACCAGAAAGGTAACCTGAGGTTTGCTTTAGCTCAGGGCTACGACGGCCGCTGCATGTGGGCCGAGGCCCCAATGTTGGAATTGAGACCTGAGATTTGTCTCGGTCGCACTTTCATCATCAAGGAGATTTGACCCGGTTCAGTGTGCTATCACACCATGTCAATTTGCATTAATTTTGACGTGATACAATTCCTATGGAGAGTTCACGGGCGACGTGGCAGAGCATGACTCCACCCTCTTGCCCACGTTACCTCGGAGAAAAGGTGGGTGGCACAGCGCGCAGTCCACGTTCACCCCCCTCCTCTCCCTTCCCTCAAACAACTTTGGTGGCTGATGGGTGGGCCCGATGACAGCCTGCAACCTGGATGACGGCCTCAGCTACCCCAAGCCACGCGTCGGGAGGTAGGTCAACCCGTCGCATCCTGGCAGCCCTCTTGGAGGGACAATGATAAGACCAAGCATAACACCCCGTGTGAGCTGGATCCTACCTGTGTATACATGCATGGGGACTGTATAAAAGAAGGATCAATGCCTTATCCTTGACATATAAAAGGAGGATCGATGCCATTGAAAAGAGGGAAAGATTCGGTTCGTTTTGGTTAGACTTAGTTCAACTCAAGCTGCATGTTAGAGAGTGAGAGTTCACCCCCTAGTAACCACAAACGACCTCCAAGAAACTCATTATAAACTTCATCAGCATCATCTAGCTAGTTCACCCCCTAGTAACCACAAACAACCTCAAATAAACTCACTATAAACTTCATCAACTTCATCTAGCTAACAACACATGAGTAGGGTATTACGTTTTCGAGCGAGCTAACAACACATGAGCTTGTCCACTTCCTCTCGCGCGATATTGACATGACCTCGGATACCCACACCCTAGCCTGACGACGGGAAAACCAGGACGGTCATGGTAGTAGGTCCATTATCCGCAAATCGTTAGAGACAATTTAATTTAAATGCTAAAAATAAATAAATATCAGAAATTGCGAGTTCATTACTTCCAGAATTCATATATTTACATAAAAATTCTGTTAATTATATCTCTGTAGAGAAAACCCCTGATTAGGAATTCCAACATAATGAAAAGAAAACTACATGACTACTACAAAGCTAAAAAGGAAAATCTATGCTAAGCTCCTGATGTCGCAGCTGTAGAATCGTCCGTAGATTTTTATTTCTATGTTTATTTTGGACACACAAGAATATTGAGTGCCCAATGTAATTTGTTGGATTTTTAATTTGCCTGCTAATATATATATGAAGGCAGGGTGTTTTTCTTTATGTATATAGGGAGCGTGAATTTTCTTACTCGTGCTCTATATATTTTAGCACATGCTATTATATTTTGGTCGGTCTAATGCATGACGGGCACTTATGTCTCTCAGAATTTAAGCGTAGACTATAGCGGACACATATCTTGTATATTGTCAAGACACTTGATTTTCTTTCATTATGATGACGCCTTATATTTAGATATAGCGTATGTTTCATGACTTTATTTATTTAATTTGAATGCCATGGAAAAGCTTTTCTGCGCATATAGCGTGCGTGTATTTTTTTTATCATGCTTGATGTGTACGCGTAACACGAGTAGAACAAAATTTAGTGCTAGTATTTAGAACACAGTACTCGCTTTCTTGGAGCCTATGTACAAAACATATAGTTGAGCAATGCTATGTTTTTTTATATGCAGCAGGTATATGATTCGGACTAATTTTCTTGAAAATGATCACATGTATTACTACCAATATGATATAAACCACTAGACGTAACCATGTGAGTATTTATTCACTTTAATATTTTATCTTATTATTAACATATTGTTAGAAATTTTATATCTAGTGTATATATTTGTATTTTAATCTTGCTGATGATTTTTTATAAGCTTTATAAGACTACAGCATGCATACATGAATGCCAGATTTTTTATACTGCACTATGTATGGCGCAACGATTATATATTGTTGTGAGTAAATATATGGGTATAGTGAATTTATATCACTCTTGAATTATTTTAATTTTCACTCTGCCTGTATTACTACTCACACGGCTCAGAGCCATGAAACGTAACTGAAGCAAGTGTTTATTGATTTACTCCCTACTTAGTTCGTGATTTATCCATCATTTTTTGGATGAACAGATGGAAAGAGAGTATATGCATGGGCTTATCTATTTCCTGTTTCTGACTGTGGTAAAAAAATAAATGAATACCACACTATTTGTATTCTTGTCAAAGAAATATGGCTGAAAACATGTTAATATGAGCAACTATATGTGCCAATTAGCATTATTGATTAATTATGTTTATCACCCCGCTTGTATCACTACTAACACGGCGTAGCACCATGAAGCGTGACCGAAGCGAGCAATTGTTTAATTTATGATGAATTATGCAAAATTTATTTTTTGTCTCCGTGATTTGTATCCACTTATAGGGGACCGAACCTGAGAGCGAGAATTGTGTCCAGGTTTGTATCCACTAACGGGACAGAATCAGAAAGCATGATGGGATGAAGAAAAAAAATTATGTACACAAGCAACTCCTAGGCTCGTACTCATGGTGACCGAGCCTAGAAACATGGCAAGATAAAAATTCTTTGGTTCGTACTCATTGGTCGAACCAAAGGACATAGCAAAAGAATACATTAACATGAGCGAAGGAAGAAAAAATTAAAAGATTCCTCGACTCGTACACAATGGCCGAGCCTAAAGACAAAGGAGAAGCATGATTCCCACCTTGCAACACATGTGATCTTCCAGCACAGTACAGCGAAGAACTAGCACGGCAGCAATTACAGTCGCAAACGAGCAACAATTCAGCGCAGCAGCCTCTCACCTCAGCCAGCCCTCACCTCTCGGAACTTCTTTGCCTCTATGCCTTGATCCTCTATTTATAGGGGAGGATTATAGGGGGTTAACTAGTCTTCTCTGATTTTGAACAAAGTGCCGCGCACATACATGTGCAGATCATGGAAAGGGGACTTAACTGCATGCACTTTTCTTTGGCTGACCTGTGGGTCCTTTCATTTTGACTGGATGAGTGTGGCAACGTGCATGCATGTAGTGGGGTGAACTTGCGCAGACGAGTTCGAAAGTCTTTTCTCGTTTTCCGCGCGCACGCTTTTTAAATTGTTAAACGGTGTGTATTTTAAAAAAGTTTCTATACGAAAAAGTTGCTTAAAAAATCAAATTAATTCATTTTTCAAAAAAAATTAGCTAATACTTAATTAATTATGTGCTAATGAGTCGCTCCGTTTTACGTGTCAAAAAGATTAACTCTCAACGCCAACTTTCGAACTCAGCCCGTTATGGACCTGGTAGTTGCCTTGACTGATTTTTTCTTCACCATTTTGTATATCCATACAAAATATTTATCTTTTGGATCACTTATATTTCTATTTAATTGGGCACCTCAGTTTATTTTATTTTGGTATACACATGAATGTAATTTATTTTGTTCTTTATTTTCTTTTAAAGAGACGCATAGGAAAATATATTTGCGCTCTTTTTTAACGAATGGACTATCACCGTCCCAGAATATATTTTATATGAAGTACAATTTTTTTTATTGCATCATGACATTCATAACATATCATGGTGGCTTTGTCAGTCCGGCATCTCGATGTCGAGATTAAAACCTTATATCGTGTCAGATGTGTGCCTTTTTTCGTAAGCGCGTGTATATATATATATGCATCATTATAACGGCGCGTATGCAGTAGATATTTTTATTTTATATCGCGAATATTTGGAGTACAATTTTCCCATTAGCCTCGTAAACATATATTCCGGCTTAAAATTTAATTTATTGGATGATCGTAGTCTAAATGCATTTCATACTGTATGCCCCTTTTTTAGAATATTTGAAATGAGATTATTTTGAGCCAGCGGTATAATCCTATATATAAAGCTATACATTTGGATCGGTTTCTTTTTTTATTAGCACATGACGATAGCCTGAATATATTTTATACGGCCCATATGCCCTACCTTTTTATTATATCATGAATGTTATATACGAATATGATGATGAAGCTATGTATTAGCAATCATCGGAATGGTGAAAAGCGCACAAAAAAATATTTGTTCGCGCTATTTAATTTCTTTTTTTTGACACACTTCCACGTTGTTTATATATTTTTATATAGCATGTGCATGTGCATTTTCCTTTGCATCGGAAATTGTTTCATTCTGACTGAGTAATTTTTATTTTATCTCGTGGCCATATATTTTCGATCGCTATTTTATTAATTCATTCGACCGTCTTGATTGTTTATTCCCAATGGCATTCTTATTTATTATTTTTATTACATTATATTTGAGATAATGTATTAGTTTATAACTTAATAAACTATATTTTGGACACGGGCCAAAATCAATGTCAACATAGCCGAATCTCCAAGGGAGGGTATCTTGCCTTTCCGCTAAAGGAGCTCGGGCTCCGATGGTATACTTATAAACAACTTTGTATGTATATGTGTAAAAAAATTATATGTCCAAAATGTATACATACACTTATAAAATTTATACATATATAAAAAAGGACACCCATATGGGGCATCATGGTGCCCGGGCACCAAGGTATGAATACACAAATTCACTCAAATTTTTAATTTTTTTCAAATTGTGAGTACATATCTAGGTATAAGAATTTGATTCATGCCTATATGTGGTAACAAAACAACTCAAATTTAACTTTATTTCACAATCCGTTATTATATACCTAACTAATTATATGTTTGGATGCTATATACCTAGAATCAAAATTTTTTTAAAAAATCAAATTCAGTTCAAACTTGTTTGAACTAGTTAGTAAAAAAGTAATACCTAAACATTTAAAAAGAATTCATACTCATTTAAATTGGGTATATAGTCAATTTGAATCTGATGCCCGGACACCATGGTGCCCCAGTTAATTTTACTATAAAAAATTATAATATATATATACACACACACCTAATAAAAAATACATAAGGCTTCCGTTTGTTTTTGGTCTGTCCTATTTTTGATGTCATCGTTTTTTTGTTTGATTAGTTTTTTCGGCACGTGGAAGGTTTTTTTTGGTGCGGGCTTTCAGTTTTTTAGGTCCATCCTTTTTTTGCCGCCGGTTATTTTTTGTCCGATCTTGTCTGATCCAATCTGCTGCACGCGCGCCATGTGCCTCCAGCCGCCACCCGGACCAAACCCTCGCGCTGCCACGGCGTCGATATGCCTCCCCGTGCATTTCCTCCTTTAGTTGATTGCAAAAATCGATTCCCCACTCCTCCATCATTATTTTCTCCATGATTTTCCCTTTCAATTCGGCTTTAATTCGCCGAATTTAATCTCCATTTAACAACTGCCGATGATGGCTGACCGGTGAGCTTCCCCGACCATTTTATCCAAAGTTTTGCTGCAATTTTGGGGAAAACGAAAAGAGGAGATAGAGTGAATCAAAAGTCATCAACCAATTTTGGGAAATCAGGAAAGATTTGGCTGTATTTGATGGGGAGGATCAGCTCCCGCATGACTGTCTTCTGGAGGTTGAAGACGATAGTAGACTATGTGATTTGGGCCTACAGCTCCACTTGTGCTGGGCCAAAGAGAGGCAGGCCGAGCGGAGGAAGGTATTGGACTAGACTATGGCTGAAAAGAAAGGAATGAATGAACTTTCGGCCCAAAACCAACAAAGGATTTTTATTAACTTTTTCAATTATCATGTATAGCGATCCCAATATTTTAATGTATTGCTTAGCTCCTAATAACTGTTGCATCACTAAAATTGTCTTTATATGTGTATATATATATATTCCAAGTGTTGATTTACTATTCAAAGTGCTGAATTACTATTCACCGTCACTTTTTGGTTACTGTTCACTCGAGATTTTTTTCTTAAATTTTTAGGATGAATATAGGGTGCGGCGAATAACATATCCCTGTGAAGAATAGAACTTTCGGCGGTGAGGTCTCAACTTTAGCCAGCTCGCGTGAAGCTACAGCAGTGAGGAATAAGCAAGAGGCACAGGCGACACCACCCCTGGCCTCTATAAAAGGAGACGTCGGCCTTCACTCTGAACACACAACAACGAAGATGCTCTCATCCTCTACTCCACCTTTCTTTGTAGTAGTCTCTCTAGTCTAACTTGCATAATATGTTGAAGCAAGGAATTGTAATATAAAGCCGTGTAAGGTAAGCAGAACTTGTTTGTACCTACTTTCGGGGTTTTTGAAAGAGAAAACCGTATGTAAGCCTACCTATTTAATATGAAGTAATTTTCTTTGAGTATCCTTGTCTGTTTATTCTAGACAAATATTTATGCTAGGGACCCTATAGGAGAAACCTCTTTAGTTGTTTTCGTTTTTAGCCTGCATCTTGCATAGGCGTCTGGATAACCCTGTATCCGTAGAGAAGTGTTCCCTTCAGGTGGAACTGCCTGAGGAGACGATAAACTCTTAGTTAGATCGAATATGACTAGGATTTTCTGAAATAAGTTGCTTCTAAAAGGCAGATAGGTGAGGCATACGACTAGTACCGAATAGGACTTTAAAATTTCTGAATCAAGCGCCGGTTGTTTTGGATTCGCCACCCTGGAAAGATCCTAAAAATTTAAGAAAAAAAATCTCGAGTGAACAGTAACTGACAAAGCGACGATGAATAGTAATTCGGCACTTTGAATAGTAAATCAGCACTTGGAATGGTTATACCACTTGATTTATTTAAACAAACTTACCTAGGTTAATCAAGTCTTTCGATAATTTTGTCTTTTGATAATTGGAGGAGAGAATAAGTGGTATCAGAGCCTGGTAATCATAGAGAAGCTAAATTTAGAAGCTACTATTGGAAAGGTAATAAATACCAAAGATAATATCAATATAAGGTATAGATTAAGTTATACCAAAGAACATAGTTGACACTCTAATAACAACCAACTATATTTAATTGTAGATTTAATATATAATTTCTATATAAATTGGGGTAAGAGACAGGAAGAGTTAGAACAAAAGGTTGAAGACATATATAAAGAATAGAAGCAAATTGAAGACCAATATTCTTTTCTTAGTAATGATCTAAATACTACATTAAAATTGTTAGAAGAATATAAGACAAGTCAAAATAACATTTCACAAAACAATGATTATATTAAAGAGTTATTAAACAAAATCAACTCTAGTAAAGGAAAGGAAATAGTTTTGGCTTCATCAAGCATATTTTTATCTTCACAAGCTACTAATTCAGAAAAATAGACCTATCTAGGAGTCTCTTTAGAAGAATAGCAAGCAGAGATGATAGTTGTTCTGATAAACAAAAAGGCAAATATGAACATAGATGAGCTAGAAGATGTTGCAGAAGTAGATAAACAATTCGAAAGATATCAAAGAGATACTTTAAGGGCAATAAGACCTCAACAAGTATATTGCATGGGATTCTTTGAGAATAAGAATGGGCTATAGAGAATATCCAGAGAAGTAGAATTAAGTATTCTAACAAAACTAGTAGAATTAAAAATAGTAGCTAAAGAGTTTGAAAATGGACTAAAATACTCATGATATAAGTATATTCACCAAGGTATGTATATAATAGGAATCAAAGGAATGACAAGAAAGAAATTAAGAGCTAAAGTATTAATAACCTTATTAGATAAAAGGTGAAACACAATAGATAAAGCATCGCTAGGCTATCTAAAATGAGATATGAATGAAAACATGTTGATAACCTATATAGCGCCTGACTTAATGATGCCTATAAAAAAATTCATAGATAAAATGGGTTTTGGTTTTCAAACAAAGGGATACGAAGAATTTAAAGGAACAAATCTGTTAATAAGTATAGAATTTATAGGAAAATTAACTCATAGAAGTGCCTCCAAATACAAAATCAATGTAAATGATGTGATTGAAAAAAATGCATTCTAAAGGAATAAAATTCATGAGCCCTTTGACAATAGACTCTGAAGAAATAGCAGGAGAAAAATGGCCAATTAGTGAATTTATAAAAAGTAAAACCTTGAGTCAACCTGAAAACTTCATAAGTTACCAAAATAGTAAAGGGAATGTTAGTATTAGATTTACAAATTATAAATCTTGAACCTTAGATGATTCTGAATCTGAATACAGAATCATCTGATAGAAATATTATATATAATAGAAGACATAGTATTTGTGAATTTATGAAAAAATTAGATCATGAAAGTGAAATAAAATATTATGAAGATAAATTAAAAGATATAGCAGTAGAATATAATAACTCTTTGAAAATTGAGTGACCTAAAATAAGAGATAAGGAACTTTATTTCTATAGAGAACTATCCAGGATAAAGAAACTAAAAAAGGATAAAAACATGGCTATAGAAAACCCAAAAATCCAAGATAGCAAGACAGAACAAACTGAGGATGACAAAGAAAAACATAAACTTAGAAAAGTTTTAAGGGAAGCAAAGCAATGGGAAGAAAATGAAAAATTATTTCTAGAAAGTTATGAAGAAGAGATCAATCTAATAAAAGAGATGGGAGATTTGAAAAATAAAGTAGATAATGTGGAACAATATAATGATTTTATAAACTCTTTGGATGAAGTAGGTTTAGATAACCTTTATAATGCAATGGAAACCATGAAAGTATACTTAGGATCAGGAAAGAGGAGAAGATATGGAGAATGTTCTGTAAAAAGGAAGGAGAAAGAGAAAGACCAACTAGGGCAGTAGGAAAATGGGCCCCTGATAGAGAGCAATATTCTTATAATTATATCCCAGGACAAGGCACATAGGCACTAAGAGAAGAGATTTTGAGAAACTAGTAAAATTTCAAAATCAAAAGACTGATCGTGCTATATTAAATTTAGCCGCACATGACCCCATTTATTGGCCAAATATTATTAGCATTTGAAAAGGATTAATAGTTCAAAAATATATACAAAACCAACACAATATAGGAAACAAAGTAGAAGATATGATAACCTATTTAGAAACTTTTCTGCGTGAATCTGCTAAGGTCCTATGGGAATAATGGGTTGAAAAGAATTCTAATAATTATGAAGAACTGAAAAGAGCCGGTAGTAATTCACATAACTTTGCAAATGTAATATCCAACATTGTTATAGCCGAAGATCCAGAATTAGGTTATACAACCTTGCAAAATAAAAGGTTAAAAGAAATAGAAAAATTAAAGCTAACAAGTTGGAAGGGCATAAAGGAATTCTCTCAACATTATTGAATAATGCTACAACTGCTAAACAAGGGTATAACAGGGGTATAGTTGAACGTTACTTCAATAAATTACCTGACCCATTAGAAATCATGACATTTGAAGAATAAAAAAAGAAACTGAAGGAGTTAAAATTAATATCTCTCAAGCAATAACTTTTGTATTTAAATAATTAAGAAAAATTTGCACTGGTATACAGGTCAAAGGTCTATGAAACATTCGGATTACAATTTTTGCAACAAAATAGTGCAAATGCTTTTATCATATGGAGAAGATAGGTCTAGAAGTAAAAGAAACTATAGACATCAAAGTAGAAATAACAATAATATTAGGACAAAGAAAAGGTATTCTTGAGAAGAACAAATAATAGAGCACCTTTTCTACATAAAAGAAATGTAAGAAGATATAATCCAAACAAAACCTATGATAAAACGTGCAGATGCTTTATATGCAATTCACCTGACCATTTTAAGTAGAACATGCCCAAATAAGGATCAAAGAAGATATTCCAGTAAATATGAAGAACAAGAGAGAGTCTTAATTATAGATAATGTAAACGAAAACATATTAGTATGTGATGATGAAATAAAAGATGACGAATCAATATATTCTATCATAGAAATAGACGAAATTGAAAACACCAATGAAGAGTATGAATCAACCAACGAAGAGTTAGATTTAATTGACGAACTAGCAGGGTTAAAATTTGAAATAATGGATCAATTAAATTGTGAATATGATTGGATTAGAGGAAAATGTGACTATAATATTAAATGTGTTTTTTTCAACTATTACCCAAGCCAAGACAATAGAGTAACCTGTAGTATATGCCTAAAACAAGCTTGTGCTGAATGTATAAAAGAAAATAAACAGAAATGGAGATAGGAGATAGAATTAGAATCAGATGAAAGGATATTATCTAGTGGAGTGCGAGTTTTAGAAAATAGAATAAATAAACTAGAAGTAGAACTAAAGAACTGAAAAATCAACTCTGAAATTAAAGCATTGCCAGAAAATGATGACATACAAAATATTGAATTTAAAGAGCAATTGATAACACTAAAAGACAGTAATACTTCTAAAATAATTCAACTAAAAGATGCCATAACTAATTTTGGAAATAAATATATAGTAAAGTTGCCTTTCAAAGAAATCTTAGGAATAAGAATTCCGGTAAAGTAAAGCTGTCACCCAAGGTATCATATAAAATATTAGCACTTGTAGACATTGGGTGTACAAAAAATATTATTCATGATAAGTACTTCACAAATGCCCAGAGATAGTTCATACAATTGATGATAATAAGGCAAAAATTTCTACAGATATATCCGGAATAAAGAATATTCACAATCAGTTAGCTTATAATATTGAAGTGTACATTAATGAAACCAAATATATAATATATGAAATTACAATAAGAAACTTATCCATGATAAATGATGACATGATAATTGGCCTAAGGTTTTTACAACAATCAGTACAAACCACAGTAATACATGAGCAAGGAATTACATTTATTCCATATCAAAATAATTCTTCATATATATCAGAGGTACGAAAGTGTGGTGGAACCTCCTCCTCCAACCTCGATAACCTTGAAACACCCAATCTTTAGACTGAAGAAAGAGTTAATGAATATGAGCTTAGTGAGAATATAGACAACTAATATATATCAAATTCTAATATAGAGTGCATAGGGCTACAAGCATTTGCGCCAAATTGGTATAGGATATTAAGTCTAAAAAGTATATAGAATAGATTGTTCAAAGATTAGAGGATATTCAAATTATAGGAGAAATTCCTATGATATATTGGGAGAAAAATGCAGTCGAGTGTAAAATTAATATAATAAATCCAGAATATATTAAGACTAGCCCAATAGAAGCAACTCCAAAGGATATAAAAGAATTTAAGATGCATATAGAAGAACTGTTGAAACTAGGAGCAATAAGAGAAAGTAGGAGTCCACATATATCTGCAGCATTTATAGTAAGAAATCATGCAGAAGAAGTTAGAGGTAAATCCAGAATGGTTATAAATTATAAAAGACTAAATGATAATACTATAGAAGATGCTTATAATATCCCAAATAAACAAGAATGGATCAATAGGATATAAGGTAGCAAATATTTCTCGAAATTTAATTTAAAAGCTGAATTTTGGCAAGTAAAAATGGCAGAAGAATCTATAGAATCGACGATATTCACCTGTCCTAGGGACACTATGAATGGCTTGTGATGCCGCTAGGATTGAAAAATGCACCTGTCTTATTTGAAAGAAAAATGCAAAATATTTTTAACGATAGTCATGAATTTGTGTTAGTATACATAGATGGCCTGTTAATATTTTCAAAAACATATAAGGACCATATTGCTCATCTAGAATTATTTTTTAGAAAAGTTGAGCAAAATGGATTAATCCTATCAGGAAAAAAATAACTTTCTTGGTCATGAAATAGGAGAAGGCAAAATTCATTTGCAAGAACATATTGCTAAGAAAATTTTACAATTTCCTGACGCTATGAATGATAAAAAGAAATTACAACAATTCTTATTAATTGTAAATTATGCTAGAAATCACATTAACAATTTTGCAAAGCTAGCAGGACCTTTATATGCTAAATTAAGAAAAAATGGTCAGAGATATTTTAATTCTAAAGACATTAAATTAGTAAGGTTAATAAAAGAAAAGGTGAAAGAACTAAAATCTCTAGAATTACCATTAGAAGAGAAATACTTTATTATTGAAACTGATGCATTACAACAAGATTGGGGTGCTATATTAAAGCATAGACTTACTAAATATTCCACTAAATCAGAAAAAAAAATATGTAGGTATGCTTGTGGAAGTTATAAATTAAAAACTGTCAATAATACGGATAGAGAGATTATGGTAATAATCAATGCAATTAATGCCTTTAGGTTATACTTAGGGTTTAAAGAATTAACGATTAGAACCGATTGTGAAGCCATTTGTAGGTACTATAATCAGCTTAATAGCAAGAAAAGCTCAACTAGAAGATGGGTTTTATTTGAAGATATTATTACATGAAATGACTATAAAGTTATATTTGAACATATTAAGGGGAAAGATAATAATTTGCCTGACATGCTTTCTCGATTACCCATATTGCAGGTATGAAAAGGTCAATGAATTACAGCGGAGTTGAATGCTTCACGTTTGAAGATGACAACAGAATATTCCCACCAAATTCCTATAAATTTAAGCCAAATGACCATATAATCTTAGATGAAGTTCAAGAATGCATCTTGGGATAATTTTTGGTACCAATACAATAATAAGAGGGAAGAGAAAGGATACATGTTATCAATATTGAATAGCCTCTCTGAATATTTTTACCTAATAAACGAGTTATTAATGCCAGCTAATGAAGATCATGAAATAATCGAACAAAAGCCTATATATGTTGTGTTTGATGCAAAGCTCCCAGTGGTCTACATATCTTTTGAAGAAATCGTGGCCAAAAAAATAGATGCTAAATTATTGGGAGGAATATCCTGAAAGAAATATAAAGACATTGGTAAAGCACTAAGCCAAGCTAGAAAAATATTAGGAATAAAATTACTATCTAGAGCCTGTCGTAAAAGAATATATTCAAAAATGCAAAAAAAAAGAAAAGAAGGCTCCAGAAACACCCTTTAAGATAACTATAAAGGAAGAAGGGTTTTCTAAAAAAAACCCACATATAAGGAATGCCTAACAAAAGGAGTGGATCCCTTAGACGGAGAATATATTGATTGGAAAATAATAGAAAAATTCGAAGAAGCTTCCCCACAATTGAAGAAGGAGCTAAAAGAAGAAATACTTAAAAGAACTAAAACAAGAGTTGGATGAAAAATTTGAACAAATAAAGAAGGCAATGGATGAGAAATTAGAAGTCTATGTTTCTCACTTAGACACAATGGATCTTGGTGACCATAGACAACTAGATGAATAGATTTATATAGCTAAATATGTTTTTCAATATATTGATAATAAAATATCAAAAATTTGGGCGTGGAAGATGTGGGCCCCCGGTTTTGTATACCGGGAACCCCATGTGTATTACAATACCATTCCCTGGATCAGTAGATGGTACACACATGGCACAGTTGTATATCTCAAGCTGACATCGTCTTACAGGTCTTACAATATATTAATAATACAAGGGTAGCCCAAATGGAACCCGAATAGACCAAGCATGGTCGGCAGCAACACAAAATACCAAAACAACTAAATGAAGTAGCGGAAGCGAAGCAGCGGCGGTCCATCTTATCCCACACGCATCGACTGGTGAACCTAGGTCCCTATTCCACCGTCCTCGGTAACTCCTTGCCAGCATAGCACATGTACAGGTCGACACCAACACCTTTCTAAAAGATGTAAATAAGCAAGAGTGAGTACCAACCGTACTCAGCAAGCCACCACTACAGAATGCATATAATGTTCATAGGGGTTCAAGGATGGCTTGGTTTATTTGCATAAAGCTAGTTTTCACAAATTATTTCACAAACCTATCCCACAACAGTTTTAACTGAAAACCACGTTAAGTTGAAGTTATCATTAACCTGCGAGGGTTCATCCACCTTCC